>JANAVB010028000.1:3133840-3733840 GCA_029216955.1 Iris pallida | reverse complement strand
TATATATATATATATATATATATATATATATATATATATATTTTATAATTTATTAATTGATATTTTTATAGATATACGTATATATATATATATATATATATATATATATATATATATATATATATATATATGTGTGTGTATGTGTGTGTATTAATATACAAATATATATTAATATACGTGTATGTTTATATAAATATAAATATACGTATAAGGGGGTATATATGGTATATATGTATGTGTGTGCGTATATATATACGTATAATTGTACCTATATATATATATATATATATATATATATATACATGTAAAGAAAGGAATAAAAGAAGAAGCAAAGCAGCAACATCAAGCCCAACCGAGCCCACAGCTTAACCCCAAAGGCCCAGCCCGGCCCAGCATAGGCCAGACCCAACCTCAGCCCGAGCAGGGCATCCTAGCTATTTCCTGCTAAGCCCGCACAGAAGTCCCCCGACCCCGACCCTGTTTCGACAGTAACAATATATATATTGTAGGAGAACTAGGAAGAGGAACAAAACCCTAACACACGCCAATAGCCTTCCCAACCTGGAGACCCTAACGAACGTGCGCGCGTCGCTGCAATGGACGCCGGCCGGCGACAGAGCCGCCGCGCGCACGCGAAAGCGGCAGAGAGAACAGAGGCAGCGGCAGTAGAGGGACCGACTTTGCAGCGATATCCCGGTCGCCTCAGTCCATCGTTTTCTGAAACGATTCTTCAGGTACGACTTCAACATAACCGTCTTCAAACCCCAGTAGTTAGAATTCAAAATAGTCGTGCGATCGACCCAAGAAATTGACACGAAGTCGACAGAAAACCTGTCCAAAACAGGACATATAATACAGTCCAATCACCCAAGTTTGACGATCGATTCTGATCGATAAAGTACCATATTAGAAAAACTATTTGAAGAAACTTTTAGACAACATATAGGGCTTCATAATTCTTCTTGAGGATTTGGAAATCATCGACTACACATCGTGAAATCGAATCCCAAAGTTTTCTAAAAACCTGTTTTAAAAATTAGAAAATCACTCCGATACCACGTACGTCCTGCCAAACCGGGCAACTTGGTCGCGAACCGAAGGCATCGAAAGCTGCATAACGGCTTCGTGGTCGTGTGGGCTTTGACGGAATTCAAATTGGTCGCGTGTGCGCGACGAATTTGATGCATATCCGTCGAAATTCACAGTATCGTGCACTTTGCAAATTTCTCAATTACCTTGTGCACGATCGTCAGATCGCGACGAAACTTGCGCCATCAGGACCGTATCATTTTTTTGGTCCTGTATGCCAAGTTTGGTCCAATTCTGAGACAGTTGAATCGTACGTCGTTTTGCAGGCCCCACGGTCCCACTCAACAGGCAATTTTGTGCACGGCCCACCGAAATCCAACTTTGGACATACGGTTGGGTTCGTATCGGAAAACCAGATCCGTAGACATGTAATTTCATGACTTTAGAGATCATTGACTCTGACACGCTTTTCGGTGCAAAGTGGGTCCAACGGTGGACATTATTTTTGCCCGAAATTACCATTTTGCTCCTGTGTCCAGAATTGGACTTAAGGACAGACAATCCTAGCTAATTTGACTATTCTGAGAACATTGGTAATGTTTATTTCAGCTTACGGAGACAGTTGTGATGATTTGACTCTATGGCTTGGTAGTTGACTATTTTGTGGGATTCTGCGTGCAACATCCAGGCA
Source organism: Iris pallida (assembly GCA_029216955.1). NCBI lineage: Eukaryota > Viridiplantae > Streptophyta > Magnoliopsida > Asparagales > Iridaceae > Iris > Iris pallida. The sequence goes on along the minus strand of JANAVB010028000.1, from coordinate 3,732,120 downwards.
AGATACCTTGCCTTCCTCTACAGTTTATTTACATGCATATTTATATTATTATATAGTTTTACTAGTTGATTATTTATATATGATTTGTATATCATGCCTGTTAGCTTATATATAGCCTTGTTTATAATTAGCTTTGTAGTTCATATTGGATTGGTTTTCTCGTGTATCGTGATTGGGTCGTGTCATATCATCTCTTGTACTTGGACTGAGTCGCATCGTGTCATAGGATGAATAAGTCATATCAGAACTGCTGTACCTTAAAATTCTTAAAGCTAACCTACGAATCCATATTAGGGGCGAGGGTTAGTAGTTAAGCTAACTTGCGAGCCCACACCAGGGGCGAGAGTTAGTAAGCTAACCTGTGAGTCCACATTAGGGGCGAGGGTTAGTAGTTAAGCTAACTTGCGAGCCCACACCAGGGGCAAGAGTTAGTAAGCTAATCTGCGAGTCCACACCAGGGACGAGGGTTAGTAGTATATGGTTCACACCTACGAGTCCACACTAGGGACGAGGGTGATGCTAGCCTGCGAGTCCACACCAGGGACGAGGGTTAGTAGTATATGGTTCACACCTGCGAGTCCACACTAGGGACGAGGGTGATGCTAGCTTGCGAGTCCACACTAGGGGCGAGGGCTAGTAGTTGTTCAAACCTGCGAGTCCACATTAGGGACAAGGGTTTGAGTATTTGATTGGTTATCCATTGACATCGTGATATCGTGTTCTCTTATTCTTCTCCAGCAGTTCGTTTAGGCGTAGTGGTTCTTTCAGTCGTGTGTAGTCGTATTTTTGTGCTGATTGGTCTTTTCCCGTTTATTTCCTATATGTTCTTTATTGCATGATAAACTGCTAGATAGGCATGTTTTTATGTATCTTGCTATGTCCCCTGAGGACCTGATGATCTCTTCAGATTAGTGATTGCATGGAGTTAGCTAGTAGTTCTGGATGGCGGAGGATTTACGGTTCTTGCGGGATTCAGGTACCGTTATTGTGTTTATTATCCACTCGTACTTTTATACCTTATCATGAGTTATCCTGTTTCTTGATTCAGTTTTAGACTCTTATTATTTCCTTTAGAGTCTTATTGGGCATTTATGCTAGTGGGCTGCAGACCACGACCTATAGTGTTCATTCATGTTTCATATTCTTATTGTGGGTTGAGGTATAGATTTATTTGCCATGATTTGGTAGTATACCATAGCCTTGACAGCGTTTACGTATTCGAGTCGGGCTGGAGTCCGTTCGATACGTAGCTGGGCTTGGACACGCTCCGTATCCGAAAAGCGGGTGCAGGTCGTGACAAGTTTTTTTATGGCCCATGCAGGTCAGAGCATATCGTATCGGTTACGTAACTGTACCAGTACGAGCCTGCGCAACTGTCTAAACCCTTAGAAATCTCAATCCACTCTGTCTTGAAAATTCTCTTAGAAATTCTCTACGTCCTTGGAAACTCCATATTTGCTCTCGATTATACTTCCTTGCTTTCCGTACCATTGATTCTCGTTCCTTCCTAATTCGGAGTGACGAACAATCGTGTTGTCTAGAATTCATTAGAAATCCTTAAATTATAGTACATATTTCTTGACTATTGAGTGTTTGGTTGTTTATAGATATAAGGGATTATATATGCCATATGCCTAGATATCTGCCCAGTAAAATTGTTAGCAACTACTTAGAAGACCATAAGACTTTAGTGACCGTATTTTGAGGAGTAGTATGACCAAAGGTGGGTAGAAGTCGTCAAGTACTCGGAGTTATAAAATGACTAAAGAAAGTCATGAAATATTTTGAGGAATTAAATTCGAGGAGATTAAGGACTTTGAATTTTTATGGCATAGTTATGAATTAGAATTTCGAGGACGAAATTATTTTTAAGGTGGGTAGATTTGTAGCCTCCCTTCCCGAAATTTTTGAAAATATTTTTTATTATTTATTTGTTTTAAATAGTAATTTTAGAATTTTATAAATAATTATTTAGTTAATTATTACGGTAGGTGATTTTAGCCATCCTTGAGTTCTGAGTACAAGGTGATTAGAAATCATGGCACGGATAGTGCAGTGACGTGCTTTGACTAGTGTATTAGCCATGCCAAGGAAGACCAAGACATAGTAATGCCCTAACTAGGAAAACCAGGCTAAGTTGTGACATGACCATTATAAATAGTTTAATTATTATATTTAATATTATTTGACATTAGGAGATCCGATTTGACCAAACCAGCCCGGACTAGACCCGTACCAAGCCCAAGCCCATGTAGTCATGCGGGACGTCCAATAACATTCGTGTTGATGTATTCTGGGTAGGACGGTATCGTATTCCATTTTAATGATCTAAGGAATATTCTCTAAGTATTTTAATTAAATATTATAAATGTTATTATTTTTTGATATTCAATAATATTTGTATAAAATAGGCCTTGTACATTTTCTGGGATTATTAGACGGTGCTAAATGACATATATACCATTATTGGTTTGTTAAATTTCGTTATTATTATTATTATTATTATTATCATTATTATTATTAGTTTATTGAGGATATTACTATGTAATATAATATTATTGGTTATATTATTGTCGTCAAATAAATGTGATAATATATGTGTTCCTATTTAGATAGATAGTCTCTACACTAAGAATAAATGCTAGCGGGATTTGTGTGAGATTATGGGGGTATATATATATATATATATATATATATATATATATATATATATATATATATATATATATATATATATATATATATATATTTATAATTTATTAATTGATATTTATATAGATATACGTATATATATGTGTATGTGTGTGTATTAATATACAAATATATATTAAATATACGTGTATGTTTATATAAATATAAATATACGTATAAGGGGGTATATATGGTATATATGTATGTGTGTGCATATATATATATACGTATAATTGTACCTAGATATTTATATATATATATATATATATATATATATATATATATATATATAAAATATATATATATATATATATATATATATATGTATATAGATATACTTATATACATGTAAAGAAAGGAATAAAAGAAGAAGCAAAGCAGCAACATCAAGCCCAACCGAGCCCACAGCTTAATCCCAAAGGTCCAGCCCGGCCCAGCATAGGCCAGACCCAACCTCAGCCCGAGCAGGGCATCCCAGCTATTTCCTGCTAAGCCCCGCACAGAAGTCCCCCGACCCCGACCCTGTTTCGACAGTAACAATATATATATTGTACGAGAACTAGGAAGAGGAACGAAACCCTAACACACGCCAATAGCCTCCCCGACCTGGAGACCCTGACGCACGCGTGCGCGTCGCTGCAGTGGCCGTCGACCGGCGACAGAGCCGTCGTGCGCACGCAGAAGCGGCAGAGAGAACAGAGGCAGCGGCAGTAGAAGGACCGACTTTGCAGCGATATCCCGGTCGCCTCAGTCCATCGTTTTTCGAAACAATTCTTCAGGTATGACTTCAACATAACCGTCTTCAAACCCAATAGTTAGAATTCAAAATAGTCGTGCGACCGACCCAAGAAATCGACACGAAGTCGACGGAAAACCTGTCCAAAATAGGACACATAATACAGTCCAATCACCCAAGTTTGACGATCGATTCTGATCGATAAAGTACCATATTAGAAAAACTATTTGAAGACACTTTTAGACAATATATAGGGCTTCATAATTCTTCTTGAGGATTCAGAAATCATCGACTACGCATCGAGAAATCGAATCCCAAAGTTTCCCAAAAACCTGTTTTAAAAATTAGAAAATCACTCCGATACCACGTCCGTCCCGCCAAACCGGGCGACTTGGTCGTGAACCGAAGGCATCAAAAGCTGTGTAACGGCTTCATGGTTGTATGGGCTTTGACGGAATTCAAATTGGTCACGTGTGCGCGACGAATTTGATGCGTATCCGTCGAAATTCACCGTATCGTGCACTTTGCAAATTTCTCAATTACCTTGTGCACGCTCGTCAGATCGAGACGAAACTTTTGCCATCTGGATCGTATCATTTTTTTGGTCCTGTATGCCAAGTTTGGTCCAATTCTGAGACAGTTGAATCGTACGTCGTTTTGCAGGCCCCACGGTCCCACTCAACGGGCAATTTTGTGCACGGCCCACCGAAATCCAACTTTGGACATACAATTGGGTTCGTATCAAAAAACTGGATCCGTAGACATGTAGTTTGACGACTTTAGAGACCATTGACTCTGACACGCTTTTCGGTGCAAAGCGGGTCCAACGACGGACATCATTTTTGCCCGAAATTATCGTTTTGCCCCTGTGTCCAGAATTGGACTTAAGGACAGGCAATCCTAGCTAATTTGACTATTCTGAGAACATTGGTAATGTTTATTTCAGCTTTCGGAGATAGTTGTGATGATTTGACTCTATGGCTTGGCAGTTAACTATTTCGTGGGATTCTGCGTGCAATATCCAGGCAAGATACCTTGCCTTCCTCTACAGTTTATTTACATGAATATTTATATTATTATACAGTTTTACTAGTTGATTATTTATATGTGATTTGTATATCATGCCTGCTAGCTTATATATGGCCTTGTTTATAATTAGCTTTGTAGTTCATATTGGATTGGTTTTCTCGTGTATCATGATTGGGTCGTGTCGTGTCATCTCTTGTACTTGGACTGAGTCGCATCGTGTCATAGGATGAATAAGTCATATCAGAACTATTGTACCTTGAAATTCTTGAAGCTAACCTACGAGTCCACATTAGGGGCGAGGGTTAGTAGTTAAGCTAACTTACGAGCCCACACCAGGGGCGAGAGTTAGTAAGCTAACCTGCGAGTCCACATTAGGGGCGAGAGTTAGTAGTTAAGCTAACTTGCGAGCCCACACCAGGGGCGAGAGTTAGTAAGCTAATCTGCGAGTCCACACCAGGGACGAGGGTTAGTAGTATATGGTTCACACCTACGAGTCCACACTAGGGACGAGGGTGATGCTAGCCTGCGAGTCCACACCAGGGATGAGGGTTAGCAGTATATGGTTCACACCTGCGAGTCCATACTAGGGACGAGGGTGATGCTAGCTTGCGAGTCCACACTAGGGGCGAGGGCTAGTAGTTGTTCAAACCTGCGAGTCCACACTAGGGACGAGGGTTTGAATATTTGATTGGTTATCCATTGACATCGTGATATCATGTTCACTTGTTCTTCTCCAGTAGTTCGTTTAGGCGTAGTGGTTCTTCCAGTCGTGTGTAGTCATATTTTTCTGCTGATTGGTCTTTTTCCGTTTATTTCCTGTATGTTCTTTATTGCATGATAATCTGCTAGATAGGCATGTTTTTATGTATCTTGCTATGTCCCCTGAGGACCTGATGATCTCTTCAGGTTAGTGATTGCATGGAGTTAGCTAGTAGTTCTGGATGGCGGAGGATTTGCGGTTCTTGCGGGATTCAGGTACCGTTATTGTATTTATTATCCGCTCGTACTTTCATACCTTATCATGAGTTATCCTGTTTCTTGATTCAGTTTTAGACTCTTGTTATTTCCTTTAGAGTCTTATCGGGCATTTATGCTAGTGGGCTATAGACCACGACCCATAGTGTTCATTCATATTTCATATTCTTATTGTGGGTTGAGATATAGATTTGTTTGCCATGATTTGGCAGTATACCATAGCCTTGACAGCGTTTACGTATTCGAGTCGGGCTGGAGTCCGTTCGATACGTAGCTGGGCTTGGACATGCTTCGTATCCGAAAAGCGGGTGCGGGTCGTGACAGTGTTGATGGATAGTATAAGGTAATAGGTAAAGTATATTATTGGAAAATTAAGTAGTTAAGGTATTAGTGTTAGTTAAGTTATTGATGAGTATAAGATACTATAATAGATAGTATATGATAAGGTAATAATAGAGTGAGTATTACCTACTAGTAGCTAAGGTATGGGTTATTACCTTAGTCTAAGGATTGGATATTAGGTAAGTGTCAAGCTACCTATGGGTTGCATACCCCCATGTAGCAATATATATGAGATACAATTTCATTGTTCAGGTTATCCAACAGAATTCATTACTCAAATTATGAAGATACACTACTCATTATAATAAATACTTAGAGTGAAAAAACACACACACACATACACATATTATTAAGTGAGATACAAGGTAGACAAGGGCACGAGGATATATAGATAATAGGTTAAGTAGTGATTTCTTAATGCAAGTATGGTAGGATTTTGGAACTTAGATATCAAGTTATAATACTAGTGTAGGTATTTATGATACGAATTTGTGCCTATTGGATAATTGTGTGTCCATCTTTGCAGAATTATTTTCAAATGGATATGAATTACTACTTGCAGTGTCGTTCATGGATGTACAATCGTCGTCCTAATGATATGTGCTGTGTGCGGGATGAATACATAGCGGGAGTAGAGCAGTTCCTGCAGTTTGCCAAGGCGTTCCCTCAGTACATGGACGGCACCAAAATTAAGTGTCCGTGTGTGGAATATCATAACGTGAAATTTTATCCAGAAGTGGAAGTGACATATCATTTGTAATCGAGGGGTTTCACGCCTAATTACTATCAATGGACCACACACGGAGAACTTGAATCTTTAGCATCAAAGCCGAAGCCTTATGTTGAGCCGTATATGCATGCGGAACCTAATTTTGTTTCAGATAATCATGCATACGACGACGGGTGCGTGAATATGGTTTTCGACGCTGCGGGGCCTAGTTTCGTTCCGGATAATCATGATGCAGCTGAGGAGGCACCCAATGTCAATGCTGTAAATTTCATGGAGTTGCTGGAGAATGAAAGGACTCCATTGTATCCTGGTTATGAGGATCATTCACCGTTGGAGGTGGTTACACGACTGTTGAGCATTAAGTCAGATTTTAACATATCGCAAGAATGCTACAACCGAGTGTTGGAGTTGATTATAGAGATCTTGCCGGCGGGTGCTAAGTTACCTAAAGACTTCTACCGGTCTAAGAGGATGGTGAGATCGCTCTGGATGAGATACGAGAAAATCGATTCTTGTCGCAATGGGTGCATGCTGTACTACAAAGACGACAAGGACGCAGTTGTGTACAGATTTTGTGGTACTGATCGCTATAAGACAACTAGTACAGGAAGGTCTACCGGTGCAAGAAGACCGACCAATTCAATGTACTACTTGCCTTTAACGCCGCGGTTGCAAAGATTATTTATGGTGAAAGAGACGGCCAAAAATATGAGTTGGCACATGCGAGAATAGATTGAAGGAGTGTTGGATCAGCCATCCGATGGAGAAGCATGGAAGCACTTTGATCGAGTGTATCCTGATTTTGCTTCAGATTCGCGTAATGTCAGGTTGGGGCTATCTTCTGACGGTTTTACTCCTTTTGGTCTTTCGGGATCCTAGTATTCGTGCTGGCCTGTGATTGTCACTCCGTATAACCTACCGCCTTGGATGTGAATGAAGACTCAGTATATGTTTCTAACCGTTATAATTCCTGGTCGAAACAATCCCAAGAGGAACGTTGATGTGTACTTACAGCCTTTGATAGATGAGTTGAATCAGTTATGGGAAGTAGGCGCTAACACGTACGATATTTCCAGGAAGCAGAATTTTCAGATGAAGGCAACCCTTATGTGGACCATCAACGACTTTTCAGCCTATAGAATGTTATCTGGATAGAGCACTCATGGCCGTCTCTCATGTCCGTATTGCATGGACCTTACTAAGGCTTTCCGCTTGAAATACGAAGAAAAACCGTGCTTCTTTGATTGTCATCGACAATTTCTGCCAAAAGATCATCCGTTCAGAAGAAACAGGAATGCATTCCGTGCCAGCGTTATAGAGAAGGATGATCCACTGCCAAGGTGGTACAGATCCATGAAATGGGAGGAGGCTAGAGATTTTCCAAGTACTATCGAAGATCCTACAACTGGGTACAAGTGCGATAGATTTGGTAGAGATCATAACTGGACAAAGAGGAGCATATTCTGGGATCTGCCATATTGGAGTACCAATCTGATCAAACATGATCTTGATGTCATGCATATTGAGAAGAATGTGTTTGATAATATAATTAATATTGTGATGGACGTAAAGGGAAAAATGAAAGACAATTCCAAGACAAGGTTGGATTAAATCTGTACGTTTGTTTTATCATCATATTTGACACTTTAGTGACACTTTTGTGACTATGATATTTTTCAAAATTCTGTGATATATATCATATAAATATGTATATTTGTTTTATCGTCATATGTTATTATCAGGTATGACTAGACCAGGAGGACGACGCGGAGGATATTATGTTAGGCAGTACCGTGTGCCTCAGGTTGGGGAGGCAGATTCTGTACCTTCATCCTCATCTCCGAGTACGCCAGTATACCGTTTTGTTTCCGGTTCATTACCGGGACAGGGCAGTTCCAGCAGGTTGGTGACTCCTCCCTCGTCGTCCAGCATTCTTTCCGCGTCCAGCATTCCTCCTACGTCCAGCATTCCTCCTGCCGACGGCTCCATGGGGAGAGCCGACGTCGAGCATATGGAGGACGACGATCAGACTGATCCTTGTCAGGTAGGAGGTGAGAGCGACCCTCCATGCGCTCCTCCGGACGAGACGCGTATGGAGATTTGGACGGACGGGCCTACGAAGTAAGTTAATTAGTTAATATATATTTCTCAAATGATTATATGTACATATATATTCATAAAATTTATTATTGTATAGTTATCGGCCTCCTGCAGTACAGAGACAGCTGGGGTTATTTCTGAGGCAGAACTATGGTGGGCCTTGGATTAACTACTCAGATGCTCCCGCAGAAAGGAAGGCCTTTTGGTTGGCCCACTTCAAGGTAAAAAATTTATTTATTTTTGAATTTTAATAATTATTTTTGTATATTATACAACTCTTTCTATTTTACTTCTTGTAGAGGACCTATTTCTATCCACCACACCGGGCGGCGAAGATCGAGGCCCAATTTTCTGTCGTCGTAGGCAAGCTCATCCGTGATACGATCCACGACCAGAAGTCTCGTGATCGCTCCGGAAAGCTGATCCATGGTTGGATCACGCCAGAGCAGTGGACTGCGATGAAGGCTAGATTCGACGAGGCCAGGTACCAGGAGTGGTCTGACAAGGCCAATGTGGCACGGTCGAGCGCCAGTAAGTGGTGTGGTGGCTCCATTCCTATGACGGAGCATTTTTGTCGTCTGGTACGTTTTCTTTACCGGACATCGTTTTATATATAGTTGGATAGAATGTTTAATACTAATAATAGATAATATATTTTAATAGGTAAAAAAGGGTGAGGACCCCAACATGGTGACCGTCTTCGTGGTCACCCATCGGAGGGCTGGGGAGTTTATTGACGAGAGGGCGACGCAGGCATATTAACATTCTATTCTTTATATTAATTTACTATAATTTAGAAAACAGGAAAATAGATATCAATATAGACTTTAGCAAACACTTAGACGTTAGCAACCAATGTTCTAGGCCGAGTATCATTGGCTACAAGAGAAGGCGGTTGCTGCTGCGAGTGCGCCAGCAGAGGGAGGGGCTGGTACTTCCTTCTAGCCGCCTACAGCTCCATCGTCGGATGACCGCCGTTGGTGGTCTTCAGAAGGGTACGTACTACTGTACGGGATCCTACGGCGCCTATTTGTCTTCAGAGTCATCCCGGGCCCCCTCTGTCAGTGTGCAGTCTCCAGCTTCACATGCGTCATCACGAGCTCAGGATATTGGTCGTCAGATCGACGAGCTACGTCGCGAGTTGCAGCAGCAGATTTCTGATCACCATACCATAGAGCGACGATCCGACGATCCGATGATTACCGGACGATTTGATGCGATCGAGCGTAGTATATAGAAGCTGATGAGTCTGCAGCAGGCTATAGCTGGCAGCTTGTACACGCTCACCGAGTCTACGGAGCGCACAAAGCATAGACAGGTCGAGCTGGAGGGATCGCAGAGGACCGTGACTACCTCACTCACCCAGCTACAAACTTCTCTTGAGGAGAGTACTCAGAGGATGGTGCGTACCCTTACTGCACATGGTGACCGACTACGAGAGCTGGAGCAGATACGTCCTCTCGGTCCATCGATGGCGCCGACTCCAGATGTTGCACTGCCTCCTCCTGCACCTGTGGTGCAGCTTACACAAGAGCAGTATGATTCATCTTATCTCAGATGTGTAGTAGGGATCTTCAGTAATCCAGTAGATTTTTTTATCATCTTTGTATGTATTGGCCCTATGGGCCCATTGATCATTGGTACACTGATTTTCATTCTTATTTAACTCTGTTGGACATGTATGTTTGTTGGATATGTATGTTTGTGATATTTACTTTATTGGTATTTTTATTGAGTACATGTATGATATTTACTTGGACATGTATGTTTGTGATATTTACTTTGTAGACTGTTATGAAGGGAGACTGTTATTCATCTATTAGTTGTAGACAGTTATGATAGAAGACTGTTAATTATGATGATATCTACGACGAGGATGAAAAATATACCTACGCTGGATTATAAGCGATGATCTGATATACAAAGGAGGTGCTGCCCAAATTTAAAAAAATATAATATGTATTTTTGTGATGATATGTGTCTGTGTTTACAGTGTATATGAAATGCACTGTTCGGAACCATCGATAGTTTCGATTACTGTTGTATGTTTTGTCTTGGATAGAAAGAGCAACAGTTCAGGGTGTACTTCTGAGAGCTTCATTTTCATATCCTTTACTTTCTCGGGACGTCGTAAAGGATCCCGAGAAGGTGAAGGACGTGAAGAGGAAGCTATGAGAAGTGCACCCTAAACTGTTGCTTTTTCTATCCAAGATAAAACATAGAACAGTAAGCGAAACTGTTGATGGTTCAAACACTGCACTTCACACATACTGTAAATACAGACACAAAGCATAACAAAAATACCAATCATATTTTTTAAAAAAATTTTATAATATCTGCAACGTATAGCGACAATCTGCGACGTATAGCGACGTATCCTGACATCGCTAAATAGCGGCGTTACGTTGCTATCCGTCGCTATCTGCCGCTCCGTAACTGACGTGGCAGAGAGATGACATCGCTAATTTGGTCGTTGTACGTCGCTACACTGCTGACGTGACAGGCATGCCATGTCATCACATAAAAAAATGACGTCGCTAAGTGGTCGCACTATGTCGCTACTTTAGCGACGTACTGTTACACCGCTATATGTCGCTAATTTTGTGACGTCCTAGCGACATTGGTTGTGACGTCGCAAACAGCAACGAAAGGCGACAAAATTGTCATCTGCGACTAGCTTTTCCGTGACCTTCATGTTTCATCGCTATAGTCATCGCTAATTCCTATTAGCGATGGATTTTCATTATTTAGCGACGTATCCTAACGTCGCTAATTTGCCTTATTTTAGTAGTGTCTCCCACATCTGTGCCAAGTGGCACGTGCCCACATGGCGTGTCGTGTCCGCAAACAGCGTCGAGTAGCAGGGCAACCGTATGGGAGCTCGTGCTACCTGTCCGTGGCCATTTTGGACACGGCCACGACACAAAAATAGGCTCAGTCCTCACGAAAAATGATACATACATACATATAGATCTACAATCCTATTCAAATGGATTTCAAAAATAACAAAATAAATTTCATTCAAATATTTCATCGAACACTTATGCACACACACGGATCCGTGTCCGATACGGATACCAAACTAATTCTAATTCCTACCAAACTTCACCAACAGCTAGGGAACACCTAGATGGATGCATCTATGGAAAAAAAAATTAGGATTTAGAGGTGATTTGAAGGGATTACCTATAGAGAGCCAATCTCCAAAAAAAAGCCCCAATTTGAGAAGTTCCCTTCCTCAAGCAATATCCAAATGAGCTCTCCTCCTTGCAAGCTAGCCTCCTTCAATCTCTACTCCAGGTTTAGATCAAATGCAAAAGATTGGGATCAATTTGGTGGAGGAATTGTGAGATTTGACAATTTGGGGAAGAAATTAGGATTTCCTAAAGGGGGATTTCTAAAAGAGGCAAGTGGTCATGAAGAGAGACTTTATAGAGGAAGAATTAGGTCATAAGTGGCTGTGGTGGCTGACCAAATGAAAGGGCTAGGGTTAGGGTTTCTCATAGTGGGCTTTGGGCCAAGATTGATAACTAGCTAGCTCAACTCCTTAGCCATAAGTCCAAATGCAAAACTCTCACAACCCTCTCATGAAACCTAGACACACTCAAGTCAACTAAGACCAACTTAAGTTAGATTAGGGTCCCACACCAGGCTAACTAAGTCACCAAAGTTAAAGTCAAACTCTAGGCTAGTCTCTAAAGTCACAACTAGCAAAAATCAAAATTACAACACCAATGCAATAAATAATTCACAAAAATCAAAAACACCAAAATACCCTTGGGCAAAAATGTAGAAATAAATCACCCTAATCACATGGTTAGGTTCCCATGGTCATGGTTAGTCTCTAGGTCATGTAGTATCTAGGGTTTCACTAGCAAAATACCAAAATCAGAAATCACCAATTAAAATAGTTTTAAAAAAATTAAAAATTACTAAAAAATCATAACATGATTTAAATCTCATTATTAAAAGACTAAAATTACAAAAGTTTAAAATTACCCTCATTTAGAAAAGTGGGTGTTACACCACTACATCAATAATGGTAATGTTCTCTTATTTCCCTTTTAACTGCTTACTACAAACTTGCTCAGGCTATTTTATTTACTAGAAACTTGGACTATATGCAGGGAATAATAGCTCACTTAAGTGAACGCTGAGACCGCTTGCCGAAATTTTTTAGAAGCTACACCAACTTGAAAGTAAATTTTCCTATTAGTTTTTTTGTAATAACCTATATTAGTAGGTGGAATAGAAGACATGAAGCATGCACATCGATAGTACAGTGAGTTCCTTACTGCATACATGTTAATGACAGTAGCGAGGGATTAGATGGAGCAACTACTCGATCCCCAAAGGAAAGGCCAGTGTTGGTGGCTTAAATGGAGCAATCTTTAAAATAATGCATTGGAAATTTTAGAAGCATTGATAATTTATGACTAGAATTTTTGAGACTGAGATAATATTGTTTTATTTCAATGTTGGCGTTTCGAATAATTACAAAATGAAATGTTTTTGGTTGGTGTGTGTGAAACCCGCAAAATTCGGATTTACTGAATTATTGGATTTCGGTTGCTAGCATAGTCTTAGATTAGTTTTATTATTATTGTTATTATTATTATTATTATTATTATTATTATTATTACTATTACTATTTTTATTAATATTATTATATTTAGTCGGATCAGGAAATAATTATTTTAAAAATAAATTAATTGGATTTTTGCTTGTGACCCAGTCCCGATTTCGTGTCCGGGGTCCGACACCGAGATTCGAACCCGATCGCTATCCCGAACCCAAGTTTCTTTATTAAGTCATTTTTTGGACTTTTGAAAATAACAATTAGCTTCTAACTAATACTTAGTCAAAGAGAATTAAAACAAATGAAACCAAACATTTTCTAATACCCCCCAGCTGCACCTATGTTCCCCTCTCCCCCGAAATCACTCACGCACACACACGCACACACAGCACTCTTCTTCCTCCTACAACTTCTCTCCACTCTCCTTCCCCATTCCACACACACACACTCACTTTTATAAACTTCCTCACCCATTTCCTCCTTCAGAGAACTTTTCCCTTCCCTTCTCCTTTCTCTTTCCATAATCCACTCCCCTTCCAGAACCGCCTCCCTTGCGTTCCGACGCCGTCGAACCCCTGTGTCGCATCTTCCATCGGCCCCGACCCGCTCGGCCCCTCCGGCGCGTCCGTCTCCCGACGCCGTCGAACCCTTGCGCGCACCCCGCGGCCGCCCAGGCCGACCGCCCGCCTATCGGCAATCTCGCAGCCCTGTGCCGCTGTTTCGCCCGTGATCTCGCATCCCGCGATCTTCCGTACCGCTGATCTGTCCACCTCGGGTCCCGATATGCTGTTTTGCGGCTCCTGTGCACTGTCCGTGCACTTTCTGCGTTCCCGTACGTGCTGTCCCGAGCCAATCCCGCTGCCTGTACGTATTCTTTCCTCTATTTTTTACATTTGAGAGCTCTAGTCGAGCACCCAAGGTATAATTTTGTGTCCTCGTGTCCCTCCCGTTGGTGTGTTGCTTTATGTATCGATGATGACGCGGTCCCGACCCCGTTACGGGGATCGACTTTTCTTAATTGTTGTGTTTAGGGGATACACGCGTCATTTGTACGTCACGGCGTAGTATTTCTGTGGTTTCGACAGTGGTTGCTGGTTGCGTATATTTTCTTGGTTTTCTATCATAGTATATTGTATTGACTATCTACCTTAGTGGGATAATTGCTTTTGCCTGTGTCTTATTACTCTTTAAAATAGGATATTGTCTTTGTGTTGTGATTTTGTGTTCTTCCTGGTTTGGGGATCGACTGGTTGGGTGTGGGTTTTGTACCGCCTATGTGGCAAGATCGTTCTAGTTACAGAGGAGGTGCTGCCCAAATTTTTCGTAAAAGTATTTCAAAATAGTACTTTATAATGTTCAGTAATTTTTGCATATCGAAACCTATTTCTAAAATCCTGGTCTTTGCAAACGGTTTATTAAATTAATTTTCTGATTGGTTTTAAGTGTTGATTCTATTGGTTTCTGTATCCCCTTAGGCGACGACCGTAACGGTCGGATGAGCCTCGGCAAAACGCAAACGCTACGGGACACTCATGTACGTTGAGGCGTTAGCCAGCAACATGAGATTGCATGACCAAGTCTGAGACGCCCCATTTTCTATAAATTATATTTTATTATATTTTATTTTAGAACTGGTTACTGGCCTTTCGTATTTTGGGTGCAGGGTCTCGGCCTTCTGTTTGGACCGCTTCACGGCACTCAGAGCTCGCCTCAACTATTTAATTTAATTTATTTTGTTGTAAGGGCATAAGCCGAGTTTTCTTTTATTTTCTGTGGCCCTGTAATTGTGTAGTGTAGATTTTCTATTTTCTTTTCTGGGTTTGTTGTTGGCGTAGCTAGGCGCATAATTATAATTGGGTATTAATTATTTTATATAAAATTAATAAGGATTTCTCATATTTAATTAAAGTGAATAAATTACTAGCAATTAACAAGTTTATGTTTTTATCATTTAAAGAAAACTTAGTTTTAGATATATTATTAAAATACAAAGTTTTGCCAATTAACCTGTAATTGCTATTTTTCCCCAATAAATCAGTAATCGGTTTATCCTGTTAATTGATAACAGATGTAGTTTACGACGTTAGACGGATTTCGGTAGATTAATTTAATAACTTAAAACCTGACTAGGGTCTGTTTCTAGAAATTGCAACTAGCACACCTAGATATAGCTCATTTATGTTTCTAAGTCTGGATTCTCAAACTGTAGGATTTTGAGGACGTACTTGACTTCCTTTCCGGTACCGACATTCCGATCCAGTCATACAAACCGAGGCAAGTTACGATTATGTTTTCTTACATTTTAATTAGTAATTGTCATGTTGCATGCTTAAATCACATTGCTACATGGAACTCTCTCCTTGAGTTCGATTATTGATTGTGGGGATATTGGCGGAGTAGTGTAGCATTTATGACAAATACCCTCATATTGCATTATTGCGCGAGCATACCCCTCTTACACACGGGATTAAGTTATATCGCATCGCTAGGATGCTATTGTACAACCCAAGCCGGTCATAGACATTACCTATTCAAATCATATTATTTCAAATACTGAATTGCTGAAAATTGCTAGAAAATATTGTTCAAAGTATTTTAACTGTTTAAAATTGTATCTTTTTATTATTATTTAGAATGTCGGATATGTACTCGTACTTGCTTTTTTCCTGACTGGATCCCCCCATAGGTGATATTGATGATGCTGAGCTATTGTACAATAGCTACTATGACCCAGTGTTACATCCTGTGGTGTTGCCAGAGTCCCCCTTGGAGAATGCAGTTCAAGAGGCCGATGAGTCGGCCGTTTAGCTAGTCGTTTTTTCAGCTATCTAGTTTTATTGTGTTGGAGTTTGTAGACTTTGAATTCAGTATTTCATTTCAGTACTTTCATTTCCAGTTGTACTTCTCTTTGTTGAATATTAAAAGTTTTAAATTTTTCGTATATTCGTGTTGTGACAAATGTATAGTTGTTGTTGAAGATACTTGCAACTAGAAAGAGCTTATTGTCGTCGTCTCGCAACGGTGAAGGCTGGACATGATCCGATTCGACCCAACAATTTGGGATCGAGTCGTGACATATTTTTAGTGGTGGCCCATACAGGTCAGATCAACAACTTTGGTAAATATATCTAGAAACAATTAGAACACTAGAACATTAATTTATCACAACATAGGACCGAAATATGTTATAAATAAATATTTTTGTTTGTTATAGACTGGTAGGCTACCTTGGTTATGTTTTGCATCATAAACCTTCCAGAGTATGGCCACAGACAAGATCACCACTACTGGCGATGGGGTGTCATCACCCGATCACACCCACCTCCCCAAGCAAGTCCGGATTCTACACCTCGACAGTTGACCGATCGTCTCTATAATGCACCAGCACCCCGTAGAGTTTATACTACTACAACTCAAGTGACAGATCCTACATCTTTCCGGACTGAGATGCAGTCCCCTGCGGTAGTGCCCTCTCCAGCTGCCCCACTAGTGCCCTAGACCCACCGACCTCGTAGGCTTGTTACGAGGAGTTCTTGAGGCCAAGAGAGCCTAAGCTGAAGCTCATCGCGAACAGACTGCGATTATGAGAGAAGGCATGGAGAATGCCCACAATGTGGCTATGGCTGTCCTCGAGAGAGAAGAAGCATCATAATCAGAACCAAGGCCTGCTAAGGTCGGCGATATTGAGAAATTTAAGAAGTTGGGCCCTCGACCCTTCAAGGGAACCGAAAGAATCATCTATGTCGACGAATGGCTCGACAGCATGGAGCGTCTCCTCAGTGTCGCTCGACTTCCAGACGTCCTCTAGGTCGAAGCTGTAGGACTCCAACTACTAGATGTAGCAAGGACCTGGTATCGGAATGAACCCCGACTCCAGGACTGGTAGCTTGACTGGAACACCTTTAAGAGGTTGTTCCGCAGGAAGTTCTTCCCAACATCAGCGTTGCGGAAGATGGAAAGACAGTTCCAGGATCTGAAGCAAGGAAACATGACGGTTGGAGAGTATGCGGCAGAATTCGGCCAACTTAGTCGTTTTGCCAAGAACTTGGTTGCTGACCCCACAGATCGTGCTGAAAGATTCAGGTATGGACCGAGGAAAGATATTTGTACCCCTGTGATCGCAGGCGGCGCCAAGACGTACGAGAGGATACTGATACGAGCTCAAGATGTAGAGAAGAGTCAGCCTGCTTGTTTAAAAAAGGAGTATTCTGGAACAAGCAACTTGTAGGGTAACCAGAAGAGGCCCAACGTCAACAATCACAATAACAACAACAGGCCTCCTCACCACCACCACCAGTACCATCAAGCAAAGACCAATGACAGAGCGCCTCAGAAGCAGATCCCTGTCTACGATTTCTGCAAAAGGCCAGGACATCAGGCGAACATCTGCAAAAAAGGCTAGGATACTGCCTAGTTTGTAGGTCTGCCACCCACCAAGTGAGGGACTGCCCACGGCATTCAACCGGACCGGAACAACACAGCAGAAAGCTCCCCAACCCACTCAGCAACAACAGTTTGGACAACACCAACAGAAGACTATACGAGCTTTTGCCCTAGCAGCAGACGAGCAAGCGCCAGAGCAGGAACCCACCGCTGATGTCATCACAGGTTCCATTTATGTGCACACACATCCTGCTTTCATATTATTTGATTCGGGTGCATCATACAGTTTTATATCATTAAAGTTCATTTCTGCACATCACCTAGTTACGGGGTTTAGCAAGATGATATGTAGAGTTATGATCGGTGGTAGACCCATACCCATTACCGAGACCTGTAACTGCCCTATAACTATCTCAGGCCACAAATTCTTAGCACCCTTACTTGTGATACCCTTACTCAACTATGATGTAGTCCTAGGGATGGACTGACTAAGTAAGTAGGATGCGCTAATAGATTGTCACAGAGGATGTGTAGTCTTCAGCCCACCAGAAGAACCAGAGTTTGAAATCTCTCGAACTCTGGAAGACATGGAGAGTGTTATATACTCCTCTATCACCGAAGAACCCAGGCCTCCTCATCCTATCATAGTAGAATTCATAGACGTTTTCCCTGATAGTCTTCCGGGATTGCCCTGTATCGAGGTGTGGAATTCACCATTGATCTAGTTTCCGGCTCTTTTCCTATTTTTCGGGGATACTACAAAGTCAACCCCAAGGAGGCTAAGGAGATAAAGGACCAGATTAGTGAGCTGAAGGCCCAGGGATTTATCAGAGATGGAGCTTCATCCTGGAGAGCACCAGTTTTGTTCGTGCCCAAGAAGGATGGAACTATGCGGATGTACATCGACTACCAGGCGTTGAACAACATCACCATCAAGAACAAGCACCCTCTGTCCCGGATTGATGATCTGTTTGATCAACTAAGTGGAGCTAAGGTATTTTCGAAGATAGATCTCAGATCTGGCTACCATCAAATCAAGGTCAGGAAGGAGGATATTCGAAAGACAGCGTTCAACACCAAATATGGACAATATAAATTTTTGGTCATGCCATTTGGACTGATGAATGCCCCTACGATTTTTATGAATCTCATGAACAAGGTCTTCCATGAATACCTGGATCAGTTTATTGTTGTCTTCATCGATGACATTCTAATCTACTCGAAGACCGAAGAAGAGCATGAAGAGCATCTGAGGAAAGTTCTGGGAACCTTAAGGAAGGAGAAGCTCTATGGTAAGCTATCTAAATGTGAATTCTTCTTAGACAAGGTGGATTTTCTAGGCAATGTTTTCACAGGAGAAGGAATTTCAGTGGATCCAAAGAAGATAGCTGCTATTGAGACGTGGACTACACCAAGTTCGGTTGCAGAAATCAGAAGCTTCTTGGGCTTAGATGGATACTACCGAAAATTTGTGAAGGATTTTGCGAGGATTGCTGAGCCGATGACAAAGCTCATCAGGAAGAATGAAGAATTTATTTGGTCCGAAGATTGCCAGTCAGCATTTGAGGAACTGAAGAAGAGACTTACAACGGCGCCGATACTTGCGCTACCCTCAGGTACCGACGGTTTCTCAATTTACAGTGATGCTTCCGGTAAAGGTTTGGGCTGTGTTCTTCTACAAAATAGAAAAGTAATTGCTTACACATCTAAGCAATTACGAACTCATGAGAAGAACTATCCCACGCATGATTTGGAGCTTGCAGCGATTATATTTGCTTTGAAGTTGTGGAAGCACTACCTCTATGGAGAGAGTAGAAATATTTACAGACCATAAAAGTTTTAAATATATTTTCACTCAGAAGGAGCTAAATATGCGACAGAGACGATGGCTGGAGCTGATGAAAGACTTCGACATTGACCTGCAGTATCATTCGGGTAAGGCTAACGTTATTGCAGATGCATTTAGTCGATATCCGATGACAATGTTTTTGACCAAGGAACGACACTTGCTGGAAGACATAGAAAAGCTTGGACTGGAGATTGTACTGCCCGAAGAGGAAATAAAGAAATTGGGAAGAGAAGCCATTGTACCAGGAGCTGATTCATTAATGATGCAGTTGCAAGTGCATTCAAGTCTGATGGACAGAATCAAGGAGACACAATTCCAAGACGAGACGCTTTGCAAACTCAGAGACCAAGTACTTGCAGGAACACTTTAAGGATTCTCAATCGCTAGCGACGGAGCACTGAGGCACGGTACGAGACTTTGCGTACCAACTGGCGAACTGCGGAACGAGCTGATACAAGAAGCACACCAGTCGAAGTATTCCATACATCCAGGAGCTAACAAAATGTATCGGGATATGCGTACTGTAGTGTGGTGGTACGAAATGAAGAATGACGTATCCAGGTATGTAGCTAGATGCTTAATTTGTCAACAAGTGAAAGCTAGCAGACAGAGACCCGCAGGACTGTTGTAGCCGCTAGACATCCCGGAGTGGAAATAGGAACACCTGACGATGGACTTTGTGTCAGGACTGTCTCGATCCCAAGGAGGATAGGATGCCATTTGGGTTATCATTGACCGACTAAGGAAGTCAGCCCACTTTATTCCCTTCAAGCTGGGCCTATCGACCGAGAAGTTGGCGGCACTGTACAAGCAGCACATCTACCGAATTCATGGAGTTCCGATAAGTATCGTATCTGACAGGGATACCAGATTCACCTCTCACTTTTGGAAGAGCTTGCACGACAGTTTAGGAACGCAACTGAAGTTCAGCACCGCCTACCATCCCCAGACTGACGGACAATCGGAAAGAACAATCCAGACGCTAGAAGACATGCTGAGATCATGTATATTGGAATTTGGAGGGTCTTGGGAAGACCATTTGTACTTGGTAGAGTTCTCCTACAACAACAGCTACCAAGCTAGTATCGGTATGGCTCCGTTCGAGGCACTTTATGGACATCGTTGTCGCACTCCACTTGCTTGGGACGACGTAGGAGAAAGGGTATTACTTAGACCTGAGATGGTGACCGATGCAGCAGAGAAGGTAAAGATGATTAGAGACAAGCTCAGGATTGCCCAGGACAGACACTACAGCAAAAAACTCTTTTAATGACGGCTAAAAAGCATCATTAATGACGAACCATGACGCTTTTTTTTTCAAAGCAACCGTTATGAAAACGGGTGTTATAAATGTTTTTTAAAAGCGTTATAAAAAAATGTCATGAATAGTTTCTATAAAAGCGTTATGAATATTTAATATATAGTGCACAATTTAGGAAATTTTGAAAGCGTTATGAATAGATAATCTGTATAAGCTCAATGCAACACATTTATAACACTTTATACTATTCAAATTAGCATATTTATAACGCTCTATACTGCACATTATATATTACATTCCAAAAACTTAACATTATATATCACCATCTTTATTACATTTATCAAAATAGAGTACATATCAACATCTTCATTACATTTTCAAAATAGAATATCCAAATACATATATACATTTTCAACTACCAAAATTGTCCACATCAAAACTTGGCCACATCAAAACTGTCCACAGAACATGTAGTAAAACTCTGAAAAAGATAAAAACAAGGTTCAATATACTTTGTAATGTAATGTGAAAATTGTAAGAAACGAAGGACTTGTACACATTTTTCAAACTTTAAAAGAAGTAGAGGACTTGTCACAATTTGCAAGTTTGCATGGAGAAACAAGATGTAAAGAGAGCATATGGCCAAAAACAATCTTCATATAACAAGAATTGACTAACCTTAAGTTTTAACTTTTTCTTGCATGAAATTTCTGGCTTGGAGTCTGTATATCTCAACTTAACCTTTGCTTTATCAAGCTCCTTAAAGTTTCCTTTTCCCTTGCAATGAAAGATGATGACAAACATGAAACTTTCTTATGGAAAGTATAAATTTGATAAAGGAGCTCATCCTTCTCCAAATCAAGTTAAACATATTGTCCTACCAAAAAACCAATAATAACATCAAATGAAAAGAACATAGAAACAAAGAACAATATCAGTTATTAGTGGTCCAAGAGTATAAAAGGGTGCCTCATTGCACCATTGCAATTGTTTTTTCCATATTTTCTTGAATTTTATGCATAAGAATATGTCCAGGTTCTTCATTCATTACCTAAATAGTTTCTATGATAGTTAATGTATCATTTTGCGGAATTGAATTGCCTCAGCCGCAAACCAACTCCGAATCGTTTCATCATGTTGAGTGAGGAGTGATTGTGTTTAGCAGAGGCGTGGTCATTTCCCTACAAGTACTCACGCTTGTAGGACGACGGACCATCTACTCTCCCGTGTAATATGGGACTGTGTTATGTGGGGTCGAGCTATCTCCCACCCAACATTCACTTCAAATTTCAATAAAATTCTGGGAAAAAAGAATTGCCACAGCCGACTCTCTGGAAACAAGTTTGTTATACACCTCATAAGAACTCATGACAGGAAAACATAAATAACAATAATAATAAATACTTACTTTTATCTGGAAAGTCAAAGAACTCCAAAGAATGCCCAATTCGCCCTCTCCAACGCTTGATGCTCTTTATCTATGAAATTAATAGAATGATAAATATCCAAAAAATAAGAGCTTTAATATGAAAATAATTTAACGCATGAAGTTTCAGTATTAGAGACTACAAAACAATACCTGGATTGCAGGATTCGATGTCAGGAGAAGAGAGATGCCCAAGCCATCAAATGCCTCTTTCTACGAGCGTTGTGAAAGAGTTTCCCACAAACCCCTGCTTTCCCCAAAGGCACTTGTTTGCATTCTGGATGATGCTGTATCCAATGGCTACGATGAGAGAAATAAGCAAATTCAAGTTACTATTACGTTTCATTTGTTCTCCAGTATAAGATGAAAAAAAATACTCACCTGTATGATAATAGCAGTGCAGGCGCCAGCAGCAGCAGCAAGAACCAAGTTAGCTTTTGTTCCAATAGATTTTGCTCCACTCTTCTTCAGGTAAAGCCTTTTGACAAAGCTATATCCATAAAAATAGATAAATTGTGATATGAATGATTGCAGATTCTTAGTTTCAAGCCCCTGGTATAGTGAAAGAACTTGGCCAGTAGAAACTGCTTCCCACAGGACATCCGAGAAGTTCCTAGATGAGCCAGCTCAGAAGAATGTAATTATTACAAGCAACAAACAGTCTGGTGGATAATAGATACAGAAATTTTGGATACATATGATTCTTGGAAAATAGGTAGTTATTGCAACCACTTAACTCTACCTTTCACAGTTTTCAGACTATTTCCAGTATAAGCATCTTTAGTCCTTGAGAATAAGCTATTAACAACAACATTCTGTCTCCATGAAAACGTATTTCGTTTGATGTGTTTTCTATTTGGTATGGCCCATCCATAGTTGTAAAAGCACACCTAGACACAAAGCAAACATAGCACAGCTAGTGCCTCACTTCATCAAAAGCTCAACGCAGTGGCAAAAGTGCCTCGTAGTGCAAGGCTCTTAGGTAAGAATATGCTATTAACATAAATATTATGTTTCCATGAAAATGTATATCGTGTGATGTGCTCTTAGGTACGTAACTGTTTAAAACTTTTGGATATAAGGAAATCGAGCGGATACAATTTAATTGTTTACTATGAAATTGAAAAGTAAAGCAATTTACGAGTAATTCTCCACATTTATATACAAGATGTCGCAAACAAATCATAGGTCTTCTAGTTGATATTTAGAGTTGCGAAAAGGAACAAATCGGCTGTCGGCAATACAAATACGAGCAGATCTTAGTCGAAACAAGAATATAAATGGCAGCAGAACACAAGCATCCAAAATAGCAAAATAAACCCTAATCGAACGAGAGAGGAAGCTCGCCTGAGGTACAATATGGCCAGGCGGTGGTACGAGCGGGCATAACCCGGGTCGAGGCGCAGCGCCTTCTGGCACTCCTTTACCGCGTCGCGGAGACGGTCGGGGCAACTGGCCAAACTGCCAACAAGCTACACCACCACCTCTGTCACCCACGTCCCTGATTTCGGCCAACTGGCTAAACTCCCAACCACCACAGAGATATACACCACCACCATTACCAAACGACACAGCCACCACAAATCAACACAGAGAGAAGAGCAAGTTAGGGATGAACCGGTCGCTCCGTAACCTGATGCGCGCCGTCTGCCGTGGCCGCCCGATCGATCTGACTGTCGCTGAGCCGATCTGGCTACGTCACATCGGATCCGTACCACCTATGGCGAGTACGACCACTCACCTTCCAACTTCTCCGGCCACCCGCTGTAACCGCCACCTGAGTCTCCGGCCATCATCCCGGCAAACCACCACTACGCGAACCCCATCTGCCCGCTTTCCTCCGCACAGGTGAGCCCAGTGCCTTCTAGGAGCCGCGTTGCTGCCGATCGTAGCTCAGATCTGGCATCTTCCCACCAGATCTAGAGCCACCGCCTACCATCATCCTTTTCTCCCCATCCACCTCTGCCTTGGCGCGCCCCCCGCCCGCAACCTTGGTACCGCCTCCGATCAGCGTTCACTGACCCCGTCGCGTCTTGGTGCCACCCTGGCGAGCCCCACCAAGGTGCGAGCCATGCCGCCACCGGTGGGCACTGGCGCCGCTCAGACTGCCACCTCCGTACTGGCACTCCTCCGCCGTAGCCGTCGCCACAGTAAGCACTCTCGTCCTTCCATTTTCTTCCCTCTCTGTAATTTTCGATTTAGGGGTTCTCTTTTTCTTCGAGAGAAAGTAATTTTGTGTAGTGCCTCACAGACGATTAGGGTTAGGGTTTGTGGGAGGGGGCGTTGGGGCTAAGGTTAGGGTTTGTAGGAGGTTGAAAGGAGGAGAAGGAGAAGATTAGAGTTTAGGAAAATTTTAGGGTTCAGGGAGATGGAAATGATCGGGTGTAAAGGGTTTTGTTGGAAGTTTATTAATTACAAGTTTGCCACCGCTCTAAACTATTAATAACGCTTTATTTTATAAACGTTATAAAAAGCCTAGAATTAGTCCAAACCGTCATAGAAAAAAGGTATTTTGAACTTTGATAACGCTTAGGTATCAGGCGTCATCAATACGTCTTATCGAGCGTTATTAATAGGCTTTTTTGTTGTAGTGAGCCAGAAGCATTGGGCCGATAGCAGCCGACGGCCGTTGGAGTTTGAAGTAGGTGACAGTGTGTTCGTGAAGATCTTCCCTACCAGAGGAACCATCCATTTCGGCAGAGCAGGAAAGCTAAGCCCCAGGTATATCGGTCCTTTTTAAGTACTGAACAGGATTGGAGAAGTAGCTTATCGGGTGGTTTTACCCCCAAGTCTCGAAGGCGTCCACAACGTCTTCCATGTTTCGCAGCTGAGACGCTACATCCCGGACCCAAGCCACATCTTGGATCATTCAGAGCTGGAGATTGGACCCAGCCTCACAGTGCCAGAAAGGCCAGTGGCGATATTAGACAGAGGAGAAAAGAGAACCAGGAACTCTGTGACACCAATAGTCAGAGTAATGTGGCGGCACAACTCCCCAGGTGAGTCTACCTGGGAGCGAGAAGATGAGATGCGGGAGTAGTATCCGTATCTGTTTGAAACTTGAGGTAACCCCCAACCCTGCCTTTTTAATTTTGAGGACGAAATTTTCTAAGGAGGGAAGGTTGTGAAACTCGCAAAATTTAAATTTATTGAATTATTGGATTTTGGCTGCTAGCATAGTTTTAGATTAGTTTTGTTATTATTGTTATTATTATTATTATTATTATTATTAGTATTATTATTATTACTATTAGTATTATTATTAATATTATTATATTTAGTCGGATCAGAAAATAATTATTTCAAATATAAATTAATTAGATTTTTGCTTGTGACCCAGTCCCGATTCTGTGTCCGGGGTCCGACCCTGAGATTCGAACCTGATCCCTGTCCTGAACCCAAGTTTCTTTATTAAGTTATTTTTTGGACTTTTGAAAATAACAATTAGCTTCTAACTAATACTTAGTCCAAGAGAATAAAAAAAATAAAACCAAACCTTTTCTAATACCCCCTAGCTGCACCCACGTTCCCCTCTCCCCCAAAATCACTCACGCACACACACGCACACACCAGCACTCTTCTTCCTCCTACAACTTCTTCTCTCCACTCTCCTCCCCCATTCCTCACACACACTCACTTTTATAAACCTCCTCACCCATTTCCTCCTTCAGAGAACTTTCCCCTTCCCTTCTCCTTCCTCTCCCCATAATCCACTCCCCTTCCAGAACCCCCTCCCTTGCGTCCCGACGCCGTCGACCCCCTGTGCCGCGTCTCCCATCGGCCCTGACCCACTCGGCCCCTCCAGTGCGTCCGTCTCCCGATGCCGCCGACCCCCTGCGTGCCCCGCGGCCGCCCAGGCCGACCGCCCGCCTCCCGGCGATCCCGCGGCCCTGTGCCACTGTTCCGCCTGTAACACCCAGTTTTCCAGATGAGGATAATTTTAAAATTTTATAATTATAATTATTATTTATTGATATTTATTTTATATTATAATTTTTGGTGATTTTTAATCATTTTTAAACTATTTAAAATTATGACTTATGATTTTGGTGTTTGGCTAGTGTAACCTTAGAGACTGTTGACCTAGAGCCTGGCCATGTGATTAGGATGTTTAATTAGTACATTTTAGCCTAGAGGGTATTTTGGTCATTTTAGGATTATTTGAATTTATTATAATTTATGGGAATTTGTGTGAATTTAAAAAATATTAATTAAATATTGCTATGTGTTATGTTAGTCTTGACCAGTTGAGACTTTGTAGACTAACCTAGAAGTTGACCCTAGCTATGGTGACTTGGTTAGCATGGTAGGACCCTAGTCTAACTTAAGTCAAACCAATTCCAGTCATTAAGAATCTAGTTTGAAATAGGAGGAATAGTGAATAGGTTCATGACTTATGACTTAGGAATTTAATTCCATGACTTATGCAACTTGGCCCATAGGCCCATGCCATGAAACCCTAACACTAGAATCCCCTTATGGCTGGCCAC
This sequence comes from Iris pallida, assembly GCA_029216955.1. NCBI lineage: Eukaryota > Viridiplantae > Streptophyta > Magnoliopsida > Asparagales > Iridaceae > Iris > Iris pallida. The sequence continues at coordinate 3,705,529 of JANAVB010028000.1, read as the reverse complement.
ATAAACCCTAAGAGCCCCCTATAAAGTCTCTCATTGATTGTTCTTGCCGCTTTCTTTAAGTTTCCAAGTTTTTGAAGAAAGAGGTAAGAGCCATCTTTTCCAATCCATAACTTTTCCATTTTAAGTCCTTTTTAGCTCAAATCTTTTGCACTAGGTTCTAATCCATCCCTTCTTGCTGCTCATGGAGAGTATTCTCAGGTTTGGTGCAATTTAGAGAGATTAGCTAGCAAGAAGAAACCCCTCTTTTGGAGCTTTTCAAGGAGCTTTGAAACCTATAGGTAAAACTCTCAAAACCCATTCAAATTTCAATTTCTTTGCATGAGTGCATAGCCCTAGGAGTCCCCTAGCTGCTAGCATAGGTTTGGTGTCGAGTGGTATCCATTTCATGTCCGTATCGGACACGTATCAACACCTAGGTATAAGTGTTTGATGAAATGCCACACTCATGATTATTTTACTATTTTTGAAATGTAATTGATTGAATTTGTAGTGCTATGTGTCGTATTTAATTTTGTGTTGCACTGAGTTGGGTTTAGTGTCGTGTCGTGTCAGTATAAGGACACGAACACACACGCAGCAGGCTGCGCACAGTGCCCTGTGCTCGGGCACTATAGCGGACACGACACACCACGTATGGACACGAAATTTTGTGGACACCTAGGCCACGTGTCTGACACCACACTGACAAATTTTGAGGTAAGATTATCGACTATATTGAGAGAAAACCCACCTGCACGGAATTGTACTGTCACGCACACGTACGAACAGCGGCTCCTAACACGGGCTTCGTGTCCCACCAGGATACGTCGTAGTGACGTATCAGGGACTCAAGCATGTAGGTCTATCCCTGGCGAGTGTCTGGACACGATCACGTGTCTTGGTTCGACTTGTGTCGTGTCTACGGGTCAATGAACTCACTGCACGAGACTGTGCTGAACACAGTCTCTGATACTGGTTTGACTCTCTGTTTGGACACTTCGTGTCCTAATTTGTGGACACAAACACACCCCCTTGACACGTTTAAACATGAGGAACATTTCCATATGCATATTTGTTAATTTAATGGTTTAATTTTTAGGTTTTCAAAATTGGGTTGTCATGTATCAGTGTTTCAGTTTTGGTATCTTTTATGAACTGACAGGAAGATTTCCTGAGTTTTAAATCAAAGTTTAACTAAATTTTGGATGTCTAAATCACCATGCTAATTCAGTACATATGCATTAATTTACTGAAATAGGGATTTCGAATTTGAGTTGTAGTGTATCATTGTTTTTCCATTTTCTTTGGTTTATTAAGAACTATCAGTTAACCTACACAAATGAACCTATTTCTGTTGAGTGCTAGTTCAGTTGGATTTCAAATTGTGTAAGATATATGTTAGTTAGTTTTAGATGTAAACCTAAAACCTTCATATGTTTTTTTATTAGATTTTGTTATTGTATTCCTGAGATTTTAATCCATGTTTTAAACTGAGTTTGAAATGAATGAAAACCTGAGGATTTCTTTCCTACATGTTCTTAACTGTACACTGAATTTGAGTTTTATTTTGTAATACATGTTCTATGGGTTAAAACTGAAATTGATATGTAGAACTAAAATAGGATTTGAATTGATAATGTAAATTTTGATATGATATTTTGATATGTTAAACTGAATTCACTGATTTTGAGTATTGTATGTGACTGAAATGGGAATGTAGATAACTGAGAACACAGGCCACCCTCTTGTAATATTCCTACCACACTCCTTTCATTCACTATCTAAAACTAAAATTTCCAATACTTGAAAACCCATGTAAACTGAGATTCCTTTTCTAACTAAAAACTGAGAATGGTTATTGATTGGGGTTTAAGATGGGTCTTCGATTTGGTTGTGATTGTGCATTGGACTAAAATTGTGGATTGAATTGATATTAATTGAGATTGTTATGATCACAAGCACACACACATAATGAGAACACATTGTCCTGAAATATGATACACACATGAATATTTACTCACACACACAAAATTTGGAACCATGAACTGAGCATTGAAGCCCCTGTTTTCTGAGATACACACACAAACCAAACTTCAGAACTAAACCTATGTTGATACCTACACTACACAACCTACCACAAAAACTGTCATGACACATGCCACTCACTGTTTCCAGATTTTACAAATACCACCATGCTCACATACCACATGCCACACACACATGTTAGACACTATTTATACACACACTCTATTCTAAAATTCCTGTCACTAAGTTCTTGAATTCACATACATACATTACATTGCACCACACCTAATGTTTTCACTGATACACATATGAAAACACACACACAAATCACATTCACTCATTCACATACTGTCACTCCCCGATCCTGGAATATGTATTTTAATACGTATTCCGATAAATTGTATTTACTTTGTATTTATACGATATTTATATGCTATATTTCTTCATGCATTTCCCAAAAATATTCGACAAAATATTATTTCGTAATTTATTTTCTGTATTTGGGCCTACAGTTTTGGCTCATTTGGGTAACCTATTCTTGGTTCACCAATGGTTCATCATGAACCCTTTGGTTCATCATGAACCCATGGGTTCAAGATTCTATATAATAACTCATCTCTCTCTCTCCTCTCATTTATTTCCTCTCATTTACTTTCCTCCACCAACCAAGACAAGTACCAACTTGCTCAAGAGATGGATCCATAAATGATGTTGATGTTTTCTTACAAAATTATTTGCTAAAATATGTTCTTCTCTTCATTCTATACTAGTTTAGAACTTGAAGTTTTCTATTTTGAAGCTTTAATTTTTGTAGATCTAGGTTTTAACCATTTTCGGATCTTCTTGGTTTTGATCTAGCAAACTTCATTATTTTCAAGTTTTGATGGTTCCATGTTGTAGAGAATTTTATTCTACCCAATTTTGACCTTTGAAAAGTTGGATTTGGACTTATTTTGACCAAGTTATGGACTTTTGAAGCTTTTGGTTCAAACCATGGAGTTCTTGCTGATTTGGAGAAGACAGTGAGCAGTGTGCACGAGCTTTTTAGCTTGCGCCACTGAGCTGCGCGCGCTCTTTAGCACAGTACAGTCCGATCCATACGCTGCCTTTTGGGAGCGTATGTCTTGCATACGCTCACTTGGGTGACAAGGAGTCGTATGGAGTCCATACGCTGCCTTTTGGGAGCGTATGTCTTGCATACGCTCACTTGGGTGACAAGGAGTCGTATGGAGTCCATACGCTGCCTTTTGGGAGCGTATGTCTTGCATACGCTCACTTGGGTGACAAGGAGTCGTATGGACCTCATACGCTGCCTTGATGAGGAGTCGTATGGACCTCATACGCTGACCTGAGCGTAGGCTGACCTGAGCGTAGGCTGACCTGAGCGTAGGCTAACCTGAGCGTAACCTGACTTGAGCGCGCTCTGACCTGGACTCCCCTATACCTTATATTTTTATATGTATATATTATATTGTATATATATATATATATGTAAATGTTTGTGTATGCTATATATCCTTACGCCTTTTGTCCTGAACATGATATGAGCACTAATGTGACCCCGGTGAACAAAGTGTTCCTACCTGATACTTGTACCTGAATGTCCCAGTTCTCGTTTATGCTCGATAAATGACTCGTAACTCCACGTGGCATATTTGCAATGATGTATTACACCAAGGAGGGTTGAACATGTTGACATACTGATTGACATGGATCCTCTTTTGGGGTACTCGTACTTGAGTACGACATTTAGGAGGATAATCATGCAGGCCACAGCATGTGAGTCCAAGATTTCACCTAGGGTTAAACTAGGCAACTAAATATACTAGATGCATGGGGAGGGCAGAATCCCGAGATCGTGTTACACCAGCCGCCTTGAGATATTGCCTTGACGCACCGGCTGGTCTCCACGGATACTGTGTCATCCGCAACGAGTGGATGGCTGTATCCGATTAATTCCTGCTATATATTATATGTCTTGGCAAGGTGGCCTTACGAGGGACCTGTGCTCAATGACACCTGTCTACGCGAACCCCTGGGTTGGCTAGCCTTGCTGGAAAGATACGATCTGAGGATTTTGAAATAACATGACGCGAGGATAACCTCGTCCCACTAGAAACTCGTAGACTTGATTGGCCACGAAAATGACTTGCGTGTATCTTATTACCTTCCGTGAATAACTGAGGGAAGCGGACTGTCATGGTACGTGATCCAACCTATGTTCTTGTTTGATTGTTGGGTTGGTTATCGTACTATGACAGGTTGTGGACCGAAGTTATGAACGGAAGACTTATTCTGGTTGTGAAGTGCTACTCCTGTGAATGACTGAGGAACATGGTCTATCATGGTACATGATCCAACCTATGTTCTTGTCTGATTGTTGGGTTGGTTATTGTGCTGCGATAGGCTATCGACCGAAGTCACGATAAGGAGATTTTATTGTTTATACCTTTTTACTTATGTGAAAGTTATAGTGTACGACACGTCCCGACTCCATACGGCACCTTTTGACCTTGTTTGGTTGTAAGGGTGTCATATGGGTTCGAGGATGTTGCGCTACCCTATAATAGTTGCATACGTACTACTATCATCAATCATTCTATTATATGGGTTTTTAATCTTAACTCTTGTGCCCCTTTGGCGGTACTTGCTATTCGGGGCTGACCCCGCTGGTTTTGTTTGGCCAGATCTCGTAGCAGAGCCAGAGGACACGATCTTCCTCCCTGACATCCATGGTGCATACTAGGAGCATGGCGGTTCGGGGACTCGAGTGGGTTTCTTCTCCACCACTCCTGCTTATATTTTGTGCGGCATTTATCCACCGGCACCTGTTAGCCGAATTACATGATATTTTGTGTCAGTACAGAATTGTAAATAAACAGACTGCAGCTGTGTATAATTTTGTACTCCTGACTCTCTGAGATAGCTAAATTATAAAGCTAGTCTCTCATGATCATTTTAATGAAGCATCGGGGATGCCTTACTGCTTTATCTTTAATATTCATTTAATTGCTGATGTGATTTGAATGATTGAGACATAGAACTCTGTGGGACCATAGGAGACTTGATTGTAGCATGTATCCCCCTAGTCTCTCGACAGCCATGATCGCCGTATGATGTTACGTACCTCATATGGAGTAGCTGGCCTAGTCCGTCTTCGTATTTCGGTACTGGGGCGTGACAAGGTTTTAGTGGTGGCCCATACAGGTCTGTTTTTTTTTCAGACTTGTGGGGTATTGCAAATTATTAGGAGTCTCAATCAAAACTTGTTCCCCTTGAAATTCTGTTTCGAATTCTCTGTCCTTGCCTTGATCTCTAACCTGACTTGCATCCTCGAAATCCTCCTCGTTCGGACTTGATAATCATATATCTTTCTCTATAGGGGTGCTTCATTCTCAGTAGCGGGTGAGGCCCAAGAGGAAGAGCAACGAGAGCATGGCTCGACTGGGCACCAGCAGGAGAGAGAACCTTCCCCAGGGCGGACACGAGCAGAAATGGAACCAGAGGCAGTGCAGCCGCAGGTTATTGAAACTCCTGCAGCACCAACAGCGACGGCAGTACCAGATGCCGTAGCACTCCTGGAGATCATCCGGGGGATTCTTGTCACTCACTAACAGCAACAGACTCAGCAGCTGGAGCAGAACGTGTTGCTGAACCAAGGGATTCAGTTAGCTCTTGAGAGGAGTGCTGGGGTTGACTCGGAAGCATCAGAAAGGTTCTGTCGCTTGAACCCGAGGTATTTTGATGGCACGGAGGATGCCATCACTGCGGATGCATGGATTCAAGATATTGAAGCCATTCTTGTAGCAGCCAAGGTTCCAGATGATGAGAAGGTTGATCAGGTCAAATTAGTACTTCAGGATCTTGCCCGCGACTGGTGGGCATCAGAAGAAGTTGGTATAAGATGCCCTGTTCGTTGGACCACCTTCAGTGAAAGATTCAAGGCCAAGTATTTTGGCGTAGTAGCTCGATATGAGCTCCAGCAGAAGTTTATTAGTCTCAAGCAAGCAGGCATGACCGTAGATGGGTATGCAGCAGAGTTCTGCAGATTGTGCCATTTTACACCAGCAATGGTGGCAACGGAGCCAGAGAAAGCTATGAGGTTCCAGCAGGGACTTCATTTAGAACTATTACAGCTTGTGGAGGGACACGACTACCAGACGTTTGACGCTGTTTTGACGGCCGCTCGGAGGCACGAGCTTACCCAGCAGAGGTTGGCATCTAGGACAGGAGGTCAGAAGAGATCTCATTCCCAGGTTGGAGGACGAGTAATGCAGCGAACATCGGCACCAGCACCCGGTGTACGTATTCATGATGCAGGAGCGCCGCAGAGGACGGCCGTGTCAACTAATACAGTGCCAGTTCGGCATCAGCAGCCGAGAAACCAACAGCAGCGTCAAGGAGCACCCCAGGGCTGTACATTCTGTGGGAAGGCAGGGCCACGAGGGAGGTGTGCCGGTCAGCGAATGGCTTATGCTTGAGGTGTGGTAGTTCAGACCACCGTATCTCCACTTGTTTTGTGATACAGAGACCAGGAGGGCCAGCTCAGCAGTTTCCAGCGTTGCCAGCCCCGATGGCAACCCCGAGTGGAGGGCCAATATTAGCAGTGAGGCTCCTAGCCCAGCGTCTACTAACGCAGGCTCAGATGTTTCGCCAAGCACAGGAAGCCGAAGGCCCTCAGAGGCAGCAACAACATGGTCGAGGAAGGCCACAACAAGGGGCTCCGCGGGGCCAGGGCCAGGCTCTCACATTATCTTTGGAAGAGGCTCTAGCATCTAGTGACGTGGTGGCAGGTAAAATTCTCGTCACCTTATTTCCCGCTGTAGCATTATTTGATTCAGGCGCTACTCATTCATTCATCTCTGCACAATATGCTATACGGATTGGACTAGTGTTTGAGGCATTGCCGGAGAGGATGGATATACTCACCGGCAATGGGCTCGTAGAAGTGAGCAGAGTGCGCTTTTCATGTCCGGTAGAGGTGTGTGGGTATTTACTGCCCGCATCATTGATTGAATTCCCTATGGGGAATTTTAATGTTGTTCTTGGCATGGACTGGTTGAGAGACAGTCATGCGACAATTGATTGTAGAGGAGGTAGGGTCATATTCAGCATTCCTGGGATGGAACAGTTCATCTTTACTCGAACCTTGAAGAATCAGGCCGGACGCGTCCTCTCAGCAGCACTGTCAGAGCCAGGACAGATTCCGAGAGTGGTCGAAGATTTTTTCGACGTCTTCCCTGATAAGCTCCCAGGTATACCCCCAGTCAGAGAGGTAGAATTTAGCATTGAGTTGAACCCTGGATCGAGGCCTATTGCAGACAGAGTTTACAGAATGTCACCGTCAGAACAGGATAAGTTGTATCAATATGAAGAAGATTTGAAGTCTAAGGGATTCATCCGAGACAGTAAATTGCCCTGGGCCGTGCCAGTGATTCTAGTTCCCAAGAAGGATGGGTCGACGAGGATGTGCATCGACTACCGCAAGCTGAATACAGTAACAGTGAAGAATAAGTACCCGCTACCAAGGATTGATGACCTGTTTGACCAGTTGAGCAAGGCCAGCATCTTTTCCAAGATCGATCTTCGGTCGAGATACTATCAAGTAAGAGTTCGGGAGCAAGACATATCGAAGACAGCATTCAGATCTAGATATGGGCATTATGAGTTTTTAGTAATGCCCTTCGGACTAACCAACGCCCCTGCAGTATTTATGGATTTAATGAACCGCATCTTTCTGCCGTATTTGGATAAATTTGTGGTGGTGTTCATAGATGATATCCTTGTCTATTCCAGCAGTAAAGAGGAGCATGAGAAACATCTTAGGACTGTCTTGCAGACATTGAGGGAGCATCAACTTTATGCGAAGCTCGACAAGTTTGAATTCTGATTAGACCACATTTCGTTCCTGGGACATGTAATTTCTGGAGCAGGAGTGTCAGTAGATCCGAAGAAGATTGAGGCCGTAGAGCATTGGCCGGTCCCAAGAATGGTTGCAGAAGTACGAAGTTTCTTAGGATTAGCTGGTTACTACAGAAGGTTCGTGGCGGACTTTGCCAGGATCTCTGCGCCCCTAACGCGTTTGACGCACAAGGACGTAGAGTTTGTTTGGTCAGCTAGCTGTCAGGCATCGTTTGAAGAATTGAAGAAGAGATTGATCTCAGCCCTGATCTTGACGCTTCCAGTAGGAGCGGGAGGCTTTACAGTATATTGTGACGCATCAGGGAAGGGTCTTTGATGTGTATTGATGCAGCATAGAAAGGTGATAGCATATGCATCTCGGCAGCTTCGAGACCATGAGAAGAATTACCCGACTCACGATTTGGAGTTAGCAGCTGTGGTGTTTTCACTCAAATTGTGGAGGCACTACTTATACGGGGATCGGGTAGAGATCTATACTGATCATAAGAGTTTGAAATACGTATTCACGCAGCGAGATTTGAACATGAGGCAAAGAAGATGGTTAGAACTGCTGAAGGATTTTGATTTAGATCTTCAGTATCATCCAGGCAAGGCGAATATAGTTGTAGATGCACTGAGTAGGAGAGACAGTGCCTTTATCTTGACCTCGCAGAAGCATATTTTAGAAGACCTTCAAAGTATGGGAATTGAAGTAGTTTTACCAAGGGATATAGGAAGAATGACCAGTATACAGATTCAGTCAACCTTAGTAGAGAGGATAAGGGCAGCACAAGCAGGAGATCCACAGATTCAGAAGTTGCGGTCGGAGTGTGAATCAGGCCGTAGGAAGGAGTTAGTGATTCATGAAGATGGTACGCTCAGGTTTGGAAACAGACTCTGTGTACCGAGTGGAGACCTTCGACAAGAAGTTATGTCCGAAGCTCATAGTTCTATTTACTTCATTCATCCAGGAGGAACGAAGATATATCGAGATATCAGGCAGTTCTTTTAGTGGAATGGCATGAAAAGAGAGATAGCGAGATTTGTATCCAAGTATCTGGTATGTCAGCAGGTAAAAGCCGAGCAGCAGAGACCAGCAGGATTGCTACAGCCGCTTCCTATTCCAGAATGGAAATGGGAGCACATCACGATGGATTTTGTGACCGGTTTACCTAGATCCCCGGCTGGCAAGAATGCAGTCTGGGTAATAGTAGATCGACTCACGAAGGTCGCTCATTTTCTTTCCTTCCGAGTTGGACAGACTACTGAGCAGCTAGCAGAAATGTACATGAAGCAGATAGTAAGGCAGCACGGTGTTCCAGTTAGTATAGTATCAGATCGGGATACGCGATTTACTTTCCATTTTTGGCGGAGCTTACACCAAAGTTTGGGAATCAAGTTAAGATTCAGTACTGCTTATCATCCACAAACTAACGGGCAATGAGAAAGAACCATTCAGACATTAGAAGATATGCTACGGGCGTGTACCTTAGATTTTGCAGATCTTGGGAGGATCATCTTTATCTAGTGGAGTTCTCTTATAACAACAGCTATCAGGCTAGCATTCAGATGGCCCCGTTTGAAGCATTGTACGGAAGGAAGTGCAGGTCCCCTTTGGCATAGGACGACGTCGGAGAATGAAAGTTGTTGGGGCCAGAGATGATCACGCAGACTGTGGAGATAGTTAAGTTGGTCAGAGAGCGCCTTCGAGTTGCACAGGACCGACATCGTCATTGGGCAGATCAGCATCGTAGGCCTCTAGAGTTGAGAGTTGGCGACTAAGTGTTTCTGCGGATTTCGCCTACTCGGGGTATCATCAGATTTGGAACCCGGGGAAAGCTTAGTCCAAGATACGTTGGTCCTTTTAAGATTCTCACTCGGGTAGGCGATGTGGCTTATCGACTTGCCCTTTCGCCTTCTTTAACTGGCATACATGATGTGTTTCATGTGTCCCAATTACGTGGGTATGTCCCGGATTCGAGTCATATTCTCGATCATTCTGAGTTAGTCGTTGGTACCGTCCTAACTTACGAGGAACAACCCGTGTCTATTTTGGACCGGCGAGAGAAGGTACTCAAGAATCGGACTATAAGCCTTGTCCGTGTTTCTTGGAACCATCACTCTTCGGGAGAGTCAAACTGGGAGCACGAGGACGAGATCAGATCTCGGTATCCGCATTTGTTTGACTAATGAGGTATATTTTTACGCCTTATTGACACGATTCCATGCTTATCTGTACCTACTTGTTTTTACACTTTGTGATGTATGATAATAACTGCTATGATAGCTAACTTGTATATGATTGTGCCTTGCTTGCCCTGATTTCACTATCCTGTCTTGGCTAGAATTCCGAGGACGAAATTTTTCTAAGAAGGGTAGAGATGTCACTCCCCGATCCTGGAATACGTATTTTAATACGTATTCCGATAAATTGTATTTAATTTATATTTATACGATATTTATATGCTGTATTTCTTCATGCATTTTCCAAAAATATTCAACAAAATATTATTTTGTAATTTATTTTCTGCATTTGGGCCTACAGTTTTGGCTCATTTGGGTAACCTATTCTTGGTTCACCAATGGTTCATCATGAACCCTTTGGTTCATCATGAACCCATGGGTTCAAGATTCTATATAATACCTCTTCTCTCTCTCTCCTCTCATTTATTTTCTCTCATTTACTTTCCTCCACCAACCAAGGCAAGTACCAACTTGCTCAAGAGATGGATCCATAAATGATGTTGATGTTTTCTTACAAAATTATTTGCTAAAATATGTTCTTCTCCTTATTCTATACTAGTTTAGAACTTGAAGTTTTCCATTTTAAAGCTTTAATTTTGGTAGATCTAGGTTTTAACCATTTTCGGATCTTCTTAGTTTTGATCTAGCAAACTTTATTATTTTCAAGTTTTGATGGTTCCATGTTGTAAAAAATTTTATTCTCCCAATTTTGACCTTTGAAAAGTTGGATTTGGACTTATTTTGACCAAGTTATGGACTTTTGAAGCTTTTAGTTCAAACCATGGAGTTCTTGCTGATTTGGAGAAGACAGTAAGCAGTGTGCGCGAGCTTTTTAGCTTGTGCCACTGAGCTACGCGCGCTCTTTAGCGCAGCGCAGTCCGATCCATACGCTGCCTTGATGAGGAGTCATATGGACCTCATACGCTGACCTGAGCGTAGGCTGACCTGAGCGTAGGCTGACCTGAGCGTAGGCTAACCTGAGCGTAGCCTGACTTGAGCGCGCTCTGACCTGGACTCCCCTATACCTTATATTTTTATATATATATATTATATTGTATATATATATGTAAATGTTTGTGTATGCTATATATCCTTACGTCTTTTGTCCTGAGCATGATATGAGCACTAATGTGACCCCGGTGAACAAAGTGTTCCTACCTGATACTTGTACCTGAATGTCCCAGTTCTCGTTCATGCTCGACAAATGACTCGAAACTCTACGTGGCATATTTGCAATGATGTATTACACCAAGGAGGATAGAACATGTTGACATACTGATTGACATGGATCCTCTTTTAGGGTACTCGTACTTGAGTATGACATTTAGGAGGATAATCATGCAGGCCACAGCATGTGAGTCCAAGATTTTACCTAGGGTTAAACTAGGCAACTAAATATACTAGATACATGGGAAGGGCAGAATCCCGAGATCGAGTTACACCAGCTGCCTTGAGATATTGCCTTGACGCGCCGGCTGGTCTCCACGGATACTGTGTTATCCGCAACGAGTGGATGACTGTATCCGATTAATTCCTGCTATATATTATATGTCTTGGCAAGGTGGCCTTACGAGGGACCTGTGCTCAATGACACCTGTCTACGCGAACCCCTGGGTTGGCTAGCCTTGCTAGAAAGATACGATCTGAGGATTTTGAAATAACATGACGCGAGGATAACCTCGTCCCACTAGAAACTCGTAGACTTGATTGGCCGCAAAAATGACTTGCGTGTATCTTATTACCTTCCATGAATAACTGAGGGAAGCGGACTGTCATAGTACGTGATCCAACCCATGTTCTTGTTTGATTGTTGGGTTGGTTATCGTACTATGACAGGCTGTGAACCGAAGTTATGAACGGAAGACTTATTCTGGTTGTGAAGTGCTACTCCTGTGAATGACTAAGGAACATGGTCTATCATGGTACATGATCCAACCCATGTTCTTGTCTGATTGTTGGGTTGGTTATTGTGCTGCGATAGGCTATCGACCGAAGTCACGATCAGGAGATTTTATTGTTTATACCTTTTTACTTATGTGAAAGTTATAGGGTACGACACGTCCCGACTCCATGCGGCACCTTTTGTCCTTGTTTGGTTATAAGGGTGCCATATGGGTTCGAGGATGTTGCGCTACCCTATAATAGTTGCATACGTATTACTATCATCAATCATTCTATTATATGGGTTTTTAATCTTAACTCTTGTGTCCCTTTGGCAGTACTTGCTATTCGGGGCTGACCCCGCTGGTTTTGTTTGGCCAGATCTCGTAGCAGAGCCAGAGGACACGATCTTCCTCCCTGACATCCATGGTGCATACTAGGAGCATGGCGGTTCGGGGACTCGAGTGGGTTTCTTCTCCACCACTCCTGCTTATATTTTGTGCGGCATTTAGCCACCGGCACCTGTTAGCCGGATTACATGATATTTTGTGTCAGTACAGAATTGTAAATAAACAGACTGCAGCTGTGTATAATTTTGTACTCCTGACTCTCTGAGATAGCTAAATTATAAAGCTAGTCTCTCATGATCATTTTGATGAAGCGTCGGGGACGCCTTACTGCTTTATCTTTAATGTTCATTTAATTGCTGATGTGATTTGAATGATTGAGACATAGAACTCTGTGGGACCATAGGAGACTTGATTGTAGCATGTACCCCCTAGTCTCTCGACAGCCACGATCGCCGTATGACGTTACGTACCTCATATAGAGTAGCTGGCCTAGTCCGTCTCCGTATTTTGGTACTGGGGCGTGACACATACACACACATGCTCACGTACTACTAAACCCCCTTGCCATGCCACATGACATACACACAGAGGCAATGTTTCCCTCTATCCCTCTCTCTCTCTCTCTCTATATATATATATATATATATATATATAATATAACCTAGTGTGATAATGCAATGTAAAATAGTGTATATATACATATAATATTTATGCCATGTTATATGTATATAGGCATTAGCCTTGTATATAGGCATTAGCCCATATGTGTATGCTTACCTCTTGTATATATATAATGTATATATAATGCAATAATGGATGGAACATATGCATACATGTGTGTACATTGCTTGTATGCTAGACTCTTAGCCTATGAGATTCTATATATAGTGTATGTATGTATACTAGTATGTGTGATGCTTGGTTTGGCTTTATAATTGTGTATGAGTGCTAGCCTAGGCTTGGTTAGGCCTAGTGAGACTTATTAGACTTGTTTGGCTTAGGCTTGACCTAGTTGACCTAGTTTGACTAGTCTAGTTGACTAGAGTTGACCGAGAGTTGACTTTTGTCCAGTTTGACCCCAAACTTTATGTAGATGCATTGTAACAGTCTGTTATATCATTTTAGACTTATAGTGACTTGTACTGTTCTATAGGAGACAGACACCACTCCTCGAACAGTATATTCTCTTTGGACATTCAGGATACAGGCGAGTACATTCTCTGACCGTTTTATACTTATCTGAATTTACATTCTTGCTCTAGATTACTATACTTGATGCTGACATGATTGCTATCACGGATTGGTACTATATGGATCTTCTTTTGAGATGTTATCCCCTTGTATTCACTAAATAGATATTGTGAGGTGCGTTTCACTTACATATTGTATTTATTGAATACCCTTATCCTTGTATACTCATTGTGCCTATTGTACTCTCATTATCACATGAGTCCCATGGATAGACCATTGTACAACTATTGTATAACATTGTACATCTATTGTATAACATTATACACTATTGTATAAGATAACGTAACTGGAGTGGATCCTTGTGTATTGATTTGGGAAGGGGTGTAGAATTGGTTATGTAATCAAATCCTATTGTACAACATTGTATAACTATTGTATATGTCTATTATGCACTCACGTACAATGGAGTTACCATTGCATTGTCCTAAATCGTTTACATAACCATATTGTACTCTAAATCACATGTTGCTTACAGTTCTTACTTATCATATATAGATATTTTCTATTATCAAATCTCTGTTGTTTTTTATATACATTCTTCTTTCAGCATTTCATGTATCTTACTCTATTGCATGCTTTATATTTCCTAACTTGATATGAACTGCGTGAGATATTTTGTGCTCGCTCCCGTCCTGACTGGACCTGTTGAAAATTTTACAGAGAATGATGAGGCTCTGGTGTCTCCCCATTATGGTGCAGCCTTAGGCAACACTTATGACTTGGACCCACCTGCAGTAAAGGATCTACCACCAGTGTTTTAGACTGCTAGCTTAGACTCTTATCTTGTCTTTCTCATTGATACATTATTGTATATATACTAGGAGTTTATTTTATCTGATGTTTATGGAGATGTTATCTTAGACACTTAAACTTCTATCTGATTGTATCTCTGTGGATTCATTTCGTTCCATATCTATCTATCTCTTTATCGTATTCTACCTTAGATGTGATTGAGACTGTGTTGCTATGTCACCTCCATTTGGAGTGTATATACTGTACAGGTACCTTTATATTGTTAGATGATTGACCTAGGACAGCGTTCTACCGCCGACACTACGGCATAGGCTGGGCGTTGTTACGTACTCGTACCCTCACAGTGGGTACGGGTCGTGACACCGCCCGCAATCTCGCGTCCCGCAGTCTTCCGTACTGCTGATCGGTCCACCCTGGGCCCCGATCTTCTGTTTCGCGGCTCCTGTCCACTGTCCGTGCACTGTCCGCGTTCCCGTACGTGCTGTCCCGAGCCAATTCCGCTGTCCGTGCGGATTCTTTTCTCTATTTTTTACATCTGAGAGCTTTAGCCGAGCACCCGAGGTATAATTTCGTGTCCCCGTGTCCCTCTCGTTGGTGTGTCGCATTGCGTACCGTTGATGATGCAGTCCTGACCCCGTTACGGGGATCGACTTTTGTTAATTGTTATGTTTCGGGAATACACGCGTCGTTTGTACGTCGCGGCGTAGTTATTCTGTGCTTTGGACAGTGGTTGCTGGTTGCGTACATTTTCTTGGTTTTCTATCTTAGTATATTGTATTGACTATTTACCTTAGTGGGATAATTGCTTTTGCATGTGGCTTATTATTCTTTAAAATGGGATATTGTCTTTGTGTTGTGATTTTGTGTTCTCCCTGGTTTGGGGATCGACTGGTTGGGTGTGGGTTTTGTACCGCCTATGTGGCTAGATCGTCCTAGTTACAGAGGAGGTGTTGTCAAAAATTTTCGTAAAAGTATTTCAAAATAGTACTTTATAATGTTCAGTAATTTTTGTATATCGAAACATATTTCTAAAATCCTGGTCTTTGTAAACGGTTTATTAAATTGGTTTTCTGATTGGTTTTAAATGTTGGTTTTATTGGTTTCCGTATCCTCTTAGGCGACGACCGTATCGGTCGGATGAGCCTTGGCGAAACGCAAACGCTACGGGATACTCCTGTACGTTGAGGCGTTAGCCAGCAACATGAGATTGCATGACCAAGTCTGAGACGCCCCATTTTCTATAAATTATATTTTATTATATTTTATTTTAGAACTGGTTACTGGCCTTTAGTATTTTGGGTGCAGCACCTCGGCCTTCTGTTTGGACTGCTTCACGGCACTCAGAGCTCGTCTCAACTATTTAATTTAATTTATTTTGTTGTAAGGGCATAAGCCCAGTTTTCCTTTATTTTTTGTGGCCCTGTAATTGTGTAATGTAGATTTTCTATTTTCTTTTCTGGGTTTGTTGTTGGCATAGCTAGGCGCATAATTATAATTGGATATTAATTATTTTGTATAAAATTAATAAAGATTTCTCACATTTAATAAAAGTGAATAAATTACTAGTAATTAATAAGTTCATGTTTTCATCATTTAAAGAAAACTTAGTTTTATATATATTATTAAAATACAAAGTTTTGTCAATTAACCTGTAATTGCCATTTTCCCCAATAAATCAGTAATCGGTTTATCCTGTTAATTGATAACAAATGTAGTTTACGACGTTAGACGGATTTCGGTAGATTAATTTAATAACTTAAAACCTGACTAGGGTCTGTTTCTAAAAATTATAACTAGCACACCTAGATATGGCTCATTTATGGTTCTAAGTCAGGATTCTCAAATTGTAGGATTTCAAGGACGTACTTGACTTCCTTCCCGGTATCGACATTCCGATCCAGTCATACAAACCGAAGCAAGTTACGGTTATATTTTCTTGCATTTTAATTAGCAATTGTCATGTTGCATTCTTAAACCACATTGCTACACGGAACTCTCTCCTTGAGTTCGATTATTGATTGTGGGGATATTGGAGGTGTAGTGTAGCGTTTATGACCAATACCCTCATATTGCATTATTGCGCGAGCATACCCCTCTTACACACGGGGTTAAGCCGTATCGCATCGCTAGGATGCTATTGTACAACCCAAGCCGGTCATAGACGTTACCTTTTCAAATCACATTGTTTCAAATACTGAATTATTGAAAATTGCTGGGAAATATTGTTCAAAGTATTTCAACTGTTTAAAATTGTATTTTTTTATTATTATTTATAATGTCAGATATGTACTCGTACTTGCTCCTTTCCTGACTGGATCCCCCCATAGGTGATATTGATGATGCTGAGCTATTGTACAATAGCTACTATGACCCGGTGTTATATCATGTGGTGTTACCAGAGTCCCCCTTGGAGGACGCAGTTCCAGAGGCCGATGAGTCGGCCGTTTAGCTAGTCGTTTTTTCAGCTATCTAGTTTTATTGTGTTGGAGTTTGTAGACTTTGAATTCAGTATTTCATTTCAGTACTTTCATTTCCAGTTGTACTTCTCTTTGTTGAATATTAAAAGTTTTAAAATTTTCGTATATTCGTGTTGTGACAAATGTATAGTTGTTGTTGAAGATACTTGCAACTAGAAATAGCTTATTGCCGCTGTCTTACAACGGTACAGGCTGGACATGATCCGATTCGACCCAACAATTTGGGATCAGGTCGTGACAGTGTGATTTCAAAGCTTGATGTGAGTCATATATTGGTTAGTGTAAATCATCTTTGTGTTGAGTTGTAATTATTTTCTTACGATAAATTTTATCTTTATAAATAAAAATGGTGCATAGAAGTCATTTTTTTGTATATAAAGAGGACAAATAAAAGTCATATTTTATAAATAAAGATGATCTGTGTTGAACGTCATTATTGTCTCACGATAAAGGTCATCCCTTCTAAATAAATATAACACATAGAAGTCATCTTATATAAATAAAGATGTCGTATAAAAGTCATCTTTAGTAAATAATGATGACGTGTGTTGAGTTGTCATTTTTTTAAAGATGACACATAGAAGTCATTTTTTGTAAATAAAGATGACACATATAAGTCATCTTCTGTAAATAATGATGACGTGTGTTGAGCTGTCATTATTTTCTCACGATAAAAGTCATATTTTGTAAATAAAGATAACTCATAGAAGTCATCTTTTGTAGATAAAGATGACGTATAGTGAGCTTTCATTGACTTTTCATGATAAAGATGACACCAACGTAGATGATAGCCAGACAGATGTCATCAATTAGCATATTTAGTCGTCATTGTTAGAAGTAAAAAAAGAAGCCATAGAGTCCTTAATTAACTTATAAATTTTAAGTTTTCCTTCTTTTCAGTTAAATGGAGATGAAAGACTAAATAACATATTCTATTTCAAGGAATATTTGGTTTTCATTTTAAAAGATCATTAGTTATGCATGTGTAATTTACACTTCTTATCCATTGGATTTTAAAACTTTATTTTCATATAACATTTTGTAAGGGGAATTCTAGTTCCCTTTTGTATAGAAAAGTTGTGACACTTAATGAAATTGCAATTCTTATTTCGTAATAATCAAATGCCAATTTTTATAATTCACCTCCTCTTGAAGTCCTTATAAGTTACAACAATGAAGGATTATATTTTTTTTTCTCCAAGTATTTGAATGCTGAATATCATGAGAACTACATATAAATATTTTATATTATTAATTTACTTCCTAATGTTTGAAAATTACGGTCATCTCACCATTAGTATATTTATATTTTTCATAATTTAGTATTTAATATTCCTTGCTCAAATATTAATATTGGTTATAACTATAATTCAATAAAGGATGCTATATGATATATTTTGTGAGGTGATCCTGATACTGGAAGGAGCCATGTAGGGAAGATGATACATATAAAATCCCATATGAATACTCACTTGAATAAATGGTGATGGAGATTGTTGAATAATATTAGTATAGTACTCATCTTTCACCAAAATTCTAGTGTTCTGGTTCAATTGACAAAAAAATTAACATGATATCAATGCAACTTAAACTTAATTTCTTGATGCGCCTTTAAAGTGATTTTTTTTTAAAAGAAAAAACAACCTACTGTGGTGTAAATCTAGCTCTCGAGCCCATAAAAATAGTTCACAAAATCTGTGGAGCTGTGTTGAATAATATAAAAGTACCAAAATTTTAGAATTTTGATACAGTAGCAGTCTATCAGCTCCACAGTGGTCTAGCATTCATCTTTTTCTGTCTCGTAGTGTTTGTAGCTATAATAACATATTCAAACTGTCAATTTGAGATATTGCTTAGCATTTTGCTTTTAAAAGAAGAACATATTAAACACTTTGAATGGAATACTTTAATTATTAGATAGTTGCTTCCCTTAACTTCTAGGATAGCTGATCTATATGGTTTAGTTTTATGTTTCGGTAGAAGAGTGAGGGAAATGAAATGAAATAGAGTTTGGAATTTGTAGACACATGACTCTGTTTCAAAATCCATTTGTCACTTTCTCCTTGTTGGAAGAAACCCATTGTTTCTTAGGATAGTGGCTAAAGTCATCAAATCTTAATATCTCCTTAATACCAAATGCTCATTGAATTGACACAAACGTAGTATTTCAATCATGAAGCACTTGTGCCATCAGAGCCGATTCTCGGGTAAGCCAGATAAGACTTCAGGCTTGAACAACTCATCTCTGCTTAGGACAACCCCTAGACTTGGTGTGATCCTAACAGAGGTCGGGGTTGTGGACGATCCTCCAGAATCGGTATACAATAAGGATAAAGGGACAACAAAACTAATTTCGGACATGACAACCTAATCCCGTGGGCCGACCCTGCCTGCCATGAAATTTTCTATTTCATTCTACATTTTTCTTGCTCTCTCACATTCACACTCTCTCTTGCAAAAGCTGCAAAAAAAATTCCTCAAGAGGAAATGGAGAGTGAAATGAAAATGAAAACTCTTACCTATTGGAAACACAGAAGACAGAAGAACAAAGTTCTGACTTCTTAGAACACACTATGTAACAATAAATTATTATAAGAATAGTTATTCATATACAATCTTTTGTAACAATAGAGTTCTGACTACCTTAGACAATTGGACTTCACTAGTTCTTAAATTGCTATTACGTACATCCCACGTGATATTATTTGAAAAATATTTTGGTGTAGTTTAAGTCCAAACCGTTGGGAACCTTGGACCTCAATTTTGTTTTGCGAATCAGAGTTTTGGAAAAAAAATATATTTATTTTTTGTGTTTGGATGTGAAAAAAATTAGTAGAAAAAAAATAGTTTTCAAAGAAAACAAAAAAGACAAGAAAAATAATTCGCCACCCACTACCAGAATTTACTTTTTCTTCTAATTTACTGCATATATTATAAAAAATTAGAATTAAATTATCCATACTCAAAATATATTATGACTATATGGCCGTTAAAACATCGATTTTTTAATGAGAATTATAAGTTGAAAAAAATTGAGTTATCCTCCACATATTTTAGCATAATTTAAGATGCATCACGTCCATAATGCATAAAATCTTTCACTTTTAACGAAAACTGCCAATGGCTAATAGTCACTCATTTGACCTACATAAATTAAATATTTTTTTTGATTTGCACCCCACTTATTTGAGGGTATTTGGTCATAAATGGGGGGTCAAAAGAGTTGATTGTTAGTCGTTGATAATTTCGTTAAAAGTGGGGACTTTCATATATTGTGATAATTCGGTGTGGTGCATCTTGAATTATGATAAAAACAAGTGGGGTACAATTGAAAATTTCTCTTATAATTTTTCATGCGCATTGAAAGTGTTAGTAAAAATAATAGAAATCAAACGAAAATTATTTTGAGGCGTATGTGTATATCGATACTTTTTGTGGAAAGTTATTCGCCACCACTCGAAGTCTTGAGCATAAGATGTAGACAACAAATTTGAAATTGTTTCTTCTTGTTGAGTAGTACTAATTTTTATTGTACTTGTGAGTTTTGATAATTGAGATTTGGGTATACCCGGATTTATATAGAAACTTTCATGCCCCCTTAATAGTCAGAACGAATCTGAGAATGAACGAAACTTACACCAACAGTTACAACATGAACAGTCACAACCAAAGATACAATAATTCTTAGTATTTGTTCAATCTATGAACCTGAATTTTCGTTCAACCAATATAAATATATATGAATTTTCGTTCAACCAATATAAATATATATGAAGTTTCCTTCAAACACAATGAGTCGAAAAATTCGTTTAAAGCCAGAAAAATATAAAATTTGTCTTTGTACAATCAAATTTAAATTCTGATGAGAAAGAACAAAGAATTGACCTTTCCGCGAGAACTTAAATGTTCTAACTAGGAAATAAGGGAGATTAAAAAGTCGTAGTTTTTTTCTCCAAAAATAACCTCA
This sequence comes from Iris pallida, assembly GCA_029216955.1. Taxonomy (NCBI): domain Eukaryota; kingdom Viridiplantae; phylum Streptophyta; class Magnoliopsida; order Asparagales; family Iridaceae; genus Iris; species Iris pallida. The sequence goes on along the minus strand of JANAVB010028000.1, from coordinate 3,684,701 downwards.
ATAAATTTTCAATCTATAAATAATTAGTAATGTATGTAAATATTGTACGAGAATATTCATATTCCAACTAACTGAGCTGCGGAACCCATCGGCCGGTGGGGGCACACTTCCATCTCCTCTCATCTTTTCCCCGGTCTCGCCACCACTGCCTCCAGCTCCGATTCTTCCCTCCCCCGCTTAATAGGAGTTGGAGCAGGAGGTGGAGTTGGTGGTGGTGGAGGCTGGTGGTGGTTCGATGAACCGATGTCATTGGGGAAGTTGAGGATGGCTTTCCTCCCCCTCATCTGGAACGCAGCCCGGTCGTATGCCCTGGCGGCCTCGACCGCCGTCTCGAACGTCCCGAGCCAGACCCGAGACCCGCGGCGGCTCGGGTCGCGTATCTCCGCCGCGAACTTCCCCCATGGCCTCTGCCGCACCCCGCGGTACCTCCGCACGCCACACCGTTGAGCTGCTGCAGCTGGCTGCTGATTCTCGCCTCCCTGCCCGACAAACACCACCTCCGGCCACTCCGTCTCCGTCGGGAGGGAGGCTCTCGGCGAGGGTCCGCGGGGCGGTTCGTCAGAGCCGAAGCGGATCATGATGGGTGACTCCTCTAATCGGTCCGAAAACGCGAAGGAAGACGCAGCCGGAGCCGGACTGGGGTCCAGACTCGGCTCGAAGAAGTCGAGCTCGGAGAAGAGAGAGTCTGTACAGACGGAGTCGCTGAGGAAGTGGTTGCTCATGAGGTCAAGATTGGCCATGATAATATAGCTGCAAGTGTTAGAAGTTTCTCTTTGGATGGAAATTCTTCTTGTTTCTTGAATAGGTAAAGGAAGTTTGTGTATATATAAGGTTTTTAAACTCATATGAACGAATAGAGTAATGCTATTCGTACTTTCAAATTGTCCATCCAATACATTTTTCTTATGTGGCAGTTGACGTGGCATGTTAAATAATATTATGTGTCATTTGACATGACCGATGACATGACAAATTTTAATCCAAAAAATTAATTATCCAATTTTGTCCATATTAATTTAATATTAATATTAATTAATGTTAATATTAATGTTAATGTTAATATTAATATTATTGTTAGTGTTAACAATAATATTAATTTCAATATTAATGTTAATGTTAACACTAAATTCAATGTTAATTTTAATGCTAATTTTAATGTTAATTTTAATTTTAATTTTAATTTTTGTCACGTCAGCTGTCACATCAACATATTACGTCAGATGTCACGTAAGGAGAGACGGATTGGAGGTACAATTTGGAAGTACAAATAACATTATTCAAATGAATATAGGAAGTTGTGAATGTAGTGATGAGCTAATTAATTATAAAATTAATATTTGCTCACAATATTGATTGTGGATGTGACCTGCCACATGACAGTAGCCCACTGGCCTCCTGCTAGCTTGGATCTGCCAACAGAAATCTCTCCAATAGAAAGTTGATGCTGGGGGACAGACGAAAACTGCATGCCAGTCAGTCCTACGAACAACCTAGCAGCATCCAATTAATTAGTAGAATACATATACAAAAATACTAGAGGAGCTTATGGGTTCGTAATTTTAAAGAGTCTACTATGGTCGTAGGATTACAAAAATCTCAGTCCATTTATTTTTTCAAAGACATTAATAAAAAAAAAGCAAATGACCAAAATGTAAAAATAGAATCACGAGTCATAATTACATTATAAGTTGCTATTTGTGTTTCTATTTGAGTTTCTCTAGTCGGACCGATCCTCCGACTATTAAAAACTCAATGACACGTGGCTTTAGAGGCTACTTGTTTTTGTCTTTTAGATGGCCCCGTGTGCATTCCTGAACTGTACGTTTGGTTGGCATTTGCAAGGGGGGGGGGGGGGGGGGGGGGGGGGGGGGCAAGTGTACACTGGACCATTAATGTTGTCGCTGGACCTGAAAATTGAATTTGAGATGTAACAGGACAATGCCCTAATGAATGAAGCTGTTTGGTGGCAGTAACTTATTCGATAAATAAATTTAATTTTGGGTTAACTTCTAGAAATTACTTCTCCTTTTAGCAAAGCCAAACCAGGTCATGGAGGTAGGGCATCCTAAAAAAGCCAACCGTGCATAGTCCAGAGTGTTTAGCACCATCGGACTTTTGTCTACATCTATAAAATGAATTATAGAACAAAATAAAGTTGTCTATATGAAACATCTTATTGTTGATTCCGCAATTTTGGGAGGAAGGGTCACTTCTGTTGAGAAAGAACCACGAAACAAGCAGAATATTAACCGTGTTCGAACGGGAAGAAACAATTGAGAACTGAAATAAAGCATAACACTTGAACACGGTCACAATATCCAAGCACAGAACGCAAAACGCAAACTCAACAATGTTTACATGAACAATTCTAATGGAAAAAATCATCGAACGATTGGAGTAAAGAAAAATATACTGACTCTCCTTCAACTTTTTTCGTCGATCCAAATCAGATCACTACAACTACTCAAATTACAATGAAGAAAATATAGTTTACCGAAAGCAAGAACACGAGGAACGAACTAACGTGGAACTCCGCACGATTCCCTTCGAATCAAATCAAGAACTCTCCCAAATTCCTTCTCCTTTTTCTTGAAAGTTAAACTAGCAATAAAAAATCTCTATTCTGAATAGTCTCTCCGTATTCATTCTAAAAATTAGATTAGGGTAACTAATATACTCCCTTACTAATCCTGAACAAATTACAGCCGTAGAATACGATCGAACGACCAAATAGACCCAATTTCTGCTTTGTAAAATTTTTTTAACCCCCAAATAGCTTCTGGAAACTTGAGGCAAATTCAAGTATACCAGTATGTACTGCTAATGTATTGCCAGCCTTGATACTGCACATATACGTCTTGTATCAGTTCTATTTGAGCTCCACTTTGTCACCTTCGACATTCCGAGCTTCTCCAATACACGATGACACTCATTGCACTCCACGACACAATCAAACGTGCATCTTTTTTGTTTATTGTATATGGCTCTGCAATGGAATTTACTTTTTCTTTCTTCTATTCTATCAAAGAAAAAATAGGGCCCTGATGATTCAAATCATTGAATGATCCATTTACCACCCTTCCTTTCGTATCAGAGAAAAAAAAATACTATGATGATTATGTTGCTTTATATATTTATCTCATATGTGATTTAGCAATCTCAAAGTTTCTTTTTGACTTTTTGATAAGATCAAAATAAGTAAAAAAAAAAGAAGAAGATACTTTTCCCATTATCGTACTCTTTTTCTTTCATAACACAGAAGTCAGTAAATAGACTTTTGATGTGGAAGAAAATGATTTGTGATGCGCTAAAATATACTCCTGACATATAAGATAAAATAGAAAATAACTCTTATTTCATAATAATATCTCAATACAAAATCTTACGTTAAGAAAACCAATAATGCATTATTCATATCAAACTCGAAGTGTCATACTATTATTACATAATATTATTCAATTCAGTGCCTGTTTAACAGTATAGACTGTCAGTTTGGCAAAGTTTTCAGCCAATTGCGTGCTTATATAACAATACAGACTACCATTCAATCAAGTACCATCTTGATAATGTTCTGTATCAGTTCATCAGAGTCTCCAATCCATTAAACGGGTGTGCTCTTTGACGTGACAAAATTATGCGAGATTACCCATTTTAGCAGAATTATGCGAGATTGCTCATTTCTGTTGGGGATCCGCAGGGATGACCCTTTATCTGAGAATAGTGGAGTAGAATCCTGTGAGAATGATTTTGCAAGGCTTACGTTTTGTTGAAACTTCGTTATGCAAAAGAACTTTATCCGAGGCTTGCTCTTTGTGGAAGCTTCAATATTTATGTGAGGCTCCATTTTGCGAGATTAGCTTATGCCACATGGCTTTTTGTCAAAGTTGCAGTCAAGAAGCACATGAACACTATACATAATATTAAAAAAGACAATGGTGACATAGTATCCGCACAGGAGGATATTGCCAAGACTTTTGTAGATCATTTCAAGAAGAGATTCCATGCCTCTGACACTACTCCGATCCCAGCCCATATCATTGCACAACTTGAACATTTAACAAAATCTGAGAATGAAGGAATCAGTATGATCCCTGATGAAGAATAAATTAAAACAGTTATAAAAAGCATGAATCCATACAAAGCTCCTGGTCCCGATGGCTATCAAGCTATATTCTATCAGAAGTTTTGGGAGCTAATAGGAGATGAGGTAACACAACTCATTCAAAACTTTTTCTCTACAGGTGTCATGCCTCCTTTACTAAACCATACTAACATCACTCTTATCCCAAAAACGCAATGCCTAAACACCCCCATCTGAGTTTAGACCCATAGCTTTATGCAATGTGCTTTACAAAGCAATCACCAAAATCATAGCTAATAGACTCAGACCCCATCTCTAGAAAATCATAAGCCCCCTGCAGAATGCCTTTGTTCCAGGGAGACACATTGGAGATAATGTTACCATTGCTCAAGAACTCCTCCACTCCATCTCCAAATTCACTCCTGAAAATAGTTCTTTTCCTCTCAAAATTGATATGTCAAAAGCCTACGATAGGCTTGACTGGGGAATCATTAGCCAAGCTCTAATTGGATTTGGCATTAGAGGCAAATCCTATAGCCTTATTATGCAGTACATTTCCTCTACCTCATTTGCTGTCCTTGTCAATGGTACACCTACAGAATCATTCATTCCTAGTTGTGGTATCCGCCATGGTTGTCCTCTATCGCCATATTTACTCATCATGAGCATGGAAGTGTTATCGACATTCATTAATATTATGGATAGAAACATGTTGTATGACAATATTAAGCTCAGGCATTGCCTCATTTCCTTCACCCATTTATCTTTTGCTGATGATCTATTATTATTTGGAAAGTGTTCCCTCCACAACATCACACAAGTCAAAATCATCATCCAAACCTTCAAAAATTGGTCTGGCCAACGAATCAACTTCGACAAATCTTACATCTTCTTTTCTAAGAAAACCAATCCCTTCATGTGCCAACTTTATCAGAACTTGATAGGGGTTAAACCTATGAATCATACTGATAAGTATCTCGGTCACAAAATCATTCTTTCGAAAAATAGAACCAACACCTTCTCTGATCTACTAAATTCCAGTAACAATAAACTCCAAGGTTGGAAGAGGAAATGTTTGTCCTACGCTGCTCGCACCATTCTTATTAAATCTACACTTGTTTCACTTCCTACTTATTTTCTTTTATCTTATCTTGTACCCAAGAAGGTTACCAACACTCTGTCTAAGCACCAAAGAGACTTCTGGTGGAACTCTGGAAATAACAGGAAGATGCTTCATTTTAAGTCATGGTCCACATTCACCAAACCTAAATTCCAAGGTGGCCTTGGCATATGTGATCCCCACATTATCAATCTTTCTATGTTATTGAAATTATCATGGAGACTCCTTACAAATTCTAACTCCATCTGGGGGTTCTGCTTCGTAGAAAATACCTTTGTTCAACATCCTTCTGGAATGCATCCCCATCATCTACCTCTTTATATATCTAGACAAGCTTATTGAACATCAGACCACATCTCCATGGAAATGTTATTTGGTCAGTAGGGAATGGCTCTCAAATTAACATTTGGCATGACCCATGGGTTCCCACCACACCACATCATAGAGTATCAGGATACCAATTCTCTAGTAGATGGGCAAATCATGTTAGTGACCTCATTAATACTGATAACTTCAGTTGGAAGGAAAATCTTATCCATATTTTATTCCCCCACCATGAACACCATGAAGCCACTGAAATATTGAAGATCCCCCTTTCTGCCAATTGTATGACTGATCAGCTTATTTGGAAACATACAAGTGATGGGGTGTTATCCACCAAATCGGTATACAGAGTCATTCATGAAAGCATCAACAAGGATTTATCATCTCCCATTGAGCCTGGTTTAAAGAATGGAAGCAATTCTGGACCTTCAATCATATTTATCCAAGATTGCTTCTTTTTGCTTGGAGGGCTCTCACAAATGCTCTCCCTACTAAAGCTAATATCCATCGACGACTCAACCATGTTGATGCAGCATGTCCCTTATGCAAGGTATGTGAAGAAACTACTAACCATATTATCCTTCATTGTTCTTTGACATGTTCTGTTTGGAAAGATAAAGAATCCAATAATAGATTCATCTATCCTCAAACCACAATCTCATCTCTGCTTTTAAACTTTTTGATGAGAGGTGACCAAGAAGATGTTTCTACTTATTTTTATCTGATGTGGCAAATTTGGAAGGCAAGGAACAAGTTCATCTTCAAAAATTCAGCAATCAACACCAAATGGATCCTTCATCAAGCATCTACACTGCAGGAATCATATGAATCCCTTAACCGTGAGAACTCTTTGACAACTAGTGTTGCTGCTACATCTGCTCTCACTGTCCAATGGAGACCACCTGGAGACAACAAATAGAAAATAAACATCGACGGTGCATATCATGATGGGAAGATGTCAGCTGCTGCAGTCCTACACAACAGACAAGGACACTTCTTGGGCGCCATCTCTAAGTTTCAAGACGGAGGATCCCCTGTGGAAGCGGAAGCAATAGGCATTCATCTAGCCATGGTAATGATCGAAAGGATCAAATTGGAGGGGGATTGCAAAGCCCTCATCGACTCCATAAACTTCACTTTGGTTCCATCCCTATGGATCGCCAGACATATCATCTTTGATGCCAGGCAACTTATGAAATTGACCAAGGAAATCTCGTTCTCGTATGCACACAGGAGTGCAAACTATTGTGCACACCATCTTGCGTCGCAGACGCTTATGCATAACAATATGAACTATACTATAGTTCATGACACCATCCCTGATTATATCTCTGTAATATCCTTCATGATATGAACTCTTGTAATTCCTTAACCTTTGAATGAATGCATTAACTGTTATTCAAAAAAAGGTAGTTCTTATGCATTAATGCAACTATAAAGCAAATGGCCATGTGCCATATTGCATCCGTCAAGGCTTAAAATGAAGTTAGAAAAGCAACGACCCACATTGTCTTTTGACGCTTCAAAGGGCACAAACTCCTAGTTTATCAAGAGAACGCCTCCAAGGAAGTAATAATACTTCATTAATGGCGTGTTGATTGCAGCGCCATTAATTCTCATTACAGAGTCAGTTTGTCTGGGAAAACTGTCAGATTTATGCGAGGATGATCTCTTTGCCAAAGAATATTTCTTCGAGGTTCAATTATGTGAGGAAGTCATTTCTATCTAGGCATAATTTTGTGAATGTGACTTCTGCGAGGTCAATTTATGCAAGATGAACACTTTATATATTTCAACCACTATGACCATTCTTCGATCTTAGGGGAATTCTACGACCTTAGTTTATATGATACCCATTTTTTCATGGATCTTCAAGGAATAAAAAGATAAAGTGAGGAAAAATTCAAAATTAAATAAAGAAAAAAAAGTAGGAGATGGAAGTGTCTAGATTCCTAATGAACAAAATCCAGCTCAAAAATGATCTTCCGGATTCTCAAAGAATGATGATCAAGCAAAAGAAAGGAATTAAATGGTCATAATTTAATCCACATATCTTTGGTGAAAGAACAATCTTCTCCTTTGATCAAAAATGAAAAGTGTTCAGTTGGAACCTAAAATCATGAATGAATTGGTCCTAGTTAATCTTCGGGGCAGAATAAAAAATGGAGGAGATTCTAAAATGAACAAAAGAAACCAATTACTTTGAAACAATGGAATGAGCATCGAATCAGAACATTTTGTATAAGTGTGTAATGCTCTGTACTGCACTGTGCGTTACGCTGAGTCAATTGATTCAAAAATGTATAAATTTGATCCAAGGAAGTACTAAGTCGATTTGAAGAGATATTGATTTGGTTTGGTTTCATGCGTAGGTAACATGCAGAATTTCTTGCGATTAGATTATCACCTCGTAATGAGCTGAGCCGTAGGTACGATATATCGAATCAGTTATTTAGTTCAAGGAGCAATGAGTGCTCGTATGGTTAGATCAAATGAGATGATCGTACAATAAAGTTAAGGAGTCGAGCTGCATCGGCTCGACGAGCGATAGACAGAATAGTAAAGGTCGGCGGGCTCTGACCCTTCTTTCCTACTATTTCATGTCCTAATAAAATTACCATATCATATATGTAACTTCATTGATTTCAGGAGCGTGATTCGGTTATGTAGAAATCGTAGTATATGTCGGACATAAAGATACAACATTGAACAATTGATGCGAACGTGCATCAAGGGCACGAGTCGAATTAGAACCTCAAATGACTGTATTGCCGAGTGCCTCTGTGCACAATACTTTGAACATTGAACACTGAATCGAGGCTTGCATTATGTGCACAATTCATAGAATATTGAACACTACGTAATAGAACATAGAACAACCATATTGATACGTGCACTGAGTGTACGAATAAGAGAACATTGAACACTGATTTTTATAACATTGAAAGTATGGTTTCGTAAACGAAGTGAGCAGTTATGGCATAATTGCCACAAAACTGTTGAAAGGGGTACAGTGCCCACGATTCTATCAGATGTGGCATGGTGCTTCGGTATGTTGGGGCTAGCAGGTTACCCTTCAGAACACTAATCGAATATATAGTGATAACGCGAGTTGATAGATTCTTGCGATTAGATGTGTTTCTTTGCCTGACTTCGTTTTGGTACAGTTATGCATTGTCACGGTCACGGACATGGCTAACCTATGTACGGGCTTGATTGTTTTCCTTGAACGAGATCGTCGGGACACCGCGACCGTTCTTTCTGGGAGGAATTTGGTGCTATGAAGCACACTATTGTGGGACCTTTAGTGGGGCTTACTACCCCAGTTGATAGGGTATGTCGCAATACAGATTAAGTCGGGGCCTTTTGCCAGGTTAGCAACCCATGCATGAAGTGATCGTCGTCTTATCACGAGATATAGTCCTTTATGGTTATGGATGCCCGTGAACTTTATATAGATAAGGGTGCACATCAACAAATGTCTGATGCAAGGGTGTCAAGTGTTCTGCCTTGTATTAGTACGATTATGGGTGTATTCGTATAGATCAGTGGCAGGTTAACTTATGTATTATGCAGAGGTGGTAGGTATTTACCTTATGTCAGTGCAAGGGTGGATACACTAGCTATGTTAGGCTCAATTCATATATCTATTTTAGTATGCTATCTTTAAGACAGAGTAGGATGGTAAGCATTCATCTTGCATCAGTGTAAGGGTAAGTACCACGACGTTGGTAAGAATTCTTTGCAATACGACACATACTTGATATGTTTACTGTTGCTTTTGTTATCAAATATAGTCTGCTTACATGCTCACATGCTTTACTTCTTTCAATATGCAATAAACTGATCCTAGGACAAAGCAGAAAGATCACTATTATAATGTTACTTCACACAATTACCTAGTGTCGATTTAGGTGAGTGGGTCTTCCCACTCAAAAGTACGTGTTGTGTACCGACCCATGTTGTCGACACCATATTAGATAGCAAGGCACATGAGAATATTGAGATACTTGCTCGATGGTGTTGAGGTGTTTGATGCTCGGCGTGCAACTTGAAGATGTTGGGCTGAGGATTACTTGATTTTGTAGGAACGAAATCGTAAAGCATAATACTCTAGAGGGGGGTGAATAGAGTTAGCAGCGGAATAATGCTAATTAAAATGTTAGCAGCAAGATCACAGAATAATAATCACAACTAAGTAATGTAAAGGCAGAGATAAGAAAGCAAACGCAAAGACAGCGATGTATACTGGTTTTCCTCTGTTGAGGACTAATCCAGTCGGTAGAACTCTTGCTACCAGTTGAATCCACTATTGGCAAAACCGCAAGTTTTCTTACGAAGTCCTTGCAACTTCTACAACGCGAGCTTTGATACGAAGAACTCGTCCAACTTCAATTATGAAGAGGTATTCTTCAATCAAGCCTTCTGATTACAATCTCTTAGAAACTTCTAGACCGCACCACACTGGCAAATCGACTAGAGGATTGTAATTGGCTTGGGATCTGAAATTTAAAGCTCAAGAAAAACTCTTTGGAAGACTGAAAGCTTTAGATAGAGAGAAGATTGAAAGTGAATGAGTGAGTTAAAATGATCGAAATCCTTCTCTATTTATAGGAATTCTAAAGACAGAATTCTGGCAGAATTCGGACAGAATTCGGGCAGAACTCGATGAGGAAATCTTGGTCAAATCCGCAACTGCAGAAGGACCAAGTTCCAGAGAATTCAAAAATCAAAACGGCTACTAACCGAACTCTGGCCGAACTCTGTCAGGGTTAGGTTAGGTTTTTAAAAATAGATTTTGGGGATTTTTGAAAACCTTTTTGAAAACCTTTTTGAAACTTTTGTTAATAAGAATGTTTTTCAAAACTAAGGACATTTTAAAAAACATTTTGAAAACATTTTAAATAGCCTATTTGCCAGTACGACTCGGTGTACAACGTATTCCTAGACTCAATAAAATGAAAAATACATTGCTCAAAGAAATACAGACTTCGGTCTTGAACTGTGTAGATAGCTGTTCTTGATCATGTCCAAGAGTCCGAGATATCCTGACTAGCTTCATATATTCAGACAGAGTTTGATCAATTATTAAAATTAGTTTGACCATATGACCAATGGGCCAACAGATTTGCTATAAAAGATGTGTAGAACGACGAGATCCTTTGTGAGCTAGAGAGATCCTGAGTGTTGTAAGCAAACATAGCATATTCATTTGGACTATTCATAGCCTTTGTATTTTGCTGAGTTATCAATTATTTGTATACCCTGATTTGTCTCTGTTTATTCTGCTACAATGTTGTTAAATTTGAGATAACCATTTGAAGATTTATCATCATGTCTTGTACAAGTGTAACTCTAAACTTGTACGTCATTATGCCCCAACGAGGACGATCGATCTAGAAGAAATCGATGTGAGAATGAGCAATTTCATGGGTCAGGGTGTAACAAAGAGGAGGACTAGTAATGACCTAGTCCAAAAATGCGTAGGACTAGAGTACATGGCAATGGCCATCTACGTATCAAGTAGACTCTAGCACAATTCGAATACATAGATGTCTAGAGTCAAGTCTAACTATATCTCAATCTATAGAATATCATGTCATGTGAGAACCAAGTGTACCAATGCTAATAAAACAATAATACACCAAATCGACAAGAATAAAAAAAAAACTAAGATAGATAATATGTAATAAAGTTGGCTGTAGCTTAATACAACTGTCTGAACGTGCTCATGACAAAGAATAAAGCTTATAAAACTAGACTATATCAATAGAATAAAGTAAAAAAAATGTGATGCCAGATGAATACAATAAAGATATCTGAAATCCCGAAGAAGCAATCTTCATCTGTCCATATATTGTACTATGTCAGCTCAGCAAATTCTTGGAGAGATCACCAGGACCTCAGAAAGAATGTAGCAAGATACATAATATACATGTCAAAATAAAATACAGTAAATAACATGTAAAGGTAGTAAACAAGTAATCCAGTAACACTATTACTAAACAAACTATCCAATCTGTGTGAAATGCACTTAACGATAACGTTTGACGTGTAGGATGCCATGGTGTAACCCAAAAAATTGATAAGAACTCAATATCTCATTAATATCGATAAAAAAACTGTGGTAACAATGAAATCTTCGTAGCTCTGGTAAGGAGACAATAGTAACTATGATAGAATGTAGCCCAAATGCCTAGTAACTGTCCTCTCCACCCCCATGCTATTGTTCGTCCCACATCCACGACATGTTCAATCAGTATTCTAACAAAGGACATGTCCAATTAAGATTATGTAAGGTCACCTAGCATGCAATACAACACTCATCCGTGTACCTCATCTCTTGTGTCAATAGGACTAATTAGGAGCAAGTGTAACCATGAACATATATAATCATAACAGTTTAAAGGTAATGAACAGAAAAAGCATGCAACAGTTAAACAGTGTGAATGACTAATAAAATGTAGGCATGTAAATACTTAAATCAAATAGGCAAGGTATACTTGCCTGGAGTTTTGTCCAATCTATAGTGAGACTGCAGGTAACAAAGTCGTATCCAAGCCTAGACACAAGCTAACATCACTTGTCATAAAAATCTACCAACCTGTAAGCACTCTAATTTTTGGAATTTATTTTTAATTATTTTTATATTTTATATGGATATTTAAATATTTAAATATTATTTTAAGTCAATAATGACTATAGTAGTACTTTATTGTAGCTTTCACTTTTGAAGCACAATAAATATTGATTTTACAAATCTAATTTCATATTTGAATTTTAGACACATCCACCTTCAATTTGATATATCATGACTCATCCAAATTTATTTTTCAACATCCTTTTGACTTCGCACAACTTCGGATCAACTTAGGCCATTTTGACCATTACCGTAATTCTAGACCCAACTTCCAACTTGAGTTCGGGACTCGACATAGATCAAAACTGTTTGACCCAATATATGGTTTTGACCCATTTTGAGTAAGGGTGTACTATCCAATTGAGTCCTCATGTGCTATTTATTTGTAAGTGGCACATGAGATCCATTGGTTGATTTTTCGGGTTCATTTTGACTAAAAATTCTATTTGGACCCTGACTTAGCCAACCATACTTGTTAGAGCCTATCTAAGGTTTCCAAAACCAAGTAGACATGTATTTAAGTGATTTTTAATGATTAAATTACATCCATGTGCAATATATCATCAATATTTGACTTGGTTAAACAACACTCTAAAATAGGAAATATATTACCATTAGTTATATTTGGAAGGCCAAATCATAACTAAATTAGTCCAAACTAAAGCGCAAACCCTTATGATATAAAACCTATCAAACCCTAACATCCCCCTCTCCTCCACATTGCTGCTAATACCCCCACAAAGCCCCCAACCCGGACGGCTACCCCTTATGGCCGAAACCTCAAGGTCGACCCCCCTCACAAACTTTAATTTTTGTCGACTTTTGTGATGACCACTGTAGTGTGCTAATCCCGTTGTGGAGCACGGATGGGGCTAGCATCCGAATGGTTGAGTCGGATGAGATTGGAGAAACTTTACTTGGGGAAAATATTACCAGAAACGCAGGATAATAAATTGTGGTCCATTCCTCGTTATGGATTGGACTCTTTTGAAATGATGCCCAAGATGCAGTGACACGCGTCTTGGAAAAAACATCTATATAAGAGTCGCTTGCCCCTAGACTGTAGCCCTGCTGATTTTTGATGTCGCTTTAGCTGCTAGTTTTGTATGCATTTTCGTGAATATTTTTGATGAATATTTACATGGATTTACTTTCACTGTCTGCACATTCATATCGAATCAATGAAAGAAAATAAAGGAGTACGTTAAACCGTTGTTGGTGCCAATACAGGTGCTAACTAATTGAACCAAGCTTGACGCTGCGTGGAAGACCTCTTTCTCTCGACAATTCACCAACAAGTGAGTGGCTTTGATCCTTCGACGGTCCTTGATCATCACGCTTAACAAAGGATGACTTGCTATTGCATTTGGTGCTTAATAAAAGATGTTTAGTGAGAACACAGAAAGATAACAAAAGATAAATTATCACATGGCTAGAATTATGTTGCAAATCAAATAATGCCTTATATACTGTGATTCTAAATATTGAACAAGTGTGATGCAGAGACCCAAGTATTGGGCGGTAAGTATATCGGTCTTCGGTTCGAAAGAATGGTAACACATAATGAAAATAAATGGGTATGCGAGCCTACCACTGAAGGCAAGTTGGCAAGATAAAATAAGAACTGTGGCTTATGTGTGGGAGATGCTATTATCATGCATGTTATGTCTCTTATTATCTAAGTTGCGTTACGTGAATGGTCATGGACAACTTGTGTACAAGATAGTTCCTCGAACGGTACTTCGAGGCTGCGGAACAGGTTCGTCCTAGAAGGAACAAGGATAATGGGTGCCAACGTACTGGCATCGGTATACGGGACCTTCAATGAGGCTAGCTACCTGTACTACAAGGGGCGTACGTCATTATACCAGTAACACTTATAAGTCCAAGATGGCGTATCGCCAGTGACTTTCATATAGACATGTGTCATAGCTAACAATGTCTTATGCAGACAGAGTATGTATTATTCATAAATGTACAGAAAAGGATATCGACCGTGGGTAAGATTTACCAACTTGGTGAACAATATGAATTGCTTATGTTTCTCTCATCAATATGTATTGTTATATTTTTTATAATATTTGAATTATTAATGGACCCTAAGGTAAGATAGAAAGATCACAATCAATAGTGTACTTCATAATTTACTACTGTTGATTTATGGTAAGATTGGTTACGACCGTTCACTAGTACATATATAGCAATGTACTGACCCTCGTCTCCATAAGTACCAAGAACCTAGTGGTTAATCTTAGACGTTGAAGGCTTACTATCAGACTCTTTAGAAGCTTCACATTTCCTTGAAGTTTCCACTTGAGAAGAAGGTATTTTGTTCAAGGTGGTTATTATCGCATTTTAATAAGAGATATGATGTATGGAACAAGTATCTCATTTCAATGTTTATACAAGTTGTAAGCCAAGTTTGATATTTTATTTTGGTTGTTTGAGAGCCTTATGTTTTCCTATGCAAAGTTATCAATAAAGAGCTTATTTCAGATCATATCTGTGTTATTCAATTTCTCTGTAAACTTGCTAAAAACTCTATTCAAAATATTTCTTTTGTAAAATGTATATGAGGATGCCTTGTACAAGTGCAACCCCAGACTTATACAGCATTACGCCTTAGCGAGTACGAACGATTCGACATGAATCAAAGCGAGGACAAATGATTCTCTGAATCGGGGCATGACAACCACCACCACTCACGTGACCCCCTCAATGTTCTCCTTCACTCTAGCACGCATGGAAGCAATTTCATGGCCATTAGAGAGGTGTACGATGCGTTTCTTGGGCCAAAACTCCGTCGAAGTGAAATCTGAAAGTCACAACAGGTTAGTCGACTTCTAGACTAGATTTCATCTACTTTTTCTCGTCTGATTCTCCTCAAACAAAAACTAAAAGTTACCACTTTGTGTCCACTTCAAACTTTGATCGTTGAATCACACAGTTCCAAACGGTTTGTCCGTGGCGTCGATTCTAAGACAAGATATCCAGAACCGATGAGATATGTTATGAGGAGATTATTGCCAACCTAAGTTCATATTTGTTCTTTCCAATAATTTTTAAAAAACTAGACATCAAAATATTTTAAACGCATATCTATATGTTAAGTTTTGAGTTCGTTTGCTATTTATTAAAAGTTTTGACATTTATCGTAACACCGTAACTCCGAAAATCCTATGTTCTTTGTGACCAAAAGCCTCAGTACTTCGTAAAACTCTAATAAACTATTTGTTGTGAAAGGTTTATTTAAAAACCCTTATTTAAACTAATTTATGGGTTTTTTATAGCATTTAATATTTTTAATTAATTTTTATTTTGGGATTAAATTAGTACGTCAAATTATGGTATTAATGTGTAGTATTGGCATAGGACCTATTGTACATGAGTTTCCACCATTAAAATAGTATTTTGGTAATATATAGATATTTATAATTATTTTTGAGAATTTAAATTTATTATTTTTTTATAGTTATAAATTATTTTTATAAGGAAAGTTGGTACTAATATGTTGTATAGGGTTGTATCGACTTTATGACAACTAGTAGATATAGATACTAATATGGTCTATATATGGTAAGTCGATATAGAGTATTAAAAATAGTATACTATTATAGGTGATCTTGGAGGGAGTGACGAGGACACCAGAGTGGGTCAGAACTACGCTCAGATATCAGTTACAAGTGTACCTTGCCATGGTTATAGATTGTTCTTTTTCTTTCTTGTTGTTTGTTGTTTTAGCATTATATGACATAGGAATGTCGATACTTAGTTTTCCTTTAGAAGATGGGTACCGATGTCATGATGATGACACCGAGTATTGACATTGGGTATTACGTGCATATTGACGTATCTATTAACACGATTGATCATAGGACACCAACACATTAATGACACAAAGTTTACATGATTATTCATGTTATTGACCTCGTAGTAGTATTCTAGATTGTTTACTATGATTTTTTTATCATGATAGTAGTGACTACCTAGACTTGACTGTATGATAGATACTAGACATGGGGTTGGGCAGAACTTGACTATAATATCTGACCTATTATCATATGGCCTGTTGTTTATGTGACCCTTTAGCTCTATAACAGAATAGAGGCTATCACTATCATGTTTGATTGTTGTTGGTCCCACGGCACGGTACTGGAGATAATATCCTACTTAGGAGCTTGTGAGCCTCAGTGGAGAGGTCTAATATTCTAGGAATTTTTTTAGTTATATAGCATATAGTCCGGATATAGTATATTTCCTTAGTTTATATTTCCATATATATACCATGGCATGATTTTTGTACCTTGATAGTCCCCTGAGGACCTGATGATCTCTCTAGGTAGTAGTCATGCAGAGCTGGTCTGCTGGTAATGGAGCTATTGCTATGACTGACTCAAGTATGTTATCAAACTTACATAGTGTTTCCGTTACTTATATTTTGCTCTTAGCCTATTTTTATAGACCCATGTCATTTTTGGGTCTAATTGAACATGTATGTTATTAGGCTGTAGACCATAATATATATCGTTTACTCATGATTTTATTATTCTGTGGATTAAGTTAGTAATATTCGTAGTTGTTTGATGGACAGAACTAGAACACCAAGATAGCTTATACGTATTCGAGTCGGGTTGCAGTCTACTTTATTCATAGTTGGCATATATAAGATCTGCTAGTCCTACGTATTTTGGGACTTAGGCGTTACATGTAATTTTTGGTGGCCCATGTTGGTCGAATTAGCCGTTTCGGTTACATTACTATACCGAGCGGACCTACGATAGGATAATAGGAACACAATCCATAACTTCTTTGAACATTCTTTTGAATTTATCCATCGCCTTTAGAACTCGAATTTGAAGTCGATCAACTTCCTTGATCTCCTTGTTTACGATTCTCGTCATTCCCTCTTTCGGAAGGACATATGCTCGTGCTAAGTGAACCATCGGTTCCATCATTGGATAGAACGTAGTTGATAGAGTATTATAAAAGGGGATGATTATTAAGAAAGGATTAGGTATGTACCTCTATTAGGTAGACCGAGTAGATCAGATTGGTAATTTTGGATTCTCACAACTTAACTTTAGCGAGAGACTTTAGGATCAGTGGATTACAACACTTCAAATCTTATCTAGGTTAGATAGAGATGTTTTGGAGGAACTAGAAGGAACATATAGTAGGACTTTAGAGATAGTTGCAATTTCCCACTAGAATTGATAGTCACCCGGAAAAGAATAGTGGAAAGGGGCCAAAGGGTCTTGTTATAAATAGAAAGATTCAGTGAGCAATACCTAGCATTAACTTTCACCTTTACTCAATAGATAGGTGTAGAGTGGGTAGGTGTATTCATGAGTGCTAGATGGTAGACTAGAAAGATCCAATTATAATCTATCATTTAAGAAAGGTTGATATGTGATCTATGGAAGTATGGCTTAGAGTTTAAGAAATAGATTTAGTATTTATATCATTTAAGATTAGACCTACCTAGAGATTCGATGGTGAAATTGAAAACCTTACCTTAAGAAGATCGGTGGATCATTCACATTGATGTAGGATAGTAGGAATCCTAGAACACCTTGTAGATAGAACAGTAGTGCTGGACTAAGTTACATGTAGTGGTATGAAGAAGGAGGCATCATGGAAGTAGCACTACGGATAGACGAAATAAATAATAGAGATCAAAGAGGGTTAGGACCTAACGGGCTACATTCTTAGTGTGTATTACCATGATATTAAAGGTAACATCTGAGAAGGCCATGTCAGAGAAGTGAGTAAAGGAATTGGAGATAAGTTCTAAGGTATTATAAGTTAGGTCATGACCTTCAGCGATTATTTAGCCATAGCCTCAAGGATTAAATGCTTTCGTAGAAAACCTTGATAGCAAGGCCAACATTCTAGTAAGAGTAGAAGCCCGACAACCCTCATCTGATTGATCATCCAAAGCTCAGGATTATTCTAAACCTCAGGTAGGGTTCGTCCTTGATCATGCCACCACCCCTTCAATTACGAATACGTTTTGCAAATTTTGTCCCAATTCTTTTGTCATAACTAGTCATCTAATTTAGGTGAATGAATATAGCCTATATTCCTATCCCAAGTTGAGACACACAAGGGATAAATCTTTACTCCTCTGTACCTCTATAAATATAACATCCATATCATGGTAGGTACCAGTCCTTACCTACTCTAATTTCTTTGATCTAGTTACTATGACTTAATGCTCCCTATGTACAGTCATCTTTGACTTCTTCCAAGAATGACTTCCTTATCTTTTTATGTAGTACTACAGTTTAGTTTCAAGAACCAAGGTTCCATGGTAGCTAGATTTTAGGGCCTCGCAAATTTTTAGGGTGTCCTTATATTAACAAGTGTTTGGAAGGATCTTCGTTCCAAATAAGTTAATACATCGGTAGTTCATAACACTCACTCTCTAATCAGACGGCTTGGTGTCCCCTACCGTGACTTTGATATTTGGAGCATAAGACTAGTTGTTACCATCAAACAAATTTTATATACATGATCTAGACAAATCCATCTCCATTTATGCCTATTATGCCCCACTCAAATGCGTCTTCTCCTGCACTATTTTTAAGGCACAACATTCGGGCTTAGCGTCGCAACCTTAGTCACTTCTGCGATACCGTTAACCAATCCGACCTAAATTGGAGGCTCGGCCTTGACCCAACCCTTTCGAACTATTATAGGATTTTTATGGTCAGGCTGTTAAACTTGGTGTTATTTATAGTGCCTTAAGAAAACAAGACCCCTTGTGGTAGATTTTTGGAAGTTTGTTATGAATAGAATGGCTTGGTAAGCCATGTGTTTAAGGTTGGACCAAAAACTGTGTAGAATCATTATCATCTGAATTTTTACTTCAAGAAGATGGGAATGCATGTTGTACAAGGCTGGGTAAATAGCTAAGGTGGGTAGAAATTTCGTGGATACTTTCCCAAGGAATAAGTTAGGTATAGTACGGTATGAAGCCTAACCCTAACCAACAATCCTAGAAATTAATAGACTTAATCTTGCTACCTTTTGCCTAAGATATGGCTTAGATTAGAAATACTAGAGAAATTATTATCTACCGATAGTGTCAAGATGGTTAGTAACCTAAGAGTGTTAGATAGAGTAAGAAGATCTAAATAGAACATAGGATTATATCCATACAAGATAAGACTAGCCACGAAATGACCAGTAGCAGGCCAGGATTAGAAGGTTGACCAATAGGTGTATGTAGCGATCTAGTTCAGCCTCAGCCTTTACCAAATATGTAACAATGGTCAGGCATACTTGTAAGAATTTTATACATTGATTATATGTAGAAATGAGTAGATTGTTAGTGAACTATTATAGAAATTGGTGAGGTAACTTATAGGAATATAGTACATAGTTTAAGGATTAATAGAGTTGCGGAGGAATTGTGAATTTTTTATAGATAAAGTAAACAGAACCAAGTTAGAAGCATTACCTATAGGATTGTAACCCATCGGTCATATAGCACGTGTTGGGGAAATGACATATCGTCTTGCATCGCCCCATTCTTAGAGGGAGTGTAAGATGTATTCCATGTCTCGCACTTAAGGAAGTATGCGGTTGATCCCAGCCATGTGGTTGACAATTTTGAGATTACAGTGGGATCCAATCTATCATACGAGGAGTAGTCAGTTGGTATCTTGGATACTAGTGTGAAGACGCTTAGACGACAGACGATTAGATTGGTTCGGGTTGTATGGAAGCACCATTCTCCGTGAGAATCTACTTGGGAGCGAGAAAATTCCTTGTGGGAGCAATATCCACATCTATTTGCGGATTCCGGTAAGATTTAGTCTAATTAATCCTATGTTATAGATTTTGCATGATAGTGTTATTTTAATTTTGATGATAAATTTTTTTATGGTGGGTAGGTTGTAAGCACCCTAATTTTTAGAATTTATTGTTAATTATTTTTAATTATTTTATATGGATATTTAAATATTAAATTATATCATAAGTTAATAATGACTATAGTAGTACATTATCGTAGCTTTGATTTTTGAAGTACAACAAATATTGATTTATGAAATCTAATTCTATATTTGAATTCTAAACACGTACACCTTCAATTTGATATATCATGTCCCATCCAAATTTTTTTTCCAACATCCTTTTGACTTCACACAACTTCATGTCAACTTAGGCTATTTTGACCATTACCGTAGTTCTAGACCCAACTTCCAACTTGAGTTCAGGATTCAATATAGATCAAAAATGTTTAACCCAGTATATAGTTTTGACCCATTTTGAGTCTACTATGCACATGCCTAGGGTGTACCATCCAATCAAATCCCCATGTGTTATTTATTTGTAAGTGGCACATGAGATCCATTAGTTAATTTTTTTGGGTTCATTTTGACTAGAAATTCAATTCGGACCCTAACCTGCCAACCCTACTTGTTAGAGCCCATCTAAGGTTCATTAAGGCCAACTCCCCCCCTCACTCACAAACTTTGATTTTCCTCGACTTTTGTGTCGACCACCACCACTCAAGTGACCCCCTCGATGTTCTCTTCCATCCTAGCATGTGTGGAAGCAATCTCATTGCCATTCGAGAGGTACACAATGCGTTTCTTGGGTCGAAACATCATGTCACAGCAAGTTAGTCGACTTCTAGACCATGTTTTATCTACTTTTTATCATCCGATTCTCCTCAAACGAAACTAAAGGTTACCTCTATGTGTTTAATTTTATCTCTGATCTCTGGATCACACAGTTCCAAGCGGTTTGTCCTGGCATCGATTCTATGACAAGGTGTCTAAAACAGACGAGATTTGTTGCGAGAAGATTTTAACCAACCTAAGGTCAGATCTGATCTTTCTAATAGTTTTTATAAGAAACTAGACATCAAGATATTTCCAAATCATATCTATTTGTTAGGTTTTGCGTTCGTTTGCTATTTATTAAAATTTTTGACATTTGTCGTAACAATATAACTCCGAAAATCCTATGTTCTTTGTGTCCAAAGGCCTCAATATTTCATAAAACTCTACTAAACTATTTATTGTGCAAGGTTTAATGTTAAAACCCTTATTTTAACAAATTTTTGGAATTTTTACATAATTTAATATTTTTAATTAATTATTATTTTGGGGCTAAATTAGTAGGTCAAATTGTGGTATTAATGTGTAGTATTGGCATAGGATCTATTGTACATGAGTTTCCACCAGTAAAATAGTATTTTGGTAATATATAGATATTTAAAATTATTTTTCAGGATTTAAAATTATTATTTTAATATAGTTATAAATTATTTTTATAAGGAAAGTTTTTACTAATATGTTGTATATGGTTGTATCGACTTTATGGCGACTAGTAGATATAGATACTAATATGGTCTATATATGGTAAGTCAATATACATTATTAATAACAGTGTATTATTATAGGTGATCTTGGAGGGAGTGACGAGGATACCTGAGTTAGTTAAGCCTACGCTCAGACAGCAGTTACAGGCAAGTGTACCTTGTCGTGGTTATAGATTGTTCCTTTTCTTTCTTGTTGTTTGTTTGTTAGCATTGCATGACGTAGGAACGTCAATACCTAGTGTCCATTTAGAAGATGTATATCGATGTCATGATTATGACACCGAGTATTGACATTAAACATTACGTACATATTGACGTGTCCATTGACATCATTGACCACAGGACACCGACACTTTCATGACACCAGGTTTACATGATTATTCATGTTATTGACCTCGTAGTAGTATTCCAGATTGTTCATCGTGATTGTTTATTATTATAGTT
Source organism: Iris pallida (assembly GCA_029216955.1). Taxonomy (NCBI): domain Eukaryota; kingdom Viridiplantae; phylum Streptophyta; class Magnoliopsida; order Asparagales; family Iridaceae; genus Iris; species Iris pallida. The sequence goes on along the minus strand of JANAVB010028000.1, from coordinate 3,662,755 downwards.
GTGACAGTATGGACTTGACTGTATGATAGATACTAAATATAGGATTGGGAAGAACTTGACTACAGTATCAGATCTATTATCATATGGCATGTTGTTTATGTGACCCTTTAGCTTCGTAGTAGAGTAGATGCTATCACTATTATGTTTGATTGTCCTTGGTCCCATGATACGGTACTGGGGATAATATCCTGCTGAGGAGTTTGTAAGCCTCAGTGGAGAGGTCTGATATTCTTGAAAAATTCTCACTTGCATAGCATATAGTCCGGATACAGTAGATTGCCTTAGTTTATATTTCCATATCTGCAATATGGCATATTTTTCTTTATCTTGCTAGTCCCAAGAGGACCTGGTGATCTCTACAGGTAGTAGTCATACAGAGCTGGTTTGCTGATTATATAGGTATTGCTATGACCGAATCATGTATGTTATCATGCTTACATATTGTTTTTTTACTTATATTCTGCTCTTTGTCCAGTTTTATAGACCTATGTTGTTTTTGAGTCTAATCGAATATGTATGTTATTGGGTTGTAGACCATAATATATGTTGTTCATTCCTAATTTTTTTGTTCTGTGTATTGAGTTAGTTATATTCATAGTTGTTTGATAGACAAAACAAGAACACCAAGACAGCTTATACGTATTCGAGCCAAGCTGGAATACACTCCATTCATAGCTGGCGTATATACGATCTCCTAATCCTACATATTTTAAGACTGGATGTTACACAACCCAACAAACAACCAAGAATCACTAAATAGTACATTTATCATAACACCAATTATGAATACCATTTTATTTGTTGGTCAACACTATTGTTTAGTCATAGGTGAATATACAAATCTAGTTATATTCACGTACAACAAAATGACTTGTTTATATGAGACTGATTAATTTATTTCATGGCTATTATTTTAACTTCCTACACATGACAATGATCCTATGACACATGAGCACATGGACACATGAACACATGGCATAACAAAGTTCACATATTTTCAAAGGTACCATGAACTAGTTTCTAGTCTTTTATCATCCAAAACTTGAGACTAGGTTCCCAATACATGGACATGAGTATAAACCATATTAAAATCATGAAAAGAAAATTTTAGTTATCAATTATGCCCATTTAACCTATGAATTCATGATTTTGATGTTTTGGGCACGGTACATGAAATTTGTTGTTTTACGTCTACTAGTTAATCATAAAAGTGACCTAGAATAGTACCAACACCTAACCATGACTTATGTCTATCAAAATATGATCAATAAAAATTTAAAAATATGATTTTATTATAGAAAAGTTTTCCATTTTCAACCCTAAAATTTAGCATCTTCCTATGAGCTGACGTAAATCAAAATTACACATAAAATCTAGTTTCTTGGCACATAAAGTTTAGGTTAAGTTTTATATGATTAAATATCATAAAAAGATGTAAATTTTGTTAAAAGTACAGATTTAATATGGATTAAATCTCAGATTTACTTCCTGCATATTTGTTCTAAAAAATTCTCACATCTAACTAGCATACCCAATTCTTGATTCCAATTTCTTTTCCAATTCAACATGCATGCATATGATCAATCCTAGGTTCTTTATTGTTAAAATTAATCAAGAACATGGTTTTAGAAGATGATTTGATATTTTGAAAGAAAACAACTTATGGAAAAAGATCAAGAAAAAGATTTTGATTGCTTACCAAGAAGCACCGAGCAAGTGGTTGGAAGCGAGTTCTTGATTTGCCCAATGCGTGCTTCTCCTTTCTTGCTCTTGGTGTTCTCTTCTTGATTTTAGAAAGATGAAGATAATTGTATTGGTGGTGATGAAGGTGGTGTTAATGGTGGTTTCTTGGAAAAGGTGGTGAACGATGAGTTGTAAGGATGGAAAGATAGACAGATTTGGAAAAGGTGGTGAACGATGAGTTGTTTGGGACTGCTCTTGGGCTCACAAAAATTTGATGAGGGAGAGGAAGTAGTCGGCCAAGGAAGAAGGAAAAAAAGTTAGGGTTTTGTGTTATATATATATATATATATATATATATATATATATATATATATATATATATAATGCTGCTGCTTTGCTCTCCTCGTCGCAGTTTTTGGGCGATCAGCCCCCTCCGGTAACTGTTGCCCTTCCCGCAGGCCCTGTGCGTCGGCTGCGGTTGGGCTCTTCTCTGTTCGGCGTCGCTTGTCCCCCCCCGTCTGGCGTGTCCTCCATTTTTGCTTGGCCTCCTCCGTCTGGCCTTATGGCCTCTGCTCTGCTGCCGGTTCTTCGCGGTCGGTCGGCGCCTTGGCCGCCGGACCTCCTCGCTCTCCTTGGTCTTCCCCAGGCTCTGCCCGCCTCCTCCCATCTCCTTCCTCCGCTTTCTCCCCCGGTCTCGCCGCCACCCTCCCTCCGCTCCTTTCCCTCCTCCGCCCGATGCATCGTCGCCTCCTCCACCCCCTCCCTTACCCTTCTTTCGGCGGAGGTCAGTACGACTCGCCTCCTCCGGCTTTGCCGCCTCTCGCCTTCACCTTCGCCTCCATCCACTCCTCCTCCTCCCCCACCGTTGGTCCCCTCCTACTGTTGCTGTGTGACGTCCCTGCATGACGGCACATGTCAGTTCCCTGCTGTCGAGTTCCTGAGCGCCTTGTACGTCGTGCCTCCTTCCGCAGTTTCCTCTCCCTCTCACTCCCTCGCATCCTTTACAATTTCAAATCTTCCCCCCTACTCTGCTTCGATTTGCGCTGACCCCTTTGAGTATGCTTTTGGCACTGGGCCCTTGTTTCCTTCCGGGGTGACGCCACCTGGCTTTGGAGCATTTGGCATGCGCCTTCCACCCCAGCTAGGATGCGTGACTTCTCCCGGCGCGCTTCTTCCTACGTGGGGCCTCCCTAGGCTGATGGAGCAGGCGCCTTCTCTCCCCACTTGTGCCCCTTTCCCTCCGAGAACCTTTTTTTGTGCTCCCTAGTATAGGAGCCCTGCCCCCTCGTCGTACCCCCTCTGCCATTTGTGCCCTAGCTCTTGGACGCTACGGGCTACTCGCCTTCCCTCCCCAGCCTTCCTCTGGCCCGTGCTGTTCGTGCCCTCGTGACCACTCGTGATGCCCTACCCCTTAGTGGCGTAGCTTCCCTCCCTTTAGGTGGCACTTCCACTTCACCCTTGATTTGCGCCACTTCGCTCCCCCTTAGTGGCGCACACTTCCCTCCCTTAGGTGGCGCAACCTCCTGCCCCTATGTGGTACTGTCCCTCCTGCTTTCTTCGAGTATGTTGCAGCAGAGCACCCTGTCATAGAGGGGACAATTGGCGCCCGGGGCCGTCCAGCATTCTTTTCCTCCCTTGCTCCTCCACCGTTGATAGGTTTAGTGCATGGCACGGTGACGCCACCTTGTGCTATCCCCACCCTGGATGAGTCCTGCGGTGACGCTCCTTCTCTTGGCGCCCATCTCCTTCCGCCATCCAGTCCTCTTCTAGTGCCCAGTCCCGACTTAGCGCATATGTTCCCAGCGCTGAGCCGTGCTCGCCCCGTGGCGGACCCGAGGAGCGCAGGCCAGGCTGCGCTACCTTCACACTCCCTAGGGGTTCCATTCCCTTATTTATGCCTTCCACAGATCAGCCTTTCAAGGAGCACCAAACCCGTGGTCCCCCTGCTACATCTTACGCTGCCAAGCTAAAGCCAGACCGTGTAGCCACGCACTTCCCTCCTGTCTCTGAAGTCACCCTGCCAGACATCAAATATTCCCATTTGGCTGAAACTACCGAGATTCTGGTGCCCTTTTCCTCCGAAGAAATTTTTTCACTGTCAGCAACCTTCCCTTATACTTTTGTCCTCAAATTCTCCAATGGATGTTCGAAGCTATCTTGCGTGCAGGAAGTCATCGCTAGCTGGGGTCTATCTTCGGGACGCAGAGTGGCCCCTATGGACCACAAACACATGTTCCTCCACCTTTAAGCGGAGAACGACCACAAGTACGTCTGGAGCAGAGGCACTGGCAAGATAGACACATACATAATGAAAATTGTTAAATGGACCCCGGAGTTCAACACCAGACAAGACTCGACAATAGTCTCGACGTGGGTCACCCTCCCGAACCACCCCCTCATATGTTTTTCCTCCGCAGCTATGAAGAGGATTGCTAACTCATTTGGGACTTTTGTGGCTATGGCGGAAGAAATCTTAAACCTCTCCAAAGGTAATTATGCTAAAATTTGCATGGAACTAGATTTATCGAAGGACCATCCAAATCACATTCCAATCACGCTTGGTAATAAGACCCACACCCAACAGATTATTTACGACAATAACATCATATTCCATAAACACTGTCATATGTACGGACACTCCACTGAATACCATCTTCGTGTGCATCCTGAGTTGAAGAAGAAAGTGACTTTGAAGGCTGCTTTACCGCAACCGCCAAGGAAATCACAATAATCCCCTCTTATACCATTACCCAACTCCTACATAAGATTTGTTGCCAGTGTAGGAAACTCTCAAATGAAAGATCAAATATCGCAGGGAAGGGCCTTAGTTCCCTACAAATCCCTAACATTAAACCTTACCAACCAATTTGAAATTCTTGCGGCAGTTCCCTCAAATGTATCCCAGGAGACATCCCTACCCTCTGAGGGAGATCAATCTTTGACAGAGGATCCTGAAAAAAGCAACGTGCTAGAAAAGGCCATCGATATAGAAGAGGAACACTGGATGCCTGAATCCGAGGTGGCGGACAAAGACCACCAACTCAAAGACCCAATAGTCCCCTCTATACCTTTCAAAGAGGTCGACATACAAGCGATCATTCTAGACAACTTTGGGCAAGAATCTGTGGACAACATGCAACAGGGATTAGACGCAGGTCTCACCAGCAAGCACAACTTCTATGGAGCTCTGGCAGAAATTGTTGACGAGGACTACTTGCACCCTGCAGAAGATTCTATTGATCCTGACAATAACAAGGCAGTCGGTCAGGCTAAAGCCAAAAATAAAAACCAAAAAAAGAAGTACCAAAGAGGGTACAGTCATGACCATCTGGTCAGCTGTGAAACTCACCAACTTCCCTCTCCTTAGTTATCTTGATGCTTAACATCCTATCTTGGAATGTTAGGGGTCTCGCGAACAAACCAACCTTGAGATGATTAATTAGTCTCAAGAAAATCCACAGAATTGATATCTTAGTAGTTATTGAACCCAAAATCCTCCAGAATAGAATTAAATCCATCCGGCTGCAGCTAGGCTTCGCCGACGCCATCGCTGGTTGCCATGATATCTGGATCTTCTTTGTTGCATACGTGAAGCTTGGCATCGTTAATGACATGAGGTAGACGCTACCATGCAGGCTGAAACACCTGATGTTTCAGTCCCGAATGCTCCTATCCGCGGTCCATGACAGCTGCGACATCCTAGAACGTAAACAGCTATAGGAGTCTCTAAGTGACACTCACCAACTTCACATCAACCTTCCCTGGCTCTGTGTTGGAGAATTCAATGTTGTTGCTAATAAGGAGGAGAAAACGGGAGGTCGGCCTCCACCCACGTCGTCCATGCACGACTTCAACAGCTTCATTTTTATCGCACACTTGTCCCCCCTCCAGTTTTCAGGAAGCGCCTTCACGTGGTGCAATATGCAGGAAGGCGCCAGACGGTAATACTCCCGCCTTGATCAACTCTATGTGGTCAAACATGGAGATCATCTCCAGTCTTTTGCACCTTAATACGACCGAATCGGATCACTCCCCCTCCTTATAGGCATTAGCAGAAACCCGAATCAAATCAAGAAAAGTTTTCGCTTCCTTGACCTTTGGAGCCATCATCCCCAGTTCAGGAATGTCGTGGATGCTGCCTGGAACGGCACTGACGACCTTGACCCTCTCGTCCGTATGGCCGCCAAACTCAAAGCTACTAGAAAAGCCCTCACTAGTTAGAGTAAGGAAGCCTTCGCGGATGTAAAACCCCCAAATTGTTGTAGATTTTTATTTTGGCTTAAATTAAATTTTACTATTTTAACATAATTTGTAAATTTATTTGTTTAAATATTTTTTTTGGTTTTATAATATTAATAATAAATTCTTACATGAAAATTTCCATCCTACAAATATTTGCGAGATATTCATTTATGTATACATTATGAAGGGTAGAGTTTATTTTGTCAAAAGATTTTATTGATTAGATATAAAGAATATTTCTATATAATAAATACAAATGTTTCCTTGGTATATAATATAAATTTTTTAAATTTTTTTAATATTTTTTATGCTAAAATGATTATGATTAATATTAATATAAAAGCGCATTAAATATTTTAAATAGGAATAAATTTCTTATAAACTAACCCCTATTTTTATTTTATTAGATATAAAGATATATACATATATATAAGCATATATCACATATAGTTAGTAATCTTAGATATTTCTTTTTTATATAAAATTTTTAGAATTTTTCTATAAGCTACTTTACAGCTTTAGAGTGAATGTGGGTGTATATATATATATATATATACATATATATATATATATATATATATATATATATATATATATATATATATATATTGATGTGGCCGCCAAACTCAAAGCTACTAGAAAAACCCTCACTAGTTGGAGTAAGGAAGCCTTCGAGGATGTAAAACCCCCAAATTGTTGTGGATTTTTACTCTGGCTTAAATTAAATTTTACTATTTTAACATAATTTGTAAATTTATTTGTTAAAATTTTTTTTTTGGTTGTATAATATTAATGATAGATTCTTACATGAAAATTTCCATCCTACAAATATTTGCGAGATATTCATTTATGTATACATTATGAGGGGTAGAGATTATTTTGTCAAAAGATTTTATTGATTACATATAAAGAATATTTCTATATAATAAATAAATTTTTTTCCTTGGTATATAATATAAATTTTTTAAAATTATTTTAATATTTTTTATGCTAAAATGATTACGATTAATATTAATATAAAAGCGCATTAAATATTTTAAATAGGAATAAATTTTTATAAACTTACCCCTATTTTTATTTTATTAGATATATAGATATGTACATATATATAAGCATATATCACATATAGTTAGTAATCTTAGATATTTCTTTTTCATATAAAAATTTTAGAATTTTTCTATAAGCTACTTTACAGTTCTAGAGTGAATGTGGGTATATATATATATATATATATATATATATATATATATATATATATATATATATATATATAAATATATATATATATATATTTTTTTTTTTTTTTTTTTTATAAATATATATATATATATATATATATATATATATATATATATATATATATATATATATATATATATATATATATAAATATATATATATATATATATATTTATATATATATATATATATATATATATATATATATATATATATATATATATATATATATTAGTGGTGTAATAAAAAATATATATATATATATTAGTGTAATAAAAAAATCGAAATAGTGGTGGTCGGCCCAAGGGGACCGACCACAGCACCTTTAGCTGCAAAACCGATCAGCCTTTGTTTTTTTTTTAAAATGAATACAAAAAGAATACAAAACCCGACACTGTAGCATTGCTACAGTGCCTACCAAGAACCCGAGCCTGGGGTTCTCGGCCGAGAGGAAGGGGAACGGAAAATATAAAGATTTGATTCCCATCAAATCTCCATCCTAAAATCTTAGGAAAATTTCCCTATGTACCTTAGGGGATTCTCCACCACTTTGACTCATAATCCCAGCCGAAAATAGATTGGATTGGTCCCAAATTAGGATTTAATTTTGGTATAAATTCCATCGGTCAAGTAGGGTTAAACACGAAAAATTCTCATCGAAACTCCGTCCGACCTCGCACGAGATCACAGGAGACACCCCGACGTTGCGCCCCCCATCCTGATCGCCTGAACACCGCCGCCGACGGCCGCAACGCCGAGGAAGGGACCGGCCGACCGCCTAGAAACAGAGAGTACCTTGTTTTGGCCGATCACAGGTACCAAATTTTGCGACATAATTCTCCTCGATTTCTCGATAGTTTTTTGAACTACCACCTCTCAGACGAAGACAACATAACCCTATTCGATTCCCTCTAGGGAGATTTGAAACTACCCACTAGATCGTATAGAAAATTTTGCACGAACTTGAGCAAAAACTGCTCGGAAAACTGTGATAGGAGGATGCCAAAATCGCAACTTAGAAGCCGATTTTCGAACCGAATACTAGGATTACCGAGAAACTAATTGAAGGAAGTTGTAGATAACACAACTGGGATTAAAACACAACATGCAGACCTGCGTTTCGAGTTCTATGCATGAATTAAATCGACGTTAAAGTTTGACAAAAAACTGATTTTTAAAATAGTGAAACTTAGAAATTTTCTCGATACGGCGTGCACCCTGACAAACCAGGTGACATGGTCGCACGCTATACACATAGAAAGGCGCGTATGGACGTTGCTGACGTGTGGGAACTGACGGAACTCAGTTTCGTTGCGTGTGTGCGACGAAATCAGTCCGTATCGGTCAAGATACCCCCGTATCGATGCTTTATAAACTTGGCCATAACTTTGTGCACATGTACCAAATCGAGACAAAACTTGCACCAACAGGTCCGAATCAAAATTCTGGTCTTGCATGCGAAGTTTGGTCCGATTCTGAGAAGGTTGATCGGAACGCCAAAATTGACAGGCCCGCGACCTGATCCATCGGGCAATTTTGTTCACGGCTCATCGGAATCCAAAATTGGACATACCGTTGGGTTTGTATCGTCAAAACAATTCCATAGACATATATTTTGACGACTTTAGAGGCCGTAGGTTCTGGCACGCATTTCGGTACAAAGCGGGTCCAACGGCGGACATCGTTTTGATCCAAAATTATGATTTTGTCCTTGTTCCAGAATTGAACTTTTGGACAGGCGTTTTCTAGGTATATCTTTTACATCAGGAACATTTTTGATATTCGTTTCAGTATCCGAGAATGTTTGCGGAGGTTCCACTCTTGTAGCTTCTTCGCACTTGCCGATTTCACCTACTAGACGTCGTCAAAACACCTTCCATTCACCAGGCAAGTATACCTTGCCATATTTACTGTCATATTATTTATTTTCAGCATTTATTTACTTTGTTTCCTATTTTGTCTTATTTGTTATACACTGTGCGTCCAAGCCACACTTGGGTGCAAGTGACTTTATGAGTCGTTTCTTTGTTTTATTTTTATTTGTTGCATGTCGACTTAGTTGTAGTAGACTACCTTCCTATTGTAGGATATTCTTATATCTCCATTGGCTATGACACTCACACTACACGATTTGAGACATGTTGCTAGGGGCACGACTTACATATTGACTGACCATCTTTATGTAAGAAGTCGTGTGACGGATAGATGATCGTAACTGCTATGACTAGGGTTTTAGAGACTCAAGCAGTTACAAAACTGGACGAGCCATGGGCATAACTTGGACAGTGGGGAACATTAGTGGAGGACAGTCGCTAGTGCGTATGGGAATCCAAACTGGTAAACCACAGTCTTCGGATGGAACTGTGGATGCCAGTTACGTACACATAGCCTAAATCCCACCCATGCGCATGAAAGTTGTCTTCTAAATTGCACAATAGATGGTTAGAATTCCCTTTACATATTGGTGTCTAGGAGAGTCTTGCATATTATTATTATTATTCTGACAGTTCATATTAGCATATTCTTCCTGTATCTTGTTATGTCCCTCTGAGGACCTGATGATCTCTCCAGGTATAGACAACGAGCAGTATCCTGAGGAGTATGGTTCTGGTCTAGAGTCTCCATTTACATCTGAGGAGGTCTCGCCTTCGGAGCCTATTTGATTCTATTCTTAGTTGATGGACTTATGTAGTTGATACTCTTTTTCATACTCATTTCAGTTGATTTCTTTCAGTAGCTCGGTAGTGGATTTGTTTCCGCCCGACAGATATTTCTCTTTATTTTAAGTTGAGACATTTGGTTTTTTATTTCTCTTATTTATCACTGTGGATGAGATATAGATACTGTCTGTGACCATGTTATATTGTTATGAGCTGGAGCTCTTTTATTACAGCTTATGTGTGTAAATGTAGATTCCATATATTGGTTTAGTCTGCATATGCATACAGCTGGCATGTATGTATTTTCTAGTCCTGCGTATTTTGGAACTGGGGCGTTACATATTTTTTGTGGTGGTCCGTACAGGTGGAGATAAATTGTTTAGTTACTTTACCGTACCAAGCAAGCCTGCATATAGGAATAGAGTTTAGCAATCTCATCCACATGCTTAATCACCTTCCTTGATTTCAAAATTTTGAATTCTCGTTTGACTGCTTGTCTTGCATCTAGCTTAATCTTGTCCTAATGTAATCTCTATTTTCGTGCCAATAGGATGAATCTTCGTAGTGGTCGCGCTACCCTTCTCGCTATTACTGACGGGAACACCACCACTCCAGAAGGACCAGCGGATCAGCCACCCCCAACCATGTCCCCTACCACTCCAGCACCATCCGGACTATCATTCCAACCTGTGATGACACTACCCACTACTCAACAGCAAGCCCCGACACCCCAAGTGGGACAGACAGGCCCCGAAAACCATGCATCTCAAGAAGTGTATCTGCCACCCCCGCCACCCTATCCACCTCAGTTTCTACCACAGATTCCACCCCCATATCCACCATCATATCCACCCCAGCAGCCTCTACAATATCGACCATCATATCCACCATCATATCTACAATATACACCACTATATCCACCATCATATCCACCCCAACAGCCTCTACAATATCCACCATCATATCCACCCCAGCAGCCTCCATAATATCCGCCATCATATCCACCCCAGCAGCCTCCACAGTATCCACCACCATATCCACCACAGCAGCCTCCACAGTATCCACTACCATATCCACCTCAGTATCATCCCTCATACCCACCACAGTATCCCCATCCATATCCCTCATATCCACCATAGTTTATGCCCCAGATTCCCTACATGCCCCCACAGCAGCCCATACCTCAGGCTGGTGGGACTACTACCGACCAGATCCTCCAGAGCTTAGTACAAGCCCAGATGCAGCAGAGTGAGGCTATTAAGAGAAGTTTGGAGACATCACTGACCCGAGCACCCCAAGCCTCTGTGGGTACTATTGATGGGTTCCACAACATGAATCCTCTACACTTTAAATGCACTGAAGACGTCATCGAAATTACCAATTGGCTGGTTAAGGCAGAAAATCTCTTGAAGGCTTCGGAGTTACCTGTAAACCTATAGATGACAGCCGTAAAGTTACAATTGGAAGAAAATACTTATGATTGGTGGGGCGCAGAGGAGAGACGGCTAGGAGTTGATCAGACATGGGAGGAGTTCAAAGAATTGTTCAATAAAAAGTTTTTCTCTGACACTGCCAAAGACGCACTTTATGACCAGTTCCTACATCTAGAGCAAGGAAGCATGACAGTTGATGAATACGACGCCGAGTTCAGTCGGTTGAGTCGTTTTGCTCCCGGATTAGTTTTGACAGAGTTGGAGAAGGCCAGAGATTCCATAAGGGATTGAGCATAGAGCTTCGACGATACACTAGTTCCGAGTCCCGAGTCTCACATGCAGCAGTATTGGCCAAAGCCAGGACTCAAGAGGCCATAAATAAGAAGGCACAGCAATGACGATCTGTTTTGACCATTGCATCAGCAAAGACGACACCAGTATGACCCACCCGACATCCAGTAACGCAGCAGCAGACTAGAGCTTCCCCACAACCAGTAAGGGAATTACCCACATGTCATTATTACGGTAGGAAGGGGCATTTCCAGAGGGATTGTCGTCGTAGGTTGGGATTATGTATGGCTTGCGGGTCAAATCAATACCAAGCTCGAGATTGTCCTTCTGGACGACAGCAGATACAGGGAGTAGCATTACCAGCACCAGGAGGAGAAGCACCACGCCCGTCAGTAGCTAATGGATATCCAAGGGGCAACCAAAACTCGGGACAAGTCTTCAGTATGATCACCGCGGGGCCACCAACCCAAGGAGCCATAGAGACATGTATGACGTCTTAGTTAAATTACTATTGCATGACCATGATCATATGATGACTTAGAAATTTTATGATATAAACCTTGATAAATATAGAAACATGAGGGTATCCTATCTAGTTAGAAACCACCACTGCGATCCTTGTAAGTACCATGATTTGTTCCACTCCCTCGGATCGTATGTCAACATAGCGCACTGCTGAAATGCAAAGGGATGAAGGTGACATACACAACCGTTTGCCTCTTTTGCATGAAAATTGTGACATAATTTTTGTGCCCTATACTTTCTCCGTCTTGCACTTCGTTTCCGCAGATCGTGCGTTATTTTTATTTCGAGGACGAAATTCTTATAAGTTGGGTAAGATGTAAAACCCCCAAATTGTTATGGATTTTTATTTTGGCTTAAATTAAATTTTACTATTTTAACATAATTTATAAATTTATTTGTTTAAATATTTTTTTTGGTTGTATAATATTAATGATAGATTCTTACATGAAAATTACCATCCTACAAATATTTGCGAGATATTCATTTATGTATACATTATGCGGGGTAGAGATTATTTTGTCAAAAGATTTTATTGATTAGATATAAAGAATATTTCTATATAATAAATACAAATTTTTTCCTTGGTATATAATATAAATTTTTTAATATTTTTTATGCTAAAATGATTATGATTAATATTAATATAAAAGCGCATTAAATATTTCAAATAGAAATAAATTTCTTATAAACTAACCCCTATTTTTATTTTATTAGATATATAGATATATACATATATATAAGCATATATCACATATAGTTAGTAATCTTAGATATTTATTTTTTATATAAAATTTTTAGAATTTTTCTATAAGCTACTTTACAGTTTTAGAGTGAATGTGGGTATATATATATATAAGCAACGAGCGGACACAGTTGGCGGTCAGGGATTATCCATGCTTGGTAAGCGCCAAGTCCCGGAGTAGGAAGGAGCTAATAAGGGGCATATGTCTCTAACCTTAGGAGAGCAGAGGATAGTAGGGGAGGAACAGCGAGACGAACACATCCAGGACTTAGTGCAACTGTCAGATGAAGGGGGCCTCTGGGAGGAGGATATAGAAGGAAGAGTGTCGAAGTTTGTCAGGATCTTTGGGGACGGAAACAGGGAGCAACCTCGCCGTCTAACGTATGGGGACACTTACGATGGCGATCACGCACAGGGAGAGGCCCTTGCCAGGGAACATCCGCGTTGGCACGACAACCTGAAGGGGGATAACCTGGAAGGAGGAGACAAGAGAGGTAGCTTAAGCACTACAGACACAGGTCAGAATCAAACCCAACGGCAAGGGGGAGGGCTGCGGAATAAGGAAGTCAGGTCCAATACCCATCAATGACCATTCTCACGTGGAACGTCAGGGAGGCAAACTCGATCGGCCGGTGGAAGGAGATTCATCAATTGGTGAGAAGTTCTAAGAGTTCGGTTGTGGCGATATTAGATAACAAAATTAAAAATTCGGAGAGACTTAAACATCGTCTTCCGGCTCAGTGGATGGCTGCAGACAATCTTGTCCAAGGAGGAGCTGCAAGGATATGGATTATGTGGGACACCCGTATCTGGAAGGGACGGGTTCGATACTCCTCGGAACAACTGATAGTTCTAGATCTAGCAAATAAAGGTGGATTAGAAATTATCGTTGGGGCTGTGTATGGGCACAACGACCGACGGGCGCGGAGTGGCCTGTTGGAAGATATAGTTAAGATCTCCGGTGAAGTGGGCAACCAAACCCCCCTTCTATTCAGTGGAGATTTTAATGCTATCCTTGCAGCTAATGAGAAGGAGAGGGGAAGGCCGGTTCCGCCCAACCTCTTGGACGACTTCCAGAATTGCATCTCGAGGTTGGGACTACTCTGCCTGGAAAGAATGGGTCAAGTGTGGACCTGGAACAATTGCTCGATTGACAATCGGGTATTCTGCCAACTGGATAGAGCGATCGGTAACATGAGATGGATTGAGACATTCCCCCAAGCCAGGGCGGAAGGTCTTCATAGGGGCACAAGTGACCATGCCCCTATTCTAGTGCGTCTGGTTCATACCAACAAGACAGGGAGAAGGCCCTTCAGATATTCCAATGCGTGGAAGCACATTGAGGGTTACGACGAAGTTGTTCACAGGGGGATACAACTTATTGTTCCAGGCACCCTACAGTTTTGGCTCATCCGGAAGCTCAAGAGGGTGAAACAGGAAATTCGGAATTGGAACATGAAGTGGCCACAGCAGGAGTTAGAAGTCAAAGCTAAAAGCTTGCAGGAGGTTCAAGAATCGATGCGTATGTCCCCGTTTGATCAGGTCCTTGCACGCAAAGAAGCGAGCCTCCAAAAAGACGTGTGTCGGCTCCGATTCTAGGAAGAAATCCACTTGAAGCAACGAGCCAAGTGCGCGTGGCTCAAGGACGGAGATCGCTATTCTAAATTTTTTCACGCCACAGTGAAGGCGCGACAGCATCGGAATTCGACGGCTACCCTATTAGACCCCACGGGCGCATCAGTCAATCAGCCAGAGCAGCTGAGTTTAGCCGCGGTAAACTATTACAACAATTTGTATAATCCCGGACCGGTTAGGGAGGACCATGAGCTGGAGGTCATTTGCAAGAAAATTATTACGGAGGCCGGCAATTCCAGGTTGCGGAGAAAAATCCGGATGGAGGAAATAGAAAACATTATTAAGAGTGCAGACCCAGATAAATCTCCAGGCCCGGACGGGTTCAATACATCGTTCTTCAGGCATCATTCGACCCAGCTGAAGGATCTAGTATTTGAAGTGGTTGACGATTTCTTCACCAATGGTCGACTCATTCGGGAGCTCAATCACACATTTCTTGTGCTCATTCCCAAGAAGGACGGAGCTTCGGAGTTGGAAGATTTTCGCCCCATGGCCTGTTGTAATTTTATTTGCAAAATAATCACTCATCTCATGTGTAACAGGATGCAGGATATCATGCAAGAACTCATCTCGGCGAACCAGGCAGCATTTGTTAAAGGGCGGGCTATCGCGGATAATTGCCTTCTCGCCCACGAACTTATCCGAGATTTTAACAAGAAGGAAGGGCGAAAAGGATGCATCAAACTTGATTTGCGGAAGCCGTATGACACCGTGGATCGCCGATTCCTATGTAAGATTCTGCAAGGTATGGGGTTCGATCAATGGTGGATTGACAGAGTCGCGGAATGCATCAACACTCCCTCTTTCTCTGTAATGATAAATGGCCAACCACATGGTTATTTCGGCAGCAACTGCGGATTGAGGCAGGGTGATCCTTTATCCACGTATTTATTTACCATCGCCATGGAGTATTTTTCTTGTTTGATTGATGTAGAAGTTTACAGGGGCAACATCTTGCCGTTATTCTATCGGGTTAGTCCGGTTGTCTCTCATCTTATTTACGCAGATGATCTTCTGGTGTTTATGAAACCTAAAGAGAAGGGGGCGATGGCACCTAATCAGGTTCTTGAGGAGTTTAGGAAGAAGGCGGGATTGTCACTTAATAGGAACAAGTCCCAATTATTCCTTAGCAAAGACTGCCTGATGCAAGCTAACTGGACAGAACGATTAGGGACTGAACAGGGACAGCTCCCGGTGCGGTATCTTGGCATTCCCCTCTCTATTAATCATGTCTCTAATTTAGACTGTGAGGAGTTGGTTTGTTACATCCAAAACCGCTTAGAAGGGTGGCAGACACAACTCCTCTCCTTTGGTGGGAGAATTGAGTTGGTTCGCTCAGTAATTTGGGCGATCGCAGGTTACTAGTTCCAGGCCGTCAGCATACCGAAGGGTACATTAAAGAAGATAGAACACCTGTGTACAAACTTTGTCTGGAAGGGGAGCATTCATACTATCGCCTGGGAAGAACTTTGCCGGCCAGAGGAGGAGGGAGGTATTGGGATTCTGTCGCTTCAGACACTTAGCGAGGTGGCCAAACTCAAATTGGCTTGGAAATTCTTAACGGGTAACTCCTTATGGGCAAACTGGATGCGAGCAAGATACGCGTCGAACGACAATTTGTGGGTCATGCCATATAACAATAATTACTCTGTCCCGTTCAAGAATATTTTAGCACAGCGAAAAGTGTTGAAGTCGTGCATTACCTGAGTGATACGGAATGGGGCCGGGACGAACCTATGGAAGGATCCGTGGCTAGAAAAAAAGAGCTTTATTGAACAGCTGGGTTGGCCTACTTATGAGATGGTCGGACAGGATGTCCAACTTAGCGACATCATAAAAGAAGGAGCATGGAATGTGACAAATCGGCATATACAGCAATGGTTTGGCGGGGAGATCGCTCAAGTCCCTATTCTTGCAGAGGATGGAGCGGATGAGTGGACGTGGGATGGTACAGGTACAGGCGGATTCATACACAAACTGGCGTACGAGAAAATTCGAACCGTGTATATAGAAGTTCCATGGGCGGAGGTGGCCTGGGTCAGGGGGGTGGCGAGCAAGTGGAAACTATGTATGTACAAGGCTATAAGGGATAGACTCCTCACTAAAGAACGACTGGTGTGGATTGGTGCACTCATGCCTGACATTAGATGTGTGCTATGTGGAGGAAATAGTGAAACTCGAAATCACCTTTTCTTTGAGTGCCCCTTCTCGGATGAGTTGTGGTGTTTATACAGAAGAAGATTGGGCTTACCAACCAGACGGCAGGCGGCGATTATGGAAGTGGTGGACGAGGTTCGGCAATTGCGAAATCAAGGTCAGAAGTATTGGGAGGTCCGATGCCGACTTCTTGCCGTTACATGGCACATATGGCGGGAGCGCAACAATCGAATATTTGAAGGAAGAGCCAACACCATTACCGGGCTCATCAATAACATTAATCAAGACATACAGGCGATACAGGCAGGGATCGGTTGACAGTAGGGGGGCGAGGAGGGGCGAGTTTGCTCTGTAGGCGGTGGGATCGTGAGAGATGTAAAGGAGAGAGGAGACCAGCGCTCGGTTTATCTGAGCAAGGTCCTTTGTGATCTCAGTCATGTAAAGTTTACTTTTGTCCAATAAGAAGAATCCTTTTGCTTCAAAAAAAATAAAATAAAATAATATATATATATATATATATATATATATATATATATATATATATATATATATATTAGTGTAATAAAAAAAATCAAAACAGTGGTGGTCGGCCCAAGGGGACCGACCACAGCACCTTTAGCTGCAAAACCGATCAGCCTTTGCTTTTTTAAAAAAAGAATTCAAAAAGAGTACAAAACCCGACACTGTAGCATTGCTACAGTGCCTACCAAGAACCAGAGCCTGGGGCTCTCGGCCGAGAGGAAGGGAAACGGAAAATATAAAGATTTGATTCCCATCAAATCTCCATCCTAAAATCTTAGGAAAATTTCCCTATGTCCCTTAGGGGATTCTCCACCACTTTGACTCATAATCCCAGCCGAAAATAGATTGGATTGGTCCGAAATTAGGATTTAATTTTGGTATAAATTCCATCGGTCAAGTAGGGTTGAACACGAAAAATTCTCATCAAAACTCCGTCTGACCTCGCACGAGATCACAGGAGCCAGCCGACGTTCGTGCGCCCCATCCTGATCGCCTGAACACCGCCGCCGATAGCCGCAACGCCGAGGAAGGGACCGGCCGACCGCCTAGAAACAGATAGTACCCTGTTTTGGCCGATCACATGTACCAAATTTCGTGACTTAATTCTCCTCGATTTCTCGATGGTTTTTTGAACTACCACCTCACAGACGAAGACAACATAACCCTCTTCGACTCCCTCTAGGGAGATTTGAAACTACCCACTAGATCGTATAGAAATATTTGCAAGAACTTGAGCAAAAACTGCTCGGAAAACTGTGATAGGAGGATGCCAAAACCGCAACTTAGAAGCCATTTTTCGAACCAAATACTAGGATTACCGAGAAACTAATTGAAGACAGTTGTAGTTAACATAACTAGGATTAAAACGCAACTTGCAGACTTGCGTTTCGAGTTCTATGCAAGAATTAAATCGACGTTAAAGTTTGACAAAAAACTTATTTTTAAAATAATGAAACTTAGAAATTTTCTCGATACGGCGTGCGCCCCGACAAATTGGGCGACGTGATCGTGCGCTATATGCATCGAAAGGCGCGTATGGACGTTGCTGACGTGTGGGAACTGACGGAACTCAGTTTCGTCGCATGTGTACGACGAAATCAGTCCGTATCCGTCAAGATACCCCCATATCGACGCTTTGAAAACTTGGCCATAACTTTGTGCACGTTCGTCAAATCGAGACAAAACTTGCGCCAACAGGTCCGAATCAAAATTTTGGTCCTGCATGCCAAGTTTGGTCCGGTTCTGACAAGGATGATCGGAACGCCAAAATTGGCGGACCCGCGACCCTATCCATCGAGCGATTTTGTGCACGGCTCATCAGAATCCAAAATTGGACATACCGTTGGGTTCCTCTCATCAAAACAAATCCATAGACATGTAGTTTGACGACTTTAGAGACCGTAGGTTCTGGCACGCATTTTGGTGTAAAGCAGGTCCAACGGCGGACATCGTTTTGACCCAAAATTACGATTTTGCCCCTGTTCCGGAATTGAACATTCGGACAGGCGTTTCCTAGGTATATCTTTTACACCAGGAACGTTTTTGATGTTCGTTTCATCATCCGAGAATGTTTGCGGAGGTTTCACTCTTGTTGCTTCTTCTCACTTGCCGATTTCACCTACTGGACATCGTCAAAACACCTTCCAATCACCAGGCAAGTATAGCTTGCTATATTTACTGTCATATTATTTATTTTTAGCATTTATTTACTTTGTTTCATATTTTGTCTTATTTGTTATACACTGTGCGTCTAAGCCACACTTGGGTGCAAGCGACTTTATCAGTCGTTTCTTTGTTTTATTTTTATTTGTTGCATGTCGACTTAGTTGTTGTGGACTACCTTCCTATTGTAGGATATTCTTATATCTCCATTGGCTATGACACACACTACACGATTTGAGACATGTTGCTAGGGGCACGGCTTGCATATTGACTGGCCATCTTTATGTAATAAGTCGTGTGACGGATAGATGATCGTAGCTGCTATGACTAGGGTTTTAGAGACTCAAGCAGTTACAAAACTGGACGAGCCATGGACATGACTTGGACAGTAGGGAACATTGGGGGAGGACAGTCGCTAGTGCGTATGGAAATCCAAACAGGTAAACCACAGTCTCCGGATGGAACTGTGGCGATTATATTTGCAGATGCCCTCTGACGTCTTGGACGTTACAGACGGATACAGATGACTGGATGCCAGTTACGTATACATAGCCTAAATCCCACCCTTGCGCATGAAAGTTGTCCTCTAAATTGCATAATAGATGGTTAGAATTCCCTTTACATATTGGTGTCTAGGAGAGTCTTGCATATTATTATTATTATTTTGACAGTTCATATTAGCATATTCTTCCTGTATCTTGTTACGTCCCTCTGAGGACCTGGTGATCTTTCCAGGTATAGACGACGAGCAGTATCCAGAGGAGTATGGTTCTGGTCTAGTCCATTTGTAGCTGAGGAGGTCTCGCCTTCGGAGCCTATTTGATTATATTCTTAGTTGATGGACTTATGTAGTTGATACTCTTTTTCATATTCATTTCAGTTGATTTCTTTCAGTAGCTCGGTAGTGGATTTATTTTCGCCCGACAGATATTTCTCTTTATTTTAAGTTGAGAAATTTGGTTTGTTATTTCTCTTATTTATCATTGTGGATGAGATATAGATACTGCCTGTGACCATGTTATATTGTTATGAGTTGGAGCTCTTTTATTACAGCTTATGTGTGTACACATAGATTCTATATATTGGTGTAGTCTGCGTATAAATACAGCTGGCATGTACGTATTTTCTAGTCCTACGTATTTTGGGACTGGGGAGTTATAGCGGACATCTTCCAGTCAGTTCGTGCAGCCGAGGATTGTAACGCCCCAGAACCAGAATACTGGAGAGCGGGGGCGTATATAGCCAGCTACGTATATTGAAGTGCAACCTACCTCGCTATACGGTCACGGCTGTCTAGATATATGAGGGTTTAACTACAAGCCAACAGTCTCCTATGGTCATGGACAAGCCTATTGTCTCAATCTCAAGCAAGCAATGATAGTTACAAGATGTCAGAGCACCAAATATATAATAGCAAGGCGTCCCATACATTACATATTGGATGATCATGAAGCTAGTCGTACAAAATGTCAAGACTAGCAAGAGTTCAGTCGTACATGATCAACCCTAGGATCTGTCAATCATGTTACAGCTCGTAGGCAGACAGTAAATAAAGAAGCAATACGAGCTAACACGTGCTCGTCGGCTAAACGCCTCAAAAGAATAATTTTTACAATAAAGTGGGAGGACAAAAAGAAACCCACTCGTTGCCAGGGTTACGCCTGGTGTTCTCCATCTGACTGGAAGACAGGTGGATCCTCTGGTACTGCTCGGATATCTGGCCACACAAAACCAACTGGATCAAACCCCAGAAAGAGCAAGTGCCACAAAGGAGGCTTCACTTAGGGACTAAAACCAGCATATCACAACAGAATATTAAAGATAATAAATAAAGTACTGATAATAATAGAGATAACAACAGTAAACTGATTACGAGGAAACCATTCAAGTAGCCAGGTTACAACCCTTAAACCAAACAAGGATCGGGGTTGCAGCCCTTCACCTGAATAGAAACCCATCACAAAAGCTATTGGTACAGTGAAGACAATAAACGAAGAGAGGACACAGAACTGCTCTGGGAGCCAGGTTACAACCTTTAAACCAAACAAGGACCGGGGTTGTAACCCTTCGCCTGAACAGAACTGGACCCCTGATCTTTATTGTTAAGGCCAGTATAAAGAATTAATCATGTCGTTACAGTAAGGTAAAACATGACGAGCGTGGCATGGGGTTGCAATAAGACAATAACGAAGAGAGGACACAGAACTGCTCCGGGAGCCAGGTTACAACCCTTAAACCAAACAAGGACCGGGATTGTAACCCTTCGTCTGAACAGAACTGGACCCCCGATCGTTATTGTTAAGGCAAGCATCAATAATCATGTCGTGTCACAATCTTGTACAGGATCGGGACAAGACTAAGATGGGATAAACTCCATCCAATCAATCACGGCCAATCAAGAGTACGGCTTGATACTTTTAACTAACTAGGGTTATCACATGCCTAGTTACTAGCAAGATGCAATGAGATTATCCCAACAGCCACAAGCCCTGCAGACCATCCGATTATCCAGGTCGAAGGTCCGTTTATGGAGAATGCAACACGTGACTGTGTGCTGGAAATGTGCCCTACTCATCGGTAGGCTACAAGTCCACTTAATGCGCCCAGATAACGGGATTGCATGTAGCTGGAAATCTCTTCATGTCTACTGAATTATTCTAGTTTATTAGCCTTAGTCAATTACTGTAGGTATTCCTGACCGTGGTACTCAGAGATCCCTGCCTTAGACATGATGCAAATATTACCGGTTCATTTAGTACAAATACATTCACCCACGGTGTCCAGGCCATTCAATTCTGCCATGACATGCTAGCCGTCGCAACAGCATTCGAGATATATATTATGTCAAATACACTGTCAAGAGTATGCCACGACGGGTCACTATCATGTCATGTCATTATTTAAAATTAATATTTAACCTGGTATAAGCGTGTATGCAATAACTAAATATAAACAGGGTGCAAGAGTTGTGGAGGAATCATGCGACTCAGGGAGACGGAGCATAACTTCCACATAAGAACTTAAAATGAGGTGCTCCAGAGATATTTGGAAAGGCAAGACAAAGATCTAAAACTTTCATATTTTAAGTTTTTCGAAATTCTGGCTAGAAAATAGCTTAACTTGGCAAAAACAGTCATTCTGTGCACTTTTTATGCCAAAAATTCAATTCTGCGCAAAATACGTAAAAGGGGAGGGTTCCAGCGTAAAATTTCACATTCTGGGTACCTTCCAGCGTTAAATACGCAATTTCAGGGTTTCCAGCATAAAATTTCACATTCTGGATACAATCCAGCGTAAAATACGTAATTTCAGGGTTCCCAGCGTAAAATTTCACATTCTGGATACAATCCAGCGTAAAATACGCAATTTCAGGGTTCCCAGCGTAAAATTTTATTTTTACGCAAGCCTTCCTGTGTAAAATTCAATTTTACGCTAGCTTCCCTACGTAAAATCTTATTTTATGCCAGCACCACATTCTTCAGCCGACATGAAAATTCAGAAAACTTGTTTTGGCCATAAAAACTTTATTTTAACTCGAAATGAGGTGAATCAAAAACCATATTCACACAAAATTTCGTGCTCTTGCTCATGGAACTATTAGTTTTCAAAAATAAGAAGTTTTAGTAGATCAAAACCAAGAAAACTCCATGAACTAAAAGTTATAAAGTAGATCTAGAAGAATCTATCCATCAAAATTAAAAACTCCAAGTTCTAAAGAGGCTTATAATCATGTAAAGAAGAGAATGGAACAATAAAACTTGAAATCCATCGTAAAGCAAGTTGCACTTGTCTAGGGCTCTTGGGTGTAGGTGGAGAGTAACGTATGAGGAAGAGGAAGAGTGAATGAGGAGAGAGAAAGAGTGTTGGGTTAATAAGTGGAGATGGTGGTGGTAGGTAAGGGTTCTCCACTTGGTTCATGATGAACCAATAGCAACCCAAGCCGAACCAAGCCAACCCAAACAAGTCGAACCAAGCCAGGAGACATACAATACGAGTCAGATATGTACACGTATTCTAAAATACGTAATTACGAACTATGGTCATCACAACTCTATCCACCTTAAAAGAATTCCGTCCTCGGAATTTAATTAAGAGGCTAGAGTGGCAATGACAAGCTATATTCAAGCAATCTACCATAAAGTCATTCATTTCAAGCAAGGAATCTAGAGCGTAAGGCATAAGAAAGACATTACACCTTACGAGTCAAACAGGTTGGGATATCGCGATCGGATATCATCCTCACGCTCCCACGTTGACTCACCCAAAGAGTGATGACCCCAAGCAACTCGGACTAACTTGATAGTCTTGTTCTTGAGTATCTTCTCTCTCCGGTCCAATATGGATACGGGCCTCTCCTCATACGAAAGGTTGGTACCCACAACTAATTCTGAATGATCCAGGATGTAGCTTGGGTCCGGGATATACTGTCGCAGTTGGAATACATGGAACACGTCAGGCACCTCACTCAGAGACGACGGAAGAGCGAGACGATAGGACACATCTCCTACTTGCTCCATAATATCAAACGGCCCTATATACCTAGGACTAAGCTTTCTCCGTACGCCAAAATGAATGACGCCACGGTTAGGCAAGATCCTCAGGAATACATGGTCGCCGACAAAAAATTCAAGGGGACGCCGATAAAAATTGGCCCAATGGCGCTGACGATCTTGTCAACGCGAAGATGATCTCTAACTCTCCTGACCACCTCAACTGTCTGAGTGATCAATTCGGGACCAAGCATTTGTCTTTCTCCAACATCCTCCCATGCTAGTGGGGATCTGCACTTCCTGCCATACAGTGCCTCGAACGGTGCCATCTGGATGCTAGCTTGGAAACTGTTATTGTACGAGAACTCCACTAGGTGCAGGTGATCTTCCCACGAACCGCCGAAGTCGAGTGTACAAGATCTCAACATATCTTCGAGAGTCTGGATCGTGCGTTCTGACTGGCCATATGTCTGTAGGTGATATGCTGAGCTAAACTGGAGGTGAGTTCCCAAACTCTCTTGCAGACTACGCCAAAAGTGTGAGGTAAATCTGGAATCTCTGTCCGAGGTGATACTGACTGGAACACCATAAAGTCTGACGATCTGCCGGAGATACATCTCTGCTAGCTGAGCCGTCGACTGACCTACCCAGAATGGGAGAAAACGAGCCACCTTCGTGAGCCTGTCAACTATCACCCAGATAGCATCTCTACCAGCTGGGGATCTAGGCAATCCAGTCACAAAATCTATGGTTATATGCTTCCACTTCCATTCTGGAATTGGCAAGGGTTGAAGTAGTCCAGCTGGCCTCTGATGTTCAGCTTTAACCTGTTGGCAAACCAAACACCGAGAGACAAACCGAGCTATCTCTCTCTTCATGCCATTCCACCAAAAGTGCTGACGGATATCTCGGTACATCTTCGTGCCACCGGGATGAATCGAATTTTGAGAACTGTGAGCTTCGGTCATGACTTCCTGTCTGATATCACCACTGGGTACACAAAGGCACTTACCATGTTGAAGTGTACCGTCCTCATGAATGCATAATTTTGGTCTTTGCCCTGCTACACATTCTGTCCTAAGCCGCTGAAGCTTAGAATCGGAGGACTGAGCTATCTTGATTCTCTCAACTATACTGGACTGAACTTGCATGCTGGCCATCAATGCCACGCTGGTAGGAAGGACAACTTCTATACCCATCTTCTGAAGATCTGCTAACAATTCTGGTTGCGCTGTCAGAAAGTAAACTTCGGCTCTCCTACTCAATGCATCTGCAACAACGTTGGCCTTTCTAGGATGGTACTGCAGGTTAACATCATAATCCATAAGCAGCTCTAGCCATCTCCTCTGACGCATGTTAAGATCCTTCTGAGTGAACACATACTTCAGGCTCTTGTGATCGGTGAAAATCTCTACCCTATCTCCATACAAGTAGTGTCTCCAAAGCTTTAGTGCAAACACCACGACTGTCAGCTCCAAGTCGTGGGTTAGGTAATTCCTCTCCTGATCACGAAGTTGTCGTGACGCATAAGCTATTACCTTCCCATGTTGCATCAAAACACATCCTAAATCTCGGCTTGAAGCATCACAATACACTGAGAATCCTCCGGTCCCATCTGGAAGTGTGAGAATGGGTGCCGTCATCAAGCCTCGTTTCAACTTCTCAAAGGAATCCTGACATTTTAATGTTCAAGCAAACTGTACATCCTTGTGGGTTAACTGTGTCAGTGGTGCTGAAATCCGAGCAAAGTCCGAAACAAATCGCCGGTAGTAGCCAGCCAATCCAAGAAAACTGTGAACTTCTGCAACTGTGCTGGGCACTGGCCACGTTTCGATAGCCACGATCTTCTGGGGATCCACTTCTACTCCTCCTCTGGTGATGATATGACCTAAGTACAAAATACGATCGAGCCAGAACTCGTATTTACTGAACTTGGCATACAACTGGTGCTCTCGGAGAATCTGGAGGACAACTCTGAGATGCTGCTCATGCTCCGCTTCACTCTAGCTATAGACCAGGATGCCGTCTATGAACACAATCACGAACTGATCTAAATAAGACATGAAGATGCGATCCATGAGGTCCATGAATACAACCGGCGCATTGGTTGCTCCAAAGGGCATAACAAGGAACTCCTAATGCCCATATCTAGATCTGAATGCCGCCTTCGGGATGTCCTGCTCTCTGACTCTGATCTGGTGGTACCCTGACCGTAAATCTATCTTCGAGAATACTGCTGCTCCTCTGAGTTGATCAAACAAGTCATCTATCCTTGGGAGAGGATATCTATTCTTGATTGTTACTGAGTTCAAGGTACGATAGTCAACACATAATCTGGACGTACCATCCTTCTTTTTCACAAGAAGTATCGGGGCTTCCCAAGGCGATCCACTAGCACGAATGAATCCCTTGGTCCTGAGTTCTTCAATCATTTTGTACAATATCTCCAATTCTGATGGGGCCATCCTGTAGACTCTCTCTGACACAGGTGCGGTCCCGGGGATCAAGTCTATGGTGAACTCGATCTCTCGCTCTGGCGGCATTCCTGGAAGCTCTTCTGGGAAAACATTTGGAAACTCCTCGACGATCCGGGGCAACTGCACTGCTGCTACTGCCATCCGCAATACGGGAGGAGAAGGTTCAACTTCGCCTCGGGAAAAGAAAAACTCCGGCTCGCCTGGGATGCTAAAAGCAACCCTGCCAATATGGCAATCTATCCTGGCATACTGGTCCCTCAACCAATCCATCCCTAAGACCACTTCATAATCGGCTATCGGGAATTCTATTAACCTAGCGGGAAACTCTCTACCGCTAACTACGACCCGACACGAGAAAAACACTCTATCTACTCCCACAAGACCATTACCAGTAAGTATATTGAGCCTTACTGATAATGACTCGGGTTCCAGTCCTATCCGTGTCGCGAATCGTGCAGACATAAATGAATACGAGGCACCAGAATCAAATAATACTGAAGCTGGAAAGGTGTTGACGAGAATAGTACCTGCCACTACCTCACCTGGTGCTATTCTTTCTTCTCCCATGGTCAAAGCCAACACTTGACCATGTCCTCTAGGTGCGGGTCCCCTCTGCTAAAAATTTCTCTGCCTGCTCTGGATCAGGGCTTGGGCTTGGGCATACTGCTGCGGTCTCTGCTGCTGGAATGCCTGGGCCTGCGTCGGCAATGGCCTCGGGAATGGGTACTGCAGCTGCTGCTGCTGCTGGACTGGGGCTGGTCTTCTAACTGAAGGACTAGAGAAGACCGATGAACTCCCCCTGTTCGGGCAGTTTCCAACCCTGTGGTCTGGGGCACCACAACCCAAGCACAAACCCTGTACCCTGCGACACTCTGATACCACATGCCCCGACTTCCCGCAGTATGAACATCTTACTGTGGAAGACTGCTTCTGCTTCTGCTGCTGAGGGTGAGTCGGAGCTCCAATGGTCAAAGCCCTGGCTGCCGGGGCTGGGGCTGACGACTGATTCATCTGGCTGTGGGATCGCTTCCGACCTCCGGTCCTATCCACGATCCTCTGGGAGGTATACTCATGCCTCCTAGCTGCTCTCAGCACTGCATCAAAAGTCTGATGCTCAAACTGCTCCACTGCTAACAATATCTCGAGGTGAAGTCCCTGCTGGAACCGTTGGGCCCTATCGAACTCGGTCGCCACCAAGGTGGGAGCAAACCGACTAAGTCTCGAAAACTCGGCCGCATATCCATCGACCGTCCTGCCCATCTGCTTCAGATTGGTGAACCTCGTCTGTAGATCGTACCGAGCTACAACATCAAAATACTTGGTCTGGAATCTTTCCATGAATACTGCCCATAAAATAGGGGCCACTAATCCATCGGCCTGCGCTGCCCACCAGCTGCGGGCAAGATCTAGTAACTGCAGGCGCACTACGGCCACCTTCTCTGCTTCTGGGGTCCTGGCTGCTTCTAGAATCACCTCCGTATCCTGAAGCCATGCATCTGCAGCGATCGCATTTTCACTGCCGTCGAAGAAGGGAGGGTTCAAGCGCTTGAAGCTGTTGGCCGCACTGTTACCCTGATGACCTCCTCTGGTCAAAGCGTCTGCCACCGCCTGTTACAAGGCATCTCTTCGACAATCCTGGGAGGCTAATAGTGACCTGATGAGACCTATCAAAGTGCCATCATCAGGCTCTGCAGGCTGGATGGGCTGAACTGGTGGCTCTCCTCCAGTAGGCATGACTCTGGAGGCTACTCCTGAATGTTGGACTTGATCTCCGAGTTCCTGCTGGTCTACGGGAGGTGCTTCGCCTTGCTGATCGGCAGGTCCATGAACAATGTCGCTGAAGAAGACGACATAGGAAACAATAAGGAAGGACCAGGACAGATCAACGATACAAGCATGTGGTCAGGTCAAGATTTTCAGGGATCAAGAGGATAGGGGCAGAGATCAAGGGCGAGTGCTGATTGAGACATCTATTCGGCAAACCCTCACATATCTTGATTCACAAGACCTGTATGGGCCACCACTAAAACCATGTAACGCCCCAGAACCAGAATACTGGAGAGCGGAGGCGTACATAGCCAGCTACGTATATTGAAGTGCAACCCACCTCGCTATACGGTTACGGCTGTCTAGATATATGAGGGTTTAACTACAAGCCAACAGTCTCCTATGGTCATGGACAAGCCTATTGTCTCAATCTCAAGCAAGCAATGATAGTTACAAGATGTCAGAGCACCAAATATATAATAGCAAGGCGTCCCATACATTACATATTGGACGATCATGAAGCTAGTCGTACAAAATGTCAAGACTAGCAAGAGTTCAGTCGTACATGATCAACCCTAGGATCTGTCAATCATGTTACAGCCCGTAGGCAGACAGTAAATAAAGATGCAATACGAGCTAACACGTGCTCGCCGGCTAAACGCCTCAAAAGAATAATTTTTACAATAAAGTGGGAGGACAAAAAGAAACCCACTCGTTGCCAGGGTTACGCCTGGTGTTCAACATCTGGCTGGAAGACAGTTGGATCCTCTGGTATTGCTCCGATATCTGGCCACACAAAACCAGCTGGGTCAAACCCCAGAAAGAGCAAGTACGACAAAGGAGGCTTCACTTAGGGACTAAAACCAGCATATAACAACAGAATATTAAAGATAATAAATAAAGTACTGATAATAATAGAGATAACAACAGTAAACTGAGTACGAGGAAACCATTCAAGTAGCCAGGTCACAACCCTTAAACCAAACAAGGACCGGGGTTACAGCCCTTCACCTGAATAGAAACCCGTCTCAAATGCTATTGGTACAGTGAAGACAATAAACGAAGAGAGGACACAGAACTGCTCCGGGAGCCAGGTTACAATCCTTAAACCAAACAAGGACCGGGGTTGTAATCCTTCGTCTGAACAGAACTGGACCCCTGATCTTTAATGTTAAGGCCAGTATAAAGAATTAATCAAGTCGTTGCAGTAAGGTAAAACATGACGAGCGTGGCATGGGGTTGCAATAAGACAATAACGAAGAGAGGACACAGAACTGCTCCGGGAGCCAGGTTACAACCCTTAAACCAAACAAGGACCGGGGTTGTAACCCTTCGCCTGAACAGAACTGGACCCCCGATCGTTATTGTTAAGGCAAGCATCAATAATCATGTCGTGTCACAATCTTGTACAGGATCGGGACAAGACTAAGCTGGGATAAACTCCATCCAATCAATCACAGCCAATCAAAAGTACGGCTTGATACTTTTAACTAACTAGGGTTATCACAGGCCTAGTTACTAGCAAGATGCAATGAGATTATCCCAACAGCCACAAGCCCTGCAGACCATCCGGTTATCCAGGTTGAATGTCCGTTTATGGAGAATGTAACACGTGACTGTGTGCTAGAAATGTGCCCTACTCATCGGTAGGCTACAAGTCCACTTAATGCGCCCAGATAACGGAATTGCCTGTAGCTGGAAATCTCTTCATGTCTACTGAATTATTCTAGTTTATTAGCCTTAGTCAATTACTGTAGGTATCCCTGACCGTAGTACTCAGGGATCCCTGCCTTAGACATGATGCAAACATTACCGGTTCATTTAGTACAAACACATTCACCCACGGTGTCCAGGCCATTCAATTCTGCCATGACATGCTAGCCGTCGCAACAACATTCGAGATATATATCATGTCAAATACACTGTCAAGAGTGCACCACGACGGGTCACTATCATGTCATGTCATTATTTAAAATTAATATTTAACCTGGTATAAGCGTGTATGCAATAACTAAATATAAACAGGGTGCAAGAGTTGTGGACAAATCATGCGACTCAGGGAGACGGGGCATAACTTCCACATACAAACTTAAAATGAGGTGCTCCAGAGATATTCGGAAAGGCAAAACAAAGATCTAAATCTTTCATGTTTTAAGGTTTTCGAAATTCTGGCTAGAAAATAGCTTAACTTGGCAAAAATAGTCATTCTGTGCACTTTTTATGCCAAAAATTCAATTCTGCGCAAAATACGTAAAAGGGGAGGGTTCTAGCGTAAAATTTCACATTCTGGGTACCTTTCAGCGTAAAATACGTAATTTTAGGGTTCCCAGCGTAAAATTTTATATTCTGGATACAATCCAGCATAAAATACGCAATTTCAGGGTTCCCAGCATAAAATTTCACATTCTGGATACAATCCAGCACAAAATACGCAATTTCAGGGTTCCCAGCGTAAAAGTTCACATTCTGGATACAATCCAGCGTAAAATTTCATTTTTACGCAAGCCTTCCTGCGTAAAATTCTATTTTACGCTAGCTTCCCTGCGTAAAATCTTATTTTACGCCAACACCATATTCTTCAGCCGACATGAAAATTCAGAAAACTTGTTTCGGCCATAAAAACTTCATTTTAACTCGAAATGAGGTGAATCAAAAACCAAATTCACACGAAATTTCGTGCTCTTGCTCATAGAACTATTAGTTTTCAAAAATAACAAGTTTTAGTAGATCAAAACCAAGAAAACTCCATGAACTAAAAGTTATAAAGTAGATCTAGAAGAATCTATCCATCAAAATTAAAAACTCCAAGTTCTAAAGAGGCTTATAATCATGTAAAGAAGAGAATGGAACAATAAAACTTAAAATCCATCGTGAAGCAAGTTGCACTTGCCTAGGGCTCTTGGGTGTAGGTGGAGAGTAACGTATGAGGAAGAGGAAGAGTGAATGAGGAGAGAGAAAGAGTGTTGGGTTAATAAATGGAGATGGTGGTGGTAGGTAAGGGTTCTCCACTTGGTTCATGATGAACCAATAGCAACCCAAGCCGAACTAAGCCAACCCAAACAAGTCGAACCAAGCCAGGAGACATGCAATACGAGTCAGATACGTACATTTATTCTAAAATACGTAATTACGAACTATGGTCATCACAAGGATGATGTTAATCGTGCTGAGGTTTTGTTTGCTCATGACAATTCCTATGCAGCCAGAGCCTCCCTTAATCTCACCAGAGCACTGTTGAAGTTCCTCCTCAAGGTCGAGACAGAGTTCTGGAAACAAAAAGCCAGGTTGAATTGGGATACTGAGGGCGACAAAAACTCCAGCTACTTCCACTCTTGCGTCAAGGGACGCAAACAACAGCTTAACCTCCACCAGATCACGAACGAGAATGGTCGCATCTTGAAAGAACAAAGGGACATTCAATCGGCTGCAGAGACCTTCTATCCTCAACTGTTCACTAAATAAGTCATCTACAGGGACGAAGAATTTCTTACGGCGATCCCTCGCCTGATAGAAGACCGTGATAACATCCAGCTGCAATTCCTGCCCTCCGAAATAGAAGTCAAGGACGTCGTGTGGGCTCTGGATGAGCATGGCGCTCCAGGGCCGAACGGTTTCACAAGTGTCTTCTTCAAATCATGTTGGGACATTATCAAGTCAGACATCCATGAGGCAGTAACTGCCTTCTTTCAAGGAGCCAGATACCCCAGATTGATATCCATTGCCAACCTGATTCTTATCTCCAAGAAGACAATCCGAAAACCTTTAAGGATTTTCGTTCTTTGAGCCTATGCACCTTCACCAACAAAATTATCTCGAAGATCATCGCCAACTGCATGAGCGGGCTCCTTCCCAAGATTATATCTGAAGAGCAAAGTGGATTCGTTCGTGGTCGAAATATATTAGACAACATCCTCCTGGCACAGGAGATGGTCACCTGCGTAAAATTCCCGTCTAGGGGTAAAAATATTGTTATTAAACTATACATGGAAAAGGCGTACAACAGGCTTGACTAGCAATTCATGATCTGGGTATTTAGATCCTTCAGGTTTTCTGAAGTTTGGATTGACATTGTGTGGAGATCGATCTACGACTCCTGGTGCTCTACCATAGTTAACGGTCAAGCTGAGGGCTTCTTCAAAGCTAGTTGCGGTGTCAGACAAGGCGACCCTCTTTCCCCTATCATATTCCTCATTGTAGCAGAAGCTTTGAGTACAAACCTGAACAAGATGGTCGGTACCCCCCGATTCCAGCATTTTCATACTGCTAGCGGTTGCCCGATCATCATCCACTTGGCTTACGCTGACGACATCTTCATATTCATAGCTGGCAACTCCGGGCCTATGGAGGTGGTTAAACAAATGCTGGGAAGATACACCAGATGTTCTGATCAAAGTGTTAACCCCAACAATAGCGTTATTTATTTTCATCACTCGGCCAATAGAGACCAATTGGCTGTCCTCTCCAATATTACTTCTTTCGCTGTCTCGTACCTACCTTTCTTCGATCTAGGGTGTCCGTTGGTATACGGCAGAACCAATGCGGGAATCTTTGAGGTGTTGGTATGAAAAATCAGGAAAAAATTTGAAGGATGGCACAATGCGAACTTTCTGTCATGATCCGTATTCGCTTTTTCGGATACGAGACGTGTCCAAGCCAGCCTATGCCGCAGAGTCGGCGGTAGAACGCTGTCAAGCCCGCAAGAAATAAATGCTCAAAAATAAACTTTATTGCTCATTCATATTTCTAAATTGATTACAACATTTATAATTAAAGAAAATACAAAGTTCTCATAATAAATAAAAATGATACAACTGCTATCTATTTCTAGGTTGACCTCGGCATACCCTAGCCTTCCCAATGCTAAGAGTGATCGCGGCTAAACCTGAAAAATGTTGGTTTTCAGTCAGGAATGGAACGAGTACAATCTCACAACAGATTTAATAAATGACGAAATCTATAAATCTGTAAATAATAATAAAATATACGACGCAAAGACAAGAATAGAATCATGACAGAAACTGAGCATGGTGAACAAGGCAAGTAAGTACTAAAACCAGAAAAGACCTATAGCCAGCAATATATACTGTAGAACTAGACACTGTACCTATCTAGTGAGTTGAAATACTACTTCGACATGTAAATGGCTAAGGCTAAATCCGGCACCCTGCACATAAAATGTACGACTGCTATTAGGCAAGAATAAGATCTGGCACCCGTACGTGAAGTGTGAGGCTGCTATTAGGCAAGTATAATTTTGGATTTGTTTACATGTCTAGAGTATTTTCCCGCCCGACCAGTACTTATGGATCCAAACAGGTCACGAACACGGTAATAGATTGGTCACGAACAACATGTAAAGAATCCACAAGTAATATCTCGTGTAACATCGTGTCAAAAACCAGTGGAAAATTAATGTAAATACTACTACGTATATGATTCATAGAGATAATCAGATATAAAAACTATCAAAGATGTACTTGCCTGAGTCCTGTGCTGGTGAAACCGATAATATTATACCACTCAAAGAGCCACCAGTCAACACATGCAAAAGTCTCCGGATGCTGAAATAAATAGTACCAACATTTTCAGAATAGTCAAATTAGCTAGAATTGCCTGTCCTTAAGTCCAATTCTGGATACAAGGACAAAACGATAATTTTGGGCCAAAATGATGTCCGTCGTTGGACCCACTTTGCACCGAAAAGCGTGCCAAAGTCTATGGTCGCTAAAGTCATCAAACTATATGTCAAAAGATCCAATTTTTCGATACGAACCCAACCGTATGTCCAAAGTTGGATTTCGGCAGGCCGTGCACGAAAACCACAAATCAATTCTAATGTTCTAGTTCTAAATTTATGAAATAGTAGCTAGTTGGGTTACTAATCTAATAATAGTTAATTATGGAATAAATTACTTAAAAAATATTATTTAACCTAATAATAATCTAAATATAATCTAAACATGCAAGTTTGGCCATCAAAAGTCATGTTTCTAATTTTGGAAACCATAACACGCAAATCGAGGCGTGCCATTGACTATCTGGTCAAATATCACGAAATCTAGATTTTGAAAGTGCACCTTGGTAGATTTCAGCGCCACGAGTGCGTCGGAATCAACCGTGCTGCCAAAATCACGTTTTGGTCAAAAGATATCGCCGTTATGGCTAATCGTGACCAAAACGGTAATCAACCGATCAATTCTGCGTTCAACAGAATAACTAAAATAGTAGATGAACGAAATAATTTTTGGAAAAATTATATATCATAGAGATCTGTGTTACCTTTCCAAGAATTCCAACGGTTCATGATTTCGATTTCTGGTTCTCCCGAAATCTCGAAAACACCGAAACGTGTCAAATTTTGGACAACTAGCACTCTACGAATTTTCCAAAAATTCAGGTTCAGAAATTACAAAAATAAATTACATATTCAGAAAATATACCTCAATACTCTTGCAACAGAAAAAACGACACACAAAAAGCATGTCGGGGTTGGCAGGAATCGCTTTGGGAATTCGGAAATCCTAGATGAGTTCTCCCACAAAAGGCTGCTGGAATTTAATTAGGGTGGACGAATATAATAATATATATGTAGGAGAGAGAGAGGCGGTCACTATAGCAGTTGGCGCCGACAGGTGGCCCCCCCTGGGTGGATTTCTGGGTATTTATTTATTTAATTCAAAAAATTATTTAAAAATTATTTTAAGTCCAAATAAATCAAAATAAAATCCAGAAAAATTCTAAAAAATTCTAGAAAATATTTCTAAGTGTCTAGAATATAATTAAAATATTTTAACACAAAATATCATCGTGTGACCTCGCAGTAAATTCCAAAAACCTATAAAATATAAATTCTATATGTTTTAATTATATAAAATTACCAAAAATTCTAAAAAATCCAAAAAATTTCTAAAATATTCTAGAAAATATTTTTAGTCATTTAGAGCCCAAATAAAAATATTTGGTCCAGAAATACCCTCGTATAACCTTATAGTAAATCCTGAAAGTCCTTAAAAATAATAAAACCTTAAATATTAAATACCTAAAAATATCCAAAGATTGTAGAAAAATATAAAATAGCTAAATAATACATATATAGGCTATCTAGAGGTCATATGACCTTAATATGGTCATAGCCCACCTACAAGCATTGTCATGACTCACAATGACCATAAAATTAATCATAAACAAATAAAATTAAAAAATAAAAAAATTGGGAAGTGGACTTACACTTTCGCCTGAAGGGAAGATGATTCTGATTCACCACTTGCTCTCTTTCATCCCCATATACACCCTCGCTGCCTGCTCCCCTCCCAAGAAGGTGCTCAACTCTATAGAA
This sequence comes from Iris pallida, assembly GCA_029216955.1. Classification (NCBI taxonomy): domain Eukaryota; kingdom Viridiplantae; phylum Streptophyta; class Magnoliopsida; order Asparagales; family Iridaceae; genus Iris; species Iris pallida. Next base: position 3,627,894 of record JANAVB010028000.1, on the reverse strand, counting down.
AACCTTTTCGCTAACTTCTTTTAGGGGCACTATGAAGGTACTAACAAGCACCACTAGGCTAGCTGAGATACTGTGGCCAAACCGGCGGCCGAGAAAGGCCTTAGATTCTACAGGTTGTCTTATGTTGTAGACGCTTATTCCTATAGAAGCATGGAAAAGATGGAGTTGGCACGGATCATCACTCCATGCGGCCAAGAGAAACCAAGCCGCAGAGGAAAGGCTCTCGAAGACCCCATGCGGCCAAGTGAAACTAAGCCACATAAGGAGTGCTCCTGGAGACCCCATACGGCTAAAAAAACTCGAGCCGCAGAAGCAAGGCTCTCGAAGACCCCCTGCGGCTAAGTGGATTCGAGCCGCAGAGGGAAGTCTCTCAAAGATCCCATGCATCCAAGTAAAACCAAGCCGCAGAAGCAAGGCTCTCGAAGATCCCATGCGGCTAAGTAGAACAAAGCCGTAGAAGCAAGGCTCTTAAAGATCCCATGCTGCCAAGCGGAGCCGAACCGCAGAAAAAAGGCTCCTAAGGCCACTATACGGTGTAACACCCAGTTTTCCAGATGAGGGTAATTTTGAAATTTTGTAATTTTAATTATTAATTATTGATATTTGATTCACATTGATTTTTAGTGATTTTTAAACTATTTAAGAATTGATTTAAGTCATGACTTATGATTTTGATGTGCTGCTAGTGAAACCTGAGAGACTGCATGACCTAGATCCTAACCATGTCATTATGATGACTTAATTATCATTTTTAGCCTAGGGGTAATTTGGTTATTTTGACTTATTTGAATTATTTGGTAATTTGTTGAATTGGTAAATTCTAGTTTGACTTTGACTTGTTGAGACCTAGTGGACTAGCCTAGAAGCTAACCCTGGCCATGGTGACCCTAGTCTAACTTGAGTTAACTTATTTTAGTCATTAGAGAATAGTTTTAGAATGAGGGGATTTGGTTTAGTGGATTTTAGTCATGGCTTATGGTTCCATGAAATGGCTTATGACTTAATAATTTAAATTGATCATGACTTAAGACCATAGGCTATTTAGTGAACCCTAACCCTAATTATTGAACCTAAGAGCAGCCACATAGGGATCCCCACCCTATTTAAACACTTGTTCATTAGGGCTTGCCTCTTTTTATCATTCCTACACTTGGAGAAAAGAAAGGTAAGTTTCCCCCTTCCAAAAAAATCCCATTTTATTCATTTGATCTCCTTTTTCATCCTAGTCTTTTGCATTAGGTTCTAATTTTTGTATATATAGTATTTCTGGAGGTTAATCTCAGTTTTGGGCTTAATTGGAATATTTGGCCATAAAGAGGAACACCCCCCATTTGGAGCTTTCTTGCAATTTTGCACCTATAGGTAAAACTCCTCAAATTGATTTAAATTTCTGTTTTCTTTGCATTTAGGGCTAGATCTAGGAGTCCCCTAGCTATCCCTGGAATTTGGGCACAATTTGTGTCTATTACATGTCCGTATCGGACACGTATCAAACCCATAGGCTAGGGTTCGACGAAATGCCCGAACCGATTCGATTTGTAAATTTTGCAAATCTATTTGAATAGAATCCTAGATCTAGGGTTTGCTTATTTATTTCTGTAATTTTTTCCTGATTTTAGAGTCGTGTCGTGTCCACACGAGGACACGAACACGCTGTCTGTGTACTGTCCCTGTGTCCTGCATCACGGGGTCTGTTTCTCACGACACAGGACACGAGGACACACGAAATTTTGGGTTAGTATTGGGGCAGTGACTGCCACCATGCTCCCAAAATTTAGGAGCCTTTCGTTTTGTGTGCGAGGAGTTCTTCTCCTCGTACTGGCCGCGTGCGCGGGCTGTACACGCGAGCATTTTGGCCACTGACACGGCTCTAAAGCCGACACGACACACACCTAGGATACGGTGCAGGGCCATGGACACGTAGCCCTATATGTGGCGAACACGTGGACGTGACCTTGGCATGTGTCGTGCAACGTGTCGTGTCCTGGAGTGACACACACGCGTGCACGACGTTGTCTGTGCACAGTTTGGTGTCTGTGTACGAACAGTGTTTGGACACGGCTGTGTCCACTTGGTTGGACACGAATGCTTGGGTTGACACGTACACTTAATGTACTTTCATTACCAACCTTTAATTCATAGATTTAACATGATTTTGGTACTCGAAATTGGTTCTTCCCATATTACTGATACCATGTTCTTATTTCGAATTTTCTGAATTGATTTCCTTTTTAATCTGATTAAAATGTTGTTTTAAATCCCTGGACTGATTCCTACATGTGTAATGGATACTGCAAGTTGGGTCTTTCATGTTAGATTTGGGTTTTGTGCTTAGTATTGGAATTTGAACCTTGGGATGGGTTTCGATATTGAAAGGGGTTGGAAACTGTTAGTTCTGTTTCAGTTTACTGCTCTTTTTATGTTGATTCAAGGATTCAATTCAATTCATGTGAGTTCCTACATACCTGGGTTGATGTTAGTTTCAATTGGTTTCATGAATTGTATTAGTTTTTCAATGTGGTATTCGAAAATTCAGGTTCTTGATGGTCTGATACATACCAACTGTGCATAATCTGAACTTCTTTTTTTTTTACTGATTTGAATATTGTTTTAATTGCCACAGTGATTCCTACCTGTGTATTAGATTACCTAATGTTGGTTAAGGGTTGTGTTGAAGTTTAGAGTATCGAAGTTGGTATGGGACTGCTTGTAAACTGATTTTTACACACGATTAAACTGTCATTTCCTGATTTCCCACACATACACATTCCTATCTAAATTTTGAGAACATAGGAACACTCTAGCTTAGGTTGTTTACATACCACTCTACCCACACACTAACCTAACTGTCCTCTGATTTTTCCCTTTTAAAACTAAATTGTTATCATAAAACTGTCATTGCCATATTCCTGAGATAGCTCACTGTTTACACACATATTCTGAAATGCACACACACACATTTGTTTCCTCACATGTCCACTCTTACACACATGACCCTATCAACACACACACCTAAGCTTTTGACACATGGTTTTCCAGATTACACACTTGTTCACTCATCTACTCACTTTTCTTTTTAGTTTTTATGTATTTGTATTATAGGTGTAATATAGAGGCTTGAGTATAGGATTATTTATATGTTTAGTTTTGTTAAGGGTTTGGGTTTTGCATTAGAGAATAGGAATTTGAACATTGAATGGACTGTGAACTGCTTCCTGAGAACAGTTTCACTTTAACTCTATTAACATATTCACACACATTGTTTTCCTAGCACATGGCCTACTCTACCCACATCTCAGTTTTCACAACACACACACACACACATTGGTTCACCTATTACACACATTGCACTAGCCTATACGTATCTATACACTCACTGTTCAGTTTTTGCACACACACTCAACCCCCTCACCCTCATAAATACTATCATTGACACCATACATTTTGCAGTCACTATTTTCTAGTTCTAATTTCAGATTATACACACACACACAAAACTGTTATTGAAGCTCTCAGTGATCACACACAACTTCACTCATGTTGATCACTCACACCCTATCCACAGATTTCTAGATATCATACACACATTTCATGTGCATACACACAATCTAAATAGACTTTCACAGGACACACACACCCACATAGTCACAGGCAGACCTAGACTCACACACACACATACCCCCATGCTCTTAAACTTGTATCCTCTCTTTAGCACTATATGTAAATATATATATATATATATATATATATATTTTGCCTATATGCATAAAGTAGCCTATATGTGTATTAATGTGTGCTATTATATAAATTAGATATTTATGTATAAATATGTGAGAGTAGACCTTGTGTGTGAAATGTATGTTTATTTAGCCTAGGCATATAGCCTATGGCTCATAAACCTGTGTTTATGGCTTGAATGCCAGTGTAGGAGTGTGGTTGGCTTGTATAGCCTAGAAATTGGGTGTGTTTGCTAGTCTAGGCTTGGTTAGGCCTAGTGAGACTTGACCGGATTAAGATTGACCTAGTTTGACTATTGTAGTTGACTTGGGTCGACCCAGAGTTGACCAAGTTTGACATAGATCTAGTTTGACCTAGATAGTTGACCAGAGTTGACTTAGAGTTGACTTTGACCTAGATTGACCTAGAAGTCATGTAGATTGCATCATAAACATCAATTACCTTATTTTAAACACATTATAACCTGTATTATTCTATTTAGGATACTGTGACTCCGGTACTGACATATGACATTACACTACTCTTTTCAGAGTATCAGGCGAGTACATTCTCTGATAGTTCTCTCATTTATTTGTCAGTTACTGTATTTCAGTTCTATTTAGTTTTATATGATTCTCTGATACCAAACGTATGGATATTTCTGGATTCATGTATGCGACACACTCACCATATTATCTGGCCTCTATTACTGGAATTACTGGAATCATTCCAGAATCTATTTCTGGAATCATCATATTTTGGCTGGACTCATCTCGATTCTTGTGTCGAATTTTGGATTCATTTGTATTGTGGGGCGGGGAAATATTAAGTAAGACATGTAGACATACCCCAAATCTGGAATCTCCAACTGGAATCTACTGGAAGCATAGCCATCTCTCGCCTGATCAGTGAGAGGTGTGCCTGATTACCCACAGCCGTTTACATGTCGATCTCGATATTTTAAAACACACTATTAGAATAGCTGGACTCACCTGGATTCTTGATCACTACCTAGAAACATCTGGTACTTGATTCATCTTGTATTAGATTCATCTCGTACTGGATTTATAACAGTTTACACTTGTTTTACATTTTCTGCCTGGACTTATCATGTTACTTTAGTTCAGCTAGATTTATTTACAGTCGTCATTGCCATCATTCTTCTCTTGTTTAGTTACTTTACTTTCCTTGTATCTTACTGTTTCTCTATACCATCACCTGTATATAAACTACCATATTCATCAATAAAACTGTCTATAACTGCTTTATAGTTCCCTGTCATTTACTTGGGTTTTCTTGATGAGTTGTACTCGTTCCTGTCATGACTGGACCTGTTAAAATTTTTACAGATGACTGCCCTGAGGATACATGCCCTACATATTACTGTGGAGATAGTTTAGCTACCTATGGCCCCGACACTCAGGAGTGATTGAGAGATCATCTAGTTGTTGTTTAGCTTTTATGTTTAGAACTGGAGCTGTATGTAGTTGAGATTGTGTTTGAGATTGTAGTTGAGATTTGTAGTTGAGATTTTCTGAGTTTACATTATTAGTTGTTGGTTTTATCTTTGTTATTAGTCTTAGATTTTATCTTCTGTGATATCTTATCGTTCTTAGACTGTGATTGAGATTCATTATATCTATACTTGTCCTCCGTTCGGAGTTGAGATTTGACAAGTACATTATATAATTGCGTGAGTTGTTGATTAGATAGTAACCTATGACAGCGTTCTACCGTCGACACTGCGGCGTAGGCTGGGTATTGTTACATGCTCGTACCCTCATAGCGGGTGCGAGTCGTGACACATTTTTAGTGGTGGCCCATGCAGGTCGAGAGTCGCATTAGTGCGATATCGTGGTAGTACAGCGACTTAGTTGTTCTGCCGTGAGCCTGCGATAGGATTGAGAGATAGGCTTTAACGGAGAGGTACTCAATCACAGTTAGGAAAAATTCTGCTTCAATTCATGCCATCTACATATCTTACTGATTGTCTTCTTTGAAATAAACTGTCCTCCTTTAATTTTATCGATTCCTGCTCAGTATTGACTTCCTTTTCGATCTGTCTTCAGGATGGTGGAGACATGATCACATCGCTCTGGTACAGTAGCCGCTGCAGAGGGGTCTGCCACCTCTCACCTTCAGCAGCCAGCCCCTGGTACCGTAGCCCCAGTCATGCCAGCTGGGGTGGATTTTTCAGCAGCTTTCGGAGATCCATCAGCTGGGGTGGGTGTTCCATCAGCTGGGAGGCAGAGTCCGGTGCTTTCCGAGATCCTTCCACTGCAGCAGCCTCCACCTGTGGGGATGGTAGATGCTGCTCATCTATTTTCTTTCGCGAAGAGGATTCTGGCGTCTCACCAGCAGCAGCAGCAGCGGCAGACTGCCAATTATCGTCAGGGGATTGACGAGGCCCACCAGCTGGTTCGTGATATAGTAGAGATGGTGACTGCTCAGGGGGAGCAGCAGCAGCCTCGTCGGAAGGAGAAGGGTATACAGGACTTCTAGAAGATGCACCCCCGAGAGTTCCTGGGCATTGAGGGCATTCATTACGCAGACGACTGGATAGAGCATATCGAGGAGATATTCAGGCTGGCAGAGATACCAGATCGACTCCATATCGAGGCAACGGGCAGTCAGATGCAGGACTTAGCCCGTGCGTGGTACCAGACAGATCCCAGGGTGGGAGTTGAGGGCCAGACTTGGGCCCAGTTCAAGGAACTGTTCAAGGAGCAGTTCTTTCCTGATGTGGCCTTGGGAGGCATAGAGGCACAGTTTGAGGGTCTAGTTCAGGGAAACTAGACGGTAGCTGAGTACGCCGGGAAGTTTTGTCGATTGGCCCGGTTCATAGATGACTTGACTGAAAAGACGAAGGCGAGGAAGTTCCGCCGAGGCTTGGTTAGGGAGGTTCGGTCGCTGACTAAGAGCGACCAGAACGCTACCTTTACAGAGATATTTTCTGGGGCTATGGCAGCGGAGGACGACCTAGGGTTGAAGTTGAAGAGGGGTCGTGACTTCCAGAGTGGTAGCAGCAGCGAAGGCCAGGCCAAGAGGCCTCATGTTCAGATTCAGCAGACCCGGGCACCAGTGATGGTTCAGCAGGTGCAGCATCAGTATCGGGGTCAGGACCCGAAGGCAATTAGTTGTTCCTACTGCAGGAAGTTGGGACACACCAGGGAGCAGTGTAGGAAGAGGCTGAAGGTTTGTTATTCCTGTGGGTCTGAAGCCCACCAGAAGATAGACTGTCCCTTTGTACCTCCTTTTGAGGGAGCTAGGCCACCTGTAGCTCAGCACCAGAGGGGTGGAGCTTTTGCGATGGCGGTCGAGGAGACCGATGCTGCAGGTGATGGGTTAGCAGGTTTGTCCTTCTCATTCTTCTTTCTACTTTCCTGTGTGATTCCATTAGTACCTGCCAGGATATTATTTTGATTTCTAGATAGTGTAGCGACCCCGTTCGAGACTGTAAAATCACGACCAGTAGGTGTGTTGTTTCGACTTTGATTGATTGGGGATTTGACCTAGGAAGCGTACGATCATTTTAATTTCGAGGACGAAATTTTTCTAAGGTGGGTAGGATTGTAACACCCAGTTTTCTAGATGAGGGTAATTTTGAAATTTTGTAATTTTAATTATTAATTATTGATATTTGATTCACATTATGATTTTTAGTGATTTTTAATAATTTTTAAACTATTTAAGAATTGATTTAAGTCATGACTTGTGATTTTGATGTGCTGCTAGTGAAACCTGAGAGACTGCATGACCTAGAGCCTAACCATGTCATTATGATGACTTAATTATCATTTTTAGCCTAGGGGTAATTTGGTCATTTTGACTAATTTGAATTATTTGGTGATTTGTTGAATTGGTGAATTCTAGTTTAACTTTGACTTGTTGAGACATAGTTGACTAGCCTAGAAGCTAACCCTGGCCATGGTGACCCTAGTCTAACTTGAGTTAACTTATTTTAGTCATTAGAGAATAGTTTTAGAATGAGGAGATTTGGTTTAGTGGATTTTAGTCATGGCTTATGGTTCCATGAAATGGCTTATGACTTAATGATTTAAATTGATCATGACTTAAGTCCATAGGCCATTTAGTGAACCCTAACCCTAATTATTGAACCTAAGAGCAGCAACATAGGGATCTCCACCCTATTTAAACACTTGTTCATTAGGGCTTGCCTCTTTTTATCATTCCTACACTTGGAGAAAAGAAAGGTAAGTTTTCCCCTTCCAAAAAAAATCCCATTTTATTCATTTGATCTTCTTTTTCATCCTAGTCTTTTGCATTAGGTTCTAATTTTTGTATATTTAATATTTCTGGAGGTTAATCTCAGTTTTGGGCTCAATTGGAATATTTGGCCATCAAGAGGAACACCCCCCATTTGGAGCTTTCTTACAATTTTGTACCTATAGGCAAAACTCCTCAAATTGATTTAAATTTCTGTTTTCTTTGCATTTAGGGCTACATCTAGGAGTTCCCTAGCTGTCCCTGGAATTTGGGCACAATTTCTGTCCATTACGTGTCCGTATCGGACACGTATCAAACCCATAGACTAGGTGTTCGACGAAATGTCCGAACCGATTCGATTTGAAAATTTTGCAAATCTATTTGAATAGAATCCTAGATCTAGGGTTTGCTTATTGATTTCTGTAATTTTTTCCTGATTTTAGAGTCATGTCGTGTCCACACGAGGACACGAACACGCTGTCTGTGCACTGTCCCTGTGTCCTGCATCACGGGGTCTGTTTCTCAAGACACAGGACACGAGGACACACGAAATTTTGGGTTAGTGTTGGGGCAGTGACTGCCACCATGCTCCCAAAATTTGGGAGCCTCTCGTTTTGTGTACGAGGAGTTCTTCTCCTCGCACTGGTCGCACTGGCCGCACGCGCGGGCTGTACACGCGAGCGTTTTGGCCACTGACACGGCTCTAAAGCCGACACGACACACACCTAGGACACGGTGCAGGGCCATGGACACGTAGCCCTATATGTGGCGAACACATGGACGTGACCTTGGCATGTGTCGTACAATGTGTCGTGTCCTAGAGTGACACACACGCGTGCACGACGCTGTCTGTGCACAGTTTGGTGTCTGTGTACGAACAGTGTTTGGACACGGCTGTGTCCACTTGGTTGGACATGAATGCTTGGGTTGACACGTACACTTAATGTACTTTCATTACCAACCTTTAATTCATAGATTTAACATGATTTTGGTACTCGAAATTGGTTCTTCCCATATTACTGATACCATGTTCTTATTTCAAATTTTTTGAAATGATTTCCTTTTTAATATGATTAAAATGTTGTTTGAAATCCCTGGACTGATTCCTACGTGTGAAATGGATACTGCAAGTTGGGTCTTTCATGTTAGATTTGGGTTTTGTGCTTAGTATTGGAATTTGAACCTTGGGATGGGTTTCGATATTGAAAGGGGTTGGAAACTGTTAGTTCTGTTTCAGTTTACTGCTCTTTTTATGTTGATTCAAGGATTCAATTCAATTCATGTGAGTTTCTACATACCTGGGTTGATGTTAGTTTTAATTGGTTTCATAAATTGTATTGGTTTTTCAATGTGGGATTCGAAAATTCAGGTTCTTGATGGTCTGATACATACCAACTGTGCATAATCTGAACTTCTTCTTTTTTTACTGATTTGAATGTTGTTTTAATTGCCACAGTGATTCCTACCTGTGTATTAGATTACCTAATGTTGGTTAAGGGTTGTGTTGAAGTTTGGAGTATCGAAGTTGGTATCGGACTGCTTGTAAACTGATTTTTACACACTGTTAAACTGTCATTTCCTGATTTCCTACACATACACATTCCTATCTAAATTTTGAGAACACAGGAACACCCTAGCTTAGGTTGTTTACATACCACTCTACCCACACACTAACCTAACTGTCCTTTGATTTTTTCCTTTTAAAACTGAATTTTTATCATAAAACTGTCATTGCCATATTCCTGAGATAGCTCACTGTTTACACACATATTCTGAAATGCACATGCACATATTTGTTTCCTCACATGTCCACTCTTACACACATGACCCTATCAACACACACACCTAAGCTTTTGACACATGGTTTTCCAGATTACACACTTGTTCACTCATCTACTCACTTTTTTTTAGTTTTTATGTATTAGTATTATAGGTGTAATATAGAGGCTTGAGTATAGGATTATTTATATGTTTAGTTTTGTTAAGGGTTTGGGTTTTGCATTAGAGAATAGGAATTTGAACATTGAATGGACTGTGAATTGTTTCCTGAGAACAGTTTCACTTTAACTCTATTAACATATTCACACACATTGTTTTCCTAGCACATGGCCTACTCTACCCACATCTGAGTTTTCACAACACACACACACACATTGGTTCACCTGTTACACACATTGCACTAGCCTATACGTATCCATTCACTCACTGTTCAGTTTTTGCACACACACTCAAACCCCTCACCCTCATAAACACTATCATTGACACCATACATTTTGCAGTCACTGTTTTCTAGTTCTAATTTCAGATTATACACACACACACAAAACTGTTATTGAAGCTCTCAGTGATCACACACAACTTCACTCATGTTGATCACTCACACCCTATCCACAGATTTCTAGATATCATACACATATTTCATGTGCATACACACAATCTAAATAGACTTTCACAGGACACACACACCCACATGGTCACAGGCACACCTAGACTCACAAACACACATACCCCCATGCTCATAAACTTGTATCCTCTCTTTAGCACTATATGTAAATATATATATATATTTTGCCTATATGCATAAAGTAGCCTATATATGTATTAATGTGTGCTATTATATAAATTAGATATTTATGTATAAATATGTGAGAGTAGACCTTGTGTGTGAAATGTATGTTTATTTAGCCTAGGCATATAGCCTATGGCTCATAAACCTGTGTTTATGGCTTGAATGCCAGTGTAGGAGTGTGGTTGGCTTGTATAGCCTAGAAATTGGGTGTGTTTGCTAGTCTAGGCTTGGTTAGGCCTAGTGAGACTTGACTAGATTATGATTGACCTAGTTTGACTATTATAGTTGACTTGGGTCGACCCAAAGTTGACCAAGTTTGACATGGATCTAGTTTGACCTAGATAGTTGACCAGAGTTGACTTAGAGTTGACTTTGACCTAGATTGACCTAGAAGTCATGTAGATTGCATCATAAACATCAATTACCTTGTTTTAAACATATTATAACCTGTACTGTTCTATTTAGGACACTGTGACTCCGGTGCAGACATCTGACATTACACTACTCTTTTTAGAGTATCAGGCGAGTACATTCTCTGATAGTTCTCTCATTTATTTGCCAGTTACTGTATTTCAGTTCTATTTAGTTTTATGTGATTCTCTGACACCACACGTATGGATATTTTTGGATTCATGTATGCAACACACTCACCATATTATCTGGCCTCTATTACTGGAATCACTGGAATCATTCCGGAATCTATTTTTGGAATCATCATATTTTGGCTGGACTCATCTCGATTCTTGTGTCGAATTCTGGATTCATTTGTATTACGGGGCGGGGAAATATTGAGTAAGACATGTAGACATACCCCAAATCTGGAATCTCCAACTGGAATCTACTGGAAGCATAGCCATCTCTCGCCTGATCAGTGAGAGGTGTGCCTGATTACCTACAGCCGTTTATATGTCGATCTCGGTATTTTAAAACACACTATTAGAATAGCTAGACTCACCTGGATTCTTGATCACTACCTAGAATCATCTGGTACTGGATTCATCTTGTATTAGATTCATCTCGTACTGGAATTATAGCAGTTTACACTTGTTTTACATTTACTGCCTGGACTTATCATATTACTTTAGTTCAGCTAGATTTATTTATAGTCGTCATTGCCATCATTCTTCTCTTGTTTAGTTACTTTACTTTCCTTGTATCTTACTGTTTCTCTATACCATCACCTGTATATAAACTGCCATATTCATCAATAAAACTGTCTATAACTGCTTTATAGTTCCCTGTCTTTTACATGGGTTTTCTTGATGAGTTATACTCGTTCCTGTCCTGACTGGACCTGTTAAAAATTTTACAGATGACTGCCCTGAGGACACATGCCCTACATATTACTGTGGAGATGGTTTAGCTACCTATGGCCCCGACACTCAGGAGTGATTGGGAGATCATCTAGTTGTTGTTTAGCTTTTATGTTTAGAACTGGAGCTGTATGTAGTTGAGATTGTGTTTGAGATTGTAGTTGAGATTTGTAGTTGAGATTTTCTGAGTTTACATTATTAGTTGTTGGTTTTATCTTTGTTATTAGTCTTAGATTTTATCTTCTGTGATATCTTATCGTTCTTAGACTGTGATTGAGATTCATTATATCTATACTTGTCCTCCGTTCGGAGTTGAGATTTGACAAGTACATTATATAATTGCGTGAGTTGTTGATTAGATAGTAATCTAGGACAACATTCTACCGTCGACACTGCGATGTAGGCTCGGCGTTGTTACGTGCTCGTACCCTCACAGTGGGTGCGGGTCGTGACATACGGCCAAAACGATTCAGGTTCTATTTTGTGGGGGGGGGGAACACGTGGCAATTTGACCAAGTCTCAAGCACCCAGATTTGCTACAACAAAGAAATCTCAACAATCCCACCAGCTGGCAGCCCAAGATCGAGTCTTCGTGTGCTGTTACAGACACGTGGCCGCGTGGCTCTCTATACGGCCCAAAATCTGCTTTATGCAGGAACTACTATAAATATCAGGGTACCACACCCATGCTAAAGGTTGGCAATCAAAGGCTGGCAATTTTCACAAGAGCAAGGACAGTGTCGGATAGTCCAAGGAGTAAGGCAGAGTTGCTACACTTTTCCGAGCCTTCATCATCACCTCCCAGAATCAAAACTAAACAATTGTACTTAGATTGTTTCCTAGAATTTCTTTTTAGGATTTCTTTTGTACAAGCGAGTTTGTAATCAAATTCAGTCTCTGTAATACTTGTCTTTGGTATTAAATGGCAAACAATTCCATGAAGCTGTGGTGGAAGCTTCGAGGCAGTCATTCCTTTTGGACTTGGTTCATGAAAGCCAGATACTTCAAGAACATTCATCCGTCGGTCGCTTCCAAGAACTATAGAGCATCGGCATCCTGGAATTGCATCCTGCATGGATGCAGCCTTGCAGAACCTTTGATTCGCCTTAATCTTGGATCGAAAGCTTCGTCCATTTTTCTTGAATGTTAGGTCGGGAATGACCTTTTCCCCTACCGTCCGGCTCCTCCTCTTTTCAGCGAGATCAGAGATATGGGGGACACTAACGGGGAGTAGAATTGGGAGAGGGTTCGGGCGTGGATTAGAGAGATAGAAGCTGCTGCATTAGCCGTATCTGGTTTGAAGATTAAGCCGGAACTAGACTCATTAAGGTGGTCCCCCTCGGTCACCGAAGAATTCTTACTTACATCTGCGAGAAATGAGATCTGAGGTATAGGATTGCCATCCTCCACCATCGAGCCTTTCTGGCAAACCTATATTCCTAAAAAATATATGGAGAGCGTATCGTAAGAAGCGTCCCACTGACAACACCCTCACCACCATATGCTACAGTTTAGCTTCGACATGTAATTACTATATGACGTGCCAGTCTGAATCAGCTGAGCATATTTTTTCGTCAGGAGACCTGGCTATGCAGGTTTGGAATGCTCTTTTCCTTCGTTGTGGCCAGGTTCAGGTCGGTGGGGGCTTCAACGATCTTTTAGCCACCTGGGGCAGTGCCTCGTACGGCCACCAGATCATCGTAGCCGCCATTACGTGGGTTATCTAGAAAAATTGCAACAAACAAAGATACGAGGGTCAACAATACTATGCAAATCAACTCATCAGGGAGGCCATCTGAAAGATTCTCAAAGTCGACATACACTACAAGCACGTTAGGGAGGGTTTCTGGAACCCCCTGATTTGCTGACCCCTCAGGATTGGTTCTCGGGCACGTGCTGGGTTTCCCTTCGCTTTTTTTATTTTCGTACCTCTTTTCTTTTTCTGCTTCCGCTTACTTGTAAAGACTACGGCATTTGGCGCCTTTGATATGAATATATGATTTGGGAGTTCAAAAATAAATAAAAAATAAAAAAATTATATATATATGTGTGTGTGTGTGTGTGTGTGTGTGTATGTATTTAAACATCTATATATATATGTTTTTTTAATTTTTTTTATACATATATACATACATATAAAAAACATATATATATATATATATTTTTTTCTATATATATATATATATATATATATATATATATATATATATATATATATATATATATATATATATATATATATATATATATATATATATATATATATATATACCTGTGCGATGCGGGACATCCACAACGTCGGAGGACTGACGAAAAATGGCCATAATCTGAGCTGGCGTGGGACAGAATGGGGCGCCCCATGCATGAAAACTCATCGGCTAGGGCGTCGTGCGGGCGATCGAGGACCGGCACCATTCTACCACGGGTATAAATGATGGCTGACCATGCGACCCGTCGTGCGGCGCCCAATGGGCATCGGGAAGATGTCGTAAGGACATCGTGCGCAAAGAACGGGTGGCTGGGCGGAACCGGCTGTCGTAGGCGTCGTAAAGACGTCGGGGGCGCCTTTGGCGTCGTGGGCTAAGCGAGGCATTGAGTTGCTAGCGTCGAAAGACGTTGGCCGTCCCGTGAGGCTCTTGAGCGAGCAGAGTGCGCGAGGCGTACGTGCCTGGCGATGATGAAAAAGCCAGTGCGGACATGATCCGCGAGACACACGATTTAACTGAGCTCGTACGTACTGGAATATATATGTATATATATATATATATATATATATATATATATATATATATATATATATATATATTATATATTCTTTTATATATATATATATATAAATATATAATATATTATACATATATATATAATATATTATACATATATATATATATTATACATTAAAAAATATATATATATTATATATATTATATATTTATATATATACATATATATATAAAAGAATATATAATATATATATATATATATATATATATATATATATATATATATATTTATATATATATATATTATTGGTAGCGATGAGGGTCCTCGGGCGGGAGGCCCGGGTTCGAACCCCTCGTTAGGCGCACGCGCCTAAGCTCTAGTAAAAAGGACACCCCAAAAAAAAAAAAAAAAAAAAAATATATATATATATATATATATATATATATATATATATATATATATAAAAAGGACACCCCAAAATATATATATATATAAACACAAACACACACACACACACACACATATATATATATATATATATATATATATATATATATATATATATATATATATATATATATATATATATATATATATATATATATATATATATATATCGTGCCCCGTTTCCGTCCATGGGGTGCGCGAGAAAGGAACACTGTCGCTATCGATTCGGTCAGGACTGATTGGTCGGAATCGGCCGAATCGATCGAACGAGAATTGTTGAATTAAGATCCATTCTCCGTTATGGAATGGCTTCTTCGGAACCAAGTTCCATATTCAGCGGGTTGCGCCTCAAGGATTGGTTCTGCGGATGAGTCGGGAGAGACCTTCCGTTGCTCTAGTTTTCATGCCGCACTTGATTTGGCGTTGGCTTTGGTTTTCGTGAATGCGTTTTCGTGAACATTTCGATGGATTTTTATTACTTGTATTTTCGAGCTTCATATTCATATCGAAATTCCTTGAATTACACAGTGTCTAATCAGTTGCTTATACGATTGCAGATGATCGCGTAGGCGACGTCAGCGCAGCCAACCAGTCCCTCTCCTGGAGCAAGTCTAAGGCGAGTGGCTGACCTTCTTCGCCTTTTCCCTCTATTTCAAAAGCAATATAAAGTTAAATGAAATGCTTTTCGTTATAGTGTAGAATCAAGGAAATCATGGCACGATTCTTCATGAAACACTTGCTATCAAACTGCCGATATTGAAAATAAAAAACATGCTTTTTATGCAATTTCACTTAGCCTATGCAAAATAATAAATGCATCGATTAACGTTTATCGCAACGATATGGCTAAGTGAGTAAATCGACTAAGTTCAAAAGAAAGGCTAAGTTTTGCAACTAAAAGAGAAAAGATAAGGTTCTAGAAAAGAGAGTATTTTTCAAGACTCTGCAAAACGGTCATTGGACAACTTGTCGAAAAGGTGTAGTTTTCTCGAACGGTTGCCTAGGCCAAGGGACCGATTCGGCCCGGGAGGAATGAGTATAGCAAGCGCCAGTCTTACATCGGCATGGGTTATTCGGGAAATTTCGCACAGGGCTTGCTACCCGCCGCGAAAGGGTCACCGTCTAACCCAGCTATAGTCTGTGATGGCTTGACATTGCCAGTAGCCGTCACACCCTTTCACTGCTTAACTAATGCACGTGACACGGGATGAATATGATAGTTGCTTAATATATACAGTTTCATATGCTTGCCTCAAAACATGTTAACATGTAAATCGATCAGGATGGTTAAAAAGATCACAGAAATAGCTAGCTAACATGTTTATAAAACTACTTGAATCAAATGCAGAGCTTAGATTTTAATTATCCATTCGCCAGTACATGTGATCGTACTGATCCTCGCCCTTTGCAGGTTCCGTGAATCAGGAAGGACACACCAACTAGCTCAGCGATGTTCATAATTTTGAAGCATCAACCGCACGTCGAAGACTTTTCTCGCAACTCCACTTTTGAAGACTCTCAATTGTCCAAGAAAGATGGCTCAGCGTCCCTCCATTCCAGGTCACTGAAAGACTGTTATAATTAAGAAATGTGTGCAATGTATGGAACGGCTATCTCATCGGCACTCTTTTATAATTGAGTCATGCTGTACCGTGCGCGGCATGAGTCCTGTAACAGAGTCTATAAATGATGTCCATTATCATTAAAGATCAAAGTTCTTTTTACTTAATGCATGATTCAATTTGTCTGCTTGCTCTCTTAGATCTCGTGTCTCGGATCACCTTATGACTATGCCTTGTGTGATCGCAAATTAGGCTCGTACGATATCACGCCCGGGGAACGACTATCGATTCGACGGAATCGAGGCATGACATAATGGTATCAGAGCATGGCTTTACATCCTTGGCCTCCAGTATCGAGTTTCTAGTCTCAAATCGTTGACCTCGTGTCTATGAGATGAGTTGTTCCATACGCTGAACCCAGGACATTTTCTGAAACTAACGAGAGTTGCCTTTCTTTTTCGTGCAGTTGTGGGTGCTCGGGCAGAGGATGAGACGAGCGCTTCCAGCAGCTCGAGTACTTCCAGACCTGAGCATTCCATCAACCCAACGGAGATGACGCCTACCATAGCTGGATCTTCCGGCGACCCGATACAATAGATGCTACAGATGCTCAAAATGTAGCAACGTCAAAATGAGATCCATCGTCAGCAGACAGAGGCTCGTCAGACCTAATTCGAGAATTGGTTCGAGGATCAATTCAAGCAGCAGCAGCAGCTTCTGAATACATTCCAATAAATCATACAATCGGTCGTGGCCAACAACAATTCAACGATAACGCCTGTCGTGACCGAGCCTGCAGTTTTATCCAACGAAGTTGAACCAGAGGCGCCCGTGCTCTCACCTGCGGCATCAAGAAGTTCTAACTTTGATGTGTAAAAATTCACAAAAAGCTGCCGCACTTCTTTCAACGGCACAGAAGATCCTTCCGTGGCGATCGACTGGTTAGAGGAGCTGGAAGACAAGTTCGAGATTCTAGGTGTCAAAGAATCGAAGAAAGTTGTATGTGCTCAACTTCTACTTCGAATGAATGCGCATGATTGGTGGGCCGTACAGAAGCAGGCAATTCGACGTGAAGATGGAACGACGGCAATCTCATAGGCTACATTCAGAAATGCGTTCGAGACTGAATATCTTTCTACGGCCGTGCGACAGGAAAAAGAAAATAAATTTATGCAGTTGAGGCAAGGGAATATGGCAGTACGATAAAATGCGGCTGAATCCAACAAACTGGCCAAATTTGCTGGAGCATATCTACCAACAACTGCAAATCGAGCTCGACGATTCGAAGTGGGCATGCATTCCTCTATTCGTGCCCATGTTTCGGTGCCTGAATATAAAATCATAGGTGAGGCACTCAATCATGCCCTCCGTCTGGAGTTCGAGTATCCTCATGCTACTACTGGCACTGTTCACTTTATTAACAAATGCCATAGTAATGCGGGTGGCAACAATATGCACAAGCGTCAAAATTACGGCAACGGAGGTGGCAACCAGACGAAGGATCGAATTGTTTGCAATTTCTGCCACAAAGAGGGGCACATGGACAACGAGTGCCGATTGAAGAACGGAGCATGCTGCGGGTGTGGCCGAATGGACCATATTGCACGCAACTGTCCAGAGAAGCCGAACCAGCGCCCCCAACAACATTATCAGAACCAAGGCCAAGCACCTAGGGCACCATAGACCACACAACAGAATAGCCAAGACCGTCGTTCTAATGCTCAGGGCCGCGTCTATGCCATGACGCGAGACGAAGGGTTCGCATCTGACATAGTCATGACAAGTATACTGTATTTCAATAATAAGCATGCTCGTGTTTTATTTGATTCAGGTGCCACGTATAGTTTTATATCGGCGAACTTTACCGCTGAGCACAAATTTCCTCTGACACCGCTGGGTCTCGATCTCACTATTAACGTACCATCAGGCATGCCACTACTTGTAAATTTAGTCTACGAAGACGGAATCATCTGTATTGGTGGTCAAAAGATCATTCTTGATGCGATAGTTCTAGATATTAAGGACTACGACATCATTCTGGGGATGGATTGGCTCAGTCCGTACAATGCAACCATAGATTGTGCTGAAAAGGCGGTCACATTTTGTATACCAGGGGTGCCTGAATTCTGCTACTCGTGTGGTGAGGTGTCGCCGACCTGCATGGTGATCTCCGCAATATCTGCTTGATGGATGCTGCATTCCGGGTACGAAGGCTATCTAGCGTCTGTTCGAGACATACGACAGGATGGTGCAAAGGCGGGTCAGACCGACATTATGGCAGAATTCCTAGATGAGTTCCCGGACAAACTGCCCGGCATGCCACCCGATCGAGAGATTGAGTTCACTATTGATACATTCCTCGATACCCGACCGATCTCTAAAGTCCTATACAGAATGGCCCTACAGAGCTTAAAGGACTCAAAGTACAGTTGCAAGAGTTGCTCGACAAGGGATTCATTCAACCCAGCATCTCGCTATGGGGAGCGCCCGTGCTGTTTGTCAAGAAAAAGAATGGCTCACTGCATCTTTGTATCGATTACCGCGAGCTGAATAAAGCTACCGTCTGGAACAAATACTCCATGCCCAGCATAGACGATCTGTTTGATTAGCTGCAAGGAGGTACGGTATTCTCTAAAATTGATCTGCGTTCGGGTTACCATCAACTCAAGATCAAGCCGAACGATGTGCCAAAGTCTGCCTTTTGCACTCGATATAGCCATTACGAATTCCTAGTAATACCGTTCGGTCTAACGAACGCCCCTGCTGCTTTCATGGATTTGATGAATCGGGTGTTCCGACCATTCCTCGACAAGTTCATTGTAGTCTTTATCGACGATATACTCGTGTACTAGAAGAATAGGCAGTAACACACTGAGCATCTATGGACCGTGCTGCAGACCCTTCGAGAAAATTAGTTATATACGAAGCGAAGCAAATGTGAATTCTGGCTGAGCAAAGTCGCATTCCTCGGATATATCATTTCAGCTGAAGGCATTGCAGTCGATCCAAAGAAAGTTAAAGTCATTGTCGATTGGAAACGGCCAACATCTGTTGGCGAGATTCAAAGTTTCCTTGGCTTAGCGGGATACTACCGACGCTTCGTGAAAGACTTCACGAAGATCGCATCGCCTCTAACTCACCTCACCCAGAAAGGAGTCGCATTTGAATGGTCAGACGACTGTGAAGCTTTCTTCCAAGAGTTAAAGCAACGGCTCATCTCGGCCCCGATACTCGCACTTCCATAAGGGACTGAGGGTTTCCAGATATTCAGCGATGCGTCCGGTCAGGGCTTGGGGTGTGTACTGATGCAGCGAAACAAGGTGATATCTTTTGCTTTCTGACAGCTAAAGCCGTACGAAAAGGACTACCCTACTGATGACTTGGAGTTAGCGGCAATTGTGTTCGTATTAAAATTATGGCTTCACTATCTTTGTAGCATGGCGTGCATGATCTATATCAATCACAAAAGCCTCAAGTATATATTCACGCAGAAGGAACTGAACTTGCGGCAAAGGCGTTGGCTTGAACTGATCAAAGATTATGACTTGACTATTGACTATACACCGGGAAAGAGAAATATTATTGCGGACGCTCAGAGTCGGAAGTATATTGCCTCGCTATCCATCGACCGTAGACTGCTACACGACCTAGAAGAGATGGGCATCAAACTTCGAGTCCGATTCAGAAATGTGCAGTTGGCAAAGTTGGAGTTAGAGACGAGCTTGGAAGAAAAGACCAAGACCGCTCAGAAGGACGATCCGTACCTGAAGAAAATACGAGGGCTAATCTCGGCGGGTAGGACGATCGACTTTACGGAAGACGAAACTGGCATGCTTCGATTGATGCGTTCCAGATGATTCAGAACTCAGAAAGGAGATATTGTCGGAGGTGCACTATGCGAAGTATACCTTGCATCCCGGTGGCACGAAGATGTACAAGGACCTGCGCACAAACTTCTGGTGGCTTGGAAAGAAAAGTGATATGGCACTCTTCGTGTCGCAATGCATGGCCTGTCAGCAGGTGAAAGCTGAGCACCAAAGACTGGGCAGAGAGATACAAAATCTGGCAATTCCAGAATGGAAGTGGAAGCACGTGTGCATAGATTTTATTGTTCGTCTGCCTAAGATGCTGCAGAGAAATGATACCATCTGGGTCATCGTCGATCGACTAACCAAGTCAGTGCACTACATTGCCATTAAAGTTACTTGGAGCATTGATCGTCTGGCGTAGGTTTATCTTGATGAGATAGTACGGCTGCATGGAGTTCCAGTATCCATCGTATCTGATCGGGATTCACAGTTTATGTTGTAATTTTGGAGTAGCCTTCAGTCGGCTCTGGGTACCAAGTTGAACTTTAGTTCAGCCTATCATCCCCAGACCGATGGCCAAATGGAGCGCGTCAATCAGATTCTCGAAGACATGTTACGGCTCTGCACAATTGACTTCAAGTCGAGTTGTGACGTTCACCTATCTCTGGCCGAATTTGCATACAATAATAGCTATTAATCCAGCATTCAAATGGTGCCGTATGAAGCCCTATACGGACGAAAGTGCCGATCACCCATTTGCTGGGACGAAGTCGGAGAGTGGCAGATTCTCGGCCCAGAACTGGTGGAACAGACCGTACAAAAAAGTTAGCTCATTCGGAAAAGATTAAAGACCGTACAGAGTCATCAAAAAAGTTACGCGGATGTTCATCTTCGATACATTGAGTTTCAAGAGGGCGATCACGTATTTCTTAAAGTGTCGCCCATGCGAGGAGTTACTCGGTTCGGCGCGAAGGAAAAGTTGAGTCCGAGATTCGTTGGATACTCGAGCAGGTCGCCCCAGTGGCCTATAAAATTTCTCTACCGCCGACGCTAGAAGGTTTACATAAAGTCTTTCACGTCTCTCATTTGCGAAAGTACGTGCACGACCCTAGACACGTGGTAGATTTTGGCCAGTTGGAGCTGAAGTCTGACTTATCCTACGTTGAAGAGCCAGTTCAAATCTTAGAACGCAAGGATAAGATGCTGTAAAATCAAGCGATCCCGCTCGTCCGTGTCCTATGGAGTAACCATTCGGTCGAAGAGTCGACGTAGGAGCTTGAATCAGAAATGAAGGAGAAATTTCCTTTATTGTTCTCGTAGAGGTAGGTTCTAACCTTAAGTTTCGAGGACAAAAATTTTTACTAGTTGGTTATGGTGTTGTGCCCCGTCCCTACATCATGTCCTATTTCCGTCCACGGGGTGCTTGAGAAAGGAACATTGTCGCTATCGATTCAGTCGGGACCGATAGGTCAGAATCGGCCGAATCGGTCAAACGAAAACGGTTGAATTAAGATCCATTCCCCGTTATGGAATGGCTTCTTCGGAACCAAGTTCCATATTCAGTGGGTTGTGCCTCAGGGATTGGCTCTATGACTGAGTCAGGAGAGACCTCCCGTTCCTCTAGTTTTTATGCCGCACTTGATTTGGCTTTGGCTTTGGTTTTCATGAATGCGTTTTCGTGAACGTTTCGATGGGTTTTCATGACTTTCGTTTTCGAGCTTCGCATTCATATCGAAATTCTTTAAATTACTCAGTGTTCTAATCAGTTGCTTATGCGATTGCAGGTGATCGCATTGGCAACGTCAGCACAGCCAACCAGTCCCTCGCTTGAAGCAAGTCTAAGGCGAGTGGCTGAACTCCTTCGCCTCATCCCTCTATTTCAAAAGCAATATGAAGTTAAATGAAATGCTTGTCATTATAGTGTAGAATCAAGGAAATTATGGCACGATTCTTCACGAAATACTTGCTATCAAACTGCCGATATTGAAAATAAAAAACATGCTTTCTTATATAAGTCCACTTAGCCTATGCAATATAATGAATGAATCGATTAACGTTTATTGCAACGATATGGCTAAGTGAGTAAATCAACTAAGTTCAAAAGAAAGGCTAAGTTTTGCAACTAAAAGAGAAAGGATAAGGTTCTAGAAAAGGGAGTACTTTTTAAGACTCTGCAAAACGATCATTGGACAACTTGTCGACAAGGTGTAGTTTCTTCGAACGGTTGCCTAGGCCAAGGGACCGATTCGGCCCGGGAGGAACGAGTATAGCAAGCGCCAACCTTACATCGACGTAGGTTATTCGGGAACTTTTGCACAGGGCTCGCTACCCGCCGCGAAAGGGTCGCCGTCTAACTGAGCTATAGTCCGTGATGGCTTGACATTGCCAGTGGCCTTCACACCCTTTTACTGCTTAACTAGTGCACGTGACACGGGATGAATATGATAGTTACTTAATATATACTGTTTCATATGCTTGCCTCAAAACATGTTAACATGCAAATCGATCTGGATGGTTAGAAAGATCACAGAAATAGCTAGCTAATATGTTTATAAAATTGCTTGAATTAAAAGCAGAGCTTGGATTTTAATTATCCATTCGCCAGTACATGTGATCGTACTAATCCTCTCTCTTTGCAGGTCCCGCAAATCAGGAAGGATGCGCCAAATAACTCGACGACGTTCGTGATTATGAAGCTTCTACCGTGCGTCGAAGACTTTTCTCGCAACTCCACTTTTGAAGACTCTCAATCGTCCAGGAAAGATGGCTCAGCGTCCCTCCATTCTAGGTCACTGGAAGACTCTATTGTATATTGAAGGATGTGTACAATGTATGGAACAGCTATCTCATCGGCACTCTTTTATAATTGAGTCATGTTGTAGCCCATGCGGCATGAGTCCTGTACCAGAGTCTGTAAATGATGTCCATTATAAATAAAGATCAAAGTTCTCTTTACTTAATGTGTGATTCAATTTGTCTGCTTGCTCTCTTAGATCTCGTGTCTCGGATCACCTTATGACTATGCCTTGTGTGATCGCAAATTAGATTCGTACGACATTACGCCCGGGGGACGACTATCGATCGAGGGAATCGGGGCGTGACAATATATATAAATATATGTTTATATATATATATATCACAACAAGAAAAATAATATTTGTTGACGGTCAGTAATCCTCGTCTATTATTCAGTTTTACTTGACGGATAAGGCCTTGTGTCAACTAAACCCCTATTTTGTGTTAACTATGCAATATTGTACCACTTTAGTTGACGGGTTTAGGAAAACCGTCACGTAATCCTCCACATTTAGTTGACGGCTAGTTTAAAGCTGTCAAGTAAAGTGGGAGGGGAATTCCTGCAATAATTTTAGATACCATTATCATAATTTTTAGATATTTTTGTGTTAGTGACTATTTTTATGTTTAATGCCCGCTGCTCAAAGGCTCGCTCTCTTCCTAAAACATTAGAAGTCCCTCTCCCAAAACTCTCGAAAACCCCTCTTCTCCCCCGTTCCTCTTAAAAACTCTATTTTCTCTCAGAAATCCCTCCCCCTCCACCCCCTAAAACTCTCTCCTCGTCGTTCATGGTCTCTTCGGTGGCCTGAGTCCCCTATCAAAAACCCTATTCTCAGCAGCAACTTCACCGTACGGAAACTTCAGTCTTCACCATGCAGTATGTTGCAATTATATTCCATATTTTCTCTCTGTAATTCAAATTTTTGGTAGTGCTAGTTGAAGTTAGGGTTTTTTATGAATTTTTTTGAGAGTACAGTTTTTTGACAATATAGTTTTTTGTGGATTTTATTGAGAGTAGGGTTTTATGTGTCTAACTACTGTGTCGTATCCTAGTTGTGAATCAGTAGGATTTTTTAGGTCAAATTTGTCATGATGTAGGTTTTTTGTCTAGCTATTGTGTCCTATCCTAATCACAGGACTGTGTTGTGTCCTAGGATTTGTGAATAAGTAGGGTTTTTGGGTCAATTTTGCCATATAATATGAGTTTTCGTTTATTTACAGAAATTTGTCTTGTCCTAGGGATTTTATTTTTTTATAGAACTATGACGAGTCCTAGGATTTGTGAATCAGTAGGATTTTTTGGGGTCAATTTTGTCATATGATGTGGGTTTTTATTTATTCACAAAAATTTATCTTGTCCTAGGGATTTTGTTTTTTCACAGAACTGTGTCGTATCCTAGGATTTGTGAATCAGTAGGACTTTTTGTGGGTCAACTGTGTCATATCGTAGGATTTTTGTTTGTTAACACAGAACTGAAACTAATCTGCTGTAGTACACTAGACCAATATACTAATAATATGCTGCCTCATTCTTATTGCAGGGAAGGAAGGAGTACCAAGCTTGAGGTCGGGATTATAATCTTCAACAGCTGCTACTCAGGTAGATTTATAACCTGGTTATATAATCTGCTTTGATTGTCGGGATTACAACCATGTCTAAGTCATGGATGTCAAATGATAGAATGTGCTGTGAATATGAGGAAGGAGTAGAAGAGTTTCTTAAGTTTGCAAAGTTCCATTAGATAATCCTATTTCTATTCAATGTCCATGTGAAAAATATGAAAATTTGATATTCAAAAAGCTAGGGGACGTAAGAAAACACTTGTTTAGTAGGGGTATCGATTGAAGTTATACAGTATAGGTTTAGCATAGTGAGGAACACCTTAGCAGAGGGTCGACAAGCATTGCAACAAGTGATGAACAAATACCTAACTATAATGGGTTTGGCTCCTTTGAAGATGGTGGCTCCTTTGAAGATGGTGCAGATGCTGTAGAAATGGTTAATGCGGCATATGAACATGTTTTCGGTGACCCAAAGGCATTTAAATCTCTACTTGAAGATGCCGAAAAGCCTATTTATCCTGGTTGTTCTAAGTATACAAAGCTATCGGGCTTGATGAGATTGTATAATATTAAAGGAAGATACGGGTGGTCTAACAGTAGCTTTTTTGAGTTATTGAAAACACTTCATGATATGTTAACAGCACAAAATAAAATACCTTCATCAATGTGCGAGGCTAAGAAGACAATGACTGCTGTGGGTTTGGAATATGAGAAGATTCATACATGCCCCATTGATTTCATACTTTATAGAAAAGAGTATAGGATTTATCTGAATGTCCCACTTGTGGAACGTCAAGATGAAAGAAGGCAAATAACGGTTCTCATCAAATTCTAATTAAAAAATACCTTCCAAAGTTCTATGGTATTTTTCGTTCATTCCCCAGTTTAAAAGAATGTTTTAATCCTTACATATAGCAAGGGACTTAACTTGGCATGCTTATGAAAGAGTAGTTGACAACAAGCTTCGTCACCCTGCAGACGCCTCATCATGGCAGCTAGTTGACCATAAGCTACCAGATTTTGGGAAAGAACCTAGAAACCTTCGACTGGCGCTTTCATCTGATGACATAAATCCACATAGGTCCCTTAGTAGTAGGTACAGTTGTTGGCCAGTTATATTGGTGACCTATAATCTACCACCGTGGTTGTGCATGAAAAGGAAATTCATGATGTTGTCGCTATTGATATCAGGTTCGCACCAACCGGATAACGATATTGATGTTTATTTAGCACCATTAGTTGAAGACTTGAACTTTTATGGGAAGAGGAAGTTGAAGCTTATGATGCACAAAAGAAAGAGTTATCTACTTTAAATACTGTATTTTTGTAGACCATTAACGATTTTTCTGCATATGGAAATCTATCTGGTTGCACTACTAAGGGGTATTATGCTTGCGCCAAATACGAGGAAGATACTTATGCGCCTAGACTCAAACATAGTGGTAAAATTATGTATACTGGTACAAGGAGGTTTCTTCTATGCCACTATTCGTATTATAGTAAAAAAAAATTCAATGACCAGCAGGAATTTCGTGGTCCTCTAACACTTTTGAGCAGAAAAGAGATATTAGAAAAGGCTAGCCAAATTTTGAACCTGGGTAAGAAACATGAGAAGTGCAAAGCATCAAAGTTTACTGAAAGAAGATGGTTAAAGATGAAGTCAATCTTCTTCATACTTGAATATTGGAAACACTTGCATGTTCGCCACACACTCGATGTTATGCACATTAAGAAAAATGTTTATGAGAACATATTTGGTATATTGCTTAACATTCCCGGAAAGACAAAGGATGGAGTCAATGCTCGTCTTGATCTTGTGGATGAGGGGCTAAGGACCAAACTACAACCTAATTTTGGAGAAAAATGTACTTATTTGCCTTGAGCTTGTTATACATTAACAAAGGATGAGAAGAAGATATTTTGTCAAACATTATTCGACGTAAAGGTTCTTGAAGGTTACTCTTCTAATACCAGAAATCTTGTCTCAATGCAAGATTTAAAGTTTTATGGTCTCAAATCTCATTATTGTCATGCATTAATGCAACAAATACTACTTGTGGCAATCCGTTTAGTTCTGCCTAAGCTGGTTAGAGTTGATACTACTCGGTTTGGCTTCTTCTTCAAAGTAATATGTAAGAAAGTGGTGGATGTGAATATGCTAAATGATATTAAAAATGATCATGTGGTCACATTATGCATGCTGGAGAAGTACTTTCTACCGTCTTTCTTTGACATTATGGTCCATTTACCTCTACACCTTGTTGAACAAGTCAGGATTTGCGAACCCATTTTCTTGACGTGGATGTATCCTTTGAAAGGTACATGAAACCTTTGAAGGGATATATATACATGGAACATACATATCCCTAATTGTTCTGATACTTGCAACATCTTATAGGGACTAATGCATTACCCCTGTATTTGTTCTGATAGTCTAATTGTTCTGATACTCTAATGATATATCCAGTCCTCTGATATTTGCCTAGAGCCCCTGCCTATAGCAGCATCTTATAGGGACTGATGCATTTCTCCTATAGGACTGGTGCATTTCCCTTAACACAAGCACACATATATCCTAGACAAAGTATATCTAGAGATACTCCTATGTTGTCACAACCACATTTCTAGTTTGAGGGTATTTTTGTCTTTTTTAAGGATATTTGAATTTATTATAATTTATTTGAATTTATGGGAATTTTTAGGATTTATTTTGGAATTATTTGAATGATGGTTGACTAGGTTGACTTTGACTAGCATTGACTTGGTAGACTAACCTAGAAGCTAACCCTAGTTGTATTTGGACTTGATTAGGTCATGTGACCCTAACCTAACAATAAGTTAATTCCTAATAGGCCAATAGAATTTAAGTTAGAATAGAGAGACTTTTAGTCATAAGCCATGACTTATGGTTTGAAACCATTAATTAGCAACTTAGCCCATAGAGGCCCAAGCCCAACCCATTAGCTAACCCTAACCCTAATTCCTTACTTGGCTGGCCACCTACATTGGGAATCCCACCCTATAAATAGTCTCTTCCTTTAGGGCTAGCCTCTTTAGAAAAGTTCATTTGGAAAGAGAGGTATTTTTCCAACTTCATTAATTCATAGAAAATCCATTTTATTTCCTTTTTCCCTCAAAAAAATTGCATAAGATTCTAATTGTCTTCCTCTTACTGTTCATGGAGAATAATCTCAGCTTTGGAACAATTTGGAGCTATTTGCTAGCAAGAAGAACCCCCCTATTAAAGCTTTCCTTGTGTTTTGACACCTATAGGTAAATCCCTAAAACTCTATGTTAGATACTGTTATTATTGCATATTGACCTAGATCTAGGTGTCCCCTAGCTAACCCTAAAAATTTGTGGCATTTCGTGTCCATTTTGTGTCCTAAATGGACACGTATCAGCCCACTAGTGAAGGTGTTTGATAAAATGCCCCAAAGGAGATTTCGATCTGTTTTTAGGAAAGTATTTGAATAGGAATTATTGATTTGGTATGGCTTACGTGTTTTGTGTCGACTGAGGTTTTACTTGTGTCGTGTTGTGTCGCTTTGGATACGTGTACACGCGGGGTGCACCACGCGCGCGCGCGGGTAGGCTTCCCCTGCTACCAGCGTGCTCGTGCTCAGTGCACAGAGCACGTGGACACGTATGGTTGGACATGGAGTGAGGGGAAATGATTGTCGTGTCATCCCCAAGGCCTCGTGTCCTAATATTTTGTGTCGGGTAAGATTTTCGATCCACACTGGACACGGGTTCACATAGCCTAGTGTATGGTTTGGTGTCTTGTGTTCGTGTAATGTTAGGACACGTTGTGTCCTTATTTTGGACACCATTTTGTTTGTGTGACACATACACATATCCACCAATATTTACCAACTCTTAGTTTACCATCTAAATGTGTTTTTAATATTCAAATTGAATTTCCCTAAGTAGGCTGATACTTGGGTTCAGTTTCATTAATTCCTAATGTTTAAATTCAGTTTTAAATGTTTAATTCATGTTTTTATTTGCTAATTTAGATCCTATATATGTTTAATAATCTATGATAATTTAGTTTGCATATTAGAATAGGTTGTCAATGTGAATTTGGATTCGATTTGGGTTAAATAGCATGCTCGACTGATACCATGTTCTGATACATTGGTTTTCTAATTCTCTGAACATTTAAATCCTAGTTTATTTATGTTTTTCACTGATTAATGATCCCCACATGATTGTTGGTTCACGTTAATACAATATTTCAATTCAATAGACTTTTGAATTTGTGAATGGGATATTAGACTTGTGTTGGGTTCGAATATAGGAAACAGAGAATTGGGTTCCTTTCCTACTTTTGAACTGAAATCGAATGAGTTTAATTTGATCCCCATACATTGTATTTTAGTTCAGTGATTCGAATTGTGTGGAATGGGGTTTTGGTAATGTTTTGGTTTTCAATTAAGCTATAGGACTGATACAAATTGAAATTAAGTATACTATTTTGCCTCACACTGTTCCAGATTTCCTAAACTTCAACTGATTTTTCTCCTATTTTGCTCACTGTTTCCTGTATTTAGGATCATACACACTGTCTATTGATTTTTCCTATTCCTATTTGTTTCACACACTGTCAATTCCTGAGAACACTGAACACAGGTACACAATTTCTTGTACATTAATTCCTGAGATAAAATGCCATGTATGAACACTATGTTTCACTAATTAGTTCAATCCTGAGATTATACATTGGTTATGTCTTGGGTTGTCAAACCTGGGACACACAAGGATTGGATATACACATGGTTCCTGCACATTGTTCCTGTCTTGGGATTTCTGTGCCACACATCCTACACACACTCACTCATGATTCACACACCACCCTCTGTTTTCCCCTCACAGTTCACTCTCACACACACAGTCACAAAACTGAGAACTAATGAATCTCAGTACACACACATTCCTATCTAACATACACACACACACATTGCTAATACACACATATGTTCACTGTTATATTTTAACCCTCATTGTCACACAAAATCTGAGACACAAGTAACTGATCACACACTCACTCACTCACACATGCCTACACACCTATGTGACACCATTTTCACATACACACACAATTGCCTTATTACATATCTAAGTCTCTATGTCCATGTGTATGTATATTTACATATATGTGTAAATGTGGGTGTAATAAGTATTGGGTTATGTGTATATAGATATATCAATGTGAATGTGTAAATGAGATAGTGTAATGTAAAATGAACAATGAAATTGCCTATGTAATTGTGACACATATATGTGAGTGTAATGCATAGAGCCTAATGTGGAATGCAATAAATATGGCATTGCCTATATAGATAATGTGTGTATAGCCTAATATGAAGATGGGTTAGCTTTGTACCATGGTAGTGTAAAGTGTAAGGGAATCTCTATATGTGTAGTAGCTAATGTGTTAGGTATTTCTTTGGTATATGTGAATAGTGATATATGTATATATGTGGTATTGGCCTATTGTGTGTCTGTTAGGCTAGTGAGAGCTTAGTTAGGCTTGTTTAGTCTTGATTAGGCCTAGAATAGACTAGTTAGACTAGTTTAGACTTGTTAGACCTAGTTTGACCATAGTTGACGTAGTTTGACTTCTAAGGTTGACCAGAGTTGACCAAGAGTTGACTTTAGCCTAGATTGACCTAGATTCATGTAGAATGTATTGAATTGCATCTTGTTATCATTTTAGACTTGTTGTGACTTGTGCTGTTCTAAATAGGAGCCAGACACCTCTCCTCGGACAGTACATTTCATCAGGACACTCAGATACCAGACGAGTATATTTTCTGATCATTTCATATCCTGTTTAGAACTATTTTCCTACTTTAAATTACTTTACTTGATACTGTCATGTTGGTCACACGGATTAGTACTATATGGATCCCATCTTGAGATGTTATTCCCTCAGGGAGCATCGGATACTACATGTTCTGTGCGTTTCACTTACATGGTGTATCACTATGGTTCACGGTTCATTGATCACTTGTGACATGTACTCTCATGATCACAGAGTCTTCCTTGAATCACCCATTTATGGGCATTCCCAGAATACCCATTTATGGGCTTACCATGTATCACCCCTTGTGGGCCATTCCATGGAATCTTAACATAACCTGGCTGGATCCTTGTGTATTGATTGGGGGTACGGGAGAGTAGAAGTAGACATGTGAATAATATCCAAGTAGTGTAGTTCCCAGAATCACTCCATAGTATAGTTCCCATAATCTCCTATGCCATTCACATGTTTATATTGTACTCTGACTCACTAGCCACTGTTAGTTCTCAACTTATAGTAGATATTTCTATTACAGTTCTCTCTCTATTTACATTCTGTACTTTCTTTCAGTTCATGTATCTTACTTTACTGTATGATTATATTTTCTAACCTGCTATGATCTGTTGAGATGTATTGTGCTCGCTCTTGTCCTGACTGGACCTGTTGAAAATATTACCGAGGACGAGGAGGAGGCCTATGTGGATACCGACTACGGGACAACTCTAGATGACACCATTGATCCGGATTTCCAGCCGGATCCATTAGCTATAGAGACTGAGGCTCCCTAGTATAGGTTTTACTATTACTGTTATTTGGGATCTGGATTGTATATATTCTTTCATATTCAGTAGTTGAGACTTGTATTTTTGGATGTTTGCTGAGATCTTATCTTAGACACTTAGACTCTCTGTTTGTACTTGAGGATTTCCTTTCTTTTCAGCAGTATCTATCTATCTTCTATCTTATCTTTCTGCCTTAGTTGTGATTGAGTTTACTTTCTGCTATGTCACCCCCATTCGGGGAGTATAAACTGTTTAGCATTATATTGTTAGATGTTGTGACCTAGGACAGCGTTCTATCGCCAATACTGCGGCGTAGGCTGGACGTACCCACTTCTCGTGCCCTTACTCTAGGGTGCGGGTCGTGACATGTTTTTAGTGGTGGCCTATACAGGTCTAGTTTAGAAATGTAGTGGTATTCGAACTAGAATATCACTGCAGCCTGCAGTAGAATTAGGAAATTTTTGAAGGTACTCAATCACATTAAGAAAAACTCTTTATCAGATTTCGTATATCTAAATTTTGCTGCTTATTGTCTTCCTTTGAATTTAAACTATCCTCCTTTGATATTTCGACTCATTCTCAGCAATTATTTCTTTTGATCTGTGTCTCCAGGATGGTTGAGACGAGATCGCATCGCCAGG
The DNA here is from genome assembly GCA_029216955.1 of Iris pallida. NCBI lineage: Eukaryota > Viridiplantae > Streptophyta > Magnoliopsida > Asparagales > Iridaceae > Iris > Iris pallida. The sequence goes on along the minus strand of JANAVB010028000.1, from coordinate 3,595,935 downwards.
GCCAGGGGGACGCCGATGAGAGGTCTGCCACCTCTTATACTCAGCAGCCAGCCCCTGGTACCGTAGCCCCAGTCATGCCAGCTAGGGTAGGCATTTCAGCTGCTTTCGGAGGAGCCCCTCCACCTGTGAGGCATGAGCCAAATCTGGTGATTCCGAATGTGCTTCAACAGCAGCAGCCACCTGCGGGGACAGTTAACGCCGTTCAGCTGTTAGCCTTCTTCCGGCAGTACATGTAGGGTCAGCAGACCCAGCAGCAGAGGCACACAGCAGAGCTCACACGAGGCATTGATCTGGCCGTGACTGCGGTAGAGAGAGTTGTAGCTCAGCCAGCGACAGCCCCGCAGCCGCACCAGCCACGGGAGAAGGGCATCCAAGATTTTCAGAAGATGCACCCGAAGGACAGAGGGGATCTTGTATGCCGACGAGTGGATTGAGCACATGGAGGAGATATTCAGGTTGGATGAGATCCCGACGAGGCTCCAGATTGAGGCAGCGGCCAGCATGATGCAGGATCTGGCCCGTACATGGTACCAGACCGACCCGAGGGTTGGTACTACAGGACAGACTTGGGCAGCATTCAAAAAGTTGTTCAAGGAGAAGTTCTTCCCGGACGCAGCACTGGGAGCCTTCGAGACTCAGTTCGAGGCCCTAGTCCATGGGAGACAGTCTGTGGAGGAGTACGCAGAAGAGTTCTGCCACCTGAGCAGATTTGTAGAGGGCTTGTCGGAGGCGACGAAGGCCCGGAGGTTCCGGAAGGGCTTGGTAAAGGAGGTCAAGTCCTACACCAAGAATGCCCGCAGTGCTATCTTTGAGGAGATCCTAGTGGACGCGTTAGCTGCAGAGGATGATCTTGAGCTTAGGCTCAAGAGGGGGCGAGACTTCCAGGGAGGCAGCAGTAGCAGAGGACCGGCCAAGAGGCCGCACTTTCAGTAGCAACACTAGCAGCACCACCAGCAGCAGAGGTTCCAGCCGCAGCAGTTTCAGCAGCCGAGGCATCAGCAGTACAGCATCAGCAGCAGAGGGTGTAGCAGCAGGCACCGAGGCAGCAGTCCACCACCTGTGCTTATTGCTAGAAGCCAGGGCACGGGTGGAGCGAGTGTAGGAAAAGACTGGGCAAGTGCCTAGTATGTGGTTCTGCAGACCATCAGATGAGGGAGTGTCTCGTAGCACGAGCAGCTCAGGAAGGAGGAGCCAGAGCTCCAGCAGGCCAACAGAGGGGACCAGCCCTGTCGATACAGCAGCAGAGGTTCGTCCAGCACCAGCAGCAGGCCAGAGAAGGACAGCTGGGGCGAGCTTTCGCCATGGCGGCTGAGGATGCAGAGGCGATAGGAGAGCTGATCACAGGTTCGGTTCTTATCGACTCCAGACCAGCTTTTGCATTATTCGATTCCGGTGCTTCGCATAGTTTTATATCAGTATCATTTGCGATTAGACACGATATCATAGCTGAATCATTGCCTAGGACTTACAAGATCATGATCGGGGGTGGCATTATCCTCATGAGTGATGTTTGTAAGGGTCGGAGTGTTGTTTTGGGAGGCCGTGAGTTGGAGGTGAGCCTGCTCGTAATGCCATTGCCGAACTACGATATAATACTCGGTATGGATTGGTTGAGCAGGCACCACGCCAGCATTGATTGCAGAGGGGGTAGAGTTTTATTCAGAGTACCGGGGGAGCCAGAGTTCGAGTACTCCAGACGTCAGGCGGAGCAGAGCAGCAGAGTTTTCTACGGAGTCTCGGTTGAGGAGCAGACGATTCCACACCCCTTGATAGCAGAGTATATGGATGTTTTTCCAGAGGAGTTACCTGGGTTGCCACCAGACAAAGACATTTAGTTCTCGATAGACTTGGTTCTAGGAGCGGAACCCATCTCTCAGCATGTCTATCGGGTGAACAACAGTGAGTTGGTTGAGCTGAAGAAGCAGGTGGATGAGCTGCAGGACAAGGGCTTCATCCGTTCGAGTTCGTCGCCATGGGGTGCACCAGTATTGTTTGTGCCAAAGAAGGATGGGTCAGTACGGACGTGTATTGACTACAGGGCACTCAATAACCTGACGATCAAGAACATATACCCACTGCCGCGGATCGATGATCTTTTTGACCAGTTGAGCGGAGCTCGAGTATTTTCCAAGATTGATCTAAGGTCAGGATATCACCATGTGAAGGTGAAGAGGGAGGATAATCCCAAGACCATTTTCAGGATGCGGTACGGGCAGTTTGAGTTTTTGGTTATACCATTTGGGCTAACCAATGCACCAGCAGTGTTTATGAACCTAATGAACAAGGTGTTTCACCAGTACTTGGACAAGTTCATGGTGGTGTTCATTGACGACATCTTGGTATATTCCAAGACTGGGGAGGAGCACGAGGAGCACTTGAGGATAGTACAGGAGACTCTCAGGAAGGAGCAGCTTTATGGGAAGCTCTCCAAGTGTGAGTTCTTCTTGGATCGGGTTAACTTTTTGGGGCATTTGGTGACTGGAGATGGTATCTCAGTTGACCCCAAGAAGATCGCAGCAGTTGAGGCATGGGCAGCGCCGACTTCAGTGGCAGAGATCAAGAGCTTCCTGGGGCTGACAGGATATTATAGAAGATTTGTGCAGGATTTCTCCCGGGTTGCAGAGCCGTTGACTCGGTTGACCCGGAAGGATGTTGAGTATGTTTGGTCAGAGGAGTATCAGGCAGCTTTTGATGAGTTGAAGAAGCGGCTTACGACAGCTCCGATTCTGACATTACCTTCAGGATCAGGGAGATTCATTATTTATAGTGACGCTTCAGGGAAGGGGCTGGGTTGTGTCTTGCAGCAGCATGGGAGAGTGATTGCCTATGCTTCCGGGCAATTACGTCCCCATGAGAAGGACTACCCTACCCATGACCTGGAGCTGGCAGCAGTGATTTTTGCTCTGAAGTTGTGGAAGCACTATCTGTATGGAGAGAGGGTGAAGATCTTCACAGATCACAAGAGCTTAAAGTATGTGTTCACTCAGAAGGAGCTGAACATGAGGCAGCGCAGATGGCTAGAGTTGATGAAAGACTTCGACATATCACTTCAGTATCACCCAGGGAAGGCCAATGTGGTTGCCGATGCCTTGAGTAGGTATCTGACAGCCATGTGTTTGACCATGGACCGTCACTTGCTTACTGATTTGGAGAGCCTTGGGATTGAGGTGATCATGCCCGGAGTTCAGATGCAGTTATGGGGCCTACATATTCAGTCGGACTTGGTAGAGAGGATCAAGTCGACACAGTTTGAGGATGTTGCTCTGTGGTGTCTCCGAGAGCAGGTTCGAGCAGGATTGGTGGATGGCGAGTTTTCTCTTACAGAGGATGATGCCTTGAGGCACGGTTCCAGGTTATATGTGTCCAGCGGAGAGCTCAGGGAGCAGGTTTGACAGGAGGCCCATAGATCTCAGTACTCTATACACCCGGGTGCCAACAAGATGTACCGAGATCTGAGGGAGCATGTTTGGTGGTACAGGATGAAGCGGGAGGTGGCTCGCTTCGTCGCTAGGTGCTTGGTCTGTCAGCAGGTCAAGGCAGAGAGGCAGAGGTCCGGTGGATTATTGTAGCCGCTGCCCATTCCCGAGTGGAAGTGGGAGCATATCACTTTGGATTTCGTATATGGATTGCCGCGTACACCAGGAGAAAAAGATACGATTTGGGTCATCGTTGACAGGTTGACCAAATCGGCCCACTTTTTGCTATTCAAGGTGGGTACGTCTACAGAGAGGCTTGCAGAGATGTATATACGGCAGATAGTCAGGATTCACGAAGTTCCGGTCAGCATCGTCTCGGATCGGGATAGTCGCTTTACTTCCCATTTCTGGAGAAGTCTGCAGATTAGCTTGGGCACTCAGCTCAAGTTTAGTACTGCATACCACACCCAGACGGGCGGACAGTTAGAGAGGACTATTCAGACACTCGAGGATATGCTGCGGACGTACGTCTTGGACTTTGGAGGTTCCTGGGAGGATCATCTATATTTGGTGGAGTTTGTTTACAATAAAAGTTTCCAGGCCAGCATTGAGATGTCACCTTTTGAGGCTCTGTACGGGCGTAGGTGTCTTACACCCTTATCTTGGGATGATATTGGTTAGCGAGCTTTACTGGGACCAGAGATGGTTGTTGATGCAGCCGAGAAGGTGAAGCTCATCAGGGACAGACTTCGCGTGGTGCAGGACAGACATCGGCACTGGACCGATAGCCACCGGAGGCCCTTGGAGTTTGAGGTACAGATTAGAGTAGGATAAGATTTAGGTTTACTTGTTGTGTTTTATTGATCATGTTTGTTTATTATAGTTGATTGAGACCTTGCTTGTGTTTAGGTCGAAGATATGGTTTTTCTGCGGATATCTCTGACTCGTGGTACGATACGTTTTGGTGGAGGTAGGAAGCTTAGCCCGCGCTTCATCGGCCCTTTCGTTATCAGCGGGAGAGTCGGCGACGTGGCTTACAGGCTAGACTTGCCACCTGCACTAGTGGGTGTCCACAATGTATTCCATGTATCACAGTTGAGACGGTACGTGGCTGACCCTAGCCATGTGCTCGACCATTCAGAGATTGAGGTTGGGCCTTCTCTCAGCTATCCAGAGCAGCCAGTGGAGATACTGGATCGTCGGAAGAAGGTTCTGAGGAACCAGGTGATACCTTTGGTTCGCATCGCATGGAGGCATCATTCTCCAGGAGAGTCTACCTGGGAGCGGGAGGATGAGATGCGCGAGCGATACCCATATATTTTTGGACCGTGAGGTATACTTTCTATCCTTCTCATCAGTTGCATTTCGCCTTTCAATTTTGAGGACAAAATTCTTTTAAGGAGGGTAGATTTATCACTACCACATTTCTAGTTTGAGGGTATTTTTATCATTTTTGAGGATATTTAAATTTATTATAATTTATTTGAATTTATGGGAATTTTTTAGGATTTATGTTAGAATTATTTGAATGATGGTTGACTAGGTTGACTTTGACTAGCATTGACTTGGTAGACTAACCTAGAAGCTAACCCTAGTTATGTTTGGACTTGATTAGGTCATGTGAACCTAATCTAAAAATAAGTTAATTGCTAATAGGCCAATAGAATTTAAGTTAGAATAGAGAGACTTTTAGTCATAAGCCATGACTTATGGTTTGAAACCATTAATTAGCAACTTAGCCCATAAAGGCCCAAGCCCAACCCATTAGCTAACCCTAACCCTAATTCCTTACTTGGCCGACCACCTACATTGGAAATCCCACCCTATAAATAGTCTCTTCCTTTAGGGCTTGCCTCTTTAGGAAAGTTCATTTGGAAAGAGAGGTATTTTTCCAACTTCATTAATTCATAGAAAATCCATTTTATTTCCTTTTTCCCTCAAACAAATTGCATTAGATTCTAATTGTCTTCCTCTTACTGTTTATGGAGAATAATCTCAGCTTTAGGATAATTTGGAGCTATTTGCTAGCAAGGAGAACCCCCCTATTGAAGCTTTCCTTGTGTTTTGACACCTATAGGTAAATCCCTAAAACTCCATATTAGATGTTGTTATTATTGCATATTAACCTAGATCTAGGTGTCCCCTAGCTAACCCTAGAAATTCGTGACATTTCGTGTCCTAAATGGACACGTATCAGCCCACTAGTGAAGGTGTTTGATGAAATGCCCCAAAGGGGATTTCGGTCTATTTTAGGAAAGTATTTGAATAGGAATTATTGATTTGGTGTGGCTTACGTGTTTTGTGTCAACTGAGGTGTTACTTGTGTCGTGTCGTGTCGCTTTGGACACGTGTACATGCGGGGTGCACCACGCTCGCGCGCGGGTAGCCTTCCCCTGCTACCAGCGTGCTCGTGCTCAGTGCACAGAGCATGTGGACACGTATGGTTGGACATAGAGTGAGGGGCAATGACTGTCGTGTCATCCCCAAGGCCTCGTGTCCTAATATTTTGTGTCGGGTGAGATTTTCGATCAACACTGGATACGGGTTCACATAGCCTAGTGTGTGGTTTGGTGTCTTGTGTTCGTGTAATGTTAGGACACGTTGTGTCCTAATTTTAGACACCATTTTGTTTGCGTGACACATACACATATCCACCATTATTTACCAACTCTTACTTTACCATTTATATGTGTTTTTAATATTCAAATTGAATTTCCCTAAGTAGGTTGATACTTTGGTTCAGTTTCATTTATTCCTAATATTTAAATTCAGTTTTAAATGTTTAATTCATGTTTTTGTTTGCTAATTTAGATCCTATATATGTTTAGTAATCTATGATAATTTAGTTTGCATATTAGAATAGGTTGTCAATGTGAATTTGGATTCGATTTGGGTTAAATGGCATGCTCGATTGATACCATGTTCTGATACATTGGTTTTCTAATTCTCTGAACATTTAAATCCTAGTTTATTTATGTTTGTCACTGATTAATGATCCCCACATGATTGTTGGTTCACGTTAATACAATATTTCAATTCAATAGACTTTTGGATTTGTGAATGGGATATTAGACTTGTGTTGGGTTCGAATATAGGAAACAGAGAATTGGGTTCCTTTCCTACTTTTGAACTGAAATCGAATGAGTTTAATTTGATCCCCATACATTGTATTTTAGTTCAGTGATTCGAATTGTGTGGAATGGGGTTTTGGCAATGTTTTGGTTTTCAATTAAGCTATAGGACTGATACAAATTGAAATTAAGTATACTGTTTTGCCTCACACTGTTCCAGATTTCCTAAACTTCAATTGATTTTTCTCCTATTTTGCTCACTGTTTCCTGTATTCAGGATCATACACACTGTCTACTAATTTTTACTATTCCTATTTGTAACACACAATGGCAATTCCTGAGAATACTGAACACAGGTACACAATTTCCTGTACATTGATTCCTGAGATAAAATGCCATGTATGAACACTAAGTTTCACTAATTAGTTCAATCCTAAGGTTACACATTGGTCCTGTCTTGGGTTGTTAAAGCTGGGACACACAAGGATTGGATATACACATGGTTCCTGCACATTGTTCCTGTCTTGGGATTTCTGTGCCACACATCCTACACACACACTCATGATTCACACACCACCCTCTGTTTTCCCCTCACAGTTCACTCTCACACACACAGTCACAAAACTGAGAACTAATGAATCTCAGTACACACACATTCCTATCTAACACACACACACATTGCTAATACACACGTATGTTCACTATTACATTTTAACCCTCACTGTCACATAAAATCTGAGACACAAGTAACTGATCACACACTCACTCACACATGCCTATACACCTATGTGACACCATTTTCACATACACACACAATTGCCTTATTACATATCTAAGTCTCTATGTCCATGTGTATGTATATTTACATATATGTGTAAATGTGGGTGTAATAACTATTGGGTTATGTGTATATAGATATATAAATGTGAATGTGTAAATTAGATAGTGTAATGTGAAATGAACAATGAAATTGCCTATGTAATTGTGACACATATATGTGAGTGTAATGCATAAAGCCTAATGTGGAATGCAATAAATATGGCATTGCCTATATAGATAATGTGTGTATAGCCTAATATGAAGATGGGTTAGCTTTGTACCATGGTAGTGTAAAGTGTAAGGGAATCTCTATATGTGTAGTAGCTAATGTGTTAGGCATTTCTTTGGTATATGTGAATAGTGATATATGTATATATATGTGGTATTGGCCTATGGTGTGTCTGTTAGGCTAGTGAGAGCTTAGTTAGGCTTGTTTAGTCTTGATTAGGCCTAGAATAGACTAGTTAGACTAGTTTAGACTTGTTAGACCTAGTTTGACCAAAGTTGACCTAGTTTGACTTCTAAGGTTGACCAGAGTTGACCAAGAGTTGACTTTGGCCTAAATTGACCTAAATTTACGTAGAATGCATTGAATTGCATCTTGTTATCATTTTAGACTTGTTGTGACTTGTGCTGTTCTAAATAGGAGTCAGACACCTCTCCTCGGACAGTACATTTCATCCGGACACTCAGATACCAAGCGAGTACATTCTCTGATCATTTCATATCCTGTTTAGAATTATTTTCCTGCTTTAAATTAGTTTATTTGATACTGTCACGTTTGTCACACGGATTAGTACTATATGGATCACTTCTTGAGATGTTATCCCCTCAGGGAGCATCGGATACTACATGTTCTGTGCGTTTCACTTACATGGTGTATCACTATGCTTCACGGTTTATTGATCACTTGTGACATGTACTCTCATGATCACAGAGTCTTTCTTGAATCACCCATTTATGGGCATTCCCAGAATCACCCATTTATGGTCTTACCATGTATCACCCCTTGTGGGCCATTGCATGGAATCATAACATAACCTGGCTGGATCCTTGTGTATTGATTGGGGGTACGGGGGAGTAGAAGTAGACAGGTGAATAATATCCAAGTAGTGTAGTTTCCAGAATCACTCCATAGTATAGTTCCCAGAATCTTCTATGCCATTCACATATTTATATTGTACTCTGACTCACTGGCCACTGTTAGTTCTCTACTTATAGTATATATTTCTATTACAGTTCTCTCTCTGTTTGCATTATGCACTTTCTTTCAGTTCATGTATCTTACTTTACTGCATGATTATATTTTCTTACCTGCTGTGATCTGTTGAGATGTATTGTGCTCGCTCCTGTCCTTACTGGACCTGTTAAAAATATTACAGAGGACGAGGAGGAGGCCTGTGTGGATACCTACTACGGGACAGCTCTATATGACACCATTGATCCGGATTTCCAGCCGGATCCATTAGCTATAGAGACTGAGGCTCCCTAGTCTAGGTTTTACTATTACTGTTATTTGGGATCTGGATTGTATATGTTCTTTCATATTCAGTAGTTGAGACTTGTATTTCTGGATGTTTGCTGAGATCTTATCTTAAACACTTAGACTCTCTGTTTGTACTTGAGGATTTCCTTTCTTTTCAGCAGTATCTATCTATCTATCTATCTATCTTCTATCTTATCTTCCTACCTTAGTTGTGATTGAGTTTACTTTCTGCTATGTCACCCCCATTCAGAGAGTATAAACTGTTTAGCATTATATTGTTAGATGTTGTGACCTAGGACAGCGTTCTACCGTCGACACTGCGGCGTAGGCTGGACGTACCTACTTCTCGTGCCCTTACTCTAGGGTGCGGGTCGTGACATATGTACTGCCCTGCCAATGTATAGTTTCATCCAGTAAATGCAACGGAGCAAGTTTGTGACACGTAGACTTTTAGAGGACTTTCAGGTATCAGTTTCAAGAATTTGGTTAACTTGTCTACTTCATAAGTTGTTACTTATCATATGTTACTTGTGATTTCAGAACCTTCGTATAGAGCAACAAAATATGAGAGGCAGGCATGTATACAACCATAGGCTAGGCCAAAAAGGCTATGCGGATTTAAGAGAAGAAATAGTAAGTAATCTGAACTCTGATACAATACTTTGAAACAAGTGATGGATGCCATACAAATGTGTACACTAACCTATGTTCATTTTTATAATAAAAATAGAAAAAGGATGCAACGTATACTAAGGAGGAAGTTGACCACTGCCTTTCTTGGAAGCTAGCTTGAAAAAAGCAAAGAAAGTCTACTGGGGATGCCGATGCCAGCGAACATGATGGGGATAATTATGTTTCGATGGTTTATGATCCAGCTACTCAAGCAATTGTGGATAAGATTGTAAGAAAGTCTCGACTTTAGTCTCATTTCCCCTAGTTTGCCTTGCTAATCCACTTTTGCTGTATATCTAGTCTGACACAACATTTCTCCTTCCTACCTACCAGTGTTGCTGCATATATAGTCTCATTTAGACACTTAGACACTTAGGCTACCGGATACATACACACTTAAACACTTAGGCCACTTGGACACTGGTGGCTAATCCACTTAGACACTTAGGCTACTGGACACTGGTGGCCTATCCACCTATATGAGATTCTAACTGTATAAGCTATCTTCCTATATATATATATACACACTCTACTGTCTATACCTACCTATATTTTTATAGGAAGAAGTAGATTTTTTTCTTGTGGCTGTAGGAGCGTAAAAAGTGCTTCATAGACCAAGTCAAAAGAATAGAGATTTACGCAAGTCAAAAAGAGTCAACAAACTACTCTATGCAGGCTATTCTACGCAGGTTATTCTATGCAGGCTACTCTACACGAGCTACTCTACGCGAGCTGTTTTACGCAAGCTACTTTACGCAGGGGACTGGCTGTAAGATCATGCATTTTAATGCAAGTGATGATGAATCTGACATAATGATTTGCTGACAGCGTATAACACGGAATTCGAAGAGATTTAATTTACACAGAAACCAACATTGTCATTTAGTGTGTGGACTGGGTTACTTTACGCTCAAAAGATGGCTTCTTTTCCGCATGAATACTATATGAGCTTTTTACGCTAAAAGTTGACGTGTGCGTAAAGTTTATTTGGGCTACTTTTTACGCTCAAGGCTGTTTTATCAGCCACTTTACGCAAGAAGTCTATTTTTGGGCTATTTTACGCCTAGTCGACTACTTTACGCTGGAAGTATATTTTGGGTCATTTTTACGCCCGATTATTTTTGACCATATAAGAACGTGGTTTGCCCACGTGGCTTTCATGCCACACTTCTCGAGGAACGTGTGTACGTGCTCTCTCCATTTTATTGAGGTAGTGGGACACGTGTCACCATACGTAGAGATCACACTCTACATGGGACACTTGTCCACGTGCGTAGAGGGTGATTTACATCGTGGATGACAGTTGTTAGCGTAAAAACCCGATTTTGTTGCTTTTTACGCACAAAGGGTCAAGTCTATAAATAGACTTATTTTTCACAGATCAGAGGATCAGAGAGACAGGAGAGAATACATAGAGATAAGAGCCCAGAGACTTTGATTTTCTATAGCATTCTTCTTCAACTTTTCTTCCAGATCAGAGTGAAGCAAAGTAGGAAAGCATTCGACCTCGCCATCAGTACCCAAGTACGTCGATACCTTTCTGGTGACTTAGTTCTTCCGGCTGTTCATCTTCCAGCAGTATTCATCATCATCATCGTATGGTCCAAGGAACAAAGTGATCGCCTTCAGATCAGACTTCTATAGCAATACTTCCCAGATTACTTGTACTTTTTTGTACTTTTTCTCATTTTATTTCGAAAAGCCAAATTTTAGGCATTTTGTTAAGTGAAACAAAATGACGACTCTGCTGGGGACGACCTTCTCCTCCGACGAGAAGGCAATTGCTCAATATGATGATGTATCGATTGGATCGACAAAGACTCTGGTTGTGCACTTCGACCAGACTGCCTACGAAGAAATGCTCCGAACTGGGGGTAGTACTCACTGCTCCAATGTTAAGAAATCGAGGAAGGCGCGAAAAGTTTGGATTCCCAAATCCAAAGCATCTTTGGATCTCCCTACTGTCTCTGAAGGCAAAGGAATCCTTTCTACTCCTGTTGTAGGGGCTCCCGTTTGTAACGAGGCAGTCTTTACTTCAGTGTTGCACCCTGAGCGTAAAAACCAATCTCCCGTCGGTGACGGGAAAGATTCCCAAGTTTTACGTCCAGCGCGTAATAGCCAAGTTTTACGCCCAGCACATAAAAGTAAGGTTTTACGCCCAGCACATAAAAACCAAAATTTACGCTCTGTGCATAAGAACAAGTCTCCCGTCTGTGACGTGGTAGACTCCAATGCTTTACGTTCTGAGCGGAAAAATAAGTCTCCCGTCTGTGACGCGGTAGACACACAAAATTTACGCTCAACGCGTAAAGGAAAATCTCTCGTCGGTGACGTGGCAGATACTCATGTTTTGCGCTCTACGCGTAAAGGTAAATCTCCTATCTGTGACAGTGTAAATAAAATTCACAATGATGTCTTTACATCTAAAGTGAATTTACCTGCACGCATGCAGCGTAAAAATATTGGTGGTAAAACTTTGGTTCTTCACCAACAGCCTTCTTACACTGCTTTATGCAAGGTACCAAACCTACAAATTATGCGTAATGCTGATGGAGTTCTTTCTGCTGAAAAATCTCAAAATTTACGCACGCAACTTCAATCGCGTAAAAATGTACAGTTTGGTTCTGCTAATGCAGCCAGTAATCTTCTTTATACACAAGGGACTAAACGTTTCTCTACTCCAAATGTAATAAAGAAGACTATTCCCTCTACTCCTTCTGATTTACGCAATTTGCTAGTACAAAAGCATAAAAATAGACAATCTCCTGTGACACTCCCCCAAGAAAATTATTATTATGAGTGTCACTAGATTGTAATCAAATGTTGTTGTTCGGCTTCTAAACGGTCAGTTTTTAACCGATTAAGCTTCAATGCGCCTCAACAGCAAGTTGATGACGAAGAACATGAGTTGTCATATGCGTCAGTCAACATAGCATCTCATACCAACAAAGGATGATGTCCAAGACGCAACTCGTCTTAAACTCCAGGTCAACAACAATTCAACAGACTTCTTGATTCCTTTGAAGAAGTATATCAAAATACTCGATCAAGAAGACAAAGACAACTGCAGAATTCTGATTCAGAAGCTGGGAGTACTCTGTCTTTTGAATCCGAAACTGATAGTGTCGATTCATACCTCTATACCAATCCCTCTATATCTTCAAGAGAGTTTGAATCATATGCTATCGGAGACGAACCAGAGACGTCATCTGCTAATATAAAACAGCATCCCTCTGCCGTTGAGCAATCATTGAAGGACATGCTTACTATGATGCAAAGCATGCACCAAATAATAATGACTCAACAAGTTGCTCAACCGGCAGTAGTAACACCGGTACAGGTGGCAGCACAAACTCAAGATAGTCAAGGGGTTTATATACCTTTGAATAATCAAGAGCCTACTGTCAATCAAAATTCTGCATCTCCAGATCCTATCATTCCAGAAGATGTGCCACCTCCGGTGGGGGTTACAGTACATCCAACGACTATTCAATCGAATGTGCTTCCTCAAACTAGTGAAGCTATTCAAGCAGTACGTGAGATCAAAGCACAGTTTGAAGTTTTGAAGCACAAGGATCAGCTCCAGAGGTTAGGGATTAAGCAACCTTATCCTCCTCATTGGAATGATATACCCTTTTCTCCGAAATTCAAGCCACAATCAATGGTATTATTTGATGGAAAGGCTTCTCCTAGTCAGTATATCAATTACTTTGATATTATGACTGTACATCTACAAAAAAATGATGCTCTTCTCACTCGAGTTTTCATCGGATGTCTAACGGGTTCAGCCTACGATTGTATCGCAGTCTACCCGACAATTGCATTTTGTCTTTTGACGAATTCAAAGCAATGTTTATCTCCCGCTTCTATGAAGGAGGCATGGATATGAACATGTCCTCCTTATTAGAAATCAAACAAAAGGAGAAGGGAGATACCCGGACGTACATCGAACATTTCTGACAAGCAACTCAGAAGATGCCTCCTGGTATGCCAGATTCAGCATTAATTGATACATGTAAGATGAATCTGCGACCATCCATTGCTGCCTTTACGGGTTCCCAATTTACAGATTGGGCCTCGTTTATTATAGCAGCAGTTTTTGTCGAGACCAATGGTAGGTTGGCTTGTGAACATGGGATGATATTTGCCTCAGAGGACAAAGGCAAGAAAGGCTCTTCTGGTAATAATTCTGACAATCGTAATGGGAAAGGGAAGGAAACCCTTGTGGTTAATCTTTCAAAACCCAAAACGATGCCGAATAATCAGGAGTCTTCCAAGCCAAAAGAAGAATACTCTTTCGATGACAGTGATATCCCAGGGATATTCTAATGTCTGGTAAAGAGTGGTAAACTCCAGATCCCAGAGCCGAAGAGGCCTAATGAGGTGAATTTGACCGACAATCCTAAATATTGTATCTATCATAGATACATAAATCATTCTACCAAGGCTTGTTATGTCCTGAAGAAGAAAATCTAGGAGTTGATAAATGCCAATGCCATCGCTTTAACTAATGATGAGCATACGGTCACAACCAATATGGTTTCTCTTCAATTTGGAGATTTTTCTCCACAACAAGTTTCAGATAGGATTGTCCTAATTTCGAAGGCGATGATGAAGATTGTGAATATCCCGCCTGCCAGAGAGCAAAATGAAGGATTGTTGCCTCTCACATTAAAGAATGGTGAAATCATGTGGGTACATCCTGACTTAGTACCTGAAATAGAGGATGAAGGTAAAACTTTAAAATCCAAGAGAGGTAGGAAAGTTAAAACTTGCAACATGATTTCTCATGTTATTCCAGATCCTGATGATTTGGATCATCTTTGGGATGGCATTCCTTTGGAGGATAGACTGAAAGGTCTAAACATATGTCCTCCAAGTTTAACTCCTCCTACCAAGCTCAAACGTACTCATCAGCAATGGTTAGCTATGAATAGTGTCCCCTTATACAGGGCACAACAAGTTTTTACTGCTTATAAAAAAGCTCCTACAGGGATTTTTTTTCTCGTGTCTCGAATACTCCTTTTCCTGTGGTTACAGAGGTTTTTGTCTTTTCCTCCTCTATTAAACCATCCATTGAAAGTCGACTGCCCATTCACTTGTACAGTCAACAATCAGTCCATCTCATAAAAAAGATGGGCTATGACTTTCAAAAGGCAGAGGGTTTGAACTATGATAAATGAATGCGACTTCCTTTACAAATTCAAAGTCAAAAATCCACTGTTGGATTGGGTTCTGAGCTTCCTCATATAAATCCTCATAAAAAGAAGACTAAGGGAAAGAAGATTAAATCCTGCAATATGGTACTTCCTTCTCCTGAATTCGAAGAAGAAACTTTTGCTCGTATAAGATCCGAGAATGAGTACCACAAAGATTATGAAGGATCAACCAAAGAAACAGAAGACGTAGTGGAAACACTACCAGTTGAACTATCTCCTGTTCCTGCTAAACCATATGTGGTTGAGAAAGGGAAACAGAAGATAGTACGCTTTGACGTTCCTTTGAAATCTGCTTCAAATCAACCGATGGTGATAAAGTCCTACAAATTTGATATTCTAGCCCAGTTAGCCAATACTCCGGCTAGACTATCTATATTTGAGGTGCTTTGTCTTTCTAAAGAAAGCAGGGAGACTCTGAGTGAAGCTTTATTCGAGCAGACTTATGCTTAGCTCAACTCAAGAGTCCTGACAACACACCAGTATCATGTCCACAATGTTATAGTGTGATGGAGGCAATTCCTAGCATCACATTCACACAAGAAGATATGTTGTTGAGGCATAACAAGCACGACAGGCCTTTGTGCTACTCTGGGTATATTGAATCTACTGAAATTGACAGGATTTATATTGATCCTGGGTCTTCTATTAGTATTATTCTTCAGAGTATGCTAAGACCTTTGAGGATTCCTACTAGTGATTTGACTTACACTAGTACCACAATAGTTGGTTTCAACTCTGGCAAGAGTAAACCACTGGGGAAGATTCGTCTGAAAATTTAGATTGGTGATCTTCGAACTATGGCGACATTCTATGTTATTAACTCAGATGTATCCTACAACATCCTTCTTGGAAGACCATGGATACATGAGCATAACATCGTGCCTTTAACTCTCCACCAATACTTTAAGTACGTGGATTCACAAGGGGTTGTGAAGACTGAGTTTGTTGATATCACTCCTTTCAAGGGTGTTGAAGCTTATTTTTCTGACTCAAGACTCTACAAACAAGAGCATGTGAAGGAGATATCAGATATGGCTGAAGATCAATCACCCGCCGAAGATCAGTCTGTCAATGAAGATCCTCTAGAAGAGCAACCTTTGAAGATCAAAGTCAAAGGGCGAATCCAACCCCAACCTGTCAACGATCAACCTCTGGTGATCAAGGTCAAAGGAAGAACTCGAGCTTCATCTGAGGAATCAGTGAGTATTTCTGCAAAGAGCCAAATTCAACCTCTTATGATCAAAGTCAAGGGACGTACTTTTTGTACGAATGATCCCGAACCACCATTGATCATCAACCTTGGCAAGTCTACGCAGAAGACGGATGACGGTCCGTTAATGATAAATCCTAAGCGTAGTACTCAACTTGTAAATAATGTAAATATTGATCATTCTGTACTTTCTGATATCAATAAAGATTTCCTTTTTGAGTATATGGCTGTCAAATTTATTGAAAGAATGACTTTATCTTCTGATGATCAAAATCATCAATATTAAGATGATATAGATACAGAGAAAACCTTGTACATTCATCATAAGGAAAATTCCTTTTCTCCTCATGTCGATGTTGGACCTTATGTTCAAAAGTTCCTAACATCTACCCCCTATCTTCTTCCTGTAGCTGCTTCATCACAAGCTTGTGTAACTTATAGACGTCACGAAGAATCTTATTTTGTGGTTCCGTCTAGTAAAAAAAACAAGCATCAAATTGTGTTTGGTTTGGCTAGAAATATCCCTGTTCCTCAGACAGATGATCTTAGAGATAAAGATAAAGGAAAAATCTGAATTGACAAATATAGTCAACAATCTCTCAAGATTATTCAAAATATGGGATATGATTTGAAAACTATGCCAGGTCTTAATCAAGAAAAGGGAAGACGGCTACCATTATGTGGTGATCCCTTTTACCAGAAAACTCGACATGGGTTGGGATACGATCCGTCCTACATATCTAATGAGAATATACAAGAAGAATTCTCTTCCAATTCTTCACAATCCTCAGATTCAGAAGAAATCCAATTCATCGAATCTGATACATCCCACTCCTCATATGCTGGAGGAGACTATTATGATGAATCAGAATTTGTATTCTCAGTCAACATGGTTCAAATTGAGAATGAATCTGAGCCATTTGAAAATGACCCTTAGGCCCAACAACTGGATACTCACTGGGAGCTTCGTTTTGAACAGCGACAGCCACCTACAGAGGATAAGATTGTCCAAATTGATGTTGGAGATGGAACTACGTCCAAACCAATATTCATCAGTAAAAACCTCTCCGAAGATGAAAAGGAAGAGTTGATACAATTGATTAAATAATATATTGATATCTTCGCATGGAGCTATGAAGACATGTCGGGTTTAGATCCGAAAGTTGCTACTCATAAACTCAATATTCTTCCTAATGCCAAGCCTGTAAAACAACAGCAACAGCATTTTCGACCAGATATGATGGATGCAATCGAAGTAGAAGTCAAAAAGCTGATTACATGTGGCTTTGTTCGTGAAGAACTACACCCAGACTGGGTTGCTAACATTGTTCCTGTTATGAAGAAGAATGGAAAAGTTCGAGTTTGCATAGATTTTCGGAATCTTAATGCAGCTTGTCCAAAGGACGAATTTCCACTTCCGATCACCGATGTCATGATAGACAATACATGCGGTTTTGAACGCATGTCTTTTATGGACGGGTTCTCAGAATACAATCAAATTAAGATGCATCCAGGAGATGAGAAGCATACTGCTTTTCGTACACCTCTTGGAGTCTACTGCTATACAGTTATGCCGTTTGGTCTAAAAAATGCTGGTGCCACGTATCAACGGGCTATGAGCAACATCTTTTAAGAACATCTACGAAAGACAGTTGAATGTTACGCAGATGACATTGCTGTCAAAAGTCGATCAAAAGATAATCACATTCAAGACTTGAAGACAGTATTTGAATTAATGCGTCAACATCAACTGAAAATTAACCCCACTAAGTCTTTCTTAGGGGTGTCCAGTGGCAAGTTTTTGGGATTTGTCATCACTTCACAGGGTATTCATGTTGATCCTGATAAAATTAAAGCTATTCTTGAAATACGTCCTCTACGCAATTTAAAAGAACTACGCGGCTTCCAAGGTCGCATTGCTTACATCAGGAGATTTATATCCAATCTTTCTGGGAGATGTCAACCTTTCTCCCGTCTATTAAAGAAAGGTGTATCATTTGTTTGGGATGAAGCATGTCAGAGAGCTTTTAATGACATCAAGCAATATCTTACAAATCTGTATGTTTTGGTACCCCCAGTGGTAGGGAGACCATTTTTGCTATATGTTCGAGCCTTGGATCATTCACTTGGTGCTCTTTTTGTACAGAAAAATGATATGGGTCATGAACATGCAATTTATTATCTTAGCCGAGTGATGATCGGAGCTGAACACAAGTATACTCCTGTAGAAAAAGAATGTCTAGCCCTGGTTTTTGCTGTTCAAAAGACAAGACATTATGTGTCAGGACAGACTATCCATGTCATCTCCAGAATAAATCCTATTCGGGTATTGATAAGAAAACCAAGCATTCTTAACTCCATGTTAGCCACCTGGGCGATGTTGTTCACTCCCTATGATATGGTCTATGTACCTCAAAAATCAGTGAAGGGTCAAGCATTAGCTGATTTCTTAGCAGCTCACCCTATACCTGAAACATCTAAGTTATATGAGGACATTCCAGATGAAGTTGTGGATTGCAATATAACTTTAAAGGATGACATTTGGCAATTATACTTTGATGGAGCATCACGAGTTGGACCTAAAGGCAATATCGTTTCCGGAGTAGGAATCGTTTTGGTTTCTCCGAATAAAATGGTCATATACCGTGCTTATTCTCTCAATGAGCCATGCTCCAACAATGTCACAGAATATAATGCTCTGCTAATTGGTCTCCAAGTAGCAAAATAATTGGACTTCGAGTTTCTAGAAGCTTATGGAGATTCTCAACTAATTGTTAATCAGGTTAGAGGGACGTATGAAGTCAGAAATCCTGACCTCATCCCTTATCATCAAGTGGTAATCGAATTGGTCCTTTCATTCAAAGGATTCATTATTGAATTTGTACCATGTTCTCAGAATTTGGAAGCTGATGCTCTTGCTAGTTTAGCGGCAGATTTAGCTGTTCCAATTCGAAGACAAAACACCATTACTTTGTTGGATCGAGACTTATTCTGTGTTAAGAATAATCTCTATATTGAACAGAGTTATATTACAGAATCAAGTTCCCAACAGAGGGATTGGAGAAGTCCATTCATTGATTATGCGGTTCATGGGATTTTACCTGAAGATCCAAAAGAAGCTGCATCAATTAAAAGACGATCATTTCGATTCTACTATGATTCTTCCTTACATATGTTATATCGTCGTTCATATGACGGATTGTTGCTATGTTGTCTCTCTGAGAGTGAAGCCAAGCAAATACTCTGTGAAGCTCATGATGGCGTTTGTGGTGCTCATCAACCTGGTCCGAAATTACAGGACCACATTCGAAAGATAGGGTATTATTGGCCATCCATGATAGCAGATGCTGTGGATTACGCCAGACGATGTAAAGTATGTCAAATTTATGCCAATTTTATTTATCAACCGTCTGAATTCCTACATGCTACAGCAGCTTCTTGGCCCTTCGAAGCTTGGGGTATGGATATTATTGCTTCAATTAACCCTCCTTCTGTCAAGGGACATCGGTTTATCCTAGCTATAACCGATTACTTTTCTAAATGGGTGGAAGCGGTTCCCCTTGCTGAAGTAAAAACGTCCAATGTGGTTAGTTTCATCAAACACCATGTCATTTATCGTTTTGGGATTCTCCGACGAATAATTCATGACAATGGACCACAATTTGCCAGTCAGGCATTTTATCGATTCTGTGATAAGAATTAGATCCAAAATCTGGCTTCTACGGTTTATAATCCAGCTGCTAATGGTTTGGCCGAAGCCTTCAACAAGACGATCATCAAACTTCTCAAAAAGTTTGTCTCTTCTAATAAACGTGATTGGAATGAGAAACTTGGAGAATGTTTATGGGCTTATCGAATGACAGTCCGAATGCCTACTGGTTTTACACTATTTTTACTGGTTTACGGATGTGAGGCAGTTTTTCTACTGGAAATCCAGATTCCGTCTCTTCGAATAGCTATTGCTAATGAACTAACTACAGAGAATAATAATCGTTTACGACAACAAGAACTTGAAGGATTGGACGAGAAGCGTCTTCAAGCGCAACAGCACATTGAGCTATATCAAGCCCGCATATCTCGAACCTTCAATCGTAAAGTTAAAGAGAGAGTATTCAAAGTCGGTGAGTTAGTTCTAGCTGTTCGAAGACCGATGGTGATGACTCATAAAAGCAAAAGGAAATTCCAAGGAAAATGGGAAGGTCCTTATGTAATTGAGTCGGTATTCTCTAATGGTGCTTATAGGTTGTCTAAACCTAATGGAGATCTGCTCATGATGCCGATTAATGGCAAATTCTTGAAAAAATATTATGTTTGAATTTCCTCTTTATTCCCCAGCTACCAATGTTTGGTTAAGCTGATTACTTATTTCTTTGAAGAGAATTGTGATCTTCTGTCTTATTAGTCGATTAAAGAAGCGAAGTTTATTATTTATCATGTTCTCATGACCTCTGAATAAATATTAAATCTACTTCTTTTCCTATCTATTATGTCCATTTGACCTCTGAATAGATATTAATCTATTTTTCTTTGAGTTGTTATAATCTGTCACGTCCATATTACCTCTGATAGTATTGTATACTCTAAACAGAAAACGAGATTTTATTATCTATCATGTCCATATTACCTCTGGATAGATATAATTTATTGAGTTTAGAAGACTTGTCATGTCCATATTACCTCTGATAAGTGTTTTCTATCTCATACCTATTGTTTAATTTCAAAATAAATGATAGGATCACAAAACAAATATTTTATTCATTTCTTGTGAATGTTATAGAATGAATAAGATAAAATATTACAAAAGCTCTTTATATTTTTCTAAGGCGGAGCAGAGATATCTTGAAGTAATTTCTGCAGTTCTGCTAGACGCATGTCACGAGAGCTCAAAACAGTCTTGGTGGCTTCGGCACGTCGAGCTTCGGGAGTGCAAATATGAGAATGTCCAGCAAAGCTGACTATCAGCTTATCCTTGGCTTCATCAAGGGTTCTGATAGTAGATTCAGCTTCGTAGGCCTGTTCTTCCAAAATTGAGCTCCGAGTTAGGTGCTGGTCCCGTGCCATGATCATCTGCTCCCTCTCTGCTTTCAAGCGAGCCAGCTCAGCCTCAACTTTTTGAATTTTATCATTTTGTTGATGAATTTTCATATTCGAGGTGTCATAGGCTACTCTATGGCTATCCAGCTCAGGCTTTATTCTAGCCAAAAAAGTTTTTCTTTGGCAACCTTTATGCTATATTCATGGAGGGCTTTATTATATCTCGTCTCCCGAGCGAGGTAATTAGCCGATAAGGCATCATACTCTTCTTGGATGAGACTTTCAATGGTTTCACTTGACAGCTTAAGATACTCTCTGATGGGCTGTTCAAGTCCCTCCACGATTTTCTCTAATGCTGTTGCTCTCGTCGCATCATTGAACATAGCAACATTTTTGATGGTAAGAGCCATCGCTGCCTTCAAACTCTCATAATTGAGGCCCCTATTCAGGACCATCTTGATTAAAGCCGCCAGAGTCTTATAAAAAGTTTCAATATGAATCTCAACTAAGAGATTCATTTCTATACTTGAACTTGGCGTTGCAGCGATATCTACCAAGTCTCTTCGTTGAAGACTAGGAGCAGATGCTGATGCCTTGGTAGTAGGCTGGGGTGTAGTCGTTGTTGTTACTGCTACCAAAGCTAACTGACTCTCGGGAGTCTCAGAAATAGGGTCCTCAACATTTGTTGTTCCAGCCGTATCTGGAACTGAAACTACGGGAGTTTCGGTGACAGTGATAGTTGCGGGTGGAATGATATTTGTGGCAGCTGACTCAGGTTCTGGCATTGTCTCTTTAGAAACTTGTACTGGATCTGTAGTCACAGTAGAGGATGCTATTATACCTTTCCCAGCTTAAGTTGGTGACTTGAGTATGCCTTCATTACCTTCCTCAGCTATTAGCTCTGCAGGTTCTTTGAGTATTTCAGTTGTAATGAATTCTTCTACAACTGAGTCTTCATTAAAATTTAGCTCTTCCTCAGCAGCTGTTTCATCATCTACAGTAATTTCTACTATATTTTCTTCTTTATCTTTGCTCTCAGTAGGAGGAAGATCTTCTGGCTGAGCTTGTACTTCTGGATCTTGTTGTACCTCCATAGAAGGAGGACATTCTTCTTGAGTCTCCTCTTCGGGCTCTCATAGCACTTTTTCTTCAGCATCTTCTTCTTCTGAAGAAGAAGAAGCCTCCTCATCAGATTCCTCGTTTTCTTCATAAATATCTTCTTGAGGAGGAGGAGGAGCCACAAGCTTTGGAGTAATGTTAACACCTACAAAAATTGAACAAAATAAGTTAATATACAAAAGTCCTAGTTTTATATGGATTTTTGTATAAATTATATTTACTTGGAGTATGTGTAGGACGTGCCAAGTACTCATCATAATCTCCAGTCCAATCCTCATCATCAAAAGTGATAGCCGGTTCATCTGATGGGATAATCACCGAATCAACAGTTTGTATTGGGGCGACGTCTTCAACAACTTGTACCTTTTGTGGCAAAGTTAAATGAAGCGATGAACTGAGATGTCCCGGGGATAAGTCTACTGCAGGTGCTGCTGCTAAAGATCCTTCTCCAGGGTGAACTGAAGAAGATGCAACATGCTGTGGCTCATCCACCTGAGTGTCACTCTCAGGGGTGGAGGCTCTTGATCTGGAAGGTCTTTTAGTAGTAGCCTTCTTCTTCTTCTTCTCTGGGGTTCTCTCTGGAAGAGTGACGGCTGCACTTTGCTTCCTTTTACGGGACTTACCAATAATAATAGGTTCTGCGGCCTTCTCTCCAACTCCTGTAGCGATAACTTCCAGATATGGATCTGGAATGGCAGCATCATCAGGGATATCTTATGGTACCCTGATTGGCTCCTCAACGTTCCCTTCCTTAGGCCATCTCAGACTACCTCTCATGTTATAGCCATGAGCGAAAGAACGGATGGAAGCATAAAAATAAGTATAAGAATGGATTATACGTAGTTCGGTGATGCTGGTAGCAGTTGATATTTTAAATTTAGTACCAGTACACGCAGTACTAAAATACCTCCATCCTCTTGCACCATCAAGCAGTTTCCCATAGTGATGGAAACAGGTAGAGGGGTTACCAACATGAAGTTGGTCATACCCAAATTGACGAGCAAACCTACTGGGTAGATATGGTTCGAACGCACAATTATCTTCGTTTCTGTACATCAAGTGGGAGGGTCTGATGCACTGTAACCATCTGAAGACTGATGGTGATAATAAAGTTCCTCCGTCAACTTCATCTTCGATTTGAACGTCGAAGCAGTCGGCTGGAACTTGTGGTCGGGTACAGAAGAAATTCTAACCATAAGAATAATTTAAGACTGTTCTGGTATCTGCCACTGTCGTAGCAGTCCAAGTAGCTTTGCTGAATTTTTGGAGAAAGACCTCCGCATCATCTGTCGGGCCTGGTGGCAATAGATTGCAGTTGTGATGTAACAACCAGCCCATTAAGTAAGTATAGGACATTTCTACCCTGGGGAATATGTTCCGATGAGGAGCGTTGTTGATTAGCTACTCACCAAAGGTCCTCAGACCTGCGTTTATTCGGCATACCATTGCCGAGAGCAGGTTGATTCTGGCTTTAACAACCAAACGTACTGCTGGCCAAAGCACGTTTCGGTGAATCCTATTAACTGTACCAGTCCCTGGTACAATCCATCTTCTCAACCACAAAGAAAAGAAGCCTGCCAGCAAGGCTTTTCTGGAGATCTTCTAGCTTCCATATCTGAGGAAGCTCAAGGCTTCAGTTCCAGCAGAGAACTCCCCAGTCTTGGTGGACAAATATTTATTCGAGAATTTGTAACTGATCATCATATCCCGTACTTTGTCAGCAGGGATTGTTGAACCTATGTTGATAGTTGGAGCTTTGTTGTCCTGGAATCTCTCTTTATCATCTTTGGATATTTTATCCTTATGAAAAAAGAGGTATGTCGTCCATTTGTTGATGTATGCTAGATGAGACCCACTCTCATGCATAGTAGTACAAATCATGTAGTGGCACATCAATTCTTCATACACCTCAACCAACTGAGGGTTCTTCTCCCTGATTTCAGCAAGTTCCCGGTTGGAGGGAACATATTCTTCATATGGGGCTTCCCCCATTGGCAGCTTTGAGATGAATTGCATCTCATGGAGTGCGAGAACCATTTCACCTCTTGGGGTCGCAAAAGTTCCAGTTGAACTTATGTATATCTCTATCAAGGCCATAAACAAGTTACTGTTCGGAGGTATGCCCTGACTAGTTGAGGCCACTGCTTCATATAGGCCGATGTCTTTCAGCTCTGATTGAAAATTCTTCATCATCCAAACGCTAATCTGGATCCAGTTCTGGTTAAATGGAGTTAACCATCCAGGTAGCCTAGGGTTTGTTTGGAGATACAATACAGCAGCCCTCATGAACTTATTGACGAACATCTGGGTCTGCACTGGTTGGATTAAGGTCGAATCTTCACTCGGAGTAAAGCCCGGCAAGAGACCAGAGAATGGAACGACGTCGCCATTGGGAACACTGACATAATACCCCATGTCATTGGCATTTTCCCTCTTGAATATAATTCTACCCGGCCTTCCATAACTATTAGGAGTTAGATTCCACAGCATCTGTCGAGGATGGGTTGCATGTATGAATGCAGACATACGATAATCTCTATCCATATCAGGGAGATACATCGCTCTATCTCCATACTTGAATACCCAAGACTCCTTCTTGGGATGAGTTTGCGACTTGCAGTCTATTGCATCCCAAAACAAGAAAGCTGGTTTTACAAATTGTTGGCCATCCAGTGAAGTCAACAATTCTTCATTAATCATAGATAGCAGCATTCTATCTCCTTGGACAGCTATCAACTGAGCTCTCTCTACGGGGTACTCTGGATTCGCTTGGGGAAACTCTACATGAGACAAGTTCTCCAAATAATTCGAACCCACCATACCCACTGATGAGCCAAAAACTTCTGCGAGTGGGTGAGCTTGCAAGTCCACTGCCAAAAGAAAAGGAAAAAGCAAGTTAGTGAAAATCTAATTTGAAATTTTTATGCAGACAAATTAGTCTAAAGTTTTTACACATAAAGGTTAAAGACTTTGATTATGTAAACATTACGCTTATTGAAGTCGATAAAAAGATTTAAAGTGTAAAAAAGTCTTTGATTTACACAAAGTCTTTCATTTATAAACTTTTTACGCTAGCACATATGCATGTGAGCGTATTATGAAGTTTACGCTGGCATGTGTTTGACATGAGCATATTTTTAACTTTTTACGCTAGCACATATGCATGAGAGCGTATTATGAAGTTTACACTGGCATGTGTTTGACATGAGCGTATTTTTAACTTTTTATGCTAGCACATATGCATGTGAGTGTATTTATGAAGTTTACGCTGACACGTGTTGACGTGAGCGTATTTTAATTTTACGCTATCACATGATGATGTGAGCATAATTTTAAAATTTATGCTGACACGTATAAACGTGGGCGTATTTTCTGAACTTTACGCTCACACGTATAAACGTGGGCGTACTTTATTATTTTACTTTTTACGCTAACACGTATGACGTGGGCGTGAAAACTGAAGGTTCGGGGTTTCTTCTTGTTCTCCGGCGAACTCAAAGCCGAGATCAAATAGGATTTTACCCTTCATTGCTGGAGCCACATCAGGGTTGCTCGTTTGATGTATCGTGGACGATTGGATGGGGGCTTTTGTGCGGCTGGTCGAAGATGAATCTACGGCGGGCTTCTTGCCTTTGCTGCCGGCGACGGATGATTTCTTGGGGGCCATCGGATCAAAGCAAGAGTAGAAAGAAGGAGGAAGAGTGAGGAGAGATCGAGATTTTGAAAGACAAAGTAAAGTCTTATCTCTCTTCGAAAAGCCCTATTTATAGAGAATTTCGAATCGGTTCAAATTCTCGGATTTTACGCTGACTGTTGGATATCTCAACTATTAAGCGGATGACCGTTGGATATCCCGAACTCTACGCTGACTGATGAAATCCCGAATTTTATGCTTCTGTTCAAAGTATTTCAAATTTTGAAAATATTTGAAAACTTTGAAGGGGGTCTTGTAGGAGCGTAAAAAGTGCTTCATAGACCAAGTCAAAAGAATAGAGATTTATGCAAGTCAAAAAGAGTCAACAAACTACTCTATGCAGGCTATTCTACACAGGTTATTCTACGCAGGCTCTACGCGAGCTACTCTACGCGAGCTGTTTTACGCAAGCTACTTTACGTAGGGGACAGGCTGTCAGATCATGCATTTTAATGCAAGCGATGATGAATCTGACATAATGATTTGTTGACACCGTATAACACAGAATTTGAAGAGATTTGATTTACACAGAAACCAACATTATCGTTTAGTGTGTGGACTGGGTTACTTTACGCTCAAAAGATGGCTTCTTTTACGCATGAATACTATATGAGCTGTTTACGCTCAAAGATGACGTGTGCGTAAAGTTTATTTGGGCTACTTTTTACGCTCAAGGCTGTTTTATCAGCCACTTTACGCAAGAAGTCTATTTTTGGTCTATTTTACGCCTAGTCTACTACTTTACGCTGGAAGTGTATTTTGGGTCATTTTTACGCCCGATTATTTCTGACCATTTAAGAACGTGGTTTGCCCAAGTGGCTTTCATGCCACACTTTTCGAAGAACGTGTGTACGTGTTCTCCCTATTTTATTGAGGTAGTGGGACACGTGTCACCATACGTAGAGATCACAACTCTACATGGGACACGTGTCCACGTGCATAGAGGGTGATTTACATCGTGGATGACAGTTGTTAGCGTAAAAACCCGATTTTGTTGCTTTTTACGCACAAAGGGTCAAGTCTATAAATAGACTTATTTTTCACAGATCAGAGGATCAAAGAGACAGGAGAGAATACATAGAGATCAGAGCCCAGAGACTTTGATTTTCCAGAGCATTCTTTTTCAACTTTTCTTCCAGAATAGAGTGAAGCAAAGCATGAAAGCTTTCGACCTCGCCATCAGTGCCCAAGTGCGTCGATACCTTTATGGTGACTTAGTTCTTCTGGCTGTTCATCTTCCAGCAGTATTCTTCATCATCATCATATGGTCCAAGGAACAAAGTGATCGCCTTCAGATCAGACTTCTATAGCAATACTTCCCAGATTACTTGTACTTCTTTGTACTTTTTCTTGTTTTATTTCAAAAACCTAAATTTTAGGCATTTTGTTAAGTGAAACGGTGGCGAGTTGTCTATTCCTGTGAATCGTGAAGCTTTTTGTTATGCAATGGAGAAGCCCAAACATAGTGGTCATCTTACGGCCATGGGTAAATATGAATTATTGAATATTTATGCATTATGTGATGCATATTTATACATTATTGATATAAGGATACTGTTTAGGATACTCATGTTCAGGATATTTATGATACTAAGCCACTACTATGCATTATTGATATTGATACTCATGATACTAAGCCACTACTAAGCATTACTAGTATTAGCTCTGATACTCATGTTCAGTATACTTGTATTTAGGATATATGTTGTGTGACTATGTAATGGTGAGTGTTTTTGTGCAAGTGTGTGTGAGTAGTGTGCTCATGAGTGAGGATGTTTTTTATACATGTGTGTATGTGTTGAGTGTAATGTGTGATTGTGCTCACATGCTTGTGTACCTGCACACAACATTGTCCAGGAGGGATAATTTTTGATTTTATCAGAGTATCAGAGTGCTCACATGCTTGAAACTAGTAGACACAGTGAGTATCAGCGTATCTCTGC
The DNA here is from genome assembly GCA_029216955.1 of Iris pallida. Classification (NCBI taxonomy): domain Eukaryota; kingdom Viridiplantae; phylum Streptophyta; class Magnoliopsida; order Asparagales; family Iridaceae; genus Iris; species Iris pallida. Next base: position 3,568,252 of record JANAVB010028000.1, on the reverse strand, counting down.
ATATCATCATTCTCTACTAGTAGTGAGTAGCAGTGAGTATCAGAGTTCTAGTGGACACAGTGAGTATCAAAGTATCTTTGTAAATCAGACTTGCAATTGGGTGGCAGCAGTGAGTATTAGAGTTCTGACTTATAATTCAAATGGACTTTGATACTAGCAATCATCATGGGTATCAGTCATCATGGTATCAGTCCATGATTTTGTTCACTGTTAACTAATGTATGAAGGGGGATTAACAATGGTATCAGACATCATGGGTTTAGCTTCAGTTAGTATATTGAACTGCATCAGTCCTTGTTGATTTGTACAGTCCTATTTCTTTAGTTCAGCCCTTTACGTTCATGTAGATCAAGTTACAGTGAAGAGGGAGGGGAGGGGGTAGGGGCTCTACTAATTTCTTGTATCAGTCACTGTTCAGTCCCCAAATTACATATAGTTCAGTCCCTACTTCTCATTCTTAGTAACAGTTCAGTTTACTGAATAAATGAGAAGGGGGATGTTTCAGTCAGTGGACATTAAAGTTTCTGTTTGCTAATGGTTTCAGTCCTAAATTACAGTCAGTCATTCATAGTTCAGCCTTTAGTTTTATTTATGCTCAGACACTGTATCAGTTTGAGAGCCTTAATAATTGATTTTGTTTTAGTATCAGTTTGAGAGCCTTAATAATCTGGTCGATAAGTTCTGAGTGGTACGAAGCTTCTACCACAGTTTCGTCGAGAATGCTTTAACAATGTGGGACAATTTGGTAAATCCCAGCACCCCTCCCCAGTCGGCCTGGCTATAGAGTCCCAACTAGCCCAATGATGCTTTTCGTTGCTGTCACAATGCCCCCAGAAAAAGTTGATAAAAATGCTTTCGATATGATTAAGTACTTTCTTGGGTGGTGAGCAAGCCGCTAGGGTGTAGATGGGAATGGATGTGAGAACGTAGCTAATAAGAATCATCTTGCCCCCCGGAGATAGCGTCGCGTTGTGCCATCCTTCAAGCTTTTTTCTGATACGGCTAATCAGGTCCTCGAAAATACCAGCATTAGATTTCCCATACACAAGGGGACAGCCCAGATATTGGAATGGGGGGTGCATGATGGGGAAGGGGATGGTATTGGAGAGGATGCCCGCGTGCTCTCTCTTGATCTTGTGGTGAGCGTAGATGACACTTTTATCCGGGTTGACCTTCTGTCCCGAACAGCTCGCGTATTGTGGATAACATCTACCGAATCGACGTCCCCGAAGGAGAAAATGAGGATGTCATCAGCAAAGACTAGGTGGGTGATAATGGGACAGCTGCTAGCGGTATGATAGTGGTAGAAGTTGGGGGTGCGGGTCATCTTATTAAGGTTCCTGTTCAGGGCATCCGCCGTGATGATGAAGATGGTAGACGACAGGGGATCACCTTGCCTAACCTCGAGGCTCGATTTGAAGAAGCCATCAGCCTGACCATTGATCACCATAGAAAACCAGGAGTTGCTGATTGATCTCCATACGATGTTGGTCCAGGTTTCAGAGAATCCGAAAGCTCTGAAGACCCAGATCATTACACTACAAGAATAAGGGATTTTCTTGACGGGCATTCCCCGTCAAGAAATGGGTATCTTGACGGTTGCAGATCCGTCAACTATGCCGGAGTCAAGAAAAAACCTTCCTTTTCTTGATGGTCGCTGACAGGACTTTTCTTGACGGTTTTTTGCCGTCATATTAAGTAATTTTCTTGAGTGTTTTTAGCCGTCAAGATAGCAGTTTATATAAACCGTCAACGTAGGCAAAAACTTTTCTTCGCTCCGGCCTAGATGACGGCTATAAGTCATCAAGAAAAGTCCTCTTGCAGCAGAATTGAGTAAATTGTTAACGTTTTATAACCATCAAGAGAAGCTAAATTTTGTATAGAAAAAATTCCATTTATAATTATATAATATGAATCGAACACACACATAATATCAATAATCCAGAAGATCATACATACATCAAATAACTACAAAATCTTATTTTTATATTAATAAACTGTATATTGTCTATACGTCACAAACTTTCAATACATCCAACACGTCCAACCACAAACATCTAACACTTGTCCAACCACAAACATATCCAACCAAAGTATGTAGTTTTCATGCATCTTAAACATCCAAAACTGAAAATTATACAAATAAAATCAAGACATGTAGCAAACCCTGCTAGAGCAAAGTATGTAGTTTCCATAATCTTCATTTTCCATACATCTTCATTTTCCATGTAGTTCCTGAGAGACCAAGAGAAATAGGAAGAGTATATCATTATATAGACAATGTTTTAAATCTTCTATACATGTAAAGATCTGATGGTAGACAAACGACAAAATTAATTAAACATTCAGATGTTGCATAAGATTTGTAGACCCGATACTACACACGCTAAGCCTAATTGTCTTCCAAAAAAAGTATATTAATCTCCAGTTCCGAGATCATAGAATCAGGAAATACTCTGGATAAAAAATCTGGATGAAGGATTTCATTGAAACTTCATGAAACATGGACAGGGCACCGAGTATTGTATCTGATATGTATATTAGACAACGTGGCATGGATAGGACACCTATTCCAAACTAAAACAACAAGAATAATGCTTTTATCCCAACTTCAAGCCTCACTAAGTAAAAGAAATTATGAGGGAAATAATTATTACTAAGGACAGTTGTTTAAAGATGAGAGGAATTAACTACTTAACAAAACAGAACATACCTGAACTAAACGTTTGTACTCTGAGATCTAATCTTGAGGTTCAATTCAATCAACTTGCTAAAGAGAGCAATGGAAGCACAAGAAAATGCAGTGAACCGCAATCGAACAGATACCCAAGTTTGGATACCATAATCAAACACATACCCAAGTTTCCTGGATAAGAACACTATCTCCGGTAAGACTCAGTTTTTTGTATCCATGTGTATCCTGAAATAACAATGACATCACGAAAGAGATTCAGTTCAGTTATCAGCCAAGCAACGTGTGTATCGTTTATGTGTCATATTGTATAGTTTTTGACAATGACATATATTTATTACACTTCCAGAGATTGGTTGTCTTGTTGCAATTTAATTTCACTTTTCGTGTACTAAATTTATTTATTTATTTTATTAGATTATTATTGTTTAAGTCAGCAGAAAAAAGGTATGCCCAAAGAGACATAATATCCACATGTATGAATAAGGAAAAATGCTAAGTTATAAAACTCAACCTAACACTTATAAATTGTTGCTGGAAGTTGGATAGCTAATTAGACTTATTAAGGAATAAAGGACATGGTTAACCAAAACTATAAAAAAGTGTGAAGAAAAATAGTCTTGAATTGTCACGCCCCGACCCAAAATCACCCGAATCATCGTTCTCGCAGGGGGCGTGATGCCGCACGAGCCTGGAGTTGCACTCATGCAAGGCAAGATGACAAGTTCTCAAATGGTTATCTTTTGCTTCGATATTAACAACGAAAGGAAAACAGAGTATACGAAACAATTATCTTTATTGATATCCGAAACTGAGATTACAAAGGCTTTCGATAGCCTAACAATATATGCCAGATTGGCTACAACACTCAGGTTCTCTCTTGCCCATAAAGGATTTTACCGTTCCATACATCATGCCTTCTATATCTCGGCCGCATCAATCCTGTTGCATGTCCGAGCGTCAATGCGATTACACGCTTCAATACGCTTCGGCATTCCGAGCCTCAACACGTTCAAGTAACGCTTCGTCGCGAGCCATCCATTCCCTACACCCTGTATGAAGCTGGTGGGGGATCAGTACGTTCGTCCTTGCATGTACTGATGCAAAGACCTTCTTTCTAAACCGATATTTTAGTATTCATGTTAAATCATGTAACTTAGCTTATGATCTTGCTATGTTCTCCTTAGGGTCAATTTCATGGCATATTCGAAAGCGTAAAGCATATTAGCATGGCAAGCATGTTATTCGAATTGAAATAGGCAAGCAATCAAGCAATCTCGTGTTTGTTTCGTGGCGCGACTTCTTACCAAGTCGACACACTCGCCCTTGTACCGACGCAAGGTGAATGCACCCCTATTCTTTCCCTGTCATGTTATAAGTGCATCTCTAAGCATGATCTATGTGTGCGGGACACGTATGTGCCTACACTTTCAACCCATCGTTCCTTAGCTATATGAAGGCCGTTGGCGTATCCGTGCCGGAATGGACTAAAGGAGTTCGTTACTTTCTTTTCTCTCCTTCTTTTCTCGAATTTGGTCGGGTTACTCGACGTTTAACGGGTGGGTTGCGGTCCCAACAACCGAAACGTTCCCGCTGTATACCATTATTTGCGGCTTTTCCCATCTATAAGCGAGTGCTACTCGTCTTAAGGATGTGCGCCTACAAAGATTATTTATTTCTCTCCTAGGCCAAGCGGTTCCGGGGCGCTCCGATATTTAACCGTTTGGGGAAAACACTCGTGCACGAGTTATTATCACATTTAATCTCCAGTCCATCCCATTCGATCATGCAATGCCCTTATTATTCAAACAACCAAGCATAGTCTTTAGTCCGAAACTCAGACTTTATTATCTCGCGTTTCTTCCGTTAACTTTCTATGTTCTTACGTTTCGTACTTCGTTTTAATGTTCAATGGCATTATGCCTCAACTCAATGTTCCTTAACCGAACGACCCAAAGGTCCCGAACACCTTTCGAGGCATCATGTCATATCCGAAAGTTCTGACACATTCATGCCACAACTGTATTCTCTCGCAACAAAGCCATCTTTTATTATCTTATGCATGTAGGCAGGTTTTGACCATATTTCCATGTCTATGACTTAGTGTTCAACGTCTGTGGCTTGCGCGCTCGCCTATTGTCCTTCAATGTTCTAGCCTTTCTAACTCGTGCACGAAGGCACGAAATGGTTCGTGCACTAACGCACTCGCCGAATATAGTTATCCCATGTTCTTGCGGCTTACGCACGGAGGCGCTCACCTTTGCGATATCCAATGTTCCATAGCGACTCGTGCATATGATGCACGTTTTATTTCAATTGTTCTAACTTAGTATTCGACTCACACTACGATTTACCTTCCGATCGGACCATGCCCGTGGCGTCAATAGGTTAACTTTTAGCATACAATGATATATTTGACTTATCGCATGAAGGAGTAAAAGAAGAGTCAATCCTCCCACCTTGAGTCGATTCGCCTTATCGTTTTGCCGAGCCGATGCGGCTCGATTTCATAACTTCGTTGCACGACCACTCTCCTGACTTAGCCATTCGGTCACTTCGTGCTTATTGAATTATACGTCCGATTTGGCTTACCATGCCCAAATCTCAGTCCGTTGCAAGGCGCCAATTTGATTTCGCGGACCCCTTACTGAATAAGGTAAAAGATCGACCTCTAACATTTTTGCGTAAACGTATAGCCTGCACATGAAACCAACTAAAATCAATACTTGCATCGATTCGGACTTGCGCCTTGGTCGATTCGATTTCTTAGAATCTTCGAGCCGATTCAACGCACTCATCCTTCGGGGCAACGCGGCGTTTCGCATCGATTCAACTCGATGCATACTTTTGGGATGAAGTAACTCTTCGCATTGACTTAGATCGATGCGCTGCTCGGGACAACATAACTCTTATATCGATTCGCATCGATACATTTCTTTCGGTCAATGCGACTCTTTGAGTCAACGCCTCAGCGTAATGCGCCATACGGAGCGGGGCATTACAGAATATACTACTCGAAACAAGGTTCATCCTCAAACCAAAACCAACACTCCGACTAAGTGTTTTATAGATCGTTTCACGATCTCGTCCCGCCAATGTTGTTCAGTTTCACACTATCTTACAAGCTTTTCACTAACATTTCAAAGTCTTTCCTGCAGCTCGATTTGAATTTGTATACAACTCGATTTGGATCCGTACCTGTATTCAAGGCGTCCCAAAGATATATGTATTTCGACCAATTCCAGTGATAGCAAATTGGAACAAATCTGACAGTTAAATTTCAATCCTATGCTTGCCATCTCGTACACTCGATCGGACTTATCCTTAGCAACTGTTCTCGAAATTTTATCGCATACGTATATTTGATACATACGCGATTCATTCAATAAAGTCTATGCACGCGACGCGATTAAAAATTATATTTCTTATTTCGTATGTTTCATCGGGACTATCAATTCTATGCATCGTGTCGAGCCGTCACGCATCCGATTGCAACGATCCTCCGCAACGTCTTGCGTTTGAAGTCGCCACTCAACTAATTCCGAAGTCTGGCTATGCAACTTGTCTCGATACGATTTCCTTGTTGACTTGCAAATGCATCAACGTTCAGGACTACTCCCGCTAGGTGACTTGCCTAGACACCGTACTTAACTTCTTCCGATGCAACTCAAATTGACATTGCACAAAGGCCACCATCTATCCGACTCAAAAGTTTACATCAAGGCCACAGTGCTCAAGACAACGATCGCCTCGACACGAAAGTCTTTACGATGTGCCTTACGTTCGATTTCCTAACGAGTAGGAATTCACTAGCCAAATTCCCAACTTATCCATCTCGCAACATCGAATGTAAGTTTCGATTCATGCAAGCTCAATTGCGAGGTGAATCTAAATCTAACAACATGACTCGTAAGTCATTTCCTTATCGTTCTCTCTCGTGCATAGCACGACTCTCACAATCGCCTATCCGAATCACCAAGTTCGTTGGTGAATTTCAAGTTCGATCGTTGACCAACATAATCATTCGAGCATTCATCCGATGAATACTCAAAATCTAACAATATCATTCTCAATCGAAAGTTGTTCCAACAATTCTTGATCGCCTAGACTTATCGTCAACATGCACCATATTGTATTTGTTATCGGTGCAATTTCATATGCGATATTGCGTGGGTCATCTTACGGTCTGCAGCATTCAATTTGATTTGGCGGTCAAGTCTTTTAGGGTCAGCTGCCCCGAAGATACGCCCGATAATTATGGATCATCACCGAAGGACAGTTTACTACGAACCATGCTATATCTTATTTCATAGCCAAATCACGTTACAATAATTTCCATACGACTATCCAAATTTCGGAGACAACCATATCTATCGGCGCAACTGATGCACAACTATCCTCCGAGTAAAGTCATGCACTACCGTCGATGATTCTGCTATTCATGAATCATCTACTCGTATTGAGTTCGAGTCTATCTTATTTGTTGTTCGACACACGAGATGCTATACTCATCGAACAATCGTCGATGACTTATAGTCTCGTCTTGATCAATCGCAAAGTTCATGATCAACCAGTTCGTTCATTCTCGTATTGTTATTTACAAAATTTTGATAGCGTAAGGCGCACTCTATTTTGTATTCCCACATCGTGCTTACGTTTTCTTACGTATCGATCTCGATACGTCGTATCAATTTCGATAGCGTAAGGGTAAACTTTGAATCCGTTTCAACGTCGACAACTTGCATTGCATATGTCCAAGTTCGCAACGAACTTTTTTATACGCATCAACTCGTTTTCCGATTCGCCGCATCCCGCTATACTTTGATCGCGTAACTGAGTTACCGATTATCCAACATCGAACCCTCAAGTCATACGATCTCGCCCTCTAAGTTTCGAGTGTTTTTCAGTCGTACTCAAATGAGTTTTGCCGTAACGTAACCAACTATTTCTTAGACACGATTACTCGCGTCAGCCAACTCTTCATCGAAGTTGTACATCGTGCGATTCAATTACAATTCGTATCGCCCAACATTTCTATCAAAATCGCAATTCTTGCGATTCGATTCGCCTTGCCCAACATTTCTATCGAGATCGCAAGTCGTGTGACTCATTTTTAAGCTCGAGTTTTCCTTTCCCGTCTGTCTGATTATTACTTCAAGGCATAATCGTTCCGCTAATCTCGGTCGTCCGTGTCACGACCCGTACCCGCTTTTCCGGATACGAGACGTGTCCAAGCCAGCCTACGCCGCAGAGTCGGCGGTAGAACGCTGTCAAGCCTGCAAGAAATAAATGCTCAAAATGTAACATTTACTGCTCATTCACATTTCTAAATTTGTTACAACATTTATAACATTTATAATTAAAGAAAATATAAGATTTTACAATTAAATGAAACTGATACATCTGCTATCTATTTCTAGGTTGACCTCAGCATACCCAAGCCTTCCTAATGCTAAGAGTGATCGCGGCTAAACCTGAAAAATGTTGGTTTCCAGTCAGGAATGGAACAAGTACACAAATCGACGGCAATGCAAAAATACAATAGAATTAACAAAACATGAAAATAACATATGAGATATAAAAACTGGAAAATACTGATGACATGGCACGGTAGAGAAGAAAAGGAAAAATAAATAAAAGACATCTACCTATTGTGGTGTAAAATATCCGTTTCGACATGTGAACGGCTAGGGGGTAAATCCGGCACCCTGTACGTGTCATGTGTAGCTGCTATTATTCAAGAATAGACTCATGGGATAGTTCTGGGTAGTCTACTCCGTGTGACGAGCGTGTCAACAAGCAGCAAGATATATGTATAGACATGAAATGGAAAGACTACTATGAATCGAAAGCAATCAGAAAGTGCACTTGCCTGTGGTCAATTGCTGGTAAAACCAATAATTCCACTGAGTCCATGATAGTCTGGTTAGCCTAGGGTTGATATGCAGAAATTCATATTTGGTAAGGAAAGTAGGAATATAATTAGTCGCGAACAAGGATAATCTATGAGGGAATTTGATATAAGAAAAATTATCCCTTTAATCCTAATATATATGTAAGAAAATTATTTATCTATAAAATATTTTAGAAATTAGTCACAACCTTTAAAAACTATATATTTTATTATTCAAAATATTTTTGAATAAGTACTTGAAATTCTAGAGATCGTTTTTAGGGCAAAAACTATAATTTGTCAAAATATAATTTTTTTTGGTCAAAACTATATTTAAATACCAAAATTTATAATAATATGTATGTTAGCCCTAATTGCATCTACATGTAAGCCCAAAACCATTTATGTCCCAAATATGATTAAAAAATATTTATATATTTATTTCGTAAAATAATAATACTTAATGATAAAATATCCATAATAATATCAACAATATTAATAATAATCAATAATAAAAAAAACTATTTAATAATAATGACATAAGGCCAATACTAAAGCCCAATATATAAATAATCTAGTTAAATATTTAAGACCCAAAATTACCAAAAATTGTCTATATATTCACATATAAATTTTTAACCCAAATATAGGGCTTAAAGCCCAATATGTTGTTTGTTACAAAATACTTTTAGGAATCTGTGTATATTTATTATAAAAAAATATAAATAATGAATAATGACAAAAATATTGTTATTAACTGTACATAATAATATTGATACTACCATGATACAAGCATACATATACACAAATATACGTATACACTAATTTACCTACATAAAAATATACATATATAAAATTAAATCAGCCTAAATATTTTAATTAATAGGCCTAAGAGAATAGGCCCTATAGCCCTGGCCCACCAAAATCCAAAGATCGAATAAAAGCCCACTGCTATTATTCCCCAACCAAAACGAGAGAGGAGAGGGAGAGGAGAGGGAAAAGAGGGCTGCAAGACTCACTGAGCTTTAGCAAGGCGATCGGTGACGCTGGGCGGTACTCGACGTCGGGTGAGTCGCGGTGTGGAGGTATAGAACACAGGCACAGAGCTTCACTTGCCGGGAAGCTCGTGGCGGTTCGGGGGTTTGTCGGTGGCGGAGATGGCATCATCTCGTCGGAGGCGGTCGGCGGTGGAGTCTCACGGAGATCGGCGGTACTCGGTATCGCCTGATTCCGGGCGGCTCGACCATGGCGCACCGCTCGTTCGGTCGTGACCGGCGCGGCCCGATGGCGGAGGCGCGGCTGGACGGCAGATCGAGGTGGCGCTGGCCACAGGCGTTGGCTGCCAGGGCGGACGGCGCCCCTGTCGAAGGTGCGACGCTCGACGATCGGTGAGGGCTGGCTCACCGAGCCTATGAGCGCTTGGCGGAGCGTCGTTCCGGCACGAGGCGTGCAGACGAGGGTGGCGACGGTTTCAGAACGGGGACGGGTCAATTCTGCTGGCGACGTCATCGGCTCGGGGATCCGGTGGCATCCCAACTCCGCCATCCCGAGGATGACTCGTCGGTCATCGGTGGAAGAGAGGGCAGGAACTTAAGGTTAGGTTGGTCGGGACTTTGGATGATGGTGGTGACTGCTCTGTTGGTGAGGGTAAGGGTGTCGGTGACAGGAGGATGGTGATGGCTGGTTGTTGTAGAATAGGGAGATGATAGATAGGGAGGGTCGATTAGTTAATTCTTCTCTTTTATAGGTAGGGTTTTGGTTGTACATGGATTCGAAAGAGATTAGGATCTTAATCTGATTAGATATAGTTAAAACCTTCATCCCTTATCAAGTTGAATTTGATTCTGATCCCCGTATGATTTGAAGAAACCAAATTCGAGTTTAAATCAATTAGTGGTCGGCATGCAGGAATTTGAATTAGGAATATTGCAATAAGGCCCTCTGGAATATAGGGTTTTACAAACCCTCTATTTCTATGCTTAATAATAGTAGCATTTACAATTTGACACAATAACCATAATAAATTAAATAAGTACTAAGTATATCAAATATCAAATAGCTTGTAGAATATTTTTCTATAAATATCAAACTAATATATATATATTTTCTTTATTAGTCAAGGACTAAATTAAATCTCATCATAATATTTGGTAATCAAAATAACTTTGATTAATAATTAATATTAAAATAATTTAAACATGATTCGTACGTACATCCAGAAACTAAACAAGAAATAATTTAGAAAAATATTTATAACTACTCTATAGAAACTCAAGCATACTATTATTTTTTTAACACAAAATATATTAAAAAATAGTTGACAAATCCCGTCGCCATTCAAATATTTTAGATAGTTCAAAAAAAGATAACATATTTTTCTTAAGTTGAAACGATGATTGATTATCTCAAAATAATATTTGATAAAACATATTTCACTAGAAAAATATTTATAAGATATTTATAATCTCAAATCAATTTCCTTTTTCTTTCTTTTTTTTATAAAAATCTAAGTAATAACCAACGCCCTTAGTAAAATATTTTATTTAAAACGACTTAGCATTTTCATATCATTTAATTTGAAAATCGTTTTGACAAGAGGATTTATAAAAATACTCTTCAAACACAAAATTAAAATATATAAAAATTTTATAAAAAAAATCGAGAAGGGAGTTACAAATCTACTCACCTTAAAAATAAATTCGTCCTCGAATTTAAGGGATACAAACATAATCAAGAAAATGATTTGATCAAAGACCAACCGTGTTAGATCCTAAATAACTTAGGAAAAGATATCACGTGGCACGATAAAATTATGGCCTAGACACAATGATCAAGATACGGTTAACTACTTAACCCAAATTGTTTAGGCACAATTATGGAATCAAGTCTATGAAAGGATACGAGTAGGCACGGTTGTAACGTCTTCAAAGTAATTGAGTTACTAATAAAATTTTGTTTTAAGGATGATCAAGAAATTTTTGGTTTAGCATGAATGAACACTTAGGCATAAGCAAAATATGACCAATTTACATGGTCAAGGATTTAGTCGAGGTCAAAGTCTAAGTATGTTTAAGGATTGAACCAAAATAGGATTAGCTAAACGAGATAAGTCGTTTAGGCATGATTAAATAGTTAAGCAGACTACTATTTAGGTACGATTATAAAATTAAAATTTAAGAAAACGTGTGAGTTGACATGATCGAGGTATAATCAAACCGTCTAGTCGTAATCAAAGGGTCGTTAAAAAAATCTAGTCAAAAATTTTGGCACGATATGTCACTAACCAAAACTGCTTGGACATGATCATAGATTCAAAATATAAGTATGGTGATAAATCTAGTGGAAGTATTTCAAAAGTAGGTTTAAAAGGTTACTAGGAAGGCAAACGACGATACGATAATAATGGTAAGAAGAATGAGGGGTTAAAGACTAAATCAAAATTTCAAGTAAATGCATGAAATTTGCAAACCATAAAATCTATAGTCATTTGCCGATAGGACGTAGTCTCTATAATATTTCGGGAACCACATGCATACATGAAGTCACTTTGCCGAAAATTTAGGCCTCGCCAGTGTACACCTGGCTACAGTAGACCCTTGGTTTTAGTGACTCAAATACAATATGATATCGAATATTTTATTAACTCTATCCAATATTGACATAATAACTCAAGGATCAAATAGGACAATTAAGACATAATTTTAATAATGCTCGATCACCCATGCTTATTTGGAATTACTTCAACTTAGGGGTCATGCCTCGTTAGTGTGCTGCTAGCTGCAGTAAACCCGTAGTCTCAATAATTCAAATAAGTGACGACAGTGCGCTGCTGTCTTGTCATCGCAAGTCATCAAAATTATTCCAACTATATCCCCAAGAATATCAAAGGAGTTTAAAATATCATACAAGTTGATAAAGATAAAAAAAATATAAGTATCTTTTCTTCAAGTATAAGACCAGCTTCTTGAAAAGAAAAAAACAATTGTTTATCAGGGATAATGATCGAAGTCAAAATAAAAAATCTTATAATCCTTATTTCATTGATATTCAATATTCAGCGTTTGAGAGAAAACTTAACTCGAGATTAATAGTCAATTGAGTGAGAAGTTATTTTAAAAATAATTTATTAGGTCCAAGGAAAAGAATATAAGTGATACGAACTTATGATATGGCTATGTTTAGAAAAGACATAAGATAAAGTTGTACAAATGATCATGATTAGGAAGAAAATGACCGAAGGCAAAAGAAATATAAACTTAAATTTATATTTCTCTAATATTCAAGATCGAGAAAAAAATGTATAGAGCACTGTGTCTACATATTATGAATATATTTATACGCAAATATATATGTATAGCCTAAGTAAATCCCAAAAATTCCAAAATATCATTCTAAGAGAAGGTTATCTTATTTTCAAGTAAAATATAAATTTAAATAGCAATAAAACATATATTATATTTGAAATAAAATTTACGAAAATTATTCATGAGACAAAAATGGACTGGAAATATATATACACATCCATATATCTACATGGACGTCGTTGGTTGCACTACATGACTACCATGGCTTGGGTTAGGTTCGGGCTAGTTTGGAACAATCAAAATTTCTAAAAGCCAATAATCCTAGTAATAAATAAATATATACACATATTTGGGTCAAGTCGCAACTTGGCCTAGTTTTTCCTAGTTAGTGCACACATATGACTCGGCCTCCTCTACTATGGCTAAAACACTAGTCAAAGCACTCGACCACACTCTCAGTGCCAAAATTCTTGGTTATCTTGCACTCCAAAACTTAACCGTGACTAAGGCCTTCCATACTGAATATTTATAAAAATTCTAAAATCACACTTTAATTCAGACAAATAAATAAAAGAATATTTTCCAAACTTTCGGAAAGAGGGGTTACGAATCTACCTACTTCAGAAATACTGTCGATTTAGAATACGATAGTGCATCTTTCTATGAAAATCAGCTAAAAGGGTTTAGAATTTAATGAGGCCTATGTAGCAACCTTAACTACCCAAATGTCAATTTAATTTAGGGACTCCTAGTCCTAACCATTCACATAAGATTGATTTACTCCTAGTTGTGAATGAGCATTTCCTAGTCGCAGGCTCGCAGTAGTACGACTAATATGGTACTACCACGAGTTCGCACAATTTGTGAAGATTGACCTGAATGGGCCACCACAAAAACTTGTCACGACCCACACCCGTTTTTTCGAATACGAGACATGTCCAAGCCAGCCTACGCTGCAGTTTCGGCGGTAAAATACTGTCAAGCCCGCAAGAAATAAATGTTGAAAATGTAACATTTGCTGCTCATTCATATTTCTAAATTTGTTACAACATTTATAATTAAAGAAAATACAAGATTTTACAATTAAATGAAACTGATACATTTGCTATCTATTTCTAGGTTGACCTCAGCATACCAAACCTTTCCAATGCTAAGAGTGATCGCGGCTAAACCTAAAAAATGTTGGTTTCCAGTCAGGAATGGAACAAGTACACAAATCGACGGCAATGCGAAAACACAATAGAATTAAAAAAAACATGAAAATAACATATAAGATATAAAAACTGGAAAATACTGATGACATGGCACGGTAGAGAAGAAAAGAAAAAATAAATAAAAGACATCTACCTATTGTGGTGTGAAATATCCGTTTCGACATGTGAACGGCTAGGGGGTAAATCCGGCACCCTGCACGTGTCGTGTGCAGCTACTATTATTCAAGAATAGACTCATGGGATAGTTCTGGGTAGTCCACATGTCTACTAAGATATTTTTCCTTCCGACTACTCCGTGTGACGAGCGTGTCAACAAGCAGCAAGATATATGTATAGACATGAAATCAAAAGACTACTATGAATCGAAAGCAATCAGAAAGTGCACTTGTCTGTGATCCTTTGCTGGTGAAACCAATAATTCCACTGAGTCCATGATAGTCCGGTTAGCCTAGGGTTGATATGCAAAAATTCATATTTGGTAAGGAAAGTAGGAATATTATTAGTCGCGAACAAGGATAATCTATGAGGGAATTTGATATAAGAAAAATTATCCCTTTAATCCTAATATATATGTAAGAAAATTATTTATCTATAAACTATTTTAGAAATTAGTCACAACCTTTAAAAACTATATATTTTATTATTAAAAATATTTTTGAATAAGTACTTGAAATTCTAGAGATCGTTTTTAGGGCAAAAACTAAAATTTGTCAAAATATATTTTTTTTGGTCAAAACTATATTTAAATACCAAAATTTATAATAATATGTATGTTAGCCCTAATTGCATCTACATGTAAGCCCAAAACCATTTATGTCACAAATATGATTAAAAAATATTTATATATTTATTTAGTAAAATAATAATAATTAATGATAAAATATCCATAATAATATCAACAATATTAATAATAATCAATAAAAAAACTATTTAATAATAATGATATAAGGCCAATACTAAAGCCCAATATATAAATAATCTAGTTAAATATTTAAGACCCAAAATTACCAAAAATTGTCTATATATTCACATATAAATTTTTAACACAAATATAGGGCTTAAAGCCCAATATGTTGTTTGTTACAAAATACTTTCAGGAATCTGTGTATATTTATTATAAAAAAATATAAATAATGACTAATGACAAAATATTGTTATTAACTGTACATAATAATATTGATACTACCATGATACAAGCATACATATATACAAATATACGTATACACTAATTTACCTACATAAAAATATACATATATACAATTAACTCAGCCTTAATATTTTAATTAATAGGCCCAAGAGAATAGGCCCTATAGACCTGGCCCACCAAAATCCAAAGATCGAATAAAAGCCCACTGCTATTATTCACCAACCAAAACGAGAGAGAGAAGAGAGAGAGGAGAGGGGAAAGAGGGTTGTGAGACTCACCGAGCTTTAGCAAGGCGATCGGCGACGCTGGGCGGTGCTCGACGTCGGGTGAGTCACGGTCTGGAGGTATGGAACACAGGCGCAGAGCTTCGCTTGCCGGGAAGCTCATGTCGGATCGGGGGTTTGTTGGTGGCAGAGATGGCATCGTCTCGTCGGAGGCGATCGGTGGTGGAGTCTCACGGAGATCAACGGTACTCGGCGTTGCCTGATTCCGGGGGGACTCGACCATGGCGCACCGCTCGTTCGGTCGTGACCGGCGCGGCCCAGTAGCGAAGACGCAGCTGGACGGCAGATCGAGGTGGTGCTGGCCACAGGCATTGGCCGCCAGGGCGGACGGCGCCCCTGTCGTAGGTGCGATGCTCGACGATCGGTGAGGACTAGCTCACCGAGCCTATGAGCGCTTGGCGGAGCATCGTTCCGGCACGAGGCATGCAGACGAGGGTGGCGAGGGTTTCGGAATGGGGACGGGTCGATTCTGCCGGGGACGTCATTGGCTCGAGGATGCGGTGGCGTCCCAACTCCGCCGTCCCGAGGATGACTCGCCGGTCATCGGTGGAAGAGAGGGCAGGAACCGAAGGTTAGGTTTGGTTTTGCTTTGATTTGTTGCTTTGTTGTGTCCGGATTGTTTGGACACAAAAAATTTGTGTATTGGAATGTAATGGATGGAATAAGATTGATGTTGTGGGCACGGACACAATGACACGGCTGTGAAAATGGTAACATGGTGGGCGGCCTTCGTGTGACGAGCCGAGGGGGTTAGTCGGAATGATGCTGGTGGGGTGGTCGGGACTTTGGATGATGGTGGTGACTGCTCTGTTGGTGAGGGTGAGGGTGTCGGTGACGGGAGGATGGTGATGGCTGGTTGTTGTAGAATAGGGAGATGATAAATAGGGAGGGTCGATTAGTTAATTCTTCTCTTTTATAGGTAGGGTTTTGGTTGTACATAGATTCGAAAGAGATTAGGATCTTAATCTGATTAGATATAGTTAAATCCTTCATCCCTTATCAAGTTGAATTTGATTCTGATCCCCGTATGATTTGAAGAAACCAAATTCGAGTTTAAATCAATTAGTGGTCGGCATGCAGGAATTTGAATTAGGAATATTGCACTAAGGCCCTCTGGAATATAGGGTTTTACAAACCCTCTATTCCTATGCTTAATAATAGTAGCATTTACAATTTGACACAATAACCATAATAAATTAAATAAGTACTAAGTATATCAAATATCAAATAGCTTGCAGAATATTTTTCTATAAATATCAAACTAATATATATATATATATATATATATATATATATATATATAGATATATTCTTTATTAGTCAAGGACTAAATTAAGTCTCATCATAATATTTGGTAATCAAAATAACTATGATTAATAATTACTATTAAAATAATTTAAACATGATTCGTACGTACATCCAGAAACTAAACTAGAAATAATTTAGAAAAATATTTATAACTACTCTATAGAAACTCAAGCATACTATTATTTTTTTAACACAAAATATATTAAAAAATAGTTGACAAATCCCGTCGCCAATCAAATATTTTAGATAGTCAAAAAAAGATAACATATTTTTCTTAAGTTGAAACGATGATTGATTATCTCAAAATAATATTTGATAAAACATATTTCACCAGAAAAAATACTTATAAGATATTTATAATCTCAAATCAATTTCAAAATCAATTTCTTTTTCTTTCTTTTTTTTATTTATAAATATCTAAGTAATAACCAACGCCCGTAGTAAAATATTTTATTTAAAACAACTTAGCATTTTCATATCATTTAATTTGAAAATCATTTTGACAAGAGGATTAATAAAAATACTCTTTAAACACAAAATTAAAATATATAAAAAAATTTAAAAAAAATCGAGAAGGGAGTTACAGTCCGACCGACTTATAATTCTCGTCCGACGTATCATTCATTGATACGAGTCTCGCCTTATCGTCCCAACCGATTTTTCAAAGAACACTTGCATCAATATACCGTCATACAAATTTTCAATCGAGTCTCGGTTCTCTCCAGTCCATTGCGGACAAACCTTCCGCAATTCTCACAACGCGTCGATGCAATTCAGCACACAAGTGGTATACCATATACCACTCGAAATTGAGTCATTCATCGCATACGTGGTATGGCATATACCACTCGAAAATCAAGTCATTTCCTTCGCATTCTACTCACTATGAACCAACGATCTCTTCCGACTCACGATTTCCGCAGTGATCGTGCTTGATCACAACCGTAACTTTGATTAAATCAAATCCGATACAACTCGGTCAATGTCCTCGTTTGCCAACACAAGTTTGGTGTGCGACCGAATGATTTATTCTATCGATTTACGATTTTTAGTTTCTTTATGTTGCATCTTGTGTAACGATTTATTTTCAATCTCCTTTGCACTCCGTGTAACGATTAATTTGATATGTGTTGCACCACGTGCAAAATTTTTTACTTCCGACATGCGTTGCACATCGAGCAACGATTTATTCCCGACTTTCAACGTCAATGCCTAAATCCGTTCAACACATTCGGTATTGGCTTATCACTTTCATTTTAACGCATATTCACAATTAACTTGTTGCACTTCGTGTATCATTTAATTTCTTATTCAACATGTTACATTACTACAACAACTCAAATCATATTTCACAATTTGTTGCACTTACAGCAACTAAAATTTTTTTACGGCTCGTTGCATTCAATGCAAGATACCCTTCGCGACTTTCTTAGCAAACATCATGTAATTTCCAAAACACATACGGCAAAATTACATGATTTGTATAGACTTATTGTATGGAACATCCAGTACGGCATCGAGTAGAGTCAAGAGTGATTTCAAGTGATGGTGGGCGACATTTTAGAATTGTAATGAAGCGAGCATCCGGAGAAAATTGAGCCTAGAGTGTTGATACCAATTTGTCATGCCCCGACCCGGAATCATCCGTATCATCGTCCTCGTAGGGGGCGTGATGCCGCACGAGCCTGGAGTTGCGCTTGTGCAAGACAAGATGACAAGTTCTCAAATGGTTATCTTTTGATTCGATCTTAACAACGAAAGAAAAACAGAGTATACGAAACAATTCGCTTTATTGATATTCGAAACTGAGATTACAAAGGCTTTCGATAGCCTAACAATATATGCCAGATTGGCTACAACACTCAAGTTCTCTCTTGCCCACAAAGGATTTTACCATTCCATATATCATGCCTTCTATATCTCGACCGCATCAATCCTGTTGCATGTCCGAGTGTCAATGCGATCACACGCTTCAATACGCTTCGGCATTCCGAGCCTCAACGCGTTCAAGCAACGCTTCGTCGTGAGCCATCCATTTCCTGTACCCTGCATAAAGCTGGTGGGGGATCAGTACGTTCGTCCTCGCATGTACTGATGCAAAGACCTTCTTTCTAAACCGATATTTTAGTATTCATGTTGAATCATGCAACTTATCTTATGATCTTGCTATATTCTCCTTAGGGTCAATTTTATGGAATATTCGAAAGCGTAAAGCATATTAGCATGACAAGCATGATATTCGAATTGAAATAGGCAAGCAATCAAGCAATCTCGTGTTTGTTTCGTGGTACGACTTCTTACCAAGTCGACGTACTCGCCCTTGCACCGACGCAAGGTGAATACGTCCCATTTCTTCCCTGTCATCTTATAAGTGCATCTCTAAGCAGGATCTATGTGTGCGGGACACGTATGTGCCTATACTTTCAACCCATCGTTCCTTAGCTATATGAAGACCGTTGGCATATCCGTGCCGAAATGGACTAAAGGAGTCCCTTACTTTCTTTTCTCTCCTTCTTTTATCGAATTTGGTCGGGTTGCCCCGCGTTTAACAGGTGGGTTGCTGTCCTAACAACCGAAACATTTTCGCTGTATACCATCATTTGTGGCTTTTTCCATCTATAAGCGAGTGCTACTCGTCTTAAGGATGTGCGCCTACAAAGATTATTCATTTCCCTCATAGGCCAAGCGGTTCTGGGGCGCTCCGGCATTTAACCGTTTAGGGGAAACACTCGTGCACGAGTTATTATCATATTTAATCTCAAGTCCATCCCATTCGACCATGCAATGCCCTTATTATTCAAACAACCAAGCATAGTCTTGAGTCCGAGACTCAGACTTTATCATCTCACGTTTCTTTCGTTAGCTTTCTATGTTCTTACATTTTGTACTTTGTTTCAATATTCAATAGCATTATACCTCAACTCAATGTTCCTCAACCGAACGACCCGAAGGTCCCGAACACCTTTCGAGGCATCATGTCATATCCGACAGTTCTGCCACATTCATGCCACAACTGTATTCTCTCGCAACGAAGCCATCTTTTATTATCTCTCGCACATAGGCACGTTTCGACCGTATTTCCATGTCTATGACTTAGTGTTCAACGTCCGTAGCTTGCGCGCTTGGGCACTCGCCTATTGTCTTTCAATGTTCTAGCCTTTCTAACTCGTGCGCGAAGGCACGGAATGGTTCATGCACTAAGGCACTCGCCGAATACAGTTATCCCATGTTCTTGCAGCTTGCGCACCGAGGCGCTTGCCTTTGCGATATCCAATGTTCCATAGCGACTCGTGCATATGATGCACGTTTCATTTCAATTGTTCTAACTTAGTGTTCGACTCACACTACGATTTACCTTCCGATCGGATCACCCCCGTGGTGTCGATAGCTTAACTTTTAGCATACAATGATATATTTGACTTATCGTATGAAGGAGTAAAAGAAGAGTCAATCCTTCCACCTTCAGTCGATTTGCCTTATCGTTTTGCCGAGCCGATGCGGCTCGACTTCATAACTTCGTTGTACGGCCACTCTCCTGACTTAGCCATTCGAGCACTTCGTGCTTATTGAATTATACGTCCGATTTGGCTTACCGTGCCCAAGTCTCAGTCCGTCACAAGGCGTCTATTTGATTTCGTGGACCCCTTACTGAGTAAGGCAAAAGATCGACCTCTAACATTTTCGCGTAAACGTATAGCCTACATATGAAACCAACTAAAATCAATACTTGAATCGATTCGGACTTGCATCTTGGTCGATTCGATTTCTTAGAATCTTCGAGCCGATTCAATGCACTCATCCTTCGGGGCAATGCGGCGCTTCGCATCGATTCAACTCGATGCATTCCTTTAGGACGAGGCAACTCTTTGCATTGACTTAGTTCGATGCGTTGCTTGGGACAACGTAACTCTCGTATCGATTCGCATCGATACATTTCTTTTGGTCAACGCGACTCTTTGAGTCAATGCCTCAGCGTAATGCGCCGTGCGGAGCGGGGCTTAACATGAATCATCTTTAGAGGAATAAATACAAGGATAAGAATACCAAACCTTGTTCTTGCTGAAGAACCATAACTCCACAGTAGGATCCTCATATTGAAGTTGCAGGGAGCAGTACAGTTAGACTCAGTGTGACAGTGAACCTTCTATTTGCAGCAACTTGCAAAGACTTAAGGATCTACCCATGGGGCAAATGGTAGCTCAGTTCTGGAAAAAAAAAGGGAAACAAGAAGACCTGCAACCTGCAAATTTCGTTCTTGCAAGTCTCGACCATAATACATGAAATCAAATCTGCAGAAAAAGTAAACAAAATCCTATTAGAGAAAATACATAGAATTCCTTCCAATTACATGATGTCAAAGAACTATCAAACAAACATGCTCCAATTGGAAAGGCAAAAAAACCATGCTTCCCATATTAAGAATCTATTACACAGACTGTAGTAGAGAATGAGAAACTGTCTCAACATATTTCATCATGTTCTAATAAAAACAAGGGAAAACAAGAATTGGGTCTACAAAAGGGCTTTTGCTTGGTTGCATCCTACATAAGGAGAAAGTGTCTCAACATATTTGTGAAGTTCTAGTTGCAGGATGAAACAAGTTTCCTTTGATTTTTTTTAATACTTGAGTAGTGTATCTTTCACTTGCCATGTTGTTCTTCAGATTCTACATGGTGCTTAAGAACCAAATAAACTACTATATATACCTTTTCCTTGCAAATCATTTTCTCCAGATTTTACATAATTCCCAAGTGATTGCTTCCTTGCAAATTCCTTGAAAAATTCAACCAATATGCTCATTTCATGTATATTCAATCTGAATATTTTAACTGCATATAATATTAGACCATACTACACCATACCAATTTTTAAAAACCTTGAGAAGCTTTTAAAAGAAAATCTCAAATGAGTTAAAATATAGTAGGGCAACCAATGAAGAGATCATCTTCTTTTACAGAGGTGTTAATGTTTCTGAACTTGTAGTCAAATGTCCAAGTAAATAACATATGAAAACCCAAAAAAAAAATAACTAATAGATTTTGATGGATGGAACTAATAGATAGAATTCTTTATGCATTTTACAAAAAGCATTCAATAAGCCCGATATTGTGTATTTTGTGTAGGCCAGTTATCATAATATTTAACATAAATGAATACTTAACAAAATAACTTGTAAATAAATTAATACTAGTTAAGAAATAAAGAATGACATAAAGTTCAGGCGAAGGCAATGTTGTAATACCTGATCAATGTCGATAATATACATACTTACAAGTGGTAACTTCTTTCCCAACTCTTCAAGTACAGGCCGAGACTTTCATTCATTTTTTCAAATTAAGCAAAAATGTGCAATAACTTGTTTTCCTTCCTTGTAACTGCTTCCGAAAACAGAATGGAGATGACATCCAGGGTTAGCTCCTGAAGCTCATATATATGAAGTGCTTACATAGTGCTTTTTGGGCATTATCTTAAGGGATGACTAATATTAGTTTCATAAGAACCTTACAAGCATAAACTCGGACACCTAAAAAGCATAAACTCGAACATCTTACAAGCATAAAAATCTAGAAAACTATAGTATTCTAGTACGCTAGAACCTTACAAGAATAAACCCGAACATCTTACAAGCATATATGTTACCTATAACCATGACATAATCCTTACCTTTTTCCAGAATTAAAATCATGCAATGAACAAAACGTAAATCCTTACCTTGGCTGAGTCGGGAACAATGTGTAGCAACAACTTCTCTAATGCGGCCGAGATGGTACATGTGTCAAAAAAAAAGAAGATTTATATTAATATTGTTACTGAAGAACCAAAGTAGAAGTATGGGAAAGTTTATAGCTGACTTTGATGCGAAGCATGACATAGAAACTAAAATCAATTACAAACTAAAAAATTCGAATTTGGTTTAATTATTTCAAGCTAAAAACAACCTACACTCCGAGAGGTCTTACTATACACGGAGAGCGGCTCGCAGAGCGCAGGTCCAGATGCCGTCGGGCTCCAGATCGGACAGCCAGGAGCCGCCGCAGTCGGAGATGTCGATCGGGGCGAGGGTGGGGGAGAGGTGGTCCCCGGCGAAGCCGATGGCAACGCGACACCCGTCCACGAGCGACACAAGAAAGAGGTCACGGAGGTCGCTGCCGCTGTCGATCTCGACGACAATCGGACGCCCCTGCCATGGGAACTCGAACACTCCCAGCTCCCACACCGGTGGGAGGTCAAATTTCTCCTCGACGTCGTCGACGTCTTCGAAGCAGTCGGCCTCGATCGTCGACGCCTGTTTTTTCTTCTTCTGCTGCTGCTGCTGCTGGTGGTTCTTCTTCGCTTTGGCTTCTCGAACGGGACGTGATGACCATCCCGATGCTCCTCTCCGATGGATGTAGGGTTAGGATTTGGGGACGAGATTAGGTGGATTTGGGGATTAGGGTTTTGGGTCTATAGGAGAAGGAAGGAGGAGAAAGAGGAAGAATAGGAGAATGGAGATGTAGAGGAGGAAGAGGAGAAGGGAGATGTAGATTTGAGCTCTGCTTCTCCATCGGCTGGTGGATGAGAGAGATGGAGAAATTGAAAGGAGAGGAAAGCATTGGGAAATAAATAAAACAGGATGGAATGACTAACGTCAATATAGATTTACATTTCAAAAAATTACCAAAATGGTAGCTAAAAAATTGCGCCAATTTTTTTAGGCATATATTAGTTGACAGTTATTACCAAACCGTCACTAAATAAAAGGATGTTTCTTGACGGATCCTCTAAAACCGTCAACTATTATGCTGTAATATTGCTAAATTAACATAAAATAAGGCATTTCTTGACGTAAGGCTAAATCCGTCAAGATAACCTATTTTTTGACGATTTTTTACGACCATCAACTTATAAACCGTCAAGAATCGTCATTTTTCTTGTAGTATGAATTGCCAGTCCAGCCTGTCATAGGCTTTCTCTATGTCTAATTTGATGGCTATGTTGCTCCCTCTTGCCGGAAACTTTATGCATGTGATTAATTCTTGGGCTAACATGATATTATCCTAGATATTTCTGCCACAGACAAAGCCACTCTGCTCCTCAGAGATGATCTTGGGAAGGAGCTCAGACATACGGGAGGCGACGATCTTGGATATGATCTTGTTGGTGAAATTGCAAAGACTGATAGGACGAAAATCACGGAAAGACTCCGGATTGTCCTTTTTCGGAGTGAGGATCAGATTGGTGCTCGAGATGGCTCCCGGGTACGTCGTACCTTGAAAGAAGGCGATGACCGCCTCGAGGATATCGACCTTAATGATGTCCCAGCATGAGCGAAAAAATACCCCCAAAAACACGTCTGGGCCAGGAGCATTATGCTCGTCAAGAGCCCAGATGGTGTCTTTCACCTCTTGCTCGGACGGAGGGTGCTCAAGCCTGATGTTATCGCCGTCGCTGATGAGATGAGGAATTTCCTCCAGGAAAGAGGGGTCCCTGCTGACCGTCTCCTTGGCGAACAGTTTGGAGTAGTACTCAGCCGCTGCCGCTTGGATACCCTTTTAGTCTCTGATGATGTTTCCGTTATTCCCAACAATTTGGTGAAGGGTGAGTTTCTGCCTGCGACCATTGACGCAAGCATGAAAGTAGCTCAAATTTCTGTATCCCTTGTTGTCTCATTTAAGCCTGGCTTTCTGCTTCCAGAAATCAGTCTCCACTTTAGACGAAATTTGAGGATGGCTTTAGTAAGGTTTAGAGCGGTCCTGGCCGCGGGGGATCTATCGTGCATGAATCTGATCTCTACTCGATTGACGTCGTCTTCGGCCTCTCGGATAGCCTGAAAAATGTCCCCATAGGCCTGCTTGCTCCAAACCGCCAAGGCTGTCCTCGTGGCCTTGAGCTTGATGGACACTCTCGTGAGGGGCTCGGCGTCGTCCGGACTGCTCCACGCTTCCGTGACGACGCCTATGAACTGGGGGTGTTCGCTCCAAAAGTCCAGGAATTAAAAACACTTATTGTTCGTGTCCAAGTTGCTGAAGATTTCAACTAACTGAGGGGCATGGTCGGACTCGGTGGCATTGAGGTGGTAGAGCTTGGAAGTGGTCCCCATTCTGAGCCAATAGGCGTTCGTAAGGGCCCTGTCCAGTCGAGATTATTGGCGATGATCCCCATCCTATATGTTGTTGTCACGCCCCAGAACCAGAATACTGGAGAGCGGAGGAATGACTCAGCCAGCTACGTATTACGGGTAGATGAATACCGTATAATACGATCAATGCTGTCTAACCAGACGAGGGGGTGCATACTACATAAAGGTCTTACTATGGTCATTTCACATCTATTGTCTCAATCATTCAAACAAGGAAACAGTAATAAAGAACATGTAAGATAAAGCAGTAAGGCGTCCCAAACGCTCAGTCAAAATGTTCTTGAGATCTGGCTTTACAAAATATAGCCAGATGATATAGCAAGTATACACAATTGTTATCAGCTGCAGTCTGACTTAATTACAATCATATAAAAGTAAGTACAAGACAATCCGACTAACATGTCGGTGCCAAACGGCTAAGTATAAAGGTAAATAATAAAAGAAACGGTGAAGTAAGGAACCCATGTTGACACAAAGTCACAGTCAAACAAATATTGACTACATTGACTAAATAATATCTGTATAAATTCAATACGACACACGATGTCTGCATTCAGTTCAGGACAGACAACAGCTCAGTTTCCGACTCTCAGTGTATTTTCGAGTCTGTACTTTTACATTTTATTGAGTCTAGAAATATGTACTCTGAGTTATGCTGAGCTCTTGGAACTTAGTCTATAAGCCTACCCAAAATCCTAAGCTCCACCAAAACAAATTGCCCACAAGTCCCACTTAGGACCACTCTGTGCTCTGGAGACAGAGTTCGGGCCGAACTCTGCCTCCACACAGAGTTCGGGCCGAACTCTGTCCCCTAAAAATCAGGAACCCTAATTTTAGGGTTAGCTGGTTGCTAGCTGTCCAACGGCCAAATTTTTGAATTTCCCTACCCGAATTCTGGCCGAATTCTGCCTCTAAAAACACTATAAATAGGGCATGAATTCTCTCATTTCAATTCACTCAATCTTCTCTTCTCTTCTCTCCTACAAGCTCAATAAGCCATACCCTTTCCATCTACTAGCCACAAGCCTCCTAAGTCTCGAGTGCTCAGCATCTCTCAGTTAGGATTCTTGTGCAAGAGTCGAAGAAGTCGCTTGGACAATTCCAAGCAAATCGCCACTGCGATTCTCTGTTAGAAGTTGACGTGCTCTTCTGAAGAAAAGGCACGGGTTGTAAACTACTATTTCACAAATAGTGGATTTAATCCTGAGCTAGAGTTCTCAGGCCTGGACTAGTCCTCCACGAGGGAAACCAGGTTAAAATCGCTGTGTTTGCGTATGCTCTTCTGCTCTTCATTTATTTTCCGCACTTTACTCTGATTATTTATTGTTGGTGAAAGAGTTATTTTAATTGGCTATTTTTCTATATAAACTCTATTCACCCCCCTCTAGTGTTGCCAAACTGTTCTTCAATTGGTATCAGAGCTCTGTTCTCTTTACAAGGACTAACATCCTAAGAGCTGATCTATGGCAACCACACAATCCTTGATTTCCAATCATGGTGAAGGTCAGTCCACTCATAGGCCTCCCCTATTTGATGGGACTAACTACACATATTGGAAAACAAGGATGAGCTTCTATCTTAAGTCTCTAGACTTTGACCTGTGGACTGTCGTCACTGACGGTTACAAAAAGCCCGCCAGGATAGTTGTCGATGGTGACCTCATTGAGAAACCACACGACAAATATTCTGTCGAGGAGAAGAAACAGGCAAGTCTAGATGCTAGGGCTATTAATGCTTTATTCTGTGCTATAGACAGGAATGAGTTCAACAGGGTCTCTACATGCACCACTGCTCATGAAGTATGGAGACTTCTAGAAGTGACGCATGAAGGAACCACACAGGTCAAGGAATCTAAAATAAGCCGTCTCACTCAAGAATACGAAGCCTTCAAGATGAAGCCAAGTGCGACGATCACTCAAATGATCACAAGATTCTTCGACATCATCAATCCTCTATCTTCGCTTGGAAAGCAGTACTCAAACCACGAGAAGATTCGTAAGCTGCTCAGAGGGCTACCAAAGATTTGGAACCCTAAGGTGACAGCCATCATAGAAGGAAACGATCTCACAACAATGTCAATGGAGACCTTGATGGATAAGCTTATGACTCACGAGCTTGACCTCAAGGACTTCGAAGAGCCTACTCCGAAGACCAGGGAGATCGCACTTAAAGCTCATCAACGAAGAGCTAATCATGATGAGACCGAAGAAGATAATTCTGATGATGAAGACCAAGCTCTCATGGTTCGCAACTTCAGGAAATTCCTTCGCTTCAACCGAAGGAAGAAGGAATCTCAAGAAGACGATGAAGAAGAACCAACTTGTTACGGTTGCAAGAAAACTGGACATGTCCGAAAAGACTGCCCATTCCTGAAGAAGAGCAACCGCTATGAGAAGCCTTACAAAAAGAACTCATCAAAGAAATATGCCAACACAGGTATCTGGCATGAAAGTGAAGCAAGTGACTCTGAGGAAGAAAAGGACTCTCCTCAAGATACAGCAAATGTGTGCCTGATGGCAACTTCTAACAAGGTATCTAACGAAACTCTGGATGACTTCTCTTTTGATGAACTTGGCGATGCTTTCACTGATTTACTCGATGATCATAAAAAGGTCATCGGTAAATATAAACATGCCAAGGACAAAATCAAAAGTCTAGAAGATGAGATACAAAGAATTTCTTTACTTCTTGATAATGTTAGAAACACATCACCCACAAATGACACTGATGAAGCATCCAAGCTTAAATTAAGCTTACATGATGCTGAAGCACGTATTGAGCAACAAACTCAAGAAATCACTACTCTCAACACGTTGCTTACTGAAGAAAAGAGTAGACACAAGATTTCCATGACTAAGATTTATGGCTTAAATATTAAGGTTGATGAACTGCAAGCTGTTTCTAAAAGATTAGAAACCAAATTGGGTAAACAGGTTGTTCAACCTCAAACCCAATCACATGGGCACAACACCACTCATGCTAGTCAACCACGTCAATCTCATGCAGCACATAACCATGCTTTTATATACACAAACTTTCACAAACCACGTGCACGTAAGAACAATTCTCACTCAGTACACACTCATCATGCACAAAGACACAATCAACATCACTCCACACATAAAAAGCATCATGCCATGCCATATAGACAAAATCATCATGCAATGCCATATAGACAAGATCCTCATATACCATATAGACAAAATCATCATGCCATGCCATCTTGACAATATCAGCATGTCACACATCATAGACAATACCATCACTCTATGCCTCATAGACACCATCAACATGCCACTTATTCCATGCATAATCATCTTCACCATGCTAACTCTTCACATCATGTTCATCCTCATCCTGTTGCTTATAGATATTATTCTCATGCTCCTAGTATAAATAAAAATACTATCTGTACTTATTATGGATTACATGGACACATCTCACCACAGTGCAGAGTTAGAAGACTTGTAGATAAAAGAATATATGCTTGGTTCCCAAAGACTAACTTTTCAGGACCCTCAAGAACTCGGGTACCAAAGGTCACATCTACTCTTGATGTAGGTGGACCTTCCCTCCTCAACTGAAAGTAAGTGGATTCTCGATAGTGGATGCTCGTGACATATGACGGGAGACGCAAATCTTTTTGCATCACTATCGATGAAGAGAGAAGGATACGTATCCTTCGGTAACAATCTCAAAGGGCACATTATAAGTAATGGTATCATTGGTCATCCTCCTTCTCCTGTAATAAAGGATGTCTGCCTTGTGACCGAGTTAAAGCATAACCTGCTCAGCATTAGTCATCTTGCTGATCATGGATATGATATTAACTTTGGACAAAACAGTTGCTACATTTATGATAGGTCAACAGGAGACATTGCTTTTGAAGGGAAAAGAGAGGACAACATCTACATTTTCTATCTTTCTATAAATTCTAACAATGCAGGTAGATGTCTATATGCCCACAAAGACGAACGACTACTTTGGCACCAGCGTCTTGGTCATGCCAACATGGATGCTATATCCAGGCTTTCCACCAAGAAGCTAGTGAGAGAATTGCCTGAAATCTCGTTCAAAAAGGACACGGTATGTGCCGAATGTGAACTAAACAAGGCAACCAAATCCTCATTTCATTCTATCAACTCTGTAAGTACTACTAGACCCTTGCAACTACTTCATATGGATTTATTTGGTCCTAGTAGAATAGCTAGCCTTGGAGGCAAACTTTATGCATTTGTTATTGTTGATGATTTTTCGAGATTTACATGGGTTTTCTTCCTCGCTAATAAGAGCGATGCTATTTCTGCTTTCAAAATTTTTGTAAAGAAAGTTCAAAACGAAAAAGGCTACATGATTACTCGAATCCGAAGTGATCATGGAGGCGAATTCATAAATTATGATTTTGAAAGTTTTTGTAATGCAAATGGTTTTGATCATGAATTTTCTTGTCCTAGAACTCCTCAACAAAATGGTGTTGTGGAGCGGAAGAATAGGACTCTTGGCGATATGGCTAGAGTCATGTTGAATAAATTTTCTCTTCCGAAATATTTTTGGGCAGAGGCTGTAAGTACAGCATGCCACATTTTGAATAGGGTGCTTATTCGTCCCATTACGAAGAAAACACCGTATGAGCTTTGGTTTGGGAGAACCCCCAATGTTTCTTATTTTAAATTTTTTTGCTGTAGATGTTTTATCCTTAACACCAAAGACAACTTAGGCAAATTTGATGCCAAAGCTGTCGATGGTATCTTCCTTGGTTATGCCGCCAAGAGTAAGGGATATAGAGTTTTCAATAAACGCTCACTTATTGTGGAAGAGTCAACAAATGTGACTTTTGATGAAGACAACAGTGCAGCAAGTACTCTTGATGATGACGTTGAGCCATCAACTTCTACTCCAATGAATACTTCAACCGAAACTAATTCTCTGGAGGGTTTGCCTAAGAAATTCTCTTTCAAACCTTCTCATCCAGAAAATTTAGTTATAGGAGAAGTTTCACGTGGAGTAACTACTAGATCATCACTAAGAGACTCCATTGCTAGCACTGCCTTCATTTCACAAGTAGAGCCTAAAAACATTTCTGAAGCTTTTAATGATGAATTTTGGATTTCTGAGAACTCAACCAATTCGAGAGAAGCCAAGTATGGGAACTCGTTCCTAGACCGGTTAATCACTCAATTATTGGTACTAAATGGGTTTTTAGAAACAAAGTAAATGAAGATGGTTCAGTCACACGTAACAAAGCTCGTCTAGTAGCTCAAGGATACAACCAAGAGGAAGGTATCGACTACGATGAGACGTATGCTCCTGTTGCTAGACTAGAATCCATTCGGATGCTTTGTGCTTTTGCTAATTTTCAAAACTTTAAATTATTTCAAATGGATGTGAAAAGTGCTTTCCTGAATGGTTTTATCTAGGAGAAAGTTTATGTGAAACAACCCCCTGGCTTTGAAAATCACAAATTTCCCGACCACGTGTTCAAGCTGAAGAAAGCGCTTTATGGCCTTAAACAAGCCCCCAGAGCTTGGTATGAAAGGCTAAGCAGTTTCTTGCTTGAGAAAGGTTTTTCAAAAGGGAAAATTGAAACTACACTGTTTATAAAATCTTTCAAAGACACTATTTTATTAATTCAGATTTATGTTGATGATATTATTTTTGGGTCTACTGATGAAACTCTTTGTCAAGAATTTGCCAAGTGTATGCAGACGGAATTTGAGATGAGCATGATGGGAGAGCTCAACTACTTTCTTGGTCTGCAAGTAAAACAACTGGCTAATGGAACTTTCATCTGTCAATCGAAGTATACCAAGGACATGCTGAAGAAGTTCGATCTTGACAACATCAAACCAATCAGCACTCCAATGGCTACTTCAACCAAACTCGAACCAGATGAGAGCGGCAAACCCGTTGATCAACGTAAGTATCGAGGTATGATAGGCAGCTTACTTTATTTAACTGCTAGTCGCCCCGATATCATGTTTAGTGTTTGCCTATATGCTAGATATCAAGCAAATCCTAAGGAATCTCACATGACCGCGGTTAAGCGTATCTTTCGATACCTTAAGGGTACGGTTACAGTGGGCCTATGGTATCCCAAGTCAACATCATTTGACCTCATCGGTTACTCTGATGCTGACTTTGCTGGATGCAAGGTCGACCGTAAAAGTACGAGCGGCACGTGTCATTTATTAGGAAAGACTTTAGTCTCATAGTTTAGCAAGAAGCAGAACTCTGTCGCACTATCCACAACAGAAGCTGAATACATAGCAGCTGGGCGTTGTTGTGCACAAATTCTGTGGATGAAGCAAACCCTTGAAGACTATAAGTTATCTTTTATGCATATTCCTATATTCTGTGACAATACTAGTGCAATCTATTTGACTAAGAACCCTGTCTGCCACTCATGCACTAAACACATTGAGATCAGACACCACTTTTTGCGTGATCATCAGCAAAATGGCACGATTAACTTAGAATTTATTGACACTGATCATCAGCTGGCAGATTTCTTTACTAAGCCACTATCCGAAGAGCGCTTCAATTTTCTTTGTCGTGAACTTGGAATTTTAGATGAAGCAGTTATAAATTGAAACTCACCTGCGTAAATATCGAGTATATTGTGATTCCTTTTCGAAGAATTTGGTATGGGTACAAGCCGAAAGGGTCCTTCTGACAACAAGGCGTAAAAGCCTAAGCGACACGGTGTACTAGTCCTCAGGACTACCGCTAGCTGGGATCCGGCCCCTGCAGCTAACCCATGGCAAATTTGGACTATTGAACCACAGTATATGTCCTTATTTATTATATGGCTCGTTTTCGATTTAATATTGCCTAATTGAGATTTTCTAAAGTTCATTCTGGTTTCTGAGTACCTCTCTATCTATTTTTAAATTCAACACTCTTTGTTGACCTCAACTACCTTTTGTTTAACTCTTAAACATTTTCTTCATGTTCTTTGCCTGTTTTCAGTTCTGGACCATTGATCCAGAACTCGGGCCGAACTCTGCCCCTATCAGAGTTCGGGCCGAGTTCGGTTCTTAGGTTCCAGGGTCGGGATCTGGCTCTGCCGTTGGATCAATTCTAATCCAATGGTCAATATTTCACCCGACCAAAGACAAAGCCCTACTTTTTGTCGGGATTCCATCTCTCTCCTTCACTATTATCACCTTTCTCACCTATACAAACTCTTTCCTTGAAACCCTAACCCTAGTTTTTGATCTAGAGTGCTCCATTGCTTCTCAAAATCAAGAAAAAGGGGTTTCTCTCCATTCTCTTCCATTGTTCATTACTTATTTGAGGTACCATTCCTATTTTCTATCTTCTAGTTAAAATCTTTTAATGGCTCCTTGCTTGTTCAATCGTGGGAAGAGAATTCGAGTTGAAAGTATTTCCTCTTCGGATTCTCCTCCATCAATTGAACAAATCATTGAACAACTTCAACCACCTCATCCCTTGTTCAATCCACCACGTCCTCATAATCCTTCCACCTATGACAACAGACTTTTTGTCTCACAAGATGCATCAAACAACTGGTTTAGTGACTTTCGGAATCGTTAGGTATTCACAGGACATCCTATTAATTTCTCCATATTCTCTCAATATGATTCTTTATTCCATGATCTCTATCTTGATGAACTAGTTACCACAACTTCTGCTATCTATCGTCATGCCGTTCAAATGTTCTACTGCAACTTAACCTTTGATGACCTTCATATTTATTCACGAGTTGCAGGTATCAATATATCTTTTGATGACTTTGACTTAGCCGAATATCTTGATCTTTTAGAGCCCAATTCTTGGGAAAAGCTAGTTGACGCTCGCTCGTTCCGTTTTCCCGATGGAATTTCCCTTGAGAGCTTTAAGGACGATTTGTGTACTCCATACACACGTCCTCGCAAGCTCACGGCTAAATATCTCAATCTATTTTTTTCTGACCTTCATTGGATTATTTCTAACACTATTCTACCCAAAACAGGTTCCCATGATGACATCACTTATCTTGAAATATCTGCTCTTTATCATCTTCATTTTGGAATTTCTTTCAATCTTCCACGTACCATGATGGACTGGATGATTCACTGTAGGAGGAAACCACGAGCTTTGGTTTATCCTCTGTATCTTCCTTTGATCTTTCGTGCTTTTCATATACCACTTGATGATTGTCCGTTCCTGCCTGCACCTGCCTTTCTATCCAAAGCACGACGCCTTCAGCCTGTCGCTGCTTCTGAGTCATCTGAGCACTCTGCTGATGAGGAACCTGACGCCCCTCCTCTTGGTCAGGCTGCACCTCCTCCTCCTGCCACTCTTGAGTCTCTTCAGACTATGCTTCGCGATCGCTTTGCTATTGAGGATGATCGCTGGACGCAGCAGGATTACCGTACCACCTTGCAGATCAGTGCCCTTGGGAACTCTCTGCATGATATGCGGTATTCGCTTGATCGTCATCCTGATCTGCATGTGCCTATTGAGCGGGATCCAGATCGCGCGGGTCATCGTATAGACGATCCGTGGGTCATGAGGTATATGGATCCTGATGATGCTTTTGTGGATCTTCAGATGTTCCAGGACCTTTTCGATGTTCCAGGACCTTCTCGTGCTCCATGATGGAGACTGGCTTGATATGCTGCTGCCACTGCTGATGGTCTTAGTTGCCTTTTGTTTTTAGTTATTTCAGTTTGTTATGGATTTATGTACTGGATTTATGTCTTCAAACCCTGATGATGTGCTGGTTGGTGGATAACATTTTATGCTATTTTTCGTAGTTCTACTTTATGTCAGTGACTTGTTTTATTAGTATTATACTGTTTCTTCTCTGCTTGGTGTGGTTGGATTACTTTTCATTATCTATACTGCTATTCCCATGCTTTTCCTTATGCAGTCTATATGATCCTTTATATTGCTAACTGCCAAAAGGGGGAGAAATATGTATATTTGTGTGCTTGTGTTTGCTTTTGGGAAAATATTTTTATCAGGCCACAGGTTCTATGTATTATTTACGGGGGAGAGCTATTGATTCTAGCCCGGCACCGTTCACTGATTACGGGGAAGCTATCTTATTCTAGCTCGGCATTGTTTATGGGGGAGCTGTGTTTTAACCAACTGTGTCCAGGTATGAATATTGAAATATACATTTATTATTTTGTCAATTATCAATATGGGGGAGATTGTTGACACAAAGTCACAGTCAACCAAATATTGACTACATTGACTAAATAATATCTGTATAAATTCAATACGACACACGACGTCTGCATTCAGTTCAGGACAGACAACAGCTTAGTTTCCGACTCTCAGTGTATTTTCGAGTTTGTACTTTTACATTTTATTGAGTCTAGAAATATGTACTCTGAGTTATGCTGAGCTCTTGGAACTTAGTCTATAAGCCTACCCAAAATCCCAAGCTCCACCAAAACAAATTGCCCACAAGTCCCACTTAGGACCACTCTGTGCTCTAGAGACAGAGTTCGGGCCGAACTCTGCCTCCACACAGAGTTCGGGCCGAACTCTGTCCCCTAGAAATCAGGAACCCTAATTTTAGGGTTAGCTGGTTGCTAGCTGTCCAACGGCCAAATTTTTGAATTTCCCTACCCGAATTCTGGCCGAATTCTGCCTCTAAAAACACTATAAATAGGGCATGAATTCTCTCATTTCAATTCACTCAATCTTCTCTTCTCTTCTCTCCTACAAGCTCAATAAGCCATACCCTTCCCATCTACTAGCCACAAGCCTCCTAAGTCTCGAGTGCTCAGCATCTCTCAGTTAGGATTCTTGTGCAAGAGTCGAAGAAGTCGCTTGGACAATTCCAAGCAAATCGCCACTGCGATTCTCTGTTAGAAGTTGACGTGCTCTTCTGAAGAAAAGGCACGGGTTGTAAACTACTATTTCACAAATAGTGGATTTAATCCTGAGCTAGAGTTCTCAGGCCTGGACTAGTCCTCCACGAGGGAAACCAGGTTAAAATCGCTGTGTTTGTGTATGCTCTTCTGCTCTTCATTTATTTTCCGCACTTTACTCTGATTATTTATTGTTGGTGAAAGAGTTATTTTAATTGGCTATTTTTCTATATAAACTCTATTCACCCCCCTCTAGAGTTGCCAAACTGTTCTTCAACCCACTCGAGTCCTCCTGTAATCATGCCTCTAGTATTGACCATCTTGGAGGTAGAAGTACGCTGGATCCTCGGGAACCGGCTCTAAATCTGGCCATACAAAACCAGAGAGGTTAGACCTCTAATAGCAAGTACCACAAGGAAGGACGATATGAAGGACATAAACCAGTAAGTAAAAGAATATAATAATAGATCTCTGCTTGCTACTAGGATTCACATCACATCACGACACTTCGAACCAACCTCCCAACCAAACAAGGACAAAAGTTGGCCCGTCATGTCCTGACATTCTGATCATCCTAGTTAGGTAACAGAGTAGTATAGTACACAAATAAATCATCTTGAACGGCCAATCAAATTCTACGGCTTGCTATTATGAGTCCCAAGTTATCCTGGAATTATGCAATTAGGGATTCCTCAGTTCTTACTATGTGCAAGCAAGGCTAGTCTATCCAATCAATCAATTGCGCCAATCATGTAGTTAGACGAGTCCCAACGGGATGCCCGCCGTTATAGCATGTACAATAATATAAGCAGATATCGTTCCCTGCCCGTGTGACAGATCTGCAGTATCTGTGGGAACCAGCCGGCCCGTCGGGCACTTAATAGTCCCAAGGGGGCTGCCATGTAAGAACTCGGGAATCCATTCTCTCCATGCCATCATTATTTTATTTAACTTAATAGTCTCTACATTGAGTGAAGTTCCATGCCGTGGATCATGGTCATTCAAATGAGTACTTTCGTACGGGGTACGATATGCACAACTCTACAATGATTCCAGTGCGGTTAGGTTGCAGGTCTTACATAGCGTAATGCAACAATCAAATCTAACCACGGTAATCATGCCTTGACCATAAAGTACACATGCTATTTTGTAAAATCGATAAATCATGACACAAAGCACGTTCCTCATAACAATCGTTATTTGACAATATTAATATATCATGATTTTATCAAGTTAATGCAAAAAGGCGTAAGGATATATTAGAAGAATTATCATGCCATCATTAAATGAATAATTATAAGACAATTAAAACACCCAGGTCAAGAAGTCACGCCAACAAATCTATGCTAAGGCCAAAAGTCACGCAAGAAGTCTGTGCTTAAGACCAACAAGTCACGCTAAGTCTAGCTGGGGTGAGCGTGGAAAATGGGCGTGAATAGTGAGCGTGAAAAGTGATACACGCTGGCAAGCGTGAGCGTATGAGCGTGACAAATAATTCACGCACGCACGCGCAGCGTGAGGTTGAAAAGTCACGCACGCCAAAAGTCACGCACAATGTGATCGTGAAAAGTTACGCACGCAAGCTCAGGGACATGAGCGTGAAAAGTCACGCACGCAGACAACGCGAGCGTAACAAATAATTCACACACGCAAATGCGAGCGTGAAAAAAATACACGCTAACATGTAAGAACACGAGCGTGACTAAAAATACACGCAGACACGTAAAGACGTGTGCGTGACTGAAAATACACGCAGACACGTAAGAACGTGTGCGTGACTGAAAATACACGCAGACACGTAAGAACGTGTGCGTGACTGGGCTGATGTTTACGTGAGCACGTAAGAATGTGTGCGTGAAACATCTCCCAAACTCCAAGTCCTATGGAGCCTTGTTCCAGTGCCAGAAATACACGCTAATATTGGTGGACCAAGAACCCATGAACAGCCGAAATACTATAACTTAGATCTAGAGAAAACCAGCCGTAGAAATCAAAAATGCTAAGAACTAAACTCTCTCAGAATCATGAGAGGAAGAGTAATGATCCACAAAAATGGATAAAGGAGAAGCAAGTTTGCACTTGCCTACTACTACTGCTACTGCTGGTGGGTGGAGAGTAATGAGAGGAAGAAGAAGAGTAATGGTGAGAATGAAGTAATGAGGAGAGAGAAAGAGTTGGAAGCTTTAAATAGGGGGAGTGGTGGTAGGTGGGAGCTAATGGGCCGGGTTGCACAGATCCACCCAAGCCGAAACCCACTAAGACTAAAGCAGGAAATAAAATACAGGAAATAAAATGCAGAAATAAAATTGCAGGAAATAGATTAACATGGAATTTAAAGAGCAGATAATTAATTAACATAGAAATTTAAAGGAATTTAAATACAGAATAATACATGATAAATACTAAATAAATACACATGAGCTGTACATGTATAAAAATACGTATTCCGGGAACGGGGAGTGACATCTCTACCCACCTTAGAAAAATTTCGTCCTCGGAATTTCAAATCCAAGCCGGATAGAAATATCAGAGCTAAACTAATACAAGCAATTCTAGTGAGCAAGCAATCATTTTACCATATTAAAAACAAGTACTATATAAGTAAATCCATCATTCTACGATATCAGGTAGTTCTATCCATAAGGCGATAAGCATGAGAAATCAAGACAATCAAGGTATGCAGAAAGAGATATACCTTGTGAGTCAAACAGGTGTGGATACCGTAATCGGATATCATACTCACGTTCCCACGTTGACTCTCCCAAGGAGTGATGACCCCAAGCAACACGGACAAGACTAATTGTTCGGTTCTTGAGTATCTTCTCTCTTCGGTCCAAAATGGACACAGGCTGTTCCTCGTAAGACAGGTTGGTACCAACAACCAGCTCAGAATGATCGAGGACATGGCTTGGGTCTGATACATACCTACGTAATTGAGATACATGAAACACGTCATGCACCTCTCGTAACGAAGGTGGAAGGGATAAACGATAAGCAATATCGCCTATCCGATCAAGAATAACGAATGGGCCCACGTACCGCGGACTCAATTTCCCACGAACGCCAAATCTAATGACCCCACGAGTAGGTGAGATCTGCAAGAATACGTGGTCCCCAACAGAGAACTCTAACGGCCTACGATACTGGTCCGCCCAATGACGATGCCTGTCCTGCGCAACTCGAAGACGCACTCTAATTCTCTTAACCACTTCAACCGTCTGAACAATCATTTCTGGGCCTAACATTTTCCTCTCTCCGATATCATCCCATGCAAGCGGTGATCTGCACTTCTTACCATATAGTGCTTCGAATGGCGCCATCTGGATACTGGCTTGATAACTATTGTTGTATGAAAACTCAACTAAGTGCAGGTGGCTCTCCCAAGATCCTCCAAAATCTAGAGTGCAAGCTCGCAACATGTCTTCTAAAGTCTGAATCGTTCTTTCTGATTGCCCATCTGTTTGTGGATGGTAAGCCGTGCTAAACCTTAACTTGGTACCAAGACTATGATGTAAGCTCTTCCAGAAATATGATGTAAAGCGGGTATCCCGATCCGACACAATACTGACAGGGACTCCATGCTGCCTGACTATCTGTTGCATATATAACTCTTCTAACTTTTTTGTAGATTGTCCTACTCTGAATGGAAGAAAGTGTGCTACCTTTGTAAGCCGATCTACTATTACCCAAATAGCATCCTTACCACTTGGTGATCTCGATAAACCGGTCACAAAGTCCATCGTGATGTGCTCCTACTTCCATTCCGGAATAGGAAGCGGTTGTAATAACCCAGCTGGCCTCTGCTGTTCTGCCTTCACTTGCTGACATACCAAGCAACGGGAAACGAATCTAGCTACCTCCCTCTTCATTCCGTTCCACCAGAAATGCTGCTTGATATCTTGGTACATCTTGGTCCCTCCAGGGTGAATAGAATATTGAGAACTGTGAGCTTCTGCCATAATCTCCTGTCTGATATCTCCACTAGGCACACATAGACGCGATCCAAACCTAAGTGTACCATTTTCATGAATTCTCATCTCCTTCCTGAGTCCTGACTCACATTCTTCCCTAAGCTTCTGAATCCTTGGGTCTTGTGCCTGAGCTGCCTTGATCCTATCTACCAAGTCAGATTGAACTTATAGACTAGTTAGAACTCCTACATCACTAGAAAGTATAAATTCGATACCCATCTCCTGAAGGTCTTCTAAGATATGCTTCTGCGTTGTCAACATAAATGCGCCGCCTCTCCTGCTAAGAGCGTCTGCTACTACATTAGCCTTGCCTGGATGATACTGAAGCTCCACGTCATAATCCTTGATCAATTCCAACCATCTTCTCTGCCTCATGTTCAGCTCCTTCTGAGTAAAGATGTACTTCAGACTTTTATGATCTGTGTACATCTCCACTCGGTCACCAAATAAGTAATGCCTCCATAGCTTCAGAGCAAACACTACTGCCGCCAATTCCAGATCATGAGTTGGGTAATTCTTCTCGTGGTCCCGAAGCTGCCTCGATGTATATGCTATCACCTTTCCATGTTGCATAAGGACACATCCAAGTCCTTTACCTGACGCATCACAATATACTGTAAAACCTCCGGGTCCAACTGGCAATGTAAGAATAGGCGCTGATATCAACTTCTGCTTCAAAGTCTCGAATGATGCCTGACATTCTGCCGACCAGACGAATGGTACATCTTTCCGGGTCAAGCGGGTCATGGGTGCTGAAAGCCTTGCAAAGTCTGACACAAACCTTCTGTAATATTCTGCCAATCCTAAGAAACTCCGTACATCAGCTACGGCCTTGGGTACTGGCCAACTCTCTACTGCTTCTACCTTCTTGGGATCTACTGCTACTCCAGCTCCTGATATGATATGACCCAAAAAATGAAATATGATCCGACCAAAACTCACACTTACTGAGCTTGGCATACAACTGGTTCTCTCTCAGAATCTGTAACACTTTCCTGAGGTGGTCTTCATGCTCCTCTTCACTAGCTGAGTATTCGAGAATGTCGTCAAGGAACACAACGACAAACTGGTCTAAATATGGCATAAAGATGCGGTTCATCAAATCCATGAATATTGCTGGAGCATTGGTCAAACCAAACGGCATTACTAAGAACTCGTAATGCCCATACTTCGACCTAAATGCTGTCTTAGGAATATCCTCCTTCCGAACCCTCACCTGATGGTACCCTGAACGAAGATCTATCTTGGAGAAAACTCTAGCCTTGCTCAACTGATCAAATAAGTCGTCGATCCTGGGTAATGGGTACTTGTACTTTACTGTTGCCGCGTTAAGCTTCCTGTAGTCAATACACAATCTGGATGACCCATCCTTCTTCCCTACAAGTACCACTGGTACTGCCCATGGTGATATGCTAGCTTGGATGAACTTCTTCTCCTTCAATTCCTCTATGTGCTGATATACCTTGGCCTGCTCCGAATCCGCCATTCTGTAAACTCGATCTGATATCGGTTTAGTTCCAGGTGCCAATTCTATGCTGAACTCAATATCTCTAACCGGTAGTAGACCTGGAAGTTCTTCGAAAAATAAGTCTAGAAATTCTTCAACTACCTTCGGGATCTGAACTTCTTCCATTGCCGCTACTATTCCCTGCTCTGGTTGAGTTGCCTCTGTTCTGACTAAGGTGAATCTCTTAGTGCCTGGAATATCAAAAGATACACTCCCTCTACGACAATCTATTGTCGCATGACTGTCTTTCAGCCAGTCCATGCCTAAGATAACGTCGAAATTTCCAACAGAAAATTCTATCAACCGGGCGGGTAAAGGATGCCCGCACACTACAACACTACATGCTAAACTAACTCTACTAACTCCCACGAGCCCATTACCAGTGAGTATATTCAACCTCCCTGGCAATGCCTCGAACTCCACTCCTAGTCGTGTCGCAAATTGTGCAGATATAAATGAATGGGATGCTCCCGAATCAAATAATGCTACTGCGGGATATGAGGCGACGAGAATGTTATC
The DNA here is from genome assembly GCA_029216955.1 of Iris pallida. NCBI lineage: Eukaryota > Viridiplantae > Streptophyta > Magnoliopsida > Asparagales > Iridaceae > Iris > Iris pallida. The sequence goes on along the minus strand of JANAVB010028000.1, from coordinate 3,527,461 downwards.
TGCCACAACATCTCCCGATGCCAATGCCTCTTCCAAGGATAGTGTGAATGCCTGCCCTCGACCTCCTTGCTGGTTCCCATGCTGTGGCCTAGCCTGGTGCTGCTGCTGGCCCCTTCCTTGATGATGCTGGGGTGGTCTATGCTGATTATGCTGCATCGGCGGTCCCTGCTGCCAAAACATCTGAGCCTGCGGTACTAACGGATGCTGTGCCAACGGCCTTACTGCCACTGCTGGTCCTCGATACTGGCCTGCCCCTGGTGCTGGCAGAGCAGGAAACTGCTGTCCTGGTCCTCCTGACCTCGAATTCATGGGACATGTGGTAACCCGATGGTCTGGATTTCCATATATCAGACACAGTCCATTCAATGTCCGACACACATCTCTAGTGTGTCCCATCTTCCCACAATAAGTGCATTCCGTCGGGGGTTGCTGGTTCTTCCTCTGTTGCTGTTACTGCTGTTGCCTGGGTGGTGCTGGTCCTCGTATCGCCACATCGTGGATACGAATGCCAGGGGATGGTGCTGTTGTTCGGGGCGCTGCTCTCCCTCCTCCTTCAATCTGACTGTGGGATCTCTTCTGACCCCCAGTCCTGGTCGCAAGCCTCTGAATGGTGAGCTCATGCCTTCGAGTTGTCGTTAATATTTCGTCAAAAGTTTGGTAATTGTGCCCCTCTATTAATTGCAAGAGCTTAAGATGAAACCCTTGCTGAAACCTCATGGCCCTATGGCGCTCTGTTGCTACCATCTCTGGGGTGAATCTACTCAATCTGCAGAATTCCGCTGCATAAGCATCTACAGTCTTGCCGGCCTGCCTGAGGTTGATAAACTTCTGTTGTAGCTCAAACTGCGCCACAACTCCATAGTACTTGGTCTTGAATCTTGCTGTGAAATCGTCCCAAGCCACAGGACGTCTAATGCCCACTTCCTCTGATTCCCACCAATCACGTGCGAGATCCTGAAGTAACAACTTCACTATATCCACACGTTCTTCTGCCGGCACCTTAGCTGCTGTCAGAATAGCCTCCATATCCTTAAGCCATACATCTGCTGAAATGGCATCCTCCGTGCCCTCGAAACGGCGGGAGTTGTACTTGCAAAACCTGGCTGATGCTCCTGAATCAGCCCTCACTCCTTTTTCCAAAGCCGTCTGCAATCCTTGGTTAAGCAACACATTCTGCTCTTGTAGCTGAGTGTGCATACGCTGCTGGGCCAACATCTGATGTTGCTGAGTAGCCATCATTCCTCTCATGATCTCCAGAAGGGCTGGTGTGTCCACTTGGGTAGGTGGAACTGTTGGTGGTGGTGGAACATCCGGCGATCCAGCTGCTGGTTCCACTATCACTTCTTCCTGGGTAGCCTCTTGAGTTAGTACTGGCCCTTGTTGCTGACCAACAAGGTCAGGTGGTCCGTGTTGCTCCTACAGTTGTCCAGCTCTGACAGGTGCGGACGAGGTGCCCCTAAGAAAAGGGACAAGAGAACAATCAAACGACCGGACATGAAGGATCAATGAAGTCAAAGGATATCGGAATGTCAAGCAAGAGTTGAGAATAACGAATCAGAAGATCAAGGGGAAACATGTGTGATTGAGACATCCTATAAATCAAAACACCCCATAAGTCTGATATCAGACCTGCATGGGCCACCACTAAAACCTTGTCACGCCCCAGAACCAGAATACTGGAGAGCGGGGGAATGACTCAGCCAGCTACGTATTACGGGTAGATGAATACCGTATAATACGATCAATGCTGTCTAACCAGACGAGGGGGTGCATACTACATAAAGGTCTTACTATGGTCATTTCACATCTATTGTCTCAATCATTCAAACAAGGAAACAGTAATAGAGAACATGTAAGATAAAGCAGTAAGGCGTCCCAAACGCTCAGTCAAAATGTTCTTGAGATCTGGCTTTACAAAATATAGCCAGATGATATAGCAAGTATACACAATTATTATCAGCTGCAGTCTGACTTAATTACAATCATGTAAAAGTAAGTACAAGACAATCCGACTAACATGTCGGTGCCAAACGGCTAAGTATAAAGGTAAATAACAAAACGAGCGGTGAAGTAAGGAACCCACTCGAGTCCTCCTATAATCATGCCTCTAGTATTGACCATCTTGGAGGTAGAAGTACGCTGGATCCTCGAGAACCGGCTCTAAATCTGGCCATGCAAAACCAGAGAGGTTAGACTTCTAATAGCAAGTACCACAAGGAAGGACGATATGAAGGACATAAACCAGTAAGTAAAAGAATATAATAATAGATCTCTGCTTGCTACTAGGATTCACATCACATCACGACACTTCGAACCAACCTTCCAACCAAACAAGGACAGAAGTTGGCCCGTCATGTCCTGACATTCTGATCATCCTAGTTAGGTAACAGAGTAGTACAGTACACAAACAAATCATCTTGAACGGCCAATCAAATTCTATGGCTTGCTATTATGAGTCCCAAGTTATCCTGGAATTATGCAATTAGGGATTCCTCATTTCTTACTATGTGCAAGCAAGGCTAGTCTATCCAATCAATCAATTGTGCCAATCATGTAGTTAGACGAGTCCCAGCGGGACGCCCGTTGTTATAGCATGTACAATAATATAAGCAGATATCGTTCCCTGCCCGTGTGACAGATCTACAGTATCTGTGGGAACCAGCCGGCCCGTCGGGCACTGAATAGTCCCAAGGGGGCTGCCATGTAAGAACTCGGGAATCCATTCTCTCCATGCCATCATTATTTTATTTAACTTAATAGTCTCTACGTTGAGTGAAGTTCCATGCCGTGGATCATGGTCATTCAAATGAGTACTTTCGTACGGGGTACGATATGCACAACTCTACAACGATACCAGTGCGGTTAGGTTGCAGGTCTTACATAGCGTAATGCAACAATCAAATCTAACCACGGTAATCATGCCTTGACCATAAAGTACACATGTTGTTTTGTAAAATAGATAAATAATTAATTTGAAACCTGCATGTGCCTGTATGCCAATATTCGGGATTGGCTAATCGAGTACAATAGTTTATTACATGAACGTGTCTCATTCATTCAATTCAATAAGACGACTAGCCAGTCTCTTAGTTCCAACTAGGAACGCATGATCAATTATTAGTCAATGTCACAATCATTATCAATGGTGACAAGGCATGAAAGTCATTTATGAAGAACAGTTTGGCAACTCTAGAGGGGGGTGAATAGAGTATATATAGAAAAATGACCAATTAAAATAACTCTTTCACCAATAATAAATAATCAGAGTAAAGTGCGGAAAATAAAAGGAGATCAAAAGAGCATACGCAAACACAGCAATTTTAACCTGGTTTCCCTCGTGGAGGACTAGTCCAGGCCTGAGAACTCTAGCTCAGGATTCAAATCCACTATTTGTGAAATAGTAGTTTACAACCGTGCCTTTACTTCAGAAGAGCACGTCAACTTCTAACAGAGGATCGCAGTGGCGATTTGCTTGGAATTGTCCGAGCGACTTCTTCGACTCTTGCACAAGAATCCTAACTGAGAGATGCTGAGCACTCGAGACTTAGGAGGCTTGTGGCTAGTAGATGGGAAGGGTATGGCTTATTTCAGCTACAAGAGAGAAGAGAAGAGAAGATTGGATGGATTGGAATGAGAGAATTCATGCCCTATTTATAGTATTTTTATAGGCAGAATTCGGCCAGAATTCGGGTAGGAAAATTCAAATATTTGGCCGTTGGACAACTAGCAACCAGCTAACCCTAAAATTAGGGTTCCTGATTTCTAGGGGACAGAGTTCGGCCCGAACTCTGTGTGGAGGCAGAGTTCGGCCCGAACTCTGTCTCCAGAGCACAGAGTGGTTCAAAGGGGACCATTTGGGAATTTTTGGTTTGGTAGAGCTTTGGGATTTTTGGGTAGGCTATAGTCTAAGTTTCAAGAGCTCAGCATGACTCAGATTACATTAGTCTAGACTCAAAGAAAGTGTAAAATACAGACTCGAATCAACTGAGACACGGAAGCTGAGCTGTCTTCTGTCTTGAGCTTAATGCAGACGTCGTGTGTCGTATTGAATTATTACAGATATTATTTAGTCAATATTGTCAATATTTGGTTGACTGTGACTTTGTGTCAACAATCTTCCCCATATTGATAATTGACAAAATAATATATGTATATTCAACATTCATACCTGGACACAGTTGATCATAGCAACATAGCTCCCCCATAATCGATGCCGAGCTAGAAATAAGAGCTCCTCCGTGATCAGTGAACGGCGCTGAGCTAGAAGAGATAGCTTTCCCGTAAAGAATGCATTGAACCTGTATAATATCTCCAAAAAGCACAAACAAGCACAGATATACGAAGGCGAAAGATATGAATCTAGCCAGAATATACATAGTTCTGCCCCTTTTGGCAGTTAGCAATATAGACTGCATATGAATGAAAAGATCATATAAACTGCAGTATAGACAATGAAGAGTGATGCAAGCACACCAAGCAGAGAAGAAACAGTGTATGACTAAACAAAATGAGTCACTAGCATAAAGTAAAACTATGATAATGAGCATAAAATGTCATCCACAAAACCAAGTGTCAAACACACAACCAGAGTTTGAGTACATAAAACCAAGTACATAAATCCATAATAAACTAAATAACTGAAATCAAAAGGCATCAACTAAGATCATCATCAGTAGCAGCAGCATATCGAGCCAATCTCCATCACGGAGCACGAGAAGGTCCTGGAGCATCTGAAGGACCGGGGAAGGAGCGACGGGGGTCCAGAAATGCAGCATCCGGATCCATGTAACGCATGACCCATGGATCATCAATGCGATGGCCCGCGCGCTCAGGATCCCGCTCCATGGGAATATACAGATGACGAGACAGGAAATACCATATATCATGCAGAGAGTTTCCGAGGGCACTCATCTGCAAAGTAGTACGATAGTCCAGCTGTGTCCAGCGATCGTCCTCAAGAGTAAAACGATCCTGGAGCATAGTCTGAATAGACTCAAGAGTGGCAGGTGGAAGTGGTGCATCCTGACCGAGTGGAGGGGCGTCAGGCTCCTCATCATCAGAATACTCAGAAGCCTCAGGAGAGGCGACGACTGCCTGAGTACGTCGTGCCTTGGACAGGAAAGCAGGAGCAGGCAAGAACTGACAGTCATGAATAGGAATAATGAACGCACGAAAAACCATAGGAAGATATAAAGGATAAACCAATGCTCTTTGTTTCTTCCTACAATTTATCATCCAGTCCATCATTGTCCTAGAAAGATTGAAGGGGATACAATAATGAAGGTGATACAAAGCAGATATCTCAAAGTAGGTAACTTCATCAGTGGAGCCAGCTTTTGGCAAGATAGTGTTAAAAATGATTCGATAAAGTTCATAGAAATATGGGTTGAGGTGCTTGGCCATAAGTTTGCGAGGACTTATGTTAGGAGCACATAATTCCTCCTTGAAACCTTCAAGAGAAGTATCGCCAACAAATAGAAATTGACGAGCTTCCACAAGTTTATCCCAAGCATCGAGATTAAAAAGATCAAGAAAATCTCCCAACTCAGAATCATTGAAAGCAATGTCAATACCGGCAACCCGGGAAAAGATGTGGGTTGCATCGAAAGTTAAATTGCAATAAAATATTTGGATGGCGCTACGGTAAATGACAAAGTTTGAGGCAACTAACGCATCCAAACATAGATCACGAAACAATGATTCATATTGAGAAAAGATTGTAAAATTTATCGGATGTCCCCCGAACACCGGACGAGTCCGAAAGTCGCTAAACCATGCATTAGACGCGTCTAGCGACACAAATAATCGCTCGTCATATGTATTCGGATCATGGGGACAAGACGGGTTGAACAATGGATGAATGGGTTGTTGTTCAACTACTTGCTCAATTGGAGGAGAAGGATTCGAAGAGGAAGCTCCCTCAGTTCGAGTCCTTTTCCCACGATTGGGCAAGCGAGGAACCATTTTCAAGAAAATAGAGAACTTGAAATAGAGAGAAAGAAGGGGATATACCTGAAATCAACAACAAACAGTGGAAGAGAATGATGATAAACCCCTTTTCCTTGATTTTGAGGAGAAATAGAGCCTTCTAGATCAAAAACTAGGGTTAGGATTTGAAGGAAAGAGTTTGGAGAGGTGAGGAAGGAGGTAATAGTGAAGGAGAGAGATGAAAACCCGAAATATAAGAGAGGGTTTTCGTTGGTCGGAAGAAATTCTGACCGTATGATCTAAACTAATCCAACGGCAGAGGCTGATCCCGACGCTGGACCAATAGGGACCGAACTCGGCCCGAACTCTGTTAGGGGTAGAGTTCGGCCCGAGTTCTGTATTAGTGGTCCAGAACTTAAAACAGGCTAAAGAGATGAAAAAATGGTTAAGTGTTGAAGAAAAAAAGGTAGAGAGGATAAAAGTATGATGAATGCATTGAAGTACATAGAGAGGTACACAAAAGTCAGAATGAACTTTAGAAAAATCAATTAGGCAATATTAAATCGAAACAAACCATATAACAAACAAGGAAATATATTGTAATTCAATATTTCAAATTTGCCATGGGTTAGCTGCAGGGGCCGGATCCCAGCTAGCGGTAGTCCTGAGGACTAGTACATCGTGTCGCTTAGGCTTTTACGCCTTATTGTCAGAAGGACCCTTTCGGCTTGTACCCATACCAAATTTGTCGTAAAAGAATCAAAATATACTCGATATTTATGCAGGTGAGTCTCAACTTATAACTGCTTCATCCAAAATTCCGAGTTCACGACAAAGGAAATTGAAGCGCTCTTCGGATAATGGCTTAGTAAAGAAATCTGCTAGCTGATGATCAGTGTCAATAAACTCTAAGTTAATCGTACCATTTTACTGATGATCACACAAAAAGTGGTGTCTGATCTCAATGTGTTTAGTGCGTGAGTGACAGACAGGGTTCTTAGTCAAATTAATGGCACTAGAGTTGTCACAGAATATAGGAATATGCATAAAAGATAACTTATAGTCTTCAAGGGTTTGCTTCATCCACAGAATTTGTGCACAACAACGCCCAGCTGCTATATATTCAGCTTCTGTTGTGGATAGTGCGACAGAGTTCTGCTTCTTGCTAAACCAGGAGACTAAAGCCTTTCCTAATAAATGACACGTGCCGCTCCTATTTTTACGGTCGACCTTGCATCCAGCGAAGTCAACATCAGAGTAACCAATAAGGTCAAATGATGTGGACTTGGGATACCATAGGCCCACTGTAATCGTACCTTTAAGGTATCGAAAGATACGCTTAACCGCGATCATGTGTGATTCCTTAGGATTAGCTTGATATCTAGCACATAGGCAAACACTAAACATGATATCGGGACGACTAGCAGTTAAATAAAGTAAGCTGCCTATCATACCTCGATACTTACGTTGATCAACAGGTTTGCCGCTCTCATCTGGTTCGAGTTTGATTGAAGTAGCCATTGGAGTGCTGATTGGTTTGACGTTGTCAAGATCGAACTTCTTCAGCATGTCCTTGGTATACTTCGATTGACAGATGAAAGTTCCATTAGCCATTTGTTTCACTTGCAGGCCAAGAAAGTAGTTGAGCTCTCCCATCATGCTCATCTCAAATTCCGTCTGAATACACTTGGTAAATTCTTGACAGAGGGTTTCATCAGTAGACCCAAAAATGATATCATCAACATAGATTTGAATCAACAGAATAGTGTCTTTAAAAGATTATAGTGTCAATTTTCTCTTTTGAAAAACCTTTCTCAAGTAAGAAGCTACTTAGCCTTTCATACCAAGCTCTGGGGGCTTGTTTGAGGCCATAAAGCGCTTTCTTTAGCTTGAACACGTGGTCGGAAAATTTGTGATTTTCAAAGCCAGGAGGTTGTTTCACATAAACTTCCTCCTTAATAAAACCATTCAAGAAAGCACTTTTCACATCCATTTGAAATAATTTAAAGTTTTAAAAATTAGCAAAAGCACAAAGCATCCGAATGGATTCTAGTCTAGCAACAGGAGCATACGTCTCATCATAGTCGATACCTTCCTCTTGGTTGTATCCTTGAGCTACTAGACGAGCTTTGTTACGTGTGATTGAACCATCTTCATTTACTTTGTTTCTAAAAACCCATTTAGTACCAATTATCGAGTGATTAACCGATTTAGGAACGAGTTCCCATACTTGGCTTCTCTCGAATTGGTTGAGTTCTTCTTGCATAGCAGAAATCCAAAATTCATCATTAAAGGCTTCAGAAATGTTTTTAGGCTCTACTTGTGAAATGAAGGCAGTGCTAGCAACGGAGTCTCTTAGTGATGATCTAGTAGTTACTCCACGTGAAACTTCTCCTATTACTAAATTTTCTGGATGAGAAGGTTTGAAAGAGAATTTCTTAGGCAAACCCTCCAGAGAATCAGTTTCGGTTGAAGTATTCATTGGAGTAGAAGTTGATGGCTCAACGTCATCATCAAGAGTACTTACTGCACTGTTATCTTCATCAAAAGTCACATTTGTTGACTCTTCCACAATAAGTGAGCGTTTATTAAAAACTTTATATCCCTTACTCTTGGCGGCATAACCAAGAAAGATACCATCGTCAGCTTTGGCATCAAATTTGCCTAAGTTGTCTTTGGTGTTAAGGATAAAACATCTACAACCAAAAACTTTAAAATAAGAAACATTGGGGGTTCTCCCAAACCAAAGCTCATAGGGTGTTTTCTTCATAATGGGACGAATCAGCACCCTATTCAAAATGTGGCATGCTGTACTGACAGCTTCTGCCCAAAAGTATTTTGGAAGTGAAAATTTATTCAACATGACTCTGGCCATATCGCCGAGAGTTCTATTCTTCCGCTCCACAACACCATTTTGTTGAGGAGTTCTAGGATAAGAAAATTCATGATCAAAACCATTTGCATTACAAAAAATTTCAAAATCATAATTTACGAATTTGCCTCCATGATCACTTCGGATTCGAGTAATCATGTAGCCTTTTTCGTTTTGAACTTTCTTTACAAAAACTTTGAAAACAGAAATAGCATCGCTCTTATTAGCGAGAAAGAAAACCCAAGTAAATCTCGAAAAATCATCAATAATAACAAATGCATAAAGTTTGCAGCAAGGCTAGCTATTCTACTAGGACCAAATAAATCCATATGAAGTAGTTGCAAGGGTCTAGTAGTACTTACAGAGTTGATGGAGTGAAATAAGGATTTAGTTGCCTTGTTTAGTTCACATTCGACACATACCGTGTCCTTTTTGAATGTGATGTCAGGCAATCCTCTCACTAGCTTCTTGGTAGACAGCCTGGATATAGCATCCATGTTGGCATGACCAAGACGCTGATGCCAAAGTAGTCGTTCGTCTTTGTGGGCATATAGACATCTACCTGCATTGTTAGTATTTATAGAAAGATAGAAAATATATATGTTGTCCTCTCTTTTCCCTTCAAAAGCAATATCTCCTGTTGACCTATCATAGATGTAGCAACTATTTTGTCCAAAGTTAATATCATATCCATGATCAGCAAGATGACTAATGCTGAGTAGGTTATGCTTTAACTCGGTCACTAGGCAGACATCCTTTATTACAAGAGAAGGAGGATGACCAATGATACCATTACCTATTATGTGCCCTTTGAGATTGTTACCGAAGGATACATATCCTTCTCTCTTCATCGATAGTGATGCAAAAAGATTTGCGTCTCCCGTCATATGTCGCGAGCATCCACTATCGAGAATCCACTTACTTTCAGTTGAGGAGGGAAGGTCCACCTACATCAAGAGTAGATGTGACCTTTGGTATCCGAGTTCTTGAGGGTCCTGAAAAGTTAGTCTTTGGAAACCAAGCATATATCTTTTTATCTACCAGTCTTCTAACTCTGCACTGTGGTGAGATGTGTCCATGTGATCCACAGTAGGTACAGATAGCATTTTTATTTATACTAGGAGCATGAGAGTAATATCTGTAAGCAACAGGATGAGGATGAACATGATGTGAAGAGTTAGCATGTAGATGATGATTATGCATAGAATGAGTGGCATGGTGATGGTGTATATGAGGCATATTATGATGGTATTGTCTATGATGTGTGACATGCTGATATTATCTATATGGCATGGCATGATGATTTTGTCTATATGGCATATGATGATCTTGTCTATATGGCATTGCATGATGATCTTGTCTATATGGCATGACATGATGATTCCTATGTGTGGAGTGATGTTGATTGTGTCTTTGTGCGTGGTGATTGTGTACTGAGTGAGAATTATTCTTACGTGCACGTGGTTTGTGAAAGTTTGTGTATATAAATGCATGGTTATATGCTGCATGAGAATGACGTGGTTGACTAGCATGAGTGGTGTTGTGCCCATGTGATTGGGTTTGAGGTTGAACAACCTATTTACCCAATTTGGTTTCTAATCTTTTAGAAATAGCTTGCAGTTCATCAACCTTAATATTTAAGCCATATGTCTTAGTCATGGAAATCTTGTGTCTACTCTTTTCTTCAGCAAGCAACGTGTTGAGTGTAGTGATTTCTTGAGCTTGTTGCTCAATACGTGCTTCAGCATTATGTAAGCTTATTTTAAGCTTGGATACTTCATTAGTGGCATCAGTGGGTGACGTGTCTCTAACATCATCAAGAAGTAAAGAAATTCTTTGTATCTCATCTTCCAAACTTTTGATTTTGTCCTTGGCATGTTTGTATTTACCAATGACCTTTTTGTGATCATCAAGTAAATCAGTGAAAGCATCGCCAAGTTCATCAAAAGAGAAGTCATCTAGAGTTTCGTTAGATACCTTGTTGGAAGTTGCCATTAGGCACACATTTGCTGTATCTTGAGGAGAGTCCTTTTCTTCCTCGGAGTCACTCGCTTCACTTTCATGCCAAATTCCTGTGTTGGCATATTTCTTTGATGAGTTCTTTTTGTATGGCTTCTCATAGCGGTTGTTCTTCTTCAAGAATGGGCAGTCTTTTCGGACATGTCCAGTCTTCTTGCAACCGTAACAGGTTGGCTCTTCTTCATCATCTTCTTGTGAATCCTTCTTCCTTCGATTGAAGCGAAGGAATTTTCTGAAGTTGCGAACCATGAGAGCTTGGTCTTCATCATCCGAGTTATCGTCTTCGGTCTCATCGTGATCAGCCCTTCGTCGATGAGCTTTGAGTGCGATCTCCCTGGTCTTCGAAGCAGGCCCTTCGAAGTCCTTGAGGTCAAGCTCGTGAGTCATGAGCTTACCCATTAAGGTCTCCATTGACATTGATGTGAGATCGTTTCCTTCTATGATGGCCGTCACCTTAGGGTTCCAAATCTTTGGCAACCCTCTGAGTAACTTACGAATCTTCTCATGGTTTGATTACTGCTTACCAAGCGAGGATAGAGGATTGATGATGTCGAGGAATCTTGTAAACATTTGAGTGATCGTCTCATTTGGCTTCATCTTGAAGGCTTCGTATTCTTGAGTGAGACGGCTTATTTTAGATTCCTTGACTTGTGTGGTTCCCTCATGCGTCACTTCTAGAAGTCTCCATACTTCATGAGCAGTGGTGCATGTGGAGACCCTGTTGAATTCATTCCTGTCTATAGCACAGAATAAAGCATTAATAGCCCTAGCATCTAGACTTGCCTGTTTCTTCTCCTCGACAGAATATTTGTCGTGTGGTTTCTCAATGAGGTCACCATCGACAACTATCATGACGGGCTTTTTGTAACCGTCAGTGACGACAGTCCACAGGTCAAAGTCTAGAGACTTAAGATAGAAGCTCATCCTTGTTTTCCAATATGTATAGTTAGTTCCATCAAATAGGGGAGGCCTATGAGTGGACTGACCTTTACCATGATTGGAAATCAAGGATTGTGTGGTTGCCATGGATCAGCTCTTAGGATGTTAGTCCTTATAAAGAGAACAGAGCTCTGATACCAATTGAAGAACAGTTTGGCAACTCTAGAGGGGGGTAAATAGAGTATAAATAGAAAAATAACCAATTAAAATAACTCTTTCACCAATAATAAATAATCAGAGTAAAGTGCGAAAAATAAAAGGAGATCAAAAGAGCATACGCAAACACAGTGATTTTAACCTGGTTTCCCTCGTGGAGGACTAGTCCAGGCCTGAGAACTCTAGCTCAGGATTCAAATCCACTATTTGTGAAATAGTAGTTTATAACCGTGTCTTTACTTCAGAAGAGCACGTCAACTTCTAACAGAGGATCGCAGTGGCAATTTGCTTGGAATTGTCCGAGCGACTTCTTCGACTCTTGCACAAGAATCCTAACTGAGAGATGCTGAGCACTCGAGACTTAGGAGGCTTGTGGCTAGTAGATGGGAAGGGTATGGCTTATTTCAGCTACAAGAGAGAAGAGAAGAGAAGATTGGATGGATTGGAATGAGAGAATTCATGCCCTATTTATAGTATTTTTATAGGCAGAATTCGGCCAGAATTCGGGTAAGAAAATTCAAATATTTGGCCGTTGGACAACTAGCAACCAGCTAACCCTAAAATTAGGGTTCCTGATTTCTAAGGGACAGAGTTCGGCCCGAACTCTGTGTGGAGGCAGAGTTCGGCCCGAACTCTGTCTCCAGAGCACAGAGTGGTTCAAAGGGGACCATTTGGGAATTTCTGGTTTGGTAGAGCTTTGGGATTTTTGGGTAGGCTATAGTCTAAGTTTCAAGAGCTCAGCATGACTCAGATTACATTAGTCTAGACTCAAAGAAAGTGTAAAATACAGACTCGAATCAACTGAGACACGGAAGCTGAGCTGTCTTCTGTCTTGAGCTTAATGTAGACGTCGTGTGTCGTATTGAATTATTACAGATATTATTTAGTCAATATTGTCAATATTTGGTTGACTGTGACTTTGTGTCAACAATTTAGTATTACATGGGTCGAGTCTACAACTCTCAAGGTCAAGTTCCAGTCATACTGGGTATCCGTGGATCAATCATGACACAAAGCACGTTCCTCATAACAATCGTTATTTGACAATATTAACATATCATGATTTTATCAAGTTAATACAAAAAGGCGTAAGGATATAATAGAAGAATTATCATGCCATCATTAAATGAATAATTATAAGACAATTAAAACACCCAGGTCAAGAAGTCACGCCAACAAATCTATGCTAAGGCCAAAAGTCACGCAAGAAGTCTGTGCTTAAGACCAACAAGTCACGCTAAGTCTAGCTGGGGTGAGCGTGGAAAATGGGCGTGAATAGTGAGTGTGAAAAGTGATACACGCTGGCAAGCGTGAGCGTATGAGCGTGACAAATAATTCACGCACGCACGCGCAGCGTGAGGGTGAAAAGTCACGCACGCCAAAAGTCACGCACAATGTGATCGTGAAAAGTCACGCACGCAAGCTCAGGGACATGAGCGTGAAAAGTCACGCACGCAGACAACGCGAGCGTGACAAATAATTCATGCACGCAAATGCGAGCGTGAAAAAAATACACGCTAACATGTAAGAACACGAGCTTGACTAAAAATACACGCAGACACGTAAAGACGTGTACGTAACTGAAAATACACGCAGACACGTAAGAACGTGTGCGTGACTGAAAATACACGCAGACACGTAAGAACGTGTGCGTGACTGAAAATGCACACAGACACGTAAGAACGTGTGCGTGACTGGGCTGATGTTTACGCGAGCACGTAAGAACGTGTGCGTGAAACATCTCCCAAACTCCAAGTCCTATGGAGCCTTGTTCCAGTGCCAGAAATACACGCTAATATTGGTAGACCAAGAACCCATGAACAGCCGAAATACTATAACTTAGATCTAGAGAAAACCAGCCGTAGAAATCAAAAATGCTAAGAACTAAACTCTCTCAGAATCATGAGAGGAAGAGTAATGATCCACAAAAATGGATGAAGGAGAAGCAAGTTTGCACTTGCCTACTACTACTGCTACTGCTGGTGGGTGGAGAGTAATGAGAGGAAGAAGAAGAGTAATGGTGAGAATGAAGTAATGAGGAGAGAGAAAGAGATGGAAGCTTTAAATAGGGGGAGTGGTGGTAGGTGGGAGCTAATGGGCCGGGTTGCACAGATCCACCCAAGCCGAAACCCACTAAGACTAAAGCAGGAAATAAAATGCAGGAAATAAAATGCTGAAATAAAATTGCAGGAAATAGATTAACATGGAATTTAAAGAGGAGATAATTAATTAACATGGAAATTTAAAGGAATTTAAATACAGAATAATACATGATAAATACTAAATAAATACACATGAGTTGTACATGTATAAAAATACGCATTCCGGGAACGGGGAGTGACAGTTGTACCAGGTAAAGGCGCTGCCGGTGTATGGAAGGGGGGTGAGGTGAGAGTTAAAAATAAATTGTTGAAATCTTGCATGGCAGGTAGAGGGTGAGGACGGCCATCCGCCTTCTTCTTTCTACACGTGACGACATTAAAGTCACCAATGCAGAGCCAAGGGATATTGTTGTAGTGGAGATGGATGTCCAGGAGGTTGTTGCAAAGGAGTTTGTGCTCCGAGATGTCACAGCTGCCATGAACCGTGGACAGGATGGCACGCTTGGGTAATAACGGGTGCTCCATCCAACAGGAAAGGGCCTGCTTGGAATCTTTAATGACTCCAATTTTGACATCCTTCGAGCAGTGGATCCAAATGTTGTGTCGGCCAGCTATGGCTATAGGAAAGCCTAACTGTAGCTGAATGGATTTGAGTCTTTTATTGGGGATTTTGGGTTCAAGGATGATCAAGTCGTCAATCTTGTAGGTTTTCTTTAGGCTGGTGATTCTCCTCTTGGTGGGTTTGTTTGCCACACCGCAGATATTCCAGGAGAGGATATTCAACATTAATAGAGTTTGTGGGGGTATTGGTTAGCCCGCTTGGTAGCGGACTTGGTTCTAGTGGTCGGAGATTCTTCAGGTATTTTCTGATTAGATTTCCTAGTTGTGGTCTAGCCTCCCGTACCGTCGAGGTGGATGAGCTAGAGATTAAGTCATCGGTGTGGGTGACGAGGGTGTCGTCGGTCTGATCGATCAAATCTCCTGTCGAATCTGATACGGGTTCCTCAGGGGAGATGAGAATGGAGTCGTCTAGGAAGCCAAGTTGGTCTCCTTCCGACCGGAGGGGAAATCCGGTGGCGATGACCTGTAATCCTCTCTGAGCTTGATCTGGTCCTAGTATGGCCAGGGCTTCTATGACATCGGCTTTGTTGGAGGGGTGGGTCTCTGGAAGGCCATCAGTGATGTGCGGGTAAACTTGTAGGGCCTCCTCCGCAGCTACCATCTTAGAGCGCTGACGTCCGCTGAGTTCGTCTGGGAGTCGTCGTAAGTGATTCCATTGGAGGAGATCTCTAGAGTGGGATCTGTCGTTTCCTGGTAGAGGATGTTGAACTGGTTGCTGAGTCTCAGGGTTGGTGGGTGGTAGGGGA
This sequence comes from Iris pallida, assembly GCA_029216955.1. Lineage (NCBI taxonomy): Eukaryota > Viridiplantae > Streptophyta > Magnoliopsida > Asparagales > Iridaceae > Iris > Iris pallida. Next base: position 3,512,078 of record JANAVB010028000.1, on the reverse strand, counting down.
CTACAGCTCTGATTGATGAGGAGATCTTCGTTCTGTCCGCAGGGGTGCCTTGTTCTGATTCGCATTCGCTGGAGTGAAATCTAGTTTGGGAGTTCGGTGGCGGAAGCAGGGGGGACCGATTGGGCGAATGTACTAGATATGTTTTGGTATGGGTTACAGGCCTAGAGGGTTTCCTCTTGAGCCCAGGATGGAGACGATAATAATGCTTGGATAGATGCCCACGCAGGTGGCAATGGGAGCAGAAGATGATGTGGTTATCGTAGATGATTTGCTGGGTGTGGGACTGGTTGCCCAGTTCAATGAGGATTTAGTTGGGAGGCTCGTTAGAAAGATCGAGTTCCACACAAATCTTCGTATAGTAAGCTTTGGTTAGGTTGCTAGTTTCTGGGGCAGTAGCCACGTAAGTCCCAAAGGAATTAGCTATACACTTAAGAGCTGCCGAAACGAAACAAATGAGGGGAAGGTTGGGAAGTGTCACTCACTCGGCAACCGTCACCGAGTCTACCTTGATGCTAAAGTCTGCGGACCACTTTATAATCTTCATCTGGTGGGAGTCCACTTTACTGGTGCCTTTGGACCACACAGTCCTATGGTCGGTGTCGGAAGATAGGTGGAGCAGGATGTGTCTGGGGTCTAGAGGAGCCACCCGATATTCTGCAGTAAGCCTCCAACTAGCGATCACCTCCTGGACCCTGGAGATCTTGGGGCAGCCCGAGGAGAATTTAAAGATGAAGGAGAAGGGGAAGGATGTGGCCAAGGATGCAAGTTCCAGGATGGAGAAGGGTACTGAGGGCACAGGAGATGGTAACGGATAATCGACTTCGCTGAGGTGGACGTCGGGGAACAGGAGACCCTGCTTGGCTTCTCTGTTTGGACCTAGAATGGCGACGTAGGAAGACGCCTGGGGAGGTCAACACGTGGGGGCCGCTGCATAGAGGTGAGAGGGATGGAAGAACAGGCCTCCCTCGGGCCCCGCTTCGTCCGCTCCCAACCGGGATTGAGAGCAAGCAGATCGGCCGAGAATGAGGCCATTTCGATGGTGGAATGGGGGGGTTTGGGGGATCCAAAGCCGATGAGGAGGCGACGAGGACCTCTGCACTGCCCGGGATGACCGATCCGGTAGGGAGAGGGAGACCAGCAGGAGGCTGGGGGAGAAGGGGTAGGCCTCTGCTGGAGGAACGATAAGCATCCGCACTTATGGGATAAGAGGAGCCTGCTGGACCGCAGTATGCGCCTGCAGGAAACTGAGCGGGGCCGGCAAGACCACCCGATGAAGATGGGGGTGAAGGATGAACCGCCGCATGCGCCCACTGCGTCAGGGCCGTATGCGCCCGTAGACAGAGAGCTATATGTGCCCACTGGAGGTGGAAGTGAGTGGCAGGAGCATGCGCCCGAAGGGATGGGGGCATCTTGAGTGACCGAGAAGGCAGGGACGGATAGTTGTATGCGCCCGCCGGAGCCAGATGAGGGAGTCCGTAGTATGCGCCCGATAGGAAAGGGGCACCATATGCGCCCGAGAGGAATGGGGACCCATATGCGCCCATATGAGGTCTTGCATATGCGTCCAATGGTGCGGAGGCCCATGAGAGCGCAGCCCCCGGCCTCGAGAAGGGACGTCCAGCCAAACAAGCGGGAAACTTGAAATCTGAATCAGAAGAAGGGGGATGGCCCTCGAGCGCCGACCCAGCGGCGGGCCTACGGGAGAACTGAGATGCCGTGGCCCTCGGGGAGACACCGTTAGGGTGCCGCTCGACGACCTAAGGGGCCGTCGCTGCTCCGGTGATGACAGGGGGGACTGGCGCAGGGCGAGGGTAGAGGGGGTCGTGGTACGTCTGAGAGAGCTCAGGGGAGGCGAGGGGAGAAGGGGGGCCCGATGGAGAGGGGGGGCACGGTCGGCCAAGGGGAGGTGGCGGTGAATTGGGAGAGGAGTGGGCGAGGGGCAACGATCTGTGGAGAGAGTGGCTGGCCGAGGACGACGAGAAGGTCAGGGGGGAGGGCGTCCGCCATTCGGCGGGAGGAGAGGGGTAGGAGGGGAGGGGGGAGGCCCAGCCGCCCGCCGGCCTAGGCCGAGCCGGAGGGGGGGCGGGACGATCAGGGAACAGAGCGGGGAAAGCTGAGAGAGCCATCATTGTATTACCATATATATATATATATATATATATATATATATATATATATATATATATATATATATATATATATATATATGAAAGAAGGTAAGGTAATTGTGGCGAGCGCTCCCACCGGGAATTGATCTCATGACCATTCAGGCCGTATGCATCTTTCTTAACCACTAGGCTAGAGGTCATATATATATATCCCCACCCTCGCGTCCACCTTGTGGCCCTCGTGGTCGCTCTGCGGCCCCCGGTTCGTTTGGCCTCCCTCTCTGCGGAGGCCTCCACCTCCCCGACGTCGGAGGCTCGTCCGTCGCCTGCACGACCGTCGTCCCCTCCCCGCGTCGTTCCCAGCGGCGGCCTCCAGCGCTCTCTTTGGCGCGCGCAGGAGGCCCCCTCTTGCCGCCGGTGGTAGGATCTCCCTACCGCTTGCCGGCCGGCCGGTTCGCCCCCTCTCGCCGGCTGCGAGCAAGGTCCGAGCCATCGCCCCCCGACGTCCTTCTCCCCCTCCGCCGGTCTCGGCCACCCTCCCCCGTCCCCGTCGGTCGCGCCCCCGCTCCCTCCCCGTGCTCCTCTCCATTCCCGGCAGTCCCCTACCCCACCCCGCGTCCTACCTGGGCCAGCCCTCGCCGGAGTGGCTGGTTTCTCCCACTGGCGGCTTCCTCCCCCTCAGTCGGCCTCGGCGTCCGCATCCCCGCCGGTCGCGCCCACCGCTCCCTCCCCCTGTTCCTCTCCTCCCTCCAGCGGTCCTCTCCGCCCTGCGTCCTCCCCGAGTCTTGCCTCGTCGGTGCGGCACGTGCCTTGGTTCGCGCGCTGGGGAGGGGCCCGCGCCCCCTCGTGGAGAGCGCCCCGCCTCGGGCCACGACCCCACCCACCCTTCCTTGGTCCGTGTGCGCACCCACCCCCCTTAGCACGCGACCCCCCTTGGTCCGCGTGCACACCGACCCCCCCTTGTTCCCCTCGGGCTGTGCGCCAGCTCCTTGGCTTGCGTGCCTTGGGTCCCTTCGGGTTTCGTGCCCGCAACTTCACAGGGCTGAACGCCCACGAACTTTCAAGCAATCAAAATTTCGAATTTTCGAAATTTTGAATTTCCACTTTTAAATCTTTTGTGTTTTCTACCTAGTTTACCAAGGCCTTTTTGTGTTTTTGCCTATGGTACTTTCTGTAAAGCTCTTTTTGAGCCACTCCTTCTATTTCAATAAATTACATTTTCGAATATATATATATATATATATATATATATATATATATATATATATATATATATATTATATATATATATATATATATATATATATATATATATATATATATATATATATATATAACACTTACTAACACACACACACACACTCATTTATTGTTCTTTTTTGGCTATCAGTTTCCACAATTTCTTGTCCTCCATTGATTAGATATGTAGTATAATTAAGTAGGTAACATCCTTTGTATCCCTTCTGTATATCGCTTAATTATTGGTCCATAGTTATAAACGTAGAGACAAATGCACCCAAGAGATTAAATATATAATTTAGCTCTTATAAATTTTCATAGATTCTAGCTCTTGGAGTTAATTAGCACCCAAGAGATTAAATATATAATTTAGCTCTTATAAATTTTCATAGATTCTAGCTCTTGGAGTTAATTAGCGAGCTTGGATAAAACAGGCATTATATGTTAATATTATTTAATTATTCTACTTTTATGTAAGTCCATGTCAATGATGGTCATTTTTTTTTTTTATATATACTTTGCACCCAAAATTCAAAAGGTCTAATATGGCTTGATGGTTATAATTTATATTCTAACACAGTATACAAAGGACATGGTTCACCTGGCGGATTAATTTTGGAAAAACATAACTTAATATGCTTGCAAGATGGTTTAAAGTTTCAAATTTGAATTACTTTGGTACCATTTTAAAGTCACTGCCACTACAAATTAGAGTTATAATAATAATTCTTTTTTGCAAGTTATATAATTATATTCACCGTGTGTATATATATATATATATATATATATATATATATATATATATATATATATATATATATATATATATATATATATATATATATATATATACATGGCTTTCCTTATAATCCCGTTCTCAATTCTAGCATTATTCAATTCGCAAATGATTCTTTCGACTAGGTCTTCACGAATATGGATACAAGGATAGTACTCAAATTAGAGAGGAGCAAGAGATCGACTCTTTCAGTAGTATGGCTGACTGTGTTACAGTCAATTCAGCCAAGACTCTTCGTCTCCATAACTACTAAATTAAATTAACTAGACTAATTCATAGTCCCAATACCTACTTAATTAAATTACTAGACTAGTTCATGGTCTCTCAACAATCGAATCGAAATGTTCAATTTGAGGAAGTACGTTGTCAAGCTTTTATTCCTGTAAGACCTAGTGATTGCTTTAATTTAAACAACACTTCTTATTTTATTTTCTTCCGTATATATACAGTCTAATAAGTTTTATTACATTTTATACACCGTAGTACTTCCATGACTCGTCCCTCCAATTAATCCAAAGATTTTCTTTTAATGTTCATTTTATTTGGCATCCAAATACAGAAAAATAAATCATTTTTCTTTCCTAATGTCTTGATTTTGTGAAACAAACATCTGCCATATTTCCATGGATTATTCTTCCTAATTTGGAGAAAAACACACAAATCGAAAATGCCAACACAAGTCGCAGTCACAAAGACTTTTACGTGGAAAATCATTACGGAAAAAACCACGGGACGATCGGAGTCCAACCGTGAAGAATCACCACTAATGAAATAAAGAGAATACACCATCTACAAGCTTCTCCCGATCAAACACGGATCACCACAACTCAATGTGACAGAAAATAGATTACAACCACGAAGATAGAAGACAACGAGAAATACTCGAAATTAATCTACTTCTCCGAAACGTCCTCCAATCCTTCTTTCTCCTTCCCAAAGTTGCACAAGCACTCTTGCCACATTTTCTTTCTTCTCTCCTTTTTTTTCTTCTTTTTTGTGTTATTTTTCAACTTGCATGCATTAACCTTTTATAAACCCTTGCATGAATAATGGTTACCATATTGAAAATCTATACATAGAAGGCCAATATATATGAAAAATTCCAACATGTATCAATCATATATTTAATGAAAGTCAAATCATAATTGGCTTGCCATAATTGGAAGTCCAATATATGGAAAGCCATTATATCAAAGATCCAATCATAAATATATGATCAAAGTAAATATGGAAATCAAATCATATATTTGCTTACCAATGTTCCAAAATAGGTCATGCACTCCCCGAGCTTCTCCGACACAAAGATGGCGCTCGTCGCACTCCAGGGTATTCTCCACATATGTTGGGAACCCCATCCACTCCAACAAATCTTCTCCTTCACAACTAGGTGGAGGAACTCGTCATCCCGACCATCCGCCTGCAGTACTTAATTTTTTTTCCTTGGTAGAACTTTCATAAGCATGTCCGCTCCATTGTCATCAGTATGAACTTTCTCAAGCATCGCGTCATTCTTCTGAACCTCATCCCGTATCAAATGATACCGAGTCTTAATGTGCTTGGACGGACTATGAAATGTCTAGTTCTTCATAAGGTGAATGACACTCTGGCTATCATAAAGCAAAGTATAGTGCTCTAGCTTTAGCCCCACTTCCTGCAGAAACTTTTTCATCCACAACAACTCCTTGCAAGTCTCCGTCGTCGCAATGTACATTGTCTCTATCGTCGACAAGACAATACACTTCTGCAGCAGCGACTACCACGATACCGCTCCACCAGGAAACATCATCTCATAGCTCGAAGTCAATCGCCTCGTATCTACATCTCCATTCATATCAGAATCGATATTCCCAACCAGCTTTGGCTTGTCACCACCAAAAGAGAGTCTCCAATTGGTAGTGCCCTGAAGGCATCATAGGATCTACGTGACTGCACTCCAATGTACCCGAAAGATATCTGCTAACTGTGCCAACTACGTGACCGATGTCTGGCCTGGCACACATCATAGCATACATGAGACTCCTTACAGCTGAAGCATATGGAACCGACTTCATATCTTCATTCTCATTCTCGGTAGATTGAAACTGCTGCTTAGTGAACCTAAAGTGGGCCGCAAGGGGGTTACTTAATTTCTTCAAACCGTCCATCCCGAAACGTTGAAGTACTCGTGAATGTACTTCTTTTAGGACAAGTGTAGCAGATTGGACTCTCTTTCTTAGCTAAACTCCATCCCAAGAATAGTCTTTGTTGTGCCCAAATCCTTCATAGAGAAAGCCATGCCCAATTGGTGCTTCAACTCCGCGATCCTAGTGGCATTCTGATCCACCAGTAGAATATCATCAACATAGAGCAATAAAATGATAAAATCATCCTCGGCAAAGTACCTAACACAGCGATCCGACATCGTCCGTGCATAGCCTTGCTCCCCTATAAATGACTCAAACTTCCTGTACTACTTCCTCGGAGCCAGCTTCAGACCATACAAGCTCTTCCTTAATTGGCAGACCAAGTGTAACTTGTCCTTCTCACAAAATTCCTCTGGCTGCTCCATGTACAACTCCTTCTCAAGATCACCATGGAGGAATGTCGTCTTCACGTCCATCTGCTCGACCTTCAAATTGAAACTGGTTGCCAATGCTAGCACCACCCGAATAGACGACTATTTGACGACTTACAAAAAGATCTTATCATAATCTACATCATTTTAATGATCGTAGCCTTTAACTACCAGCCTCGCTTTTATATCGAGGGCGAGTAGCATCATCTTTATGCTTCACTCTAAACACCTATCGATTTTTTCAAAGCCTTCATGTCCATTGGCAACCACACCAGATCATAAGTGGAGTTGGCCTGTAAGAAAATCATCTCCTCTTGCATAGCCTCCATCAACTCCTGCCTATGTTCATCATCCATAACCTCTGCGAAGCTTTTAGGCTCTCCCCTATCACTCAGCATCACATACTCACCCAGTCAGTATCTTGTAGATGGTCGATGCTCTCTGTCACTCCTTCTTAACGAAACCACTGGTACTGCTGTATATTAACAACCTCCTCCCCTTCAGGAACTACCTCTTTGACATGCAGATCCTCCTGAGGGTTACCTTGACTACCATCAGTAAGATGATGATCAAGGTTGGAAGTAACTCTATTACTGGCTCATCCATAACTGGATCATCTGTGATGTCCTCTGGAAGTCAAATGACTCTAAATCATGCAATTCCTTAACCTCAGAAGGCATCTCGTAATCTTGAGTGTTGATCATGGTATGTTCCTCGATGAATCTCACGTCCCTACTTTTGTAGAGCTTTCTTCCCACGGGGTCGTAGAGTCTATAGCCAAACTCATCCAGACCATATCCGACAAAGACGCATCGCCTTATTTTCAGCTCAAGTTTGGATTTCTCGTCCTTCGGTAAATACACGAAGAACTTACAACGAAAAACTTGCAAGTGATTGTATGACGGCTCTTTGTCGTACCATACTTAGTTATGCACATTACCCTGCAAAGGAGTACTAGGAGATAAACTAATAGTATAAGCAATAGTGTAAAGAGCCTCACCCCAATAACTGTCCGGTAAATTTGCTACTGATAGCAAACACCGCACCTTCTCTATAAATGTCCTATTCATGTGCTCCACTACACCGTTGACCTGCGGTATCTTTGGTGGAGTCTTCTAGTGTTGTATCCATTGCTATCGAAAAGCATCAAAGGGGCCAATGTACTCGCTGACATTGTCGGACCGAACACATAGTATCTTTTTGCCCGTCTTACTTTCAACAGAGACATGAAACTCTTTAAAAGTGGATAACACCTGATCCTTGATCTTTAAGCCATAGACCAAATGTCACGCCCCGGTCCCGTAGAACTGATCGTCCTCGCTAAGGTATATTGTCACACGAGCCTAGGTTGCACTCATGCAAGGCGGGTTCCATAACGGCCGATTACAACAGCTTGCGGCGGGGTCGTAACACAAAAGTCTTAAGCAGAAATATTGAATATATGAGGCAACACAAGCATTGAAACAAAATCAAAATTTCTATTGATACTTGAAATAAAATTACAAAGGCACGAAGCCAAGTTACAATCTCCCAAGCTCACTTTTCTTTCTGATTACAATCACTCAGCTCTCTCTCATCTCTCAATACAATTTGATGAGCCAGCGGATGTTTCAGATAGGCGATGTCTATACATTATGTCCCATATAAGTCCAGACTCCATATGGATGCATGCCTCGAGATGCCAAAGAACTTCGTGCCTCGACGCATCCAAGCGAGCTCTGCGCCAAGGAGCTTCTACCTATGCCTGCACATGGAAACTGTGTGGATGTCAGTACTCAACTGTACTGGTGGAGTGAGCTCTCCGCCCACCCATACAAAATCAACACGTTCATTTACTTTATGCAAAATAATCCCTTTATGATTGTCTTTCTATTCTTGCCTTAAGATCGATTTTAGGACAAAGACTCTTGGCCCATTTGGGTTTCTAGACCGTCACCGTGCCATTGCACCGATAACTTGACCCTTATTATGCCAACAACATCAGAGTGTGGACTCGTGCTTGTCTTTTCGACTCATACTTTGGGACGCAACGAATTATTTTGTGTCATCGACTTAGTCCGTACTTCAAACATCGAGCACGTACCTTACATTTCAACACGACTTAACCAACTTTGCCTTACGGCCCTTCCTGACTTAACTCGAGATGACTCAATTCTGACTTGTAGAACTTGTGTTGACTACTCAAACAGGATGCCACATTCGTGTGGAAGCACGTGTCCTTGCTATGGCCAAATCTTAGGCTCTGTAATTGTGTTGCAACCGTGCACACCTTCTTAACTCAATTTATGTCATGCTTACGCTATCTTTGATTCGACCAACACCGTGCATGTGGATTGCCGCTTAGCACACTGACTCATCTATATGAAAGGTCACTAGCAATGTCAAGCTATCTTGGACTTGGCTGAGGATAGACGGCGATCATCCAATGGGTAGCTAGCCTATGGAAGCCCCGAATCTCCTATGCAGTACATCTAGCATCCTGCTTTAGCCAACTCGCTTCCTCCTTGAACGACATGATCCCGAGGCCCCGGCGATCATATCGAGGAAGACTATCCCATATGCACAAGTTTTCCATGACCACGCACCTACGACGACTTCTAGACTCGACGTAAATACAAGGCCTACAGATGGTACAACTTGCTCTCTTCCTTAAACTTCTTCATCCATGTGCATGCTTTCTATTCTTTATGCGAGACTCCCAAGCCACGAGACCGGTCTCGATGACAAACGATCGCGTGTACTTTATATTCTTTGAAACACAGGAAATGGCAATTGTAAAGCCTTCTAGATAGACCTGAACAAACTTGTTCCTTTGTGTCCCATAGACTGTGACATACTTATCCTTGATTCGACCGTTTTTCGTGCCTTAGATTGACTTGTGTTCTATACGACACTATCGCCCAAGTCATACTATATATGATGACCCTTGAGATCATAGGACTATGTGACTTCGTCAACCGCAGAAAATATGAGACAGTGCTTGCTATGACTTTGATAGTCCAGCATAACTTGCATAACTTAATCGTGCAACAACTTGACGAGCAAAGGCTATGTCAACCCTTGCACTTTGGGAACGTGTCGTGCACGCGTTCGACTTGAACAATCAAGTTCTTTGGATGCCTAGACTTAAGCCAGAGGCCGTACGATACAACTTAACCCGTGGGACAAACAAAGGCTATGTCAAGCCTTGGACGATAGGACCATGCATGCTTTATTAAGCATTTATGCGCGCGACGTCTATGACTTATGCTAAGTTCATAGCTTTTTGGCAACATCGACCAACTTTCCTTCTCCTAAGCCACGGAACAAAGGACTGAGTGTCATTTTGAAAGCACGCCGTGCAACGATTCTAAGCCGACCATAGGACCTTTCCATATTCTAACTCAATCAGACCCGGCTTTTGATTATTTCCATAGTTATGTGGATTCGCCTCTTTTATTATCAAGCCTGCTTGTGCATTTGAAAACTTTTGTTTTATTAGTGTGAAGGCCAAGCTGAGGCAAGTTCACCGAAGCCACCCACCTGAGCGAGGAGTTGCCTTGACCGAGCAGGATTTCAAGCAGACCATTGTATGGCTAAGTTTGAACATCGTTGGCATTTCAATTCCTTCGATTGAATTGAGCGAGACGGGGCATTACATTATACACCACTCAGAAAAAGTTTCATTCTCAAAACTTACTGAGTACACTTATCGACTTATAACTTGATTGAACATCCAATGAATCTCGCGCAAGCTTTGCCTTAACCAATCTCTGAAACCTGACTTGCATCAATGCCTCAATCAATATTCAAGTTCATTTAAATCCAACGATCGTACTACCATCAATCTTTTCTTTGAAACCCATGATTTGAAATCCTCGATACCCTTTTGTTCCTTTAGTCTCACTTGAATTCAACGTATCACTTAGTTGGACACATATTCCAGGCGTTCCTAAAATATATGCATTTCAGTCAAGCCTCGTGATAGAGAATCCGCTATTTTCATTCGAGTTGGATCGTGCACATATTCAGGCATCCCTGAAATATATATATTTCAGCCGAGCCTCGTAAGTGAGATTTTCACATAATTGAATCATACCATCCACCAATACCAATACCAATATCCACACCTATTAATCCTCAAGATCAATCATATCGATGATAACCCTCGAAACAAGGACGTCTTGCCTAACTGCTAGACTATCTTTCTAGGCTAAAGTCATTCGTCAGTATTGGAATCATAGTTCCCAAACAATAATATCAACACTGACCCCAATCTTATGGTCAAACCAAAGTTGATAGTACGGGATTTATTATCCAAGCTCGCATTACTCAGATTTCTAAACATCGAGCATATATTTCTCCTATTTGCACTTGCAACACTTAGTCCAAGGGGACTGAGTCCTTCAGCAAAGCCATCATATCGTAAGTTAACCAATTCTTCGACATATCAATATCGTTCATCCAACAAGCAATTTGTGTAGTCTATTTCTCTGAACACGATCGATATAATCCACCCATCCATCCTTACCAAGTCAAGCGTGCAACGATCTGTCACTAAACCATAATCATCATTCTATATTCCCTAAGTCGCTTATCATAGTTCACGTATTCGATCACAAGGTCGTCTAGCATAACAATATATCATGCTCCAATCTCATGCAAGTCTGATTATCCGCGGTGGACATGAAGTCTTCATGCCAACGCTCCCGCAAGATAATCATTCTCGTCGGGGCGTAACTCTTGCATTGAGTCTAGACTAATTTATTCTTGATACGCAGATTGGATCTACTCAATCCTCAAGTTTACTTAATCGTCAATCACAAGTCTGACCAATCCTCGAATTTACCTTCACATCAAACCACAAGTCGAAGCAATCAAAATTGCCATGCCCTGATCTCCCGAGTTCGATCATTCTCGCTATATGAATCACCATATCAGCGCTCACTCGGAACGATCGCCCCAAATCTAACATGACGCATGTGCGAGGCAGAAGTTGTGCTCGCTCAAGACAAGATCGTTGACGTTGTGGTTATCATCGAAGACATCAAGACACGATCATTTTTATCCGAGCATTCATTTTAATCAAAATCTTAAGTATAGCATCCATCAAACAATAACACTTTACATGATCGTCATTCTCCGAATTAGAGTACCCTTGAGTTATCGTACATCAATCTTTGATATGCCTCAATACCATCGATGATATGCATAACCTGATGATCTTCTTTTGTAACAAATTTTCAGTCGTGCAACTAATGCTATCATCCGAATTGGATATACCACAATCTCCTCGATATATATATATATATATATATATATATATATATATATATATATATATATATATATATACATGGAATATATATATATATATATATATATATATATATATATTTTTTTTTTTTTTTTTTGAGAAAACAGAAAGCTTTATAAAGCCAAGTCCACCGACTGGACCAAAAAAGAGCTACAAAAATCCCAGACCCAAAAATAAGAAAGGTAAGGGAAGGGGGAACAAAAGGCCCGTATACCCCAAAATGATGTACAAGTATACTCGACACCCCAAAAGAAAGAAAAAGCAAAGACTACGAAACTCTATCGAACTTAGCCAGTTGGCGAGAAATTTCTGCGATCACCTTCGATTAAGAATAAGAGGATCCCTCATATCTGAATTTGTTCCTATTTTTCCATAAAACCCATAAGATGGCAGTCGTCGTTCTTCTAGCATCCCCAGGGCACGGAAGAATCCACCATAGGGTGATGCGAACCGATAGGGGGACCGAGGCTATAGGCAGCGTCCAAGAGGCGCCAAAGTGAAACCAAGTAGCAGTAGGGAGATTGCCCTCCGAATCACGTGAGACACAGTTTCAGGGACCCCTTGCAAGCAGCAATGACAGAACAAGTTAGAGGGGATGCCCCAGTTCAAGAGGATGTCGTCGGTAGGAAGTTTCTTCTTGAGGCTCCTCCAGCTGAGAAAGCTGCACTTGATGGGGATCTTCCTTCCCCAAATACCCGACAATATAGGGTCGACTTCCCATTTAGTACGAGCGCCGTCCCAGGCCGTCTTGAGCGAGAAAGCACCAGTGCTAGTCGGAGTCCACATAAGCCTGTCTTCCTCTTCTGAGAGCTTGGATAAGTCTTTTTTGAATCCCTCGACAGCCACCTCCCCGAATAGCGCAGTCAATGCCGGGAAATCCCATCCCCGACCCTCAATCCAGATTTTTCTGGTAGTGATATTGGCTAGTCCCAGGTGTATCGGGACCAGATATTGGTTCCTGACCTATCGTTCCGCGAATATATCATGGTCACCATGGCCTGTCTTCATGTGAATGTGGTGTTCTCCCAGTTCTCTGCCCTTGATGAGGCGTCTCCAGATACGAAAGGCATTGCTATTGGCGATAGCCTTCGTAGGATGACATTTTTTGAAGTATTTTGCTTGCATGAATGATGACCATAAGGATTTTGATTACGTACCTTCCACCAGAGCTTAATGGAGAACGCGTCAACAACCTCCTTGATACTCCTGACCCCAAGCCCCCCTCGCTTGTCGGCTTCGCCACACTTATCCAACTGGCCCAAATATGTTTGTCGAGCCCATCTCTAATACCCCAAAAACATGATGAGAAGAGTCGCTCAAGAAGCTTCATAACCCCGACAGTGGGGTTACAAGCTGCGATCGAGTACAAAGCCACAGAGCTCAATACATGCTTGATCAAGATTAACTTGCCGCCCGGGGAGAGAATTCTATTAGACCAGCCCACAATTCTGTGTTTGACATTCTCAACAAGCTGAGTGAAGAGAACCGCACGTCTCCTACCATAGGCGAGAGGAAAGCCCAGGTAGTTGAACGGCGGGCTGTCAACAGCGAATCCAGATGCTCGTATGAGGGCACGCCGCCTAGAGGAGCTGCTACTGTGGTGAGTGAAAAGGGTGCACTTTCGCTCGTTGATCCTCTGGCCCGATACTTTGGTGTAATCAGAGACCGCCTCCATAATAGTGCGGACAGAGGCTGCCTTGCCCGACGAGAAGAGGAGAACGTCGTCGACGAAAGCAAGGTGGGATATGAATGGGCAGCCATTAGGGGAGGAGTATGCCTGTCAAAGCTCGCCACATCTTGAAGCTTGTTGAGTCTCCTGCTAAGGGAGTCCGCCGCAATTATGAAAAGCGAAGGGGAGATAGGGTCTCGTTGTCTGATACCTCTGCCAGATTGAAGAAGCCAGCCGCAACGCCACTAACCACTGGAGAAAACCAACAGTTTGAGATAGCTCTCCTTGTGATGTTGATCCACTTCCCTGCAAAGCCGAAAGCATGCTGCACACTGTTGAGGAAGGACCAGTCAACTCTGTCGAATGCCTTCTCCATGTCTAATTTAATGGCCACATTGCCCCCAGTCTTCTTGCTGTCCATGTTGCTAATCAATTCCTGAGCCATAAGAATGTTGTCGACAAAATCACGTCCCTTCACAAATGCGCTTTGCTCAGGCGAGATAATCCTCGGCAGCACGCTCGCTAGTCTACTGGCAGCAAGTTTAGTGAATACCTTATTAATGAAGTTGCATAGGCTAAGAGGCCTGTAATCCCCAAACGTCGTCGGGTTGTCATTTTTAGGTATCAGAATAAGATGGGTGCTCGTGATCGCTCTAGGGAGGGTCAGTCCCTAGAAAAAGGCCAAAGTCGCCTCAAATACGTCTTGCGCAATAATGTCCCAACAACAATGATAGAAGTGACCAGATAGACCATTCGGTCCCGCAGCACTGTTTCCGTCCATGGCGAGCACCGTACTTTTGACTTCCTCCAGGGTCGGGTCGGCGTAAAGCATAGTGTTGTCTTCCTCCGAGATCAGGCGAGGGATAGAGGAGAGAAGGTCACCAGTTCCCGATGGTCCTTCCCGCTCAAGAAGCTTTTCAAAAAAGGCCTTAGCTGCCTCTTGAATCTCCTTTTGGTTGGTGTAGCACTGACCATCTTTGATGACGTGGTTGATTTGAAGCTTCTGTCTCTTACTTCTGACACAGCCATGAAAGAATTTAGTGTTCCTGTCGCCTTCTAAATCCTACTTGATACGAGCCTTCTGCCGCCAGTATGATTCTTCCCTAGCCAAGCATTGCTTGAGCTTCACCCTAGCCTCAAATATGGCCGCCCTACTCTGCCCGTCATTACCGGCATTAGCTTCAGCCCGGAGCACCGCATCCTCAGCCTCCTTGACGACAAGAAAAATGTCACCGAAAGTAGCTTTGCTCCATCTCCCAAGAGCAAGTCCTTACTTTTTTAATTCTGATAGCAATCCTCGTAAGGGGATTTATGTGGAATGCATCGTTTCAAGCTTCTTCTACCACAGCTTTGAAGTCATTGTGTTGGGTCCAGAAATTAAGAAATCTGAATGGTTTGATGATAGGAGGGGCGACCTTTTCCACAGTGAGAAGAAGGGGGCAGTGATCGGATTCCAGGTCATTGAGATGCTCCACAGAGGATCGATAGACGGCATCCGTCCAGTATTGGTCCCCTAGGATTCTGTCCAGGCACGATCTCTGGTTCCTGTCTCCATCTTGTTTGTTAGTCCAAGTAAATTGGGATCCCCTGTAATGTAGTTCTTCCAAGTTGGTCTGGAATATGAAGTTTGAGAATTCCTTCATGGATCTGTAGACTGGCGGCAGACCACCAGTCTTCTCCTCCATACCCCTAATAGCATTGAAGTCGCCCCCGCACAGCCACATGAAATCTTTACGAGAGCTACGGATGTGTAAAAGTCTCTCCCATAGGAGTCTTCTATGCTGCATACTGCTGCCACCATGAACAATAGTAAGAAGAATTTTGTTGTCCATACCTGTTTCCTCCACCGTGACCGTGAGCGCCTGGTCGTGGTCGTCTATCAAACTGATTTTGATGTTGTCCTTGGCGAGGAACAAGATGTCCTTGCAGCCGGCTGCACCATTAGGAAGTTTGAGCTTCATTTGTAGGTGGTAATTCTGTCCGCTGCCATCATAGGTTCGATAATAGCCAACATAGACACTTTGTGGATTTTGCAAAGGGCCGTCACTCGAGTTAGAGTACGTTTGTTAGCCATCCCACGAATATTCCATATACGAAGTTTATTCATGGAGAGGAGGGTTGAGGAGTGGGGTGGGGTGTGAACGCAAGGTGAGGACTCCTTGCCCGGTTGGTGTTGATGCATCTCTGATAGCCTTATTCTTGCTAGCCTTTTTCTTCTTCTTCCTACTCTTAGTAGCCTGAATAGGTTCTTCTCCCTTGTCCGCTTCCTTCTGTGGCTCTGAGTTTTCTGCTTCACTATCCTCATCCTCCCCCAGTGCTTGTACAAAGAGGGAGGCATAGAGACACAAGAATTCTTACTGGCATTGCCCAGGTTGTGTTTCTCCCATTCCTTCACAGTATCAGTAGTGTCCGCCCCCATATTTCCTTCTATTAGTGAGAGGAGCTTATGTTTGCTGTTCTCCTTTCGGCTCTCTTCCATGTCTTCCTGTCCCAGCAAATCAGTGATAGGTACCATGTCTTTGTTCTTTCTTCCTGTTTTAGCGCTGTTGATAGGTAGAGCCTGGATTTCACCGTCTTCAAGCCCTGTCCCTTCTTCCTCATTCATTTTTTGTCCACTAGTCCCATGTGAATTCCTTTCCTCTAGAGCACAATCTGTATCAGGTTCCTTTTCAATCACCATAAGCTTTTTGCCCTTCCCTTTTCCTGCTCTCTCTTCTTTTCCTCCGCCTGAGCCTCTCTTATTTTGCTTCCCTTTCTGGTCCGACCTTCGATATCCCCTTTTGTCATCTGTGGCCGTTTCATTCCTTGCAGACCCTATAGTAGAGGCGCTCCCGTCCCCTCCATTCCCTATTCCTGACTTGGTGGTGGTCTTAGAGTTCTTACATCCTTCAACAATGTGCCCCCTATGCTTGCAGTTGTTGCAGTATTTAGGAGGGTTCTCATAGAATATAGGTTGCCAGAAGCTCCTATCCCCTGGGAGGTGGATACGTACTTTGTGCAGCTGAGTAGAACTCACATCTACCTCAACCAAAATTCTAGCACAATTTGGTCTAGAGCCCATAGAGGTGGCTTTGTCTAATGCCAGGGGAAGACCTGTACACTCCACAATGTTAAAAAGAACCTTTTTAGCAAAAAGGTGGAGGGGAAGGTCTGGGAGAGTGACCCAAACCGGCGCCAGGGGGGTTTCGACGAAAGGGGAGAATTCTGGCGTCCATTTGAATAGTCGCATTAGGCATTTGTCGACCATACAGAGATCACGTGACCTCAGCCTAAGGAAGTCGATCTCCAAACTGGGCTTGATCAGGAAATGCCTCGCGTCCAGCGAGCCGATGGAAATAACACCTTTGAATCCCATAGCATCCATGGCGGAGCGTAGCTGTGCAATCATAATTCGAGCTTGAGAGAATTTGCTGATGAGGGTAAATTTGAGAGGGGCTATCAGGGCCGCTTCGTCCTACATATCAAAGGAGATTGTCGAAAAACCATGGAATGTGTCGAAGCTTTTGTGCGGGATGGGAGGCGGATTCGGGGGTGGAGAGCCCGCAGGTCGCACAAGCGCCGCCGCGTAGGTGGGCGGAGACTCCGCGGTCCGCATGGCCAAGGGCACCAAGGACGCCAGCCCGGCAGTCCCCGACCAGAGCGGGGTTGGGAGGGAGGGGAGATCAGAAGGGAAAGGGGTTTGGGGGCGCCAAGCATTATATATATATATATATATATATATATATATATATATATATATAAAATATATATATATATATATATATATATATATATATATATATATATATATATATATATTAGAAGACCCCCTAAAAAGCCCCCTCACTCTCAGCCGTAATTTAATGTTAATATTAATGCTAATGTTAATATTAATGTTAATATTAACATTAAATACTAAAATTAACATCAAACTTAACATTAAAATTAATATTAACATTAACATTAACATTAATATAAAAATAAATATTAATATTAATATTAACATTAATATTAACATTAAATTACGGCTGAGAGTGAGGGGGTTTTTAGGGGATTTTCTGAGGGGGGCTTTTGATCCGCTCCCTATATATCTATATATATATATATATATATATATATATATATATATATATATATATATATATATATATATATATATATATATAACAGGAATATTATTGAAAGAAAAGGCTCACAAGGAGCTGATACATGGCCCAGAAGCAGAGCCGGCCCACAAGTGGCCAGACTTGCATGGCCCAAACATACAAAATCAAAATTCAAAAACGAAAAAGTAAAAAAGGGGAAAAAGGACAGGTGCGCTGCCCGAGGAAGGCTCGGGCCCCCCACCCGCGAGCCCCGAGGTGCCCAACGCGCGGACCGAGGGTACACAACCCAAGGAGACCCACGCGGGGGCGGGCGACCTGGGGGTTCGTTCCCTATATATATATCATTTTTAGCATTGCACATACGTAAAGGTTTATATATAAAATACTTGTTTAATTTTTAAACTATAAAATAAAGGTATATACGTGTTGTATAGATATATACATAAATGTACATATCTTTTACAAACTAGTACACGTATTAAATATATATATATACATTTTATACTAAAATATATATTATACGTTCCTAAGTATGAGGATATTATTTATACAATATATATATAATATAATTTTTCCCTATTTATTATTTTCGTTTTAAAATATTAATGGTATGTACAATGTATATGGATATATCTATCCTATTTATGATATATAAATATATACAGGTAGGATAAGCTTGCATTAAGATTATATGTAGATATGGATATATAGTTTATATATAGTATACCTATATATATATATATAATATATATTTATAAATAATATATATATATTATATAATATATATAACTATATATATATATATATATATATTATATAAGATATATATATATATATATATTATATATATATATATATATTTTATATATATATTTATATTTCTTAAATATATAATAATATATAATATATATTATATATATATATATATATATATATATAATATATATATATATTATTTATATATATATTTTATATTATATATATCTATATTATATATATATAATATATATATATATAGTATGTATATAATCTTCCAATTATAATATATATAGTATATATTCTATAATATATATATATATATATATATATATATTATATTTAGATATATATATATTATTATATTTATATATATATTATATATATATATATATATATATATATATTTAAATATATTTATATATATATATAATATAAATTATATATATATATATATATATCTATATATATATTATATATATGGAAGATTATATATATATATATATATATATATATATATATATTTTTTATATATATATATATATATATATAATATTATATATATATAATTATTATATTATATATATATATATATAATATATATATATTTTTTTTTTTTTTTTTTTTTTTTTTTTTTGCACCAAAATAAATTTTATTGATTGAAAGAAAGGAAGCCAACTACTGAACGGATCCCCGGGCCCACACAAAAGCCAACGACCAGAAACCAAAAATTCAATGTGAAACGCACGAAGCCCGGGGAGGGGGGGCACGTGGCATGCCGCTGCGGGGCCCGGGGGGGCTGGTCCGCACGCGGGACCCGAGGGGGAGCGGGGGGCCCGATGGGAGGGCGCTGGGCCCGAGTGGTCCTCGAGACCCTCACCCGCACCAACGGGGGATGGGAAGCGCCGCCGGGGGATGCGAGGGCTACGGCGGACCTGGGCCGCGACGGGAGCTGCGCCGGAGGCTGCTGGAGCGGATCGCCGGCCGCCAAGGCGAGGAGGACGGCCAAGGCAGGAGGAAAGCGAAGGGGAAGGGTGGAGACCCAGGGCCGTCGACGCCGGGCAGAGGAAGTGGCGACCCGAGGAGGGCGGGGAGAGGAGGAGATGCTCGGGTCGGCCGAGAGAGGGACGGTCGAGGGAAGACGGCGGGCCGCAGGGGGGCTGAGGGGCTCGTAAACGAGGGAGCCGGAGAGCCTCGACGAGGAGGGGAGGTCGCGAGCGGGGGGCGACACCTGGAAGGGAGGCGCCAGGGAGGAGGAGGTGGGGGCACGTCGCGGAGGGGCCGGAGGAGCGCTAGGGGTAGCGGCTCGCTCCCAAAGAGAGTAGGACCGCCTCCGCCTGTGGATGGGCGGGGATCCAGACCCACCCATGTAGGCCGGGTGATGCGAGTAAGCGCCGGTCGGGGAAGAGGGAGTCGGGGAAGAGGCGGAGGCGGAGGGGTCTGCTGCCAAGACGGGGAGGAGGCGCTCTGCCGCGGCGGAGGGAGGAGCCGGAGGGTAAGGGAGAGAAGGAGGCTCCAGGAGGAAGGCGGCTGGCTGGGCGGGGGACTCCTCGGCCGGAGGGGCTGCAAAACCCCGATCCGGAGGACCCGAAGGTAGCGGGGACGAATGCGGCGGGGCGTGACTGGGCTCCGGGGCCGCGGGGGCGCCTAGCGCAGGGGGAGGTGAGAGGGGTCTCGGGGGGATAGGAACGGAAGGAGGGGCTGCGGCTACTGGGAGGAGCGGCGCAGCGACGGAGGCGCCAGCCGGAGGGAGATCACAGGGGGGAGGGCCTGGGCGCCGGGGGGGGCACTGGAGGGAGGGTCTGGGCCAAGAAGAGAGGGACCCGGGCTGGCCGAGGGCGCTGAGCCCGGCGGCTCCTGCGGCACCGAGGACGGTGGAAGCGTCGATACGGAGAGAGGAAGGGAGGGGGTCCTCCGCACGCCAGGCAGGCGCCGGCCGGCGGCAGCGATGGAAAAATGGCTCCCCACTGGGAGGGAGGCCGTGGGAGGCCCGGCCAGCCGCCGGGGCTAAGGAGGCCAGGGAGAAGGGGGGCTCGTGGCGGGGAGGGGGGGGGGGGCCGGACGGCGGCCGACCACCGCCGGGGCGCCGGAGGGGGAGCCTCGGGGAGCGGGCCAGCTCCAACCAGCGGGATCCACGCTCATATATATATATATATATATATATATATATAAAATTATATATATATATATATATATATATATATATATATAAAATTTATATATATATATATATATATATATATATATATATATATATATATATATATATATATATATATATATATATATAGCATGAAATCATATACGGAAATATGGAAGGAAAAAAATAGAGAAGCCAAAATCTCGCGAGATAGAAAAAGCCAATAGGACCTGCAGCCAAATGTTTCCCCATTATATATATAAAACAAGAGAGAAGGAGTTGCAAACAAAACCCTAACATAAATCCCTCATGCCATGCGACCTTTCCCAACCCCTGTCCTGACCGGGATGCGCCGCCCGGGCCATCGTCGATTGCTGGCAGACGTGCGACCGAGAGCTCGCACAGCAGCACAACAAGGACACGACAACAACAGCAACTACCGGGTGCTGAATTCATCAGAATTTTTTGCTTCCACGATTCATCATTTTACGAGCCATTTCTCTTGGTACGTAGACAACCTATACAGCTTGTAAGCCCTTCAATTAGTTTATTTTAATTCGCCTTCTACGAGAAAAAAAAATTGAGTTCTAAAATCGAGAAAGAATTCAATTTTCTGGATTTAGAAACTATCCCGAAACCCTAAGTTAGCGGTCGATTTGCGACCAGGATATCGCGAATTTTGGGAAAACACTCGAATAGACTTGTAGACAACATAACTGAGATTGAAACGTTATTTTTATTCTAAATTCTAGTTTGTTATTTTTTGTTAAAAAATAATTTAAAAATTAAAAAAACTTAGGAAAACTATTTTGAAAAAAAATTAGAATTTCTTCCGATACGGGGTACGTCCCGACAAACCGGACGATGTGGTCACGAACCAAAAGCATCGAAAGGTGTGTATCGACTTCGCGGACATGTAGGCTTTAACAGAACTTGATTTCGTTGTGTGTGCGCGACCAATTCGAGACGTATCCATTGAAAATTATCGTATCGACCTCTTTGCAAATTAGTCAATTACTTTATGCACGTTCGTCAACTCCAGACAAAACTTGCGCCAACGGGACTGTGTCATTTTTTTGGTCCTGTATGCCAAGTTTGGTCCGATTCTAATAAGGTCGACCGGAACGCTATTATGGCGGGCCCGGGACCCGACTCAATGGTCGAATTTGTGCGCGACCCACCGGAATCCAACTTTGGATATATTGTTGGATTTGTCTCGTCAAACCGGACTCGTAGAAAAATAGTTTGATGACTTTAGAGACCAAAGGCTCTGACACTTTTTTCGGTACAAAACGGGTCAAACGGCGGACACTGTTTTGACCCAAAATTACCATTTTGTTCCTATGTCCAGAATTTAGCTTATGGGTAGGCTATCCAAGCTAACTTGACTATTATGAACACGTTGGTTCATGTCTGTTTCAGCACCTGGAGACTGTTTCTAGAGTTTGACTTTTGTGGTTCACTGAGTTTTGGATTGTCGGTTCTATGTGCTACACCAGGCAAGTAAACCTTGCCAAACTTTGTCCAGCTATTTACATGCATTCTTTTATTATTCTTTCTTGTTCATGTCTTCTTTTATTTTTTATATTTGCTATCTTGCCATGAGTTATTTCTATGTCTCTTACCCGTTATCATTTATTCTTATCATTAGTTATTTCTCCATATATTTCCACACATGACTTTGATAGTATGGTTTACTTGAGTGACTTTGACTGGATTACCTATGCAATGATGCTGTGACTCGATCTCGTATTCTGTGTTACCTTGACTTGACCCTTTACCGATACTAGGATTGGCTACTTGACCACTCTCGACTCGGAAGACCCACGGCAGGGCTACGATAGAGACTTACTATAGTTAGGGAGTACCACGACAGGGCTACTAGCTTTAGGACCAGGAGTACCACGACAAGGCTATGGTCATTAGAGTTATATGTAGTCATTCTTCTTATTACTTTTCATATGACATGTCATCATCTGTAGAGTTCCTCCATGTGTTCTTCATTCTGTTTCTCGTAGTTGTTTCCTATTTTTCTTGCATGTTATTTACTGTACAGTAGGCATGTATATTATGTGTCTTATAGTCCCCTGAGGACCTGGTGATCTCTCTAGGTGTTAGATGAAGGTATGATACATTGATGGAGGATGGTTGCTACACCAAGTCCGCAGGTATATTTAGTTGATGTTTTTATCTTTCTCTTCCGTATTTAGATTTTATCATATATTTGATTCTCGCTTATAGCCTAGTCTTTTACAAGCTTAAATTCTTTTCTAGCTTGTTCATGATAAATGTGTTATTGGGGATCCACTCTAGCATATTTATCTATTCTAGAATCAGTGTAATATGGTTTGATCAGCCTTACTGCACTTGACTCGTTACTGTTACCAAATTTAGTGGATTGAGATATAGTTGATTCTAGAACAACCAGACAAGTTATACGTATTCGAGCTGGGCTAGATTTCTCTCGATGCGTAGCTGGCATGTATTCGTATCCTAGTCCTACGTACTTTGGGACTCGGGCGTTATACCAAGTTACAATCACTCAAGCTCACTTTTCTCTCTGATTACAATCACTCAGCTCTCTCTCATCTCTCAATACAATTTGACGAGCCAGCGGATGCTTCAGATCGACGATGTCCATATATTATGTCTAGACTCCATGTGGATGCATGCCTTGAGATGCCGAAGAACTCCGTGCCTCGATGCATCCAAGTGAGCTCCGAGCCAATGAGCTTCTACCTGTGCCTGCACATGGAAACTGTGTCGCTGTCAGTACTCAACTGTACTAGTGGAGTGAGCTCTTCGCCTACCCATATATAACCAACACGTTCATTTACTTTGTGCAACATAATTCTTTTATGATTGTCTTTCTATTCTTGCCTTAGGATCGATTTTAGGACATAGACTTTTGGCACATTTGTGTCTCTAGACCGTTACCGTGCCATTGCACAGATAACTTGACCCTTATCGTGCCAACAACTTCAGAGTGTCGACTCGTACTTGTCTTTCTGACTCATATTTTGGGACGCAATGACTTGTTTTGTGTCATCGACTTGGTCCATGCTTCAAACATCGAGGCCGTGCCTCACATTTCAATACGACTTAACCAACTTTGCCTTACGGCCCTTCCTGACTTAATCGAGACAACTCAATCCCGGCTTATGGAACTTGTGTTGATGACTCAAACATGATGCCACATTCCTGCCGAAGCACATGTCCATGCTATAGCCAAATCTTGGGCTCCATAATGGTGTTGCAATCGTGCATACCTTCTTAACTCAATTTGTGCCGTATTTACGCTATCTTTGATTCGACCGACACCGTGCATGCGGATTGCCGCTTAGCACACTGACTCATCTATATAAAAGGTCACTAGCAATGTCAAGGTATCTTGGACTTGGCTACGGATAGACAGCGATCATCTAATGGATAGCTAGCCTATAGAAGCCCCAAATCTCCTATGCTGTACATCCAGCATCCCGCTTTAGCCAACTCCCTTACCTCAGGAACGACATGATCCCGAGGCCCCGACGATCATGTCGAGGAAGACTACCCCTTGTGCACAAGTTGTCCATGACCACGCACCTACGACGACTTCTAGACTCGACGTAAATGCAAGGCCTACAGATGGTACAACTTGCTTTCTATTCCTTAAACTTCTTCATCCATGTCCATGATTTCCATTCTTTATACGAGACTCCTAAGCCACGGGACCGACCTCGGTGACAAACGATTGCGTGTAATTTATATTCTTTGAAACACAGGGAACAACTATTGCATAGCCTTCCAGATAGACCTAAACAAATGTGTTCTTTTGTGTCCTATAGACCGTGGCATACTTATCCTTGAATCGATCGTGGCTCGTGCCTTAGACTAGCTTGTGTTCTATGTGACACTATCGTCCAAGTTATACTTTATATGACGAGCCTTGAGATCGTAGGACTATGTGACTTTGACAACCACAGAAAATATAGGACGGTACTTGCTATGAGTTCGATAGCCCATCATAACTTGCCTAACTTAATCGTGCAATAACTTGACGAACAAAGGCTATGTCAAGCCTTGCACCGTAGAAACGTGTCGTGCACGCATTCGGCTTGAACAACCAAGTTCTTTAGGTGCCTAGACTTATGCCACAAGTCGTACAATACAACTTAACTCATGGGACGAGCAAAGGCTATGTCAAGCCTTGGACGATGGGACTATGCATGCTTTATTAAGAATTTATGCGTGCGACGCCTATGACTTATGCTAAGTTCATAGAATTTTGGCAACATCGACCAACTTTCCTTCTTCCAAGCCACGGGACGAAGGACCGAGTGTTATTTTGAAAGTACGTCGTGCAACGATTCTAAGCCGACCGTTGGACTTCTCCATATTCTAACTCAATCGGACCCGACTTGGGATTATTCCCTAAGCTATGTGGATTCGTCTCTTTTATTATCAAGCCTACTTGTGCATTTGAAAACTTTTGTTTTATTATTGTGAAGGCCAAGCTGAGGCAAGTTTACCGAAGCCAGCCACCTGAGCGAGGAGTTGCCTCGATCGAGCAGGACTTCGAGCAGGTCATTGCATAGCTAAGTTCGAACGCCGTTGGCATTTTGATTCCTCCGATTGAACTGAACAGGAGGAGGCATTACACCCAAACCTTTCTAGAATATTCATCAATAAACGTCATAAAATAAGAAGAATCACCAATGGATTTTACCTTCATGGACCGCAGACATCCGAGTGAATCAACTCGAGCAACGTCGCCATCCTCGAAACACCCTATTTTGCTTTTCCGCCAAACAGTGTATGCATCTCCCCAATTTTGTAGACTTTAGCCGTGGAATCACCTTCATACTCACTAAGTAGCTCATCCCCTTCTTGCTGATATGGTTGAGCCATCTATGCCACTGCTCGGTAGACGCATCGGTAGCCGCATTCACCTTATGTGCTCCATGTGCGCTCCCTTCCATATAATAGAGTCCGGACTTCTTGCTTCCTCTGACAATCACCATCGAACCACTGGAAAGCTTCTAATAACAATTTTTGATGAGATTGAAGAAACCCTCGTCATCCAACTTTCTATCCGACACCAGGTTGAAACGGATATCGGACGGACATCTTTGAGAATAAGAAATGCACCCATCTTCGTCCTAAAATGCATCTCTATAATAGCAATCGCCTTCGACACATCTCTATTGTCCATCTTCAATACTCCACAGTCACCTGTCATGTAAGTAGCAAATAATATCCTCTTGTAAGATACGTGCGCTGAAGCACCTGAGTCCACCAGCCAACAATTGCCATCGCATGCGAGATTCATGACAACCCCATCACCTATGACGATCACATTGTCTC
Organism: Iris pallida; assembly: GCA_029216955.1. NCBI lineage: Eukaryota > Viridiplantae > Streptophyta > Magnoliopsida > Asparagales > Iridaceae > Iris > Iris pallida. The sequence continues at coordinate 3,486,089 of JANAVB010028000.1, read as the reverse complement.
CATGTGCCTAGGCCATCGCTGTAGTATGCTCACTTTTCTTCTCCTTGTCGCCCTTCTTCTCTCTCTTCCAAGCGAAATAGTTTTGCTTAATGTGGTCCTTCTTGCCACAATGGTAACACTCCGAGTCCACGTACTGACTCTTGAACTTGTCCCTGCTTTTGTCTCTGCTACCGTCTGGACCTTTGCTTTTTCTCCTTTTGCGGCTCTCTGAAACTAGCGCCTCCGAGTGAGATGTGAATAAAGTGCCCTGAGAACGTCTCTGCATCTCCTCATTCAATACCCCGCTTTTGGCAAACTCCAGACTGACCATACCTTCCAGAGCAAAAGCGATCATTGACACTCGTATGATTTTCCGCGAGTCTGACAATATACACAACAATCAAAGTCCCTGAACCTCGTCGTCGAACTTGACTTTCATAGAGGATAGATGGTCAACCACGCCCTGGAACTCACTCAAGTGATCCATAATGGACGCATAATCTTTGTACCGCAGACACATCATCATCCGGATCTGGAATAATTTATTCACCCCGGTCTTCTTTACATACAAAGATTCCAGTTTATTCCACAGTGTCCTCGCATGCTCAATGTTGGCAACGTGGTTGTACACGTTCTCGTCAATAGACTACCGCATGTATCCACACACCTGTAGTTCATTGACGGAAAAAAAACACGTTCCTACGTAATTTTATAGGTACTTTTAGTTCAGTAATATATAAAAAAAATACGTTCCTATGCTATATGTCGGTGTAACGCCGTAGTCCCAAAATACGTAGGACTAGGAACGTAGCATGCCAGCTGCATATATACGAGATATACTCCAATATATGGAAATCTCGAATATACACATAAGCTGTATTATGAAAAATAATAACAGACAGTCACAGGTAAAAGCTATATCTCATCCACAGTAAATATAAAGAAAATGGTAACTCACAAATCAAGGTAAATGTCAAATATAGCTGTTGACCGGGCGGAGACAAATCCACTACCGGCACTAGAATAAACTGAAAGAAAATAGAGTCCAACCTCTAAGATAAATAGAATAAGAAATGATGACTAAATAGGCTCCTCGACCCAATAGGGACAGCTATGATCAGAAGGTACAACTCGCTCGATCGTGAAGGATGAGTCTACACCGGAGCCATACACCTGCGGAAAGTCCTGCACACCTATACCTGGAGAGATCACCAGGTCCTCAGAGGGACGTAAAAAGATACAAAAAGAACATGCCACATAAACTGAATAAATATGAATAAGTAAGATCAGATCATAACATGGTCCAATACACACCTATTGAACTAGCTTACCATCCCCCCAACCAAACAAGGACAGGAGATGGTAAACTAATTCACGATGACGTATCTTTCCATGCTATAAATCCAATATGGTATCCGGACCCCAACAAGGTTCAATACCTTTTCATCGAAGTAGTAAGCCACACCTACAACCAAACAAGGACAAGATGTGACGAACTAATCCGCGATAAGTTATTGTTCCAAGCCACGGTCAGATACAAGTACCCAAACCAAAAGTACTCATATCTAACGGATAAAGGTGCCTAACCGTTCTAAGTGAAATATAGTTAAGAACAATCCTTCCTGCGCATGGGCCCTGGCTAAATAGGATCGGCGTAGTCCCCCCTTGGGTACAAGAGGCCCCATCAATAAGAGCATAACGTTCCGCAGAACGTCAGTGGCCGTCAGTAATCATGGGTAAGCTGACCCGCATCTCCGGCGGAGCTCACAGGTTACAAAAGGAAAAGTGCATCGAAGTCCATACGCTAAGGAATTGTCCTCCTCGCCCAATGCCTACTATGTTGTATCCACAACACAAAACCTCTATTAACCGCTAAGTCAAACTAACATGCAACCTCTATTAGCGGTTAATCCTATCACACGGCTTATACGTACCGGTGGCCAGCCGATCACGCATGTCCGAGTACTATATGTGACTCACAACTTCGTGGTACAAATTGTAGGAATGAAATCGTAAAGCAGAATACTCTAGAGGGGGGTGAATAGAGTAGGCAGCGAAATATTGCTAATTAAAAACTTGTTAGCAGTTAGATCACAGATAAAATAATAATCACAAAAGTAAATAACAAAATTTAAAAATGATCAGAAGGCAAACGCAAACACCGAGATTTATACTGGTTTCCCTCTTGTGAGGACTAGTCCAGTCGGAAGAACTATAGCTTCTAGTTGAATCCACTATTGGAAAATCCCGCAAGTTTTCATACAAAGTCCTTGCAACTTCTACAGACGCGAGCTTTGATACGAAGAACTCGTCCAACTTCAATTGTGAAGAGTTGAATCTTCTATCAAGCCTCTGATTACAATCTCTCTTGAAACTTCTAGACCGCACCGCACTGGCAAATCGACTAGAGGATTGTAACTGGCTTGGAATTTGAAAATGAAAGCTTTTAAAAACTCTTTGGAAGAATGTAAGCTCAGGAAGAGAAGAGATTGAAAGTGAATTGGTGTGTTAAAATGATCCAAATACTTCTCTATTTATAGCTTTTCCAAAGATAGAACTCTGACAGAATTCGGGCAGAATTCGGACAGAACTCTTTGTAACAAATCGTAACTGAAGGATGACCAAGTTCAAAAACTCAACGTTCACTAACGTTCCAAATGGCCGAACTCTGGCCCAACTCTGGCCGAACTCGACCCGAGTTCTCCTAGGATTTTGCCAGTTCATTTTTGGAGAAAATAAATTTTGGCTTTTTGAACAATCCTTCAGAAGCTTTTTGTAGAAAGAATGTTTTTCAAAAACGTAGGTCATTTGTAAAAGAATAGGATGGTTTTAAAAAATATTTTAGGATAGCCTATTTGCCAGTACGACTCGGTGTACAATGTATTCCTAGACTCAATAAAATGAAAAATTATATTGCTTAACAGGAAGTACATTCTGAATGTCAAACGGCTTCAGTCTTGAACATTATTGATAACCATTGTTGAGCAGTGTCCAAAACGTCGTAGGTAAACATCTGAGTTGACTTGTATTTATATCGAGACAGAGTTTGATCAATTATTAAAATCAGGTTTGACCATGACCAATGGGCCAACAATCTCTCCCATTTTGATAATTGACAAACCTTGCCGATATAACATCTAAGCTTGGAATCAATTCAAAATAGTAACCAAAAAGAAATTGTTCATAACCTGTATTCACAAAAATGTTAGATCCTTATTTCTCCCCCGTTGTCACTTAGCAAAATAATTGCAAAAGAGAAAACTCCCCCGCAATCAATGCATAAGTAACAAACAGTGAAGAAACACAATAAAAAATATAGGAATAATCTATACAGGCATGGTATAAACAGTAAAAAAAAACAGATAGTCTAGAGAACATAACACAGGCATGTATTTGTCACAGGCAGTATTTAAGAAAGTATGAAGCAGCAAAAGATAGATAGTGCTACCATAATACTGAAACATATAAAGTGCTGAATAATAGACTAAAATGCCAAAACTGAGGCATAATAAAAAAACCATGTCCATGAATAGTCACATAATAGAAAAAGTACTGATAAAATCTAAAAAGTACTGATAAAATCTTAGAATGTCGGAGCATTTCTAAGTAAACATGAGACAAAAGTAACAGTCTCAATAATCTAACATCTCAAAACTTATCATCATCAACATCAGCTGCAGCTCTAGCATGTCCAGAAAGACTAGATCTAGAAGTACCAGCGCCAGAAGTGTGAGGAGTGACGCTAGCATAAAACTCACCGACATAGTCTCGAGGAGGGGCACGATCGGTACGATACCAATCATAGGCGTTCCCTGGCTGGAACAGAGAGTGAACCGCCTCGTCGTCAATGCGGTAGCCAGAAACAGAAGGGTCTCGAGGCAGAGAGCTAGCAGAATGACCCGTCTGCGCAAACCTCAGATCGGCGAAGGAGTTGGCAATCGCTTGGAACCGAGTCACATCACGAAACTCGTATTCCCTAGAGGTCTCAACATAAAAAGACTACAGATCTGATAAGTGCTGATGGATACCCTCAAATGACATAGGATAAGAATGAGGAGGAACAGGTGCTGTGGGAGCAGTGGGAGTAGGTACAGGAGGAGTAGGTGCAGTAGGTGGAGGAACAGATGCAATGCTGCGACGAGAGAGTTTGAGAAACTTAGGCTCGGGGTCGACATCACAAGTAGATAAATTAATATCAAATCTCTGAAAAATGTAAGGAATAAGCATCACATAAGATAGGTTACGGTCTCTCCCGCGACATCTACCCATCATCTGAATGATAATCTTAGGGGCAGAAAAAGGAATCCGCTTAAGAATATGATAGAGAGTAGAAAGCTCAAGTGCAGGGACATCATCTTTGGAAGTGGATTTTGGAAGTAAGGTGGAATAGATGATGCGATGTAATTCGTAGTTAAACAAGTTCAAGTTATTAGCCTTGAACTTTCCAGGAAGAACGCGTGCGGGCGCACAAAGTTCATTCATGAAACTAACGAGTATCGTGCCATCGGGGAAATCAAAATCAGTGATGTAATCGAGCGGGACACCTTCGTTTGGGATACCAAGGATTTCTGCTAACGTTTCATCAGTGAATTCGATATCAATTCCTCCGACACGTGTCCTCACTGTAAAAGTGTCTAACACGAAATTATAATAGAATAATCTAATGGCATTAGTGGCAATGGGGAATTGTAAGGTGACAAAATGTTGTAACCCTAATACCTCAAAATAAGGGCGATGATCCGAAAAGACAGTCCACTTAATCGGTGATCCGGTGCAAATAGTACGCATGATAAAATCGGCGTACCATAATAAAGCTTGATCGGAAGTTTTAAAGTAGAACTCATCCGATGCACCATCGTCCGATTGGACCGAAGAAAAGAGGCAATCCGTATGTGGATCCGAAGACGATGCCTCTTCACTGGTATTGGTCTTCTTCCTCTTGAAGGGATTGAACTTAGGCATTCTTTCCTAAAATTTCTACAAACCCTAAGTATTAAAAAGTGGAGAAAAGAAGGGATTATACCTTCCAAGAATTGGATATGTTGTAGAGGACGACGATCTCCGCACGAATCCAAAGTTTTGACGAGAAACTCCACAAGGATTGGAAGAATAATGATGGAGAAGAACTAGAGTTTCGGAGGGGCGGAGCTGCTGTTATGAGGATGTGGGGAAGAATGAAGAAGAAGGAAGCCTCGGGTTGGTGCTGGTATATATAAATACCCAGCCGAACTCTGGCCGAATTCGCCAAGGGTTGCCTGGCTATATATATATATATATATATATATATATATATATATATATATATATATATATATATAAAATTCAAACGAGGCCACATTCTTTTTCATTAATTCGTTTCAAATGCTTAATTCAAAGTTTAGTTATTTTAAATCTTAAAATAATATAATTAATATTATTTTACAAATTAATATTCTTTACTCAGCTTTTGCCTCAGATTAGCTGAAGGAGTACTGTCCCAGCTAACGGAGGTTCACCGGGGAACTCTTAAATACCGCTTCGCTTTGACCGTAGTCGTGGTGACAGACAGACTCTTTTTAGGCTTGTCTCAAAAACAGTTTATGAGTATCGAATAAATAATTAATAAAACAAAATTAATTAATATTATTGATATCTATAATTCCTAATTCTCGACGTAAATAGTTGAAACGATCTTCCGCTAAAGGTTTTGTGAGTATGTCAGCTAATTGATTCTGTGTGTCTATGTATACAAGGTCTATATCTCCATTTTGTTGATGATCTCTAAGAAAATGATGTCGAATTTCGATATGTTTAGTACGAGAATGACATACAGGATTTTTAGTCAAATTAATAGAACTAGTGTTATCACAGAAAATGGGTATGTGTGAAAAATGCAATCCATAGTCTTCTAAGGTTTGTTTTATCCACAAAATTTGTGCACAACAACGTCCTGAGGCGATATACTCAGCCTCGGTTGTTGATAATGCAACAGAATTTTTCTTTTTACTAAACCAAGAGACTAGAGCTTTTTCTAGAAAATGACATGTGCCGCTAGTACTTTTTCTATGTACTTTGCATCCGGCAAAATCAGCATCAGAATAACCGATTAGGTCAAATGACATGGTTTTGGGATACCATAAGCTGACAGAAGAAGTGCCTTTAAGGTATCGAAAGATACGCTTAACTGCGCACAGATGTGATTTCTTAGGATTGGCTTGAAAACGTGCATATAAGCAAACACTAAACATAATGTCTGGTCGACTGGCAGTTAAATAAAGTAAGCTACCGATCATACCTCGATACTTACGTATGTCGACAGGTTTGCCTTGTTCATCAATATCAAGCTTGGTTGAAGTCGCCATTGGAGTGCTAAGTGACTTTGCTGCTTCCATGTCGAACTTCTTTAGTAGATCCTTTGTGTACTTAGCTTGATTTATGAACGTCCTATTGTTGGTTTGTTTGATTTGCAGTCCGAGAAATAACTTCATCTCTCCCATCATGCTCATCTCAAACTCATTCTGTATATACTTTAAAAATTCTTGACAAAGAGATTCATCAGTAGATCCAAAGATAATATCATCTACATAGACTTGAATCGAAAAATATTATTATTCAAAGACTTTATAAACAAAGTAGTGTCAACCTTTCCCTTTGAAAAATCGTTATCAAGTAGAAAAGAGCTTAGACGATCGTACCAAGCACGAGGGGTTTGTTTCAAACCGTATAAAGCTTTCTTCAACTTGAAAACATATTCAAGAAATTTAAAATCAGTAAAACCGGGTGGTTGAGCTACATAAACCTCTTCTTTTATAAAACCATTTAAAAAATGCGCTTTTGACATCCATTTGAAATAACTTAAAATTATGAAAACATGCAAATACACATAACATGCGAATGGATTCTAATCTCGCAACTGGGGCATAAGTCTCATCGTTGTCGATACCTTCTTTCTGATTGTATCCTTGAGTTACGAGTCGAGCCTTATTACGAGTTACTAAACCATTCTTATTCAGTTTATTTCGGAATACCCATCGGGTTCCAATGACCGGATGATCAATAGGCTTGGGAACCAGTTCCCAAACTTGATTCCTTTCGAATTGGTTTAATTCCTCTTGTATAGCATCTAACCAAAAATTATCACTACATGCTTCATCAATATTTTTGGGTTCAAACTGCGAGACAAAAGCAACACAAGAAGCTATATCTTTATTAGAGGAGCGAGTACTTACACCCTTGGTAGTCTCACCAATTACTAAGTCCTTTGGATGATCAGCCATGAACTTCAATCTTTTTGGCAGACTCCGAAGGTAGCTGGTTCCTGGATCTTCTCTAGGAGGATCAGCTGGTGCTTTACTGGATATATTGAGATTTTCGTCATTGTCATCGATTGTCGTTTGATTTAGTTCATCAAAGGTGACATTGATTGACTCTTCGATGATCATGGTTCTTTTGTTGAAGACTCTGTATCCTTTACTTTTGCCTGCATAACCTAAAAATATACCTTTATCGACCTTTTCGTCAAACTTTTCTAAATTATCTTTTGTATCAAGAATGAAGCATTTACAACCAAATATTCTAAAATATGAAACTGATGGAATTCTATCAAACCATAACTCAAATGGAGTCTTCTTCGATTTGGGTCGAATTAGAACTCAATTGAGAACAAAACAAGCTGTATTGACAGCTTCAGCCCAGAAATACTTGGGTAGACTAAACTGGTTTAACATTACTCTGGCCATTTCGGATAGAGTTCTGCTCTTACGTTCCATAACTCTATTTTGTTGTGGAGTCCTAGGGCAGGAGAATTCGTGCACAAAACCGTGTGCGTCACAAAATTGCTCAAACTCCGCATTCTCGAATTCGCCTCCATGATCGCTTCTAATACGAGTGATCATGTAACCTTTTTCATTCTGTACTTTCTTGCAAAAGGCGACAAATTCCGATAATGTATTGTTTTTGTGTGTCAGAAAATATACCCACGTGTATCTAGAATAATCATCTACAATTACAAAAGCATATAGCTTACCTCCGAGGCTAGCAACTCTGCTAGGACCAAATAAGTCCATATGTAGCAATTATAGAGGTCTAGTAGTACATACAGCATTTACTGACTTGAAAGTGGATCGAGTAGCTTTGTTCTTTTCACATTGACTGCATATCGAATCCTTCTTGAATGTAATTTCTGAAAAACTGCGTACTAGCTTCTTCGTGGATAATCTAGAAATAGTATCCATATTTGCATGACCGAGTCTCATATGCCACAGATGACTCTCATCACTTTTAGCCATTAAACATCTACCTAAAATGTTAGTATCTTCCAACAAATAGAAAACATATATATTGTCTTCTCTAATACCTTCAAATATAGTACTACCAGTTGAACTATCAATAATAGTACATTTGTCTTTTACGAAGTTAATACCATAACCGTGATCAGCTAAATGGCTTATACTGAGCAGATTATATTTTAACTCAGTAACAAGACAAACATCTTTAATCACTGGATATGGAGCTTTACCAATACCACCAATACCGATTATATACCCTTTTAAATTGTTGCCGAAGGAGACGTATCCTTCTTCATTCCTCTTCGACAGTATTGCGAATAATGAAGCGTCATCGGTCATGTGCCGTGAGCAACCGCTGTCGAGGATCCATTTGCTCCTAGCATGTGAAGGGCGTCCCACCTACAAAACAATTTGCAGATAAAACTCTTGGTACCCATTTCTTATAGGGTCCTGACTGGTTAGTTTTCGATATCCATGCATAAATATTTAAATCTACTAACTTTCTGATTCTACATGCAGAAGATATATGACCAATGAGGCCATAATAATGACATTTAGCATGTTGAATGTTGAAAGCTGAGTGGTGTGTATGGTTGGTAGGTTTAGGTTTTCTAGTATAGAAGAAAGCATACCTATTATCCTGTTTGGGCATAACCTTTTTAGGCAAAGGTTTGATAGGGTTAGGTCTGACAGTATTAGGTTTGGGAATGTTCTAATTTTTCGGTAAGTGACACGTGTTAGGGTAGGAAGCAGCAGTCTCAGGCTGTTTTCCTAACCTAATTTCCAATCTTTTGGAAGTGTCATATGACTTAGTATAGTCAGAAGTGAGTGCTTCCATTCTGACTTGTGCACTTTGAAGACTTTTCTTCTTTTTAGAAAGTTCTTCTTTCAGTTGGTCAATAACCTTGTCTTTTTCTTCGGATGACTTGGTAGTCTCGTGTAATAAGAGCTTAATAGAAGAAAGCTCACCAGACTCACTAACATTATCTTTAACCTCAGCTAGTAGGTCGGTAAGTCTTTCTATTTTGCCTTTGTACTCCTTGAGTACCTTCTTAGAGTTCTGATATTTGCTACGCAGTTTCCTGTAATCACATAACAGTTCACTGAAGGCTTATCCTAATTGCTCAAAGGTGAAGTCATCATATATATCAACTATAGGTTCAGAGAGTACCTGATCGGATGCCATAAAGCATACATTTGTAGCGTCTTCTGATTGTTCATCTTCTGAGTTGCTGGCTTCACTTTCATGCCATATGCTGGTGTTAGCATACTTCCGAGATGTTGATCTCTTCAGGTTCCCTTTCTCGTATCTGTTGCTCTTTTTGCTTGTTGATGAGTTTGTAGGACAGTCCTTCTTCATGTGTCCTTTCTTCTTGCAGCCGTAGCAGACAACGTCATCTTGATACCAGCTGTTGCCGCCATTGTTCTCTTTTGTCTTCTTCTCATATCTCAAGAATCTTTTGAATTTTCTTGCAAGGAGTGCTTGATCTTCAGCATCAGATTCACTGTTGTCTGAATCATCTTCTGCAGATCTTCTGTGCTGAGCCTTGGAACTGATCGTCTTCTCCTTTGGTACAGGCTCTTTAAAGTCTTGTAGCTCTAGTTCATGAGTGAGTAGCTTACTCATGAGTACTTCAAGTGTCATGGTAGTGAGGTCATTTCCTTCAATGATTGCAGTAGCCTTCGGAATCCAATTCTTTGTAAGTGCTCGCAGGAGTTTGCGAATCTTTTTATGGTTACTGTAATCTTTGCCTAAGGAGGACAAAGGATTTACAATATCCAAGAATCTCTCGAACATCTGAGTAACTGCTTCGTTGGGCTTCATTTTGAACGCCTCATACTCTTGAGTAAGTCTGCTGACCTTTGATTCTTTGACTTGAGTTGTGCCCTCATGTGTGACTTCAAGAAATTTCTACACTTTATTTGCAGTTGTGCAGATAGATACCCTGTTAAATTCAGTTCTGTCTAAAGCACAAAATAAAGCGTTAATAGCACGTGCGTCAAGACTGACCTTTTTCTTTTCTTCCTCTGTATATTTGTCATGGGGTTTTTCAACCAAAACACCATCAACATTAATACGAGGCGGCTTTTTATAGCCATCAATAACTACAGACCATAAGTCAAAATCAAGAAATTTTAGAAAGAAACTCATACGTGTTTTCCAATAAGTGTAGTTTATGCCGTCAAACAGTGGAGGTCCGTTTGTGGCTTGGCCTTCACTTGTGAATTTCACAGTTGCCATGTGTAAAGCTGTGATCTATATAAAATTGAATATAACTGTTATTTTACCTTGCTTTACCTGTATAACCTGCTCTGATACCAATTATAGGAACGAAATCGTAAAGCAGAATACTCTAGAGGGGAGGTGAATAGAGTAGGCAGCGGAATATTGCTAATTAAAAACTTGTTAGCAGTTAGATCATAGATAAAATAATAATCACAAAAGTAAATGACAGAATTTAAAAATGATTAGAAGGCAAATACAAACATCGAGATTTATACTGGTTTTCCTCTTGTGAGGACTAGTCCAGTCGGAAGAACTCTAGCTTTCAGTTGAATCCACTATTGGAAAATCCTGCAAGTTTTCCGACGAAGTCCTTGCAACTTCTACAGACGCGAGCTTTGATACAAAAAACTCGTCCAACTTCAATTATGAAGAGTTGATGCTTCTATCAAGCCTCTGATTACAATCTCTCTTGAAACTTCTAGACCACACAGCACTGGCAAATCGACTAGAGGATTGTAACTGGCTTGGAATTTGAAAATAAAAGCTTTTAAAAACTCTTTGGAAGAATGTAAGCTCAGGAAGTGAAGAGATTGAAAGTGAATTGGTGTGTTGAAATGATCGAATGCTTCTCTATTTATAGCTTTTCCAAAGACAGAACTCTGACAGAATTCGGGCAGAATTCGGACAGAACTCTTTGTAATAAGCCGTAACTGAAGGATAACCAAGTTCAAAAATCCAACGTTCACTAACGTTCCAAATGGCCGAACTCTGGCCGAACTCGGCCCGAGTTCTCCTGGGGTTCTGCCAGTTCATTTTTAGAGAAAATAAATTTTGGCTTTTTGAACAATCCTTCAGAAGCTTTTTGTAAAAAGAATATTTTTCAAAAACATAGGTCATTTGTAAAAGAATAAGATGGTTTTGAAAAACGTTTTAGGATAGCCTATTTGCCAGTACGACTCGGTGTACAATGTATTCCTAGACTCAATAAAATGAAAAATTACATTGCTTAACAGAAAGTACATTCTGAATGGCAAACGGCTTCAGTCTTGAACATTGTTGATAACCATTGTTGAGCAGTGTCCAAAACGTCGTAGGTAAACATCTGAGTTGACTTGTATTTATATCGAGATAGAGTTTGATCAATTATTAAAATCAAGTTTGACCATGACCAATGGGCCAACACAAATGTGTCAAGGCCAATGGATGCAACACACACATGGTGGTCCCTTAACTCTAAGTTTAATGTGTAAGGAAATAATACATAGCAGGAAATATAACTGAACAGTAAGTTCTAACAAGTTGTGCCATGTATCACAGTTTATTTTGCATAAAGAAAATAATGAATAATGCATGAAATATGAGCTAAAATAAATAAACAACTGGTGGCAAGGTATCTTGCCTGGAGGTAGTGTGCAGAATGACGACGCCTGGTAACTCAAATCGTCAGAATAGGGAAGCACTGAAAGCCAACTTTTACGAACGACCTCGGATGCTGAAATAAACATCACGAACAGATTTGGCATAAAAGAAATACTAAGAAAACGCCTGTCCAAAAGTAGTCTAATTCTGGAACAGGGGCAAAATCGTAATTTTGTGTCAAAACGATGTCTACCGTTGGACCGTTTTGCACTGAAACGTGTGCCAGAACCTACGGTCTCTAAAGTCATCAAACTACATGTCTACGGATTCGGTTTGAGGAGACGAACCCAACCGTATGTCCAAAGTTGAATTCCGGCAGGCCGTGCACAAAATCGCCCGTTAGAGCGGGTCGCGAGCCGCTAATTTGGCGTTCCAATCAACCTTCTTAGAATCGGACCAAACTTGGCATACTGGACAAGAAAAATGATACGGTCCTGATGACGCAAGTTTCGTATCGATTCGACGAACGTGCACAAAGTTATGGACTAGTTTGCAAAACGTCGATATGGGGGTATCTCGACGGCTCAGGATACTGGCTGCAGAGGCTTGGCTCAGGATGGATGGGGGTAAGAAAATAATAGCTTCGGATGAGCTTCTCTGGCTCCCCTTTTTTTAAGATGTGGATGAAGAGAGTTACTAATATTATTTTGGTTAAAAGGGGGTAGTAGAGGAGGGATTTGAAATAAAAGGAGGGAAAGTAAAAATTTGGTAACCCTTTTCAATTGCTAAGTCACGGTTACTACTGTTATCAACAATAAAATAAATACAAAAAATGTAATAATATATTTAGTAACAGTTTTTTTATTGTTGTCATGGTAATTACTGTTACACAAATGTGACAGTAATAACCGTTACGAATTGAAAAAAAAGTGTTACAAAATGCCTATTATGGTGTAGTGTATTGAACTAGCTTACCATCCCCCCAACCAAACAAGGACATGAGATGGTAAACTAATTCACGATGACGTATCTTTCCATGCTATAAATCCAATATGGTATCCGGACCCTAACAAGGTTTAATACCTTCTCATCGAAGTAGTAAGCCACACCTACAACCAAATAAGGACAAGATGTGACGAACTAATCTGCGACAAGTTATTGTTCCAAGCCACGGTCAGATACAAGTACCCAAACCAAAAGTACTAATATCTAACAGTTAAAGGTGCCTAACCGTTCTAAGTGAAATGTAGTTAAGAATAATCCTTCCCGCGCATGGGCCCTGGCTAAATAGGATCGGCGAAGTCCCCCCTTGGGGCACTATAGGCCCAATCAATAAGAGCATAACGTTCCGCCGAACGTCAGTGGCCGTCAGTAATCATGGGTAAGCTGACCGCGTCTCCGACGGAGCTCACGGGTTACAAAAGAAAAAGTGCATCGAAGCCCATACGCTAAGGAATTGTCCTCCCCGCCCAATGCCTACTATGTTGTATCCACAACACAAAATCTCTATTAACCGCTAAGTCAAACTAACATGCAACCTCTATTAGCGGTTAATCCTATCGTACGGCTTATGCGTACCGGTGGCCAGCCGATCACGCATGTCCGAGTACTATATGTGACTCACAACTTCATGGTACAAATGTGTCAAGGCCTATGGATGCAACACACACATGGTGGTTCCTTAACTCTAAGTTTAATGTGTAAGGAAATAATACATAGCAGGAAATATAACTGAACAGTAAGTTCTAACAAGTTGTGCCATGTATCACAATTTATTTTGCATAAAGAAAATAATAAATAATACATGAAATATGAGCTAATATAAATAAACAGCTGGTGGCAAGGTATCTTGCCTGGAGATAGTGTACAGAATGATGACGCCTGGTAACTCAAATCGTCATAATAGGGAAGCACTGAAAGCCAACTTTTACGAACGACCTCGGATGCTGAAATAAACATCACGAACAGATTTGGCATAAAAAAATACCTAGGAAATGCCTGTCCAAAAGTCTAATTCTGGAACAGGGGCAAAATCATAATTTTGGGTCAAAATAATGTCCGCCGTTGGACCGTTTTGTACCAAAACGCGTGCTAGAACCTACGATCTCTAAAGTCATCAAACTACATGTCTACGGATCCGGTGTAAGGAGACGAACCCAATCATATGTCCAAAGTTGAATTCCGGTGGGCCGTGCACAAAATCGCTCGTTATAGCGGGTCGCGGGCCGCCAATTTGGCGTTCCAATCAACCTTCTCAGAATCGGACCAAACTTGACATACAGGACCAGAAAACCGATACGGTCCTGATGGCGCAAGTTTCGCGTCGATTTGACGAACATCCACGAAGTTATGGACTAGTTTGCAAAACGTCGATACGGGGGTATCTCGGCGGATACGCACTGATTTCGCCGCGTACACACAACGAAATCGAGTTCCGTCAGTTTCCACACGTCGGCAACATCCATACGCACCTTTCGATGTGCATAGTGCACGACCACGTCGCCGGTTTGTCGGGGCGCACGTCGTATCGGAAAATTTTTCCTAAAATTTATAGTTTTAAAAACTATTTTCCCTAAACTTTGTGTTCGAAGTTCATGGCATAGAATGAACGAAAATTTAAACTAAAAGAAAGGACTCGTATTGCTACAGGTGGTCTATTTCACTGCTTAATTATTTTTGGAATAATCCTACTAGGTTGACGGGAAAATGCCTTTAAACATGGGTACATGGATCTGTGTATACTGTTGTAAAAATCAGTTTTTAGGAATATTTGCATCGAATTTTCGACGCGATGGTTCGACAATAAAGAAAACCAATTGTTGGGTTGTCTAGGGGGTCAGGTGGGCTATCTATGACAACTCGCGGCATCGAAAAATATGAATTGTACGTGACGAATTGAATTGGTGAAGAGAGGTACCTTGCGGCTGAATGAAAACAGAGATTCCTCTGTTCGATACAGATTTCAGGTGATCGACGACGACGTGCGCGACGAGCAGGTGGTGCAGTCGTCTGGGACTGTGCGCCTAGGGTTTAGGGTGCTGCTCGGAGATTCTGGGTCGAAGATTAGCTATCCAGGTTCGAGATCGAAGAAGTTTCTCTCTTCTTTATTTTTTCGAGAATACACAGGTTATACCGAAGGTTTAAATCCAAAATTGGATAAATTCCAATTAAATTTTGAATTTGATTCGATGTAATCTTGTGGAGAATACGGTAGGAATCCTATAGGAAAAGATTTGGGCTGATTTGATCGAGATTTGAAGGTTTTGGATCGACCCATGCCTTCGGATTTCTTCCGCGGCTACAGTCGGTTTAAGCCTATAAAGGCATATCGCGAGATATTCAATATCTCGCGATAAATTGAAATGAATATTTTTTTTCTTTTTCTTTTTCTTTCCCTAATCACAGTATAATAACTAACTGAACAGTAATACTTAATATATAATATCCTTATAGAATCCAATATATATAAAATTTCTCTATTATATATATATATATATATATATATATATATATATATATATATATATATATATATATATATATATATATATATATATATATATATGTATGTAATATATGTATATACAGATATACATATATACACACTCACATATATACTTTATGAATAACCCAATAAAATTCCTATTAAAACTCTCAAAATCTAAACAACTTTCTAAAACAATTTATAAATTATCAATATATAAAAAGTAATAAAAATAAAAGTCCATGATATATATACCACTATTTCTAAAATTCAACAAATTCTTTAAATACTTAATAAGCTCCTAAAGAAATATATTTTCGAAATTTTAAAAAACACAATAATAATAATTTCTAGAGTATTTGTAACCTATAATATAGAATTATTTTGTATAAATTAACTCACACATAATATCAAATAAAATAAAGTAAAATTTTTACTCACTTTATAAGGCTAAAATATTAGTTTACCACTTCTAGGGAATAAATTATTTCTATAAAAAAAATCCCAATTATTTCTATTTAATAAAGATAAATAAAAGTAGAAAAATTTTAGGGGGTTTACAGTCGGAGTAGTCTTTCTACATACTGGAGTTTATGTTAATGCACATGAACGAAGATGTCCAGGAAAAAAAATTCCTATTTATTTTAGGAGGGTTAATCAACTTGTATTATGAAATTCCCAAGAGTTTATAATTAACAAGAGTTTCTAAAATTCTCATCACATGATCTCATGCACGCAAGTGACATATTTTAACCAGTTTAACTTCTATAAACCTCCAATTGCACACGCCAAATTGCATGCTGCTATTTTCAAAACAGATCGTTAGATGAAAATTTTGATATCTTACTTCCAGAGAAACGAAAAATTTGTTCTCCTAAGGGAGATGAAAACTCGTTCTCAACCGAAGTTGATACAACGAAGATGAATATTCGTTCTCAACCGAAGTTGATGCAACGAAGATGAACAATCGTTCTCAACCGTAGTTGATGCAACGACTTTGTTGGGGTGATAAAGATCACCATTACTAAAAGCAAGATTCGTCCTATTGCGATCTGCTTCTAGGAACCAGCAATATCGAAAGAACTTCTGGAATGCTCGCTGTCACCTCCTTTCACGAACTCGAAGAACTCCAAATGCAGCAGCGGCACAACACTCTTCGTCTCTTTATTTTAGCGTAAGTCCTCAATGAAGGCACGAAAAGAGTATTTATAGAGAATGGCCGAAACCCTAATCTTAATCCTGGCATTAACTGATTGATAAAAGATAGGAGTGAATAATGAAAAGTTTTGAATTAATTAAATTCAAATCCCACAAAAGATGGATATGATTAATTGACTCAATCTTTCCATAACCGCTCAAATCTTCCAATCAGCCACATTATGAACCGTCTGTACCCTTTAGCCCACTTAGCCGTCAGCCTGCGCACGTAGCCGTACAGCAGCTCAGTACCGCAGCAGCGCCGCAGCACCTACGCGCCGTACAGCAGCTCAGTACTACAGCAGCGCACACGCATAGCGTGCAGCAGCGCTGCAGTACCTGCGTGCCGCACAGCAGCTCAGTACCGCAGCAGCACACGTGTGCAGCGCAGCACAACAGCTCAGAACCACAGCAGCGCATGCGCGCAGCACCTGCGAGACCCTGTGCACCCACCTGCGCGCCCCTGTGCAGCACTTGCGTATGCGACTCGTGCGTCAACTGCGCACAAGACGTCATGCGTCGAAGCTGACGTGCTTAGTGGAAAGTGCGTCAGCAAAGCGACACTTTGCGCCCTTGAGTCCGAGTCCGAGTCGCTTCGGGGCTTAGCTCCATAAGAGAATTATCCCTTGAGCATGAAAAAGGGTATTAATACTTCTTTGTTGGTTTAACCTTCTTTCCAGTAGAAAAATGCCCCACATGGCACCCGTGTGCCTCTAAACGCTTCATGTGATGTCCCAACACAAGCAAAGCTTTATATAGAGATACCATCCATTTAGTTTTTTCAATGTGGGACTATCTTTCTACTTTCTAAAGCAAAACACCAACAACAAGAAGCAAAAACAGCATCACATGCATGTGACGATACATATATGATATATATATAGATCAAAAATCCTAGAGGAACTCATGGTTTCTTAATTTTAAAAACTTGGCCATTAATAGCCGTTCGCATAACATCCTTTTATTTTTTTTAAGGATCTATCCAGAAAAAAACAAGAGCCTAAATACAAAAAAAGGAATATTTTAACAAATGTCTCCATTCAAAATATAGAAATTAGCATATATTCTCGTTATTTTTAAAAATTAGCAAATGTCTCATTCCTTTGTATAGAACAAATAAAAATTTAAGATATACTTTTACTATTTAACCAAAATTTTGGCAAATTTACAAATGAATGAGGGCATTTGCTAGTTTTTTAAAATAGTAGAAATATATGCTAGTTACTATATTTTTATTGTGGGCATTTGCTAAAATCGTAACAATATTTAAGTTCCTATTTGGGTTTCTGTAGTCGAACTCTATATAGATTGGAAGTAAATATATATTGGAGTTGTTTTTTGAAGACAAAGGTATTAGGAACAATTGTTTTTGTGGATTATTAATTTCTCCAAATCCATATTCATCATAGTCAACGTTGCCCCATTTGTAACCCTTGCTGGCAATTAATATGATAACAGCTATGCTCCGTTCCGTATCAGCTCAACTCACTGGCCTGCTATTGTTCATATTATTCAACTGAAAAGAGACGGAGACTTTGAGACCTTCATAGATTCTTCAAACACATAAAATATAAAGCAAAGTATTGGTTCTAACCAAAAATATATTAAAAAAAAATCTGCATTGTCCTACATTCTTAAAACACTAGGACACAGAACCAAGAGGTGATATCTTTCAAGAATCTAAGTGCAATAAAGATATAATTCAAGAATCTAATAAATGCAATAAAGATTTAATTGTTTGCTTATATTCATTGATGCTTCTAATATTTTAGTTTTAGGGACAACATACTTCAATTTCATGCCTTTGAACAAAGTCCATGCCACTTACATTAAAATTCAAAAGAATGTCTGTGAGGGTTAATTCTTGTAGTATTCTAAGACATTTGTAGTTCCTAATGCCCCGCTGGCCGAGTTTCCTTTGTAGTAATCTAAGACATTTATATTTTCTAACACATCCCTTCAATGGTCGTCAAAGTTCATTACTTGTCGGAGGATTCGAATTTGAATTGCTTTGATATCATATTAAAGTTATTACAACCTGTGCTGAAGCTATATTCTAGAAATACACAGTGCCTTTACTCAATACATTTTACCCGAAATTATTTTGCTTTTTCATATCTAGGTCGAACTATTTTATGAAAGTTGTGGCTTATATACATAAACTTGCTCAATTATTCACCTCACATGACTGTGTCTCAACAACAATTCAGCACAAAATTCTGAAAAAGACCAAATGCTCATCCAGATGATAGAATACACGTTAATCTCCACAAGCATCAAACCTACATATTGTAATTTCCGAAACAGATCGTTTGATGGAAATCTCAATCTCTTAAAAAGAGTGAGATGAATAAAAGCAACTTAGCAGGCGAAATATAGAACACCGCAATTCTGCTGATCGTTCTCAACCGAAGTTGCTGCAACGAAGATGAATAATCGTTCTCAATCGGAGTTGATGCAACGAAGAAGAATACTCGTTCTCAACCGAAGTTGATGCAACGACTTTGCTAGGATGATAAAGATCACCGTTGCTCAAAACAAGATTGTCCTATTGCGATATGCTCCCAGGAACCAGTGAGTTTGAAAGAACTTATGGAACGCTCGCTGTCACCTCCTTTACGAACTCAAAGAACTCCAATGGCTTTGGCGGCACAGCTCTCTTCGTCTCTTAATTTCAGCGTAAGTCCTTAATGAAGGCACAAAGAGGATATTTATAGAGAAGCGCCGAAACACTAATCATAATCCTGGTCGTAACTGATTGAGAAAAGATAGGAGCGAATAATGGAAAGATTTGAGTGAATTAAATTCAAATCCCAAAAAAGATGGAGCTGATTAATTGACTCAATCTTTTTACAACCGCTCAAATCATCCAATCAGCCACATCATACGCCACCTGCGCCCCAATGTCCACCCAGCACGTCAACCGTACGCCAGCGCACATGTGCTTAGACGCAGAGCACAACATTGCAGTAGCTCCGCGTGCAGCAATGCAATACAGCAGCTCTGCGCGCAGCCGCACAACAACGCAGCACAGCCGCGCAACAACGCAGCACAGCCGTGCGGCTGTGCAGCCGCTCAGCAGCGCAACTACGACGCAGCCCTGCGCCTCCTGCACAACTCCAGTGCGTGCACCTGTGCGTCCCCTGCATATCCACCTGCGCATGCGACTCGCGCAGAAGACGAGCGTACGAGCGCATCAACTGCGCATAAGGTGCCATGTGCCGATGCTGACATGCTAAGTACAAAGTCCGCCAACAAAGTGCCACTTTGCACCCTTGAGTCCGAGTCCGATTTGCTAAGCCCCTTCGGGACTTAGCTCCATAGAAAAATTATCCCATGAGCATGACAAAAAGCATTAATACTTCTTTATTGGTTTAGCCTTCTTTCTACTAGAAAAATGCTCCCACGTGACACCTATGTGCCTCTCCACACTTTATGTGATCTCTCAACACGAGCAAAGCTTTATATAGAGATACCATACACTTGATTTTTCCAATGTGGGACTTTCTAGTTTCTAAAGCAAAACACCAACAACAACAAGCAAAAACACCAGCAATTTTCTATATATCTCTATATATGGGTTGAGCGTTCCCCATAGTGATTGTCCATCATGCATTAGGATAGATGTCGCTACGATTTAAATCTTCCCGCATGGGTTAAATGACAGCTTGATACAAGAATGGACTAAGCCTTGAATTCTGCACCATAACTGCAATTCTTTCTACTCACATAATGACATCAACTGCACTTATGGCTGCACATTAAAGGCCTTGTGCCAGCCTAGTTTCGGTATATGTATCGTGGATGTCTATAAGATTTTTCTCGAGAGACGGCCTACATCTCTATCCATACACTCTAGGTGAGTTCTTTTAAAGAGTCTTTGGCATGAAGCATTTTGCTTCCTTGCAGTGCTACACCACTATGACATGGTCTGAAGCCGAGACATATCTCATGTGGTGTCATACCACCTGTAGCATGAGGCCCAGCCTCTTTGTAGTGCCAAACTATCCAGCATGAAGCCTTTTGCTTTTTTTGCGGTGTTACGTCGCCGTGACATGGCTTACAAAGCCGAGGTACTGCCTCATGTGTTGTCACCCACTATAACATGAGGTCCAGCCTCTTTGTAATGCTGCCTACTACTCTTAATTATGTAGCATTAGGCCCTCTTGCCTATGTGCGATGCTATGCCGCTATGACTTGGTTCGAAGTCGAGGCTTTATCCTCACAAAGTACCACATGTGGTGTCATCTCACTGTAGCATGGAGTACTACACTCCTTTGTAGTGTTGTGCTACCCGTGCTTAATATAAGCACGCCAGACATTCCAGATGCCCTAGAACTCATTAAGGCTTCCAAGCCATCTGCCTACAGGACTTTGTTCTTTGAAAAGAACAATCAGTAGAAAACAATGGTTCTGAGTTCATAACCTCGTAACATCCCATAGGATTGTCTACTGCTCCTGATATTGTTCCAATCAATGGTCCTTTGTTTGAACTAAAAGCTAGATGCCTAGTAGATTTCTCCTTGAACTAATAGCATAAATTTTTATAGTAGATCACAAAGACACAATATTAGAGTGTACTCAAGCCCATTTTACCTGCTGTGTTTTTGACCAGCTGGCGCTTGAGACCTTTGGTGAACGGGTCTGCCAGATTCTCCTGGCTCCAAACATCAACTACGGCAATGACTCCTATTTTAATAAGATCATTTACCGTACTGTGCCTTAGACGCACAGTCCTCTTCTTGCCATTAAAGAGGTTATTCAATGCCACCGCTGCAGTCGCCTGGTTGTCGCAGTATGGTACCGCCAGTATCTGTGCACCAACCATTGAAAGATTATACATGAGCTTTCGAAGCCATTTTGCTTCATCTGCTACAGACGCCAGTGCATAGAACTCAGATTCCATAGAAGAGTGAGACAACATAGTCTGCTTCTTCGACTTTCACGATATAGAAGTGTAGAAGCATGAAAAATCTCAGCTGAAGACATCCCTTCGCCAAAGCGCAAAAAATGCAAAAGACTCAGACTCAGTACTAAAAAGACAAAACAAAAGATATGGGGAGAAGTCCCTTTATTGTCATGTCTACCAAAGTCTAGTACAGACACATTAGGACTATACATAAGGGGCTAATTCTATTCTTCTACAAAGGATCTAGTACAGATTCAACAGAAGCCTAGAGGGATCTACAAGGGATGCAATCTTCATCAAAGCGCAGCCTTCCTTCCTCTCGATACACACACTGGAGGATTGACCTCCACCGAAGCATGCTCTGATATTCTTGTGGGCGCAGCCTCTCAAAAGCATATAAGCAACCCAACACTTTAAAGAAGCCAGAGCCTTCAAGCCAGAGGCGCAGCTACCTCTCTGCGACAACCTCAGAAACAAGATGGTGGTAGGCCCCCCTCCCCTTCTTTTATTCCAGAAGCCAGTGTCTGCACTCCAGAGGTACAACTATCTGTCTGCGCCAATTTCAGACGCGTAAGGTTGTCATACCCTTCCCTTCGCAGCCAACGCCTTCGCTGTCAGAGGTGCACCTACTTACCTGCGTCCGTATGAGGCGCAGGATAGTGATATGCTCACACCATCTCCATTCCCACGATGCAGTCATCTGCTCCGGATCAGAAGCTTAAGTCACTTCTCTATAAGAGACTTGGGAACTCCTATCTTAACCAATGCAAGTCAACATGTCGCTTCAAAAGCACAATAACCTCGTCAACATGAAGCACAAGCCTACTTATCGCCTGCAGCACAGTGACTCTAGTAGCCTAAAATACAGCTTCATAAGTTGCTTTATACGAACAAAAGTCTCGTCGTCATTCGAAGCCAAGTCCACTCGTAGCCTGAAAGCACAGAGGTTCCATCGTCTCCAGAAGCATGGTCTACTCGTCGCCCTAGAAGTACTGCAGCACTTAGTCCTCACCAGAGGCACAGGAAGCATTGGTCCACCCCAATTGGTTTATTTAAACCACCTCTTACAGAGAATATTGTGATTAAATCATGATTGATATCATATCAGATTAATTTAAATCTTAGACGAGGATCAATTAGACTCCAAATCTAAGATGAATTCTCAAGATTTATTCGATTGTATCAGAGCAAGCAAATCGGCACGCGCCACATGTTACCTCCTTCGGTTATGTTTATAATCACCAGAGATCTCGTTTGAGGGAAATCTCGATGTCCGTCACGTGTCAGCGTCGCAAAAGCCCGCACCGGGCAATGAAGGTAGATTCTTTTATATCTCAGAAACCCTAATGCACATCGCATATGTGCTCGATTCTCTATAAATAGAAGGAGTTCTTCTTCCACCAGAGAAAAGAAAAGAGGAGGTGAAAAAGAAAGAGGAAACATTGACAATCGATAATCTTTAAAGGAGCAACGATCTCTATCTTCGAAGAGTCGACCACCCTCATCCACCAATCAACCAAAGAACCAACCAACCATCTTCAAAGGATCTTCTCATCAGACAGCCTCTTGATCGGTGACCCTAGAGTCCCATCAAAGGTGCCAGAGAGCCATAGTAAGGTTGATTCGTCGTCAGATCGTCAACGGAATAAATGAGCCACTGTAGTGCTCGATCTCCACCATCACACTTTCCCAGAAACCTATTCTCCCTGTACTTATAATATCCTGTTTAGGACTTTCTACTTTATACACAGATACCTTATACATTCAATAAAGCAAAAAGTTCGTTCAACCTTTTGTTACGTCGAACAAAATGACGACTCTGTAGGGGACTACCTTCTCCTCCAACGAGAAGGCGGTGACACAATCTGATGACAACTTGCTGGAAGCTTCTCAAGACATGCTGGTCGTACACTTTGACCAGCAGGCTTTTGAAGATCTCATCTCTGATGAAAAGTCGAAGACTTCGAAGCGGTTCGTACAACCGAAGAAGACTCGACGTGTCTAGAGGCCTAAGGCAGCTACAGCAAGCAGCACGATGGCAGGAACTGTGTCTCACGATCCCCTCAACGTCAAAGCCACAGAGAAGATCCCGACTGCTATAGCCTTATCCCCTCGCCCGATTTCTGTCCTAAAAAAGCATGGCAAAGAAGATGGTGGTTCCATGGTTGACCTAACAAAGAAACGATACCAAAGGAAGCGCACACTAGTCCAACCCCTCACGACGAGAGTATTGCCGGTAAGGAGGTCTGTTTTCGACATAATCGCTTTTCCTTCAAGTAAACCTTCGGCGGACTCTGAATACTACTCGCTTGCTGGAGGTAGCAGAAAGAGATTCCAGGTGGCTCGCGCTTCATACAACAAGCGTGCGACACCAGTGGTAGACCAGTGGCTCGTGTTGACAGTAACACGTACAGCCGACGGAAAGCTATACAAGACTGGCGCTCGTGCTCCGATGCCTCAACTAGTCGAATCTCTCTCCCAGTAGGGTACTCATGGGCGTAAGCTAAGCCAGGGGTACTTCCCATAGAAAGGGAGCTACACGAGCGACGCTCCCACAGGAGCGACAGGAGGCTTCCTCTCCAGACCCGCTTTGACCGTACTTATATGCAGCTTCCCTGCATGTACAATAGGAGTGTTACGACAGAAGATCCAACCCTCTCCCTAGCATAAGAAGAATCTGTGGCACAAGACGTGCCTAAATCAAGGCACCCTTGTACCCAGATTACCATCAACTACCGTTGTCAGCAGACGACTGTGCCATCGCCGAGCAGGCACTCCGTCTTCTAGAGACATTACTCCATGCCGAATCAATGATAGAGGCCTAATAGGAGGTCGGCGAGCCAAAGAGAAGACGATCCCTGCAATGCCATATGTGATGCGGCACAGGGTTCTAGAGCTTTCAAGAATCCCCCTCAGAATCCTTCCATATCGATTGCTATACCGAAGAGGTGGTTATAGAACTGTAAAGCTAAGGTACACGATACAGGTGTGTTCCAAAGCACTCGTTCCAAATTTGTATTAGGTGACTTGCCAAAAAATGGGGGTAGCCAGCCTCCTACCTTGCACGGCAACCCTGTGTTCCAATCTGACGAGGCACAATACGACACGAATGTCTCCATTGGCGCAACCAGTCACCAGACCGGGGGTAGCAACTATACTGAGTTCGAAGAAGATCACAATCATACGGTATATCCACAGGACAGCGAGACTCAGCCGTCTGAGCCAGAAAGAGAAGGATCTATGGCTCTCCCGAGTCACCCTCACAATCGATCTGTGTTCATGGCCGATGGCAATGAGGAACAACGAAGCTCTCAGACGCATCGAAGTCCTCGAGACGAAGATAGATATGCTAATAATACCATAAAGACCTTATCTTCGGTCATAATCGACTTCAAGAGTAGTATGGCTCCCGCTGCCTCTACACCTGCGCGTGATCTGCCAACCAATAACGAATCCTGCAGGTTGCCTACTGCCAATCAGGCAGGACCATCATCGTCGACTCCATCGACTACAGGCTCTACAATACCGGTACAACAGGCCATCAAGGAGCTGTATGCTCGTCATGATGTCAAAGAAAGACAAGCAACACTACGGAAGATGGAGATCCGGCAGCCATACCCTGCCGAGTGGGATAACGTCGTCTATCCTCCTAAATATAATTCGCAAACGCTTACACCTTATGAAGGAAAGGGGTCTCTCCGACAATACTTGAGGTACTTTATCTCAGTAACGGGGCACCTGCCAAAGGAAGACACCTTCATGTCCAACATATTCATAGGAGCCCGGCAGGGGTAGCCTATGAGTGGTTCTGCAGTCTTTCGGATGACTGCATCTCGTCATTTGAAGACCTGAAGACTAGGTTCGTGGACCGATTCTACGAAGAAGGCTTGTATATGACCATGTCGACCCTCACGAAAATTGTCCAGAGGAAGAAAGAGACTGTCCGCGCATACATCGAGCGCTTTCGCCAGACAGCCCTCAGTTTAGCACCCGGCATGATTGAGCCCATGCTTATGGACTCCTGTCGTAAGAACATGCTACCCGCTATAAAATTGTGGCACAGTGCTCCCTGCACGGAGTGGATACCTTTCATTACGGAGGCGGATGCCGCATAAAGGAAAGTAAAGGACGCGCAGCTCCTGGGGCTACACTTTCCTGCGCCCGAAGACAAGGGGAGACGCTCGTCCAGCAACAACCCTAAAAATAGAAAATGCAAGCAAGCCATAACCGTCAACATCTCCAAAGGTTCAGCAGTTGTGAACCCCAAGTTTACGAAAGTGCAGAGGCCGAGGGAGACTTACTCCTTCAATGACGAGGATACGCTGGAGCTCTTCGAGAAGCTTACGAAGAGTGGCAAACTGTCCATCCCGCCACCCAGGCATCCGGATGAAGTAGGAAAGGTGGACCATCCCAAGTACTATCATTATCATCAGTACGTCCATCACTCAACACAGGACTGCTATGTGTTGAAGGGGAAAATTCAGTGTCTCATTAATGCTAATGTCATATCGTTGGATTATGAGGAGAAGACCATCACGGCCAACATGGTTACTCTCCAGTTCGAGAGTTTTCCAGCTACAAAGGTACAAGATGGCGTTATCCCTATTCCAAAGGCGATGATGGAAGTAGTCAACCTTTCGCCAGCACGAGACAACGCTCAAGGGCTCATCCCGTCCTCTATGCTTCATGGCAAAGTCATGTGGATACATCCTGACTTGGTTCCCGATATGATGACATCTACGACCCTTTCTGCCAAAGAAAAGAAAAGCAAGTCATGCCGTATTATCTCAACGTCGACCGACGATACTTTAGTGACCACCCACTCGGCACAGAGGTAAGTGGAGATCCAGGCTCCAGACGAGGAGGAGTCTCCCCCAAATACTCTCCATATCCCAGATATATCAGGAGCAGGTCCACCTCAGATCCCTGAGGCACCAGAGGTGGGTCCATCTTGGGCCCCTACCGTGGACAAGAAGAAACAATGGGAGGTTCGCTTCCACAAACCTCTTAGAAAGGATCTGGCAATCGGGCCTATCAAGCCCTACAACTTCGATATTCTAGGGCAGCTGGCTAATACTCCGGCTAGATTGTCACTTTTCGGACTCTTCCGCCTCTCTAAAGAGACCTGAGATGCGCTCAGTAAAGCTTTACAAAACGTCGAGTCCTTCTTCACCCAGGTTCAGCCACCGAAAGTGGACCCCGTAGCTTGCCTACATTGCCACAGTGTGGTCGAAGTGATTCCCAGTATCACTTTTACCCAACAAGACATGTTGCTAAAGAATAACCGACATAACTGTCCCCTGTACTATACGGGATATATCGGTGCCATTAAGGTCGATCGCATCCACTTCGACCCAGGTTTCTCTTTGAGTATTATACCAAGGAGCCTTCTTCAAACTTTAGGGGTTCCGATGCATCAGTTGACAGCCTCGAACATAATAATCAGTGGCTTCAATGCTGGAAAGAGCGAGCCCTTGGGCAAAATTTGCCTGAAATGTCAGATCGACGACCTTCACACTGAGGTGACTCGCTATGTCATTGATGCAGACATAAATTACAACATGCTACTGGGGCGACCATAGATCCAGGAGTACATGATTGTCCCTTACACCCTACATCAGTGCATAAAATATGTGGCCAGCGTCGGGATTATCAAAATGGAGTTCGCTGATATCGATCCGTTCCGAGGACTTGAAGC
Organism: Iris pallida; assembly: GCA_029216955.1. Classification (NCBI taxonomy): domain Eukaryota; kingdom Viridiplantae; phylum Streptophyta; class Magnoliopsida; order Asparagales; family Iridaceae; genus Iris; species Iris pallida. Next base: position 3,458,969 of record JANAVB010028000.1, on the reverse strand, counting down.
CTACTGTACGGATGCTGATCTGTAAAAGTTAGTCCCCTGGAATGACGACAACAATGATGCTGACGACGAGGCAGAATCAACTTTAGAAAGTGCAGCAGTGGCTGAAGAACCTTTAAAGGTTCGACTGAAAGGGAGGCCTCCCATGGTGTCAGCGTCCCTTGTTGTTAAGCTTCGGGGCAAAGCTCCACCTTCGCCTCCAGTGACGATGGAAGATGGTCATGAAGTTACCCCAGAGGTTCCCAAGGTCGACCATGATGGTGCAGGAGCATCTGACCAACATTCCCTTGATGGTCAAGCTAAAAGGAAGGCGTCCTCCTTCTTCTCCGGCGGCAGCTCTAGCCCTCACTAATGAAGAGCTAGAAGATTACGTCTGTGCTGATATAGAGACCCACTCTTTCAATAGCATAATCCCTCGAGACAAGATATCCTACTTTATCAATGGAAAGTTGTCATCGAACTACTCTGGCGTATGCTAGAACACCAAATATTTCCTGGACAATTCTCTGTGTAAACTATAGACGCAAGTGACAACTGCCAACCATGTGGCCGAGTTGTCCCTGCCCGAGGTGCCTATTTAGTAGTTCTAGCCAGGAAAAAAGAAAAGGAACCTATCATATTCGATCGATTGGATCATCCGCAGCGAATAACTCCGGAAGACCCGGACCTCGATAGTGGCAAAATACAGTTCTACTGCTACACGGTGCAGGCCAAGAACCTTATCCAGAAGATGGTCTACGACCTGAATAGAAATAAGGGGTTCAATTATGGCAAAGGACAACATCTTCCCATACAGATTCATGCTCCAAAGGGAAAAGCTGAAAACTACTACCAACGTACTCGTCGAGGGCTGGGGTATGTTACACCTACAATAATTTTAGAAGATTCAGAAGAAGAAGTCATGATGAACTCACACTCTTCTGACTCCTCAACTTGGGAATATGATACCAGCATGGGTCAAGTCTTTAAGAAGATGTTGTCTGCTAACATGACCACTAATCAGTTAACCATCGAAGACAATCAGCGCAAGCAGTTACAGGAGCTAAAAGCGTTGGATGAAAAGCGCATGCTCGCGCAACAAAGGATTGAGCTTTTCCAAGCTCGCATCTCTGGAACCTTTAACAAAAAGGTCCACGAAAGATCCTACCAGGTGGGCGACCTCATCTTGGAAGTACGGAGACTGATGGTGATAACCCACAAGACGGCTGGGAAGTTCGAGCGCAAGTGGGAAGCACCGTTCGTCATAGAAATGTTGTACTCCAATGGTGCTTATCGGCTACCAAGCCTAATAGAGAATTGCTAATGATGTCCATTAACGGCAAGTTCCTAAAGAAGTATTACGTCTGAAGGTAGAACCAGCATAGGTACCCGCATCCCCTGAAAAGGGAACCAATGAGTTCTGGTAAGGGGATCTCTCGCTCTCCCTCCTATATATTCTCTCAAGTAGATGAAGCACTTCACGTCCACATTACCTCTGGATTGCTCCTCTATGCCTGGAAGACGCGACTACCATGTCCACATTACCTCTGAGTAGTCGTTCTTCTTGCATCAGTTCTTTGATTATCCTGACGGTCTAGAAAATAGTTCACGTCCATATTATCTCTGGATTGTTGTTCTATATCCCAGCAAAGATCAAGCCTAACATGACCATATTACCTCTGTTCGGGCAAATCCATTATGAAGATTCTCTCTTTATTCTGGAGACAAAACTAAATGGAACAAGAAAGCTTCTATATATAAAAACATGTGGCTACACATACCTATTACAGACTCTTCGTAGTTACATACACAGAAGCAAAAAAGCTAAAATTATGGTACAAGCTCTCAGTAGCGTGGGCGAGATGGTGACAGATCCAATCGCTTTCGGATCAAAAGGAAGCCACCGCCCAAAACTGCTACTGGCCCGAGCCGGAAATAAAGACAAGCACCGGACTCTCTTATCTCCCCAGCTGGCCGATGAAAGCAACTACAGCAGCAGGCCTTGCTATTCCTCGGTCAGAATGGAAAGCAAACTAAACCAAGGAATCAAGGGTTCGAGACGCCACTAACGCCTACGATATCCAAGACACGGGACGTCTCGAGATCCAATAGTAGTTCTACTATAGCTTCTTTGGATAAAAAGATTTGCCACCGACGAGTGCCTCAAGCAAACTCCAGGGTCGTCAAGAGCTGAACATCGGGCAAGCAAGGCCATTGTTGAAGCAGCGGAGTCTTCTCTTGAAGACGGACAGTCCTTTATGTAGGCTGTTCATGTGGTCCTTGCACGAGCCAAACATCGGTCAGAAGAAAGCTTACAAGTTAAGCTAAAGCTCTACTCTGTGACAGATGGCAGTACTACGAGTGACCAAAGGAACGTGAGTCTGAACCTCCTCTGCTAAAAAAATTCTCGATCCCTGTAAAGACATAAGAGGCTCCAATATCAAGAAGCCATCAGGAGCCCATGATTTAAAATATTGACTCAGGACAATTAATGCTAAGAGCTAAGCGTGACACCAGCCATCACCCAGCTCGTACAGTCCTGACGTATGTTCATGCTTCTGTTCAAAGTATCCCGAGCTTGACTCAAGTTCGGGATACTTTGAAGGGGGTCTTGTAGAAATATGAAAAATCTCCGATGAAGACATCCCTTCGCTAAAGCGCAGAAGATGCAAAAGACTCAGGGTCAGTGCTAAAAAGACAAAACAGAAGATATGGAAAGAAGTCCCTTAATTGTCATGTCTACCAAAGTCTAGTGCAGACACATCATGACTATACATAAGGGACTAATTATGTTCTTCTACAAAGAATCTAGTACAGATTCAACAGAAGCCTAGAGGGATTTACAAGGGATACAATCTTTATCAAAGCGCGGCCTTCCTTGCTCTCGGTACACACACTGGAGGATTAACCTCCACCGAAGCATCTTCTGATATTCTTGTGGGCACAGCCTCTTAGAAGCATATCAGCAATCCAACACTTTAAAGAAGCCAGAGCCTTCAATCCAGAGGCGCAGCTACTGTAATGACCGTGGTTCGTATTACGTATTTGGAATACGTATACGTATCTTAACTCGTATTTTATGTCTCCTGGATTGGTCTATTTTGGGTTGACTTGGTTCGGCTTGGGTTGTTTATTGGTTCATCATGAACCAAGGGGAGAACCCCTACCTACCACCACCATCACAATTTATTAACCCATTCCCTCATTCTCTCTCTTCATTTACTTCTTCTTCTCTTCCATTACTTCTTCAACCACCAGGAGGGAGAGAGAGAGAGCTTAGGCAAGTGCAAATTTGCTTCATGATGGATCTCAAGTTCTATTGTTCCATTCTCTTCATTACTTGATTCTAAGCCTCTTTAGAACTTGACATTTTTGATTTGATGGATGGATTCTTGTAGATCTAAGTTTGTAACTTTTCGGTTTTCTTGGTTTTGATCTCTAAAACTGGGTTATTTTCGAAAACTAATGGTTCTATGTTGTAGAGAATTCAATTTCATGCGGTTTTGGCTTTTTTTGCTTGATTTCGACTTGGATGAGGAAGTTATGGCCATGGCAAGTTTTCGGAACTTTTATGGCTGAACTTGCTGATTGGGGACGATGACCCCCCATGCGCCCGGGAGGCCATGCGCCTGGAGGCCATGCGCTGTGAAGTCCCGGCAACGCATCCCTTAACTCCGAGCGTGTCATGCGCGTAGGTTCCCTACGCGCATGTATTGAAGACGCAACGTGAGTTTTCCACGCACCGATTGTACATGAATCCTACGCACCGATTGTGCAGGAATCCCATGCGCCGGTTGTGCAGGAATCTCATGCGCCGATTGTGCAGGAATCCTACGTGCCGGTTGTGCAGGAATCCCACGCGCCGATTGTGTAGGAATCCCACGCGCCGATTGTGCAGGAATCCCACACACCGATTGTGCAGGAATCCCATGCACCGGTTGTGCAGGAATTCCACGCGCCGATTGTGCAGGAATCTTACGCACCGATTGTGCAGGAATCCCACGCGTCGATTGTGTAGGAATCCCACGCGCCGATTGTGCAGGAATTCCACGCGCCAGTTGTGCAGGAATCCCACGCACCGATTGTACAGGAATCCTACGCGTCAGTTGTGTAGGAATCCCACGCACCGATTGTGCAGGAATCCCACACGCCGATTGTGCAGGAATTGCTCTATTTTACTATTTTTGCCTGTTTAAGTTGTTTTGTAGCTAGAATCTTGAAAAACTCAAAACATGAAAGTTGTAGATCTTTTTCTTGGCTTCAAGAATATGTCACTAGTTATTTTATGCAAGTTTTTCTCATTCATGATAAGGTAAGAATAGAACACGATAATGGCCCGCTGTGGCGCACTCTTGACAAGCAAACTGACATCATATATCATGACATGTTGTTACGACAACTAGCCTAACATGACAAGTATAAAAGACCTGGACACCGTGGGCGATTGTGTTTGTACAAATAAACTGGTACTGTCTTGCATCATGTCTAGGATGGGGATCCCTGAGTACTACGGTCAGGGGTACCTACTAAAATTGACTAAGGCTAATTAACTAGAATGATTCAGTAGTCATGAAGAGATTCCCAGCTACAAGCAATTTCGTTATCTGGGCGCATTCAGTGGACTTGTAGCCTACCGAATAGTAGGGCACATTTCCAGCACAAGGTCATGTGTTGCATTCTTCATAAACGAACATTCGAACTGGATAACCGGATGGTCTACAGGGCTTGTGGCTGTTAGGATAATCTTATTGCATCTTGCTAGTAACTAGGCCTGTGATAACCCTAGTTAGTTAAAAGTATCAAGCCGTACTCTTGATTGGCCGTGATTGATTGGATGGAGTTTATTCCAGCTTAGTCTTATCCTGATCATGTGCAAGATTGTGACATGACATGATTTTTGATGCTTGCCTTAACAATAACGATCGGGGGTCCAGTTCTGTTCAGACGAAGGGTTGCAACCCCGGTCCTTGTTTGGTTTGAGGGTTGTAACCTGGCTCTCGGAGCAGTTCTGTGTCCTCTCTTCATTTATTGTCTTATTGCAACGCCATGCCATGTTCGTCATGTTTTACCTTACCTTAATACCATGATTATTTATACTGGCCTTAGCAATAAAGGTCAGGGGTCCAGTTCTGTTCAGGCAAAGGATTACAACCCCGATCCTTGTTTGGTTTAAGGGTTGTAACCTGGCTCCCGGAGTAGTTCTGTGTCCATTCTTCGTTTATTGTCTTTATTGTACCAATAATATTTGAGACAAATTTCTATTCAGGTAAAGGGCTGCAACTCCGATCCTTGTTTGGTTTAAGGGTTGTGACCTGGCTACTTGAATGGTTTCTTCGTACTCAGTTTACTGTTGTCATCTCTATTATTATCAGTTCTTTATTTATTGACTTTAATATTCTATTGTGATTTGCTGGTTTTAGTTCCTAAGTGAAGTCTCCTTTGTGGCACTTGCTCTTTCTGGGGTCTGACCCAGCTGGTTTTGTATGGCCAGATATCGGAGCAGCTCCAGAGGATCTACCTACCTTCCAGCCAGATGGTGACCACCAGGCGTAACCCTGGCAAGAGTGGGTTTTTTTAGTCCTTCCACTTTATTGTAAAATTATTCTTTTGAGATGTTTAGCCGACGAGCACGTGTTAGCTCGTATTGTACCTTATTTACTGTCTGCCTACGGGCTGTAGCATGATTGACAGATCCTAGGGTTGATCATGCATGACTGAACTCTTGCTAGTCTTGACATTTTGTACGACTAGCTTCATGATCATCCAATATGTAATGTATGGGACGCCTTGCTATTATATATTTGGTGCTCTGATGTCTTGTAACTATTATTGCTTGTTGGAGATTGAGACAATAGGCTTGTTCATGACCATAGGAGACTGTTGGCTTGTAGTTAAACCCTCATGTATCTAGACAGCCGTGACCGTAAAGCGAGGTAGGTTGCACTTCAATATACATAGCTGGCTATATACGCCCCCGCTTTCCAGTATTCTGGTTCTGGGCGTTACATGGTTTTAGTGGTGGCCCATGCAGGTCTTGTAAATCAAGATATGTGAGGGTTTACCGAATAGATGTCTCAATCAGTACTCGCCCTTGATTTTTGCTCGTATCCTCTGAATCCCTGTAATCTTGACCTGATCACATACTTGTATCATTGATCTGTCCTGGTCCTTCCTTATTGTTCCCTATGTCGTCTTCTTCAACGGTATTGTTCCTGGACCTGCCGATCAGCAGGGCGAAGCACCACTCACGGACCAGCAGCAATCTGGAGATCAAGCCCAGCATTCAGGAGTAGCCTCCAGAGTCATGCCTACTGGAGGAGAGCCACCAGTTCAGCCCGTCCAGCCTGCAGAGCCTGATGATGGTACTTTGGTGGGTCTTATCATGTCACTATTAGCCTCCCATGATCGTTGAGGAGATGCCTTGCACCAGGTGATGGCAGGTGCTTTGACCAGAGGAGGTCATCAGGGTAATAGCGCGGCCAACAGCTTCAAGCGCTTGAACCCTCCCTTCTTCGACGGAAGTGAAGATGCGATCGCTACAGATGTATGGCTTCAGGACACAGAGGTGATTCTAGAAGCAGCCAGGACTCCAGAGAATGAGAAGGTGGCCGTGGTGCGCCTACAGCTACTGGATCTTGCCCGCAGCTGGTGGGCGGCACAGGCTGTTGGATTAGTGGTCCCTATTGGCTGGACAGTATTTAGGGAGAGATTCCAGACCAAGTATTTTGATGTTGTAGCTCGGAATGATCTACAGACGAGTTTCACCAATCTGAAGCAGATGGGCAGGACGGTCGATGGATATGCGACCGAGTTCTCCAGGCTTAGTCGGTTTGCTCCCACCATAGTGGCGATCGAGTTCGATAGAGCCCAGCAGTTCCAGCAGGGGCTCCACCTAGAGATTTTGTTGGCGGTGGAGCAGTTTGAGCATCAGACCTTTGATGCAGTACTGAGGGCAGCCCGGAGGCATGAATATACCTCCCAGAGGATGGTGGATAGGACCGGAGGTCGGAAGCGATCCCATAGCCAGATGAATCAGTCATCAGCACCAGACCCGGCAGCTAGGGCTTTGACCATTGGAGCTCCGAGGCGGGCGGCCTCAATGACGTCGGTTCAGCATTCTACCCCGACGCACCCTCAGCAGCAGAAGAAGCAGTCTTCTGCAGTGGGATGTTCACACTACGGGAAGCCAGGGCATGTGGTATCAGAGTGTCGCAAAGCACAGGGTTTGTGCTTGGTTTGTGGTACCCCGGACCACAGGGTTGAGAATTGCCCGAACAGGGAGAGTTCATCGACCTTCTCTAGTCCTTCAGTTAGAGGACCAGCACCAGTCCAGCAGCAGCTGCAGTACCCGTTCTCGAGGCTATTGCCGACGCAGGCCCAGGCATTCCAGCAGTAGAGACCACAACAGTATGCCCAAGTCCAAGCCCTGATCCAGTGCATACAGAGGAATTTTCAGCAGAGTGGACCCGCACCCAGAGGATATGGTCAAGTGTTGGCTTTGACCATGGAAGAAGAAGGAATAGCACCAGGTGAGGTAGTGGCAGGTACTATTCTCGTCAACACTTTTTCAGCTTCAGTGTTATTTGATTCTGGTGCCTCGCATTCATTTATGTCTGCACGATTTGCGACACGGATAGGATTGGAGCCCGAGTCATTATCGTTAAGGCTCAATATACTTACTGTTAATGGACTTATGGGAGTAGATAGAGTATTTTCCTCGTGTCGGATCGAAGTTAGCGGTAGAGAGTTCCCCGCTAGATTGATAGAGTTCCCGATGGCCGATTATGATGTGGTCTTAGGGATGGATTGGTTGAGGGACCAGTATGCTAGGATAGAGTGCCATATCGACAGGGTTGTTTTTAGCATTTCAGGCGAGCCAGAGTTTTCCTTTTTCCGAGGCAAAGTTGAACCTTCTCCTCCAGTGTTGCGGATGGAAGTAGCAGCAGTGCAGTTACCTCGGATAGTCGAGGAGTTTCCAGATGTTTTCCACGAAGAGCTTCCAGGGATGTCGCCAGAGCGGGAGATCGAGTTCACAATCGACTTGATTCCCGAAACAGCCCCAGTGTCAGAAAGAGTCTACAGGATGGCACCGTCAGAATTAGAGATATTGTACAAGATGATTGAAGAACTTAGAACCAAGGGATTTATTCGTGCAAGTGGATCGCCTTGGGGAGCCCCGATACTTTTTGTCAAAAAAGAAGGATGGTACGTCCAGATTATGTGTAGATTATCGTACCTTGAACTCAGTAACAATCAAGAATAGATACCCTCTCCCGAGGATAGATGACTTCTTTGATCAACTCAAGGGGACAACAGTGTTTGTAGAAGCATGGAAAATAATAAAGAAAGAGCCATGCGGCCAGAAAATCCCATGCGGTTCGGAAAGCCCATGCAGCTCAGAAGACTCATGCGGCTCAACGCGTCTATGTGGATCCGTGATCTCCATGCGGCTTAGAGAGGTGCCATGTAGCATACAAACAACTCTTCCCTTACTGCATTAATTGTCTTGACGGCTGACAGCTCTGAGAAGACGACAGCCCTGACACAAAGATGTAATTATGACTCTGTCATAATGACAGACTCCTAGGAAAACGAAGGAGATCTCTGACATAATCCTCCGAGATCCAGAAAATGCCACGCAACCTAGACACGTGAACAGTCATATGCGGCTCGAGCGGAGACTCCACATGCGGCTCAGGTCGAAGTTTCCCTATACGGCTCAGGTCGAAGTTGCCCTATGCGGCCCAGATCGAAACAGCCCTATGCGGCTCAAGCAGACGCTCCCCCATGCGGCTCATGAGGACCATCTCCATGCGGCTCACGAAGGGGTTACCCGTTATGCGGCCACCTACGTCCATGCGGTCCAGAATATCATGTGATTCGAAGGTTCGGGAGCCATTCCCCAACAGCCTTGCCACGTGGCCGGGCTTATGCGGCTCAACCTTCATGCGGTTCAGATCCCCTCAGTGTCTTCCAGGACACGTGTTATAAAGCTAATCAATTTTCTAGATTTACTGCAATCAAAGATTGGGTCAAATCTCAATAATCTGGGACACGTGGCAGAAGAATGAATTAAACTTATTCATTCAGATTCGCAGACATCAGCAGATCATCATAAGGGAGATTTATTCCAATCAGCATTAATTACTGAGAGGATTTGGCACAATCTAAATTAATGGCCCAGATCCATTACACTCAAAAACTAAGGGCCCAGATTGATCAATCAACAGGCCGCCGCCACTTTAAGGGACAATCATTGTAAACCCTAATGATATCATTCCCTTCTTATAAATATCAAGGTGCCATTCCCTTGCGAAGAAGACCCTTTTTTCGAGATCAGAGAGCACCAGAATACTTAAAGAGAAAAAGCAGAGAGAGAGCAAAGAGAGCATTTCTTCAACGCCAAGAAATCTTCTGGAGTCAAGGCTGCATACCGATCGTCCAAGGAGTAAGACAGAGCTGTCGTAGCTTTCCCGAGCCTCTATCGTCACCCCCAGAATCTAAAATAAATAATTGTACTTAGACTGCTGTACCTAGGTTTTCGTCCCTAGGCTTTCTTTGTACAAACGAGTTTGTAACGTGAAGTAAAAGTCCAGTCCTCCGATAATTGTTCTGCTCTTTTATATTTTATGGCAAACTCGATGGCGACTCTGCTGGGGACCAACTTCTCCACGGCTGAGGAGTTAGTGATGTAATCGGATGCAGCCAAACTTGGCTCCACGCAACAGAAGATGGTCATCCACTTCGACCAACAGGCGTTTGAAGAAATACTCTTCGAAGGAAGTGCTGGCCCGGTCCAGAAGCGAACCCGCACAAAGAAATCTCGCTGTGAGTGGAGGCCAAAATCATTTGCTCCTCGACAAGCTCTGGACGGGATACTCTCTGCTACCCAAGACGGCAAAGGCGACTCTCATACGGCTACACTTCGAGCCGTAGAGAACTCTGCTGTCCCCAAGTTCGGCAGAGGAAAGCACTACGATACTGGACTTGCAGGGGCAAAGAGCGACTCTATGCGCCCCAAGAAGAAGCCGGACACTCTTGTGGCCAAATCTGCCAACCCCATGTAGGAGGCTCATGCGGGTGAATCTGCCAGCCGCATGAAGAAAGTCTATACGGCCAGATCATCCAGTCGCATGAAGAAAACTCATACGGCTGAGACTTCCAGCCGCATGAAGAACGCCTATGCGGCTACATCTGCCAGCCGCATGACACCCACTCCACGTGGCTCTGTATTCGACCGCCTGTCTTATGGTCCTGATCTCTTGTGCTCCCAAGAAGAAATGTCTGACTCTCTCCAGCATCACCTAGACTCTTTCTACTATGTGCCTTTACGCACTAGAGCGAAGAAGTCTAGGGCAGCGCGAGTTTGGCACGCTCGGTCCGCTGATCCTGTCTCTGATCATCTGAGCGTCCCGTATACCGTTATACGGGCCTCAGATGGGAAGTTCTACAGAACCACTCGAGTCCAGCCCCCGGTGGCCATCGGACAGAGCGGTTCGCAAAAGTCTTCCAAAATCCAGGGAGCAAACATGGTCGACCCAGACCCATCTGACTTTCGTGAGGCCATCCTCCACAAACGCAAGGAAAGAGAAAATGCATCGGGGTACAAAGAGTCCTCCCACGGACGCCACTGCACCCAAGTTATCGTCAACTGTTGTTGCAATAACGCGACGGTGCGAGAAGACCGGCAGTCCGTCTTTCAAAGACTGCGACAGCCATCTTCAGAAGACGAGGCACTTCCTGTCGTCTCCTGCAACTCTGCCCAGAAAGTCCCTGCCGATGGGAGAGGGAAGAAGACAAATGTCCCCAGCCCGAAGATTTCAACTACTCTGACCAAGAAACTGTCGTCTAAATGGGTGCCCACCACCGAAGTTTTCTAATGTACCCGTTCTAAAATGAAATCTGCTACAGCAGGAGATTCGTCCTCCACACCACTGGGGGTTGCTGGGACTAGGGGTAGCACTCCTCCGAACCTCCACGATAATCCGATATTCCAAGAAGACGAGTCAGGGGAGGCAACCCTCCCATCAGATGCAGCAAACCCCGACGTTCCGGAGGACGTCCACAACTCCCAAGACGAGGCGAACTCGGAAACTGGGGTACCGTTCCTTCCGAATCCGAACCCGAGAAGAACATACCCACATACCCCGACGACTTCTCACTACATGGGTATGATTCAGAGGGCGCTTCCTCCACCACTCTGTCCATCTTTCCTCATGTGAAGACGGTATTCATGACAGACAGCAGCCAAAGTGGTTCCAGCGATCGCCAACGCATCGACACTCTCGAAGCCATATTACTTGTCGTGGTCAAGTCTGTGGACGAGATCAAAGTGGCCCTTTCAACTTTGCAAGGAGGGACACCTGGCCAAACAAGCGCGGGTCCTGCGGTCAATGCGGACTCGAACTCGGCAACACCGAACCCGAGAAATAATCCTCCTGAAACAACGGCCCCTACCGCCGTAGATGAAGCCCGCGAAGCGAGAAGAGAGGTCCAAGAGCTCCGAGCCATGTTTCACGCTCGAGAAAATTCTCAAGACCTCAGAATACGGCAACCATACCCTGCTGCCTGGAGGGATGTTCCATTCCCACCAAGATATAAGCCGTTCAATATCAATCCTTATGATAGCAAGACCTCAGCAAGTTGGTACATCACTTACTTTGAGGTCACCACCGACCATCTGCCCCATGATGATGCGATTCTCACACGATTATTCATCGGGGCATTGGAAGGGGTCGCCTTCGACTGGTACCGCAATCTGTCGGACAACTGCATCCACTCCTTTGCCGGCTTCAAGCGCATGTGCTTGGAGAGATTCTATAAAGTAGGGCAGGACATCACAATGTCCACCCTCATAGACGTCGTCCAAGGAGAGGAGAAGCTGATAAGGAACTACATCGAGCGGTTTCGCCAAACCGCAATGAAATTGCCATCTGGAAATCCGGATTCCTCCTCGATTGAAATTTGCCAAAAGAGATTGCTCCCAACAATCAGTCTCTGGATGGGCGAGAGTCAATTCAAGGACTGGAAGACGTTCATCATCTGTGCCACAAGCGCCAAAGAATGATTGAAGAAGGCTCGCCAATTGGGATTGCACATCTCGGACGGAGAGAACAAGGGCAAGCGTCCTAACACAAACAACGACAATGGGGGTAGCCCCTCCAACAATCGGGACAGCAAGGGTAAGCAGGCTATGGTGGCCGATACAGCACAGAAACCTGAGCCAAAGCCGGCAGACAAACAATGGCCACAAATTACTTACTTCTTCGAAGACGGTCACGTTAAGCCCATCTTGGACATGCTCATACAAGGAGACAGAATTCAGCTTCCTCCACCAAGACGGGAACCTCGGCCGGCAGACATGGAGAACCCAAAGTACTGCCATTACCACTGCTACGTCCACCATGCCACACACGACTGTTACCAACTAAAACGGTACATCCAAAACCTCATCGATTCGAACGCTCTGGCTATCGATTTCGAAGAGGTAACTGTGGCAGCCAACATGGTATCGGTACAATTCGGCAGCTTCTCTCCGACGGAAACTCAAGAAGGGGTAGTCCCCATCCCTCTGACGATAATATATATTGCTAATCTTCCATCTCTCCGAGATCAGGCTGCTGGTCTAGTGTCTCTCACCACATCACAAGGGGAGGTCATGTGGGTCCATCTAGACTTGGTATCAGAAGTGACTCAGCCCGCACCATCTTCCATTTGCAAGAAGAAGAATAGAAAAGTCAGGTCATGTCGTACAATTTCGGAAGATATCGAAGAAGCTACAGCCGTAGTCATGTGGTCTGGGGCATAATCCCAACCTGTGGCTGACAATCCGGCTGAAGATTATCAGCCCGCTACAACTGATGCTCCGGGACCGGCTCAGCCTCCGACGACCGACAAGCCTAGGCCGAGGGAGACTTGCTTTGACAAATCCCTCCGAGAAGAGACATCACAAGGGCTGGAGAAGCCCTATAATTTCGACATCTTAGCACAGTTGGCCAACACACCGGCCAAGTTGTCATTATACGAGCTTCTGAGACCCCAAAGGATGTGCGAGCGACTTTGAGCGATGCACTCCAGAATGCCGACGCCTATCTGGCTCAGGTCAACCTCACAGGAGAGAGCCCGCCTGCAGATCTCCAAGACAGTGCTTGTACGGGAGCAATGCCCAACATTGTGTTCACTCCGCAGGACATGCTCATCAAAACCAACCTGCACGATCGCCTATTATACTACACTAGAGACATCGGCGACGTAAAGGTGGATCGGATGCACATCGATCCTGGCTCCTCCATAAGCATTATCCTGAAGGGTCTGTTACATCATCTCTGCATCTCTATGCATCGCCTGACGCCTACAAGCACCGCCATCAGCGGTTTCAATTCGGGCAGGAGCTACCCAATTGGAAAGATTCGTCTGAAGTGTCAAATTGGCGATCTCCAGTCGGACGTCACCTGCTACGTCATAGATGCAGATACTTCCTACAAAATCCTCTTGGGGCGCCCTTGGATACACGATTATATGATCGTGCCTTCCACGCTGTACCAATGCTTCAAGTATGTCGACAAACACGGCTTCGTAAGGACAAAATTTGCTGATATCGATCCCTTCAAAGGGGTCGAATCCTACTACTCAGATTCTTGCCTGTACGAAAAGTCGAAGAGGCACCTTGATGAAGGAGATATGCAAGCTCGTACCGAGACAGCCATAGGATCAGAAGAACCTCTGACGATCCACCTCCAAGCTCGCAAACCTGGCAAGTCCGCACCCCTTATAGCCACTCTGCGTAAGGGCGCAATCAGCCTCTCGGCAGAAAAAGAACAGATGATAATCCGGCTGCCAAGGTCTGGCCAAGCGCCAAGACCCTCATCGGAGCCACTAACAATCAGGCTGCCGAGAGCCGGCCAGCCGCAGATGGAGAAGCTCAATCCCTCTGACAAGCCAATGACGATACGCCTTCCCAAGAAGGGTCGTCACCCCGATGCAAGGTCTGGAACTTTTAGCGAACCAACCACTCCCCGCCCAGCATCGAATACCAAGCTGGGGGTCGCTAGTCTGCCAACAACTCCACGCTCCACTCTATCAGCTGAACCTCTGATGATCAAGCTGCCCAGGTCGTCCTCTCAGTCTTTATTTACGCAGGGGGTAGCCGAAGAGGAACCGGAGCTAGCCAAGTATGTGGCTGCCCACACTGATGTTCCCTCCACAGATGACGTAATCCCCCTAGAAAAGATACCTTACTTCATCAATAAAGGGCTATCTTTGAACTACCTCGAGCTTAATAAGCTTTGTACGATGTATGCTATGGAACACGGTATAGGCACTCACCTACACACACAGGTGACAAATGTGTACACCGCGATCTAGCTTATTCCCGTAGAAGATGCTTACCGCATAATCGAAGGAGGGGACCATCCAATCATCTTCGGCCGGAAGGACGATCCGTATCCCTTCACCATAGAAGAAGTCGACCTTGGATCAGACGCCGGAAGACTGCATCTATATCTTTATAGTCCCCAATCCAAATATCTCATGCAGAAACAGGGGTATGATCTGGAGACGACGCCAGGCTTAAACTATGGCACTGGACGACGATTACCTTTGAAGCCACCCGTCCCGGCAGGCAAACAACGGGACTACTATAGCAAGACTCGATGTGGATTAGGGTATGTAACACCCACGACGACCCCTGAAAGTTCAGATGAAGAATATGACTGGCATTCACGTTCAACCGGGTCACCAACTTCTGACTCGGATACCAGCATCGGAGACCTATTCAAGCAAGTCTTGTCAGTCAACATGGCATTCGTCGACGCTTATGAAGAAGATGAAGACATCCCTCAAATCCTCGAGATAGAACCGTGGGCCCAACAACTGGATGCACAATAGGAAAAGCGGTTCGAACAGAGAGAACCTCCTACTGAAGATGAGGTCATACAAGTGGATCTCAGCAGCAAATCTTCTCCAAAACCGATCTTCGTCAGTAAAAGCCTAACAGACGAAGAGCGAGAATCGCTGTTGGAACTTGTCAAAGAATATATTGATGTGTTCGCCTGGAGCTATGAAGACATGCCAGGGTTAAATCCCAATTTTGCTCTTCATAAGCTCAATATTCGGCCAGATGCAAAGCCAGTCAAGCAACAACAGCGACGCTTCCGCCCAGGCATCATGAATACAATCAAAGCCGAAGTCAACAAACTGATAGCCAGCGGCTTCATTCTTGAGGAGCAACATCCTGACTGGGTCGCCAACATAGTACCCGTCCTCAAGAAGAATGGGAAGATTCGAATCTGCATCGACTTCTGCAATCTGAACGAGGCATGCCCCAAAGATGAATTCTCCCTCCCTATCACAGACATCATGATTGACAACACCTGCGGCTTCGAACGTATGTCATTCATGGATGGCTTCTCGAGGTACAACCAAATCAAGATGTCTTCTGACGACGAAAAGCATACATCATTCCGAACACCGATTGGCACATACTGTTACACAGTCATGCCTTTCGGTTTGAAGAATACCGGCGCCACATATCAAAGAGCCATGAGCATCATCTTCAGAGACCATTTACGCAAGACGGTGGAATGCTATGTTGATGACATCGCCGTCTAGAGTCGCTGTAAGGGAGACCATCTGCAGGATCTGAGGACGGTATTCGACCTGATGCGAGCACACAATTTGAAAATGAACCCCACAAAATCCTTCCTGGGCGTATCCAGCGGGAAGTTCTTGGGCTTCATCATCACCGCCCAGGGTATCCATGTAGACCCTGAGAAGACAAAGGCAATCATGGAGATGAGTCCCCCGAGAAATCTCCGCGAACTCAGGGGCCTTCAAGGGAGGCTGGCTTACATCAGGAGGTTCATTTCTAACCTCTCCGGGCGATGTCGACCACTCACCCACCTCATGAAGAAAGATGTCTCATTCGTATGGGACGAAGAGTGTCAGCGGGCCTTCGACAGCATCAAAGAATATTTGTCGAACCCTCCAGTCCTGGTGGCTCCGGTGGCTGGAAAACCATTCCTGCTCTACGTACGAGCAATGGAACATTACCTCGGGGCTCTGCTGGCACAAAACAACGATGCAGGCCATGAGCAAGCCATATATTACCTCAGTCGAATGTTGATTGGGCCAGAGCATCGATATACCGCTGTGGAGAAGGAATGTCTTGCCCTGGTGTTCGCCATTCAGAAGACGCGGCACTATGTCACTGGACAAACAATACATGTGATCTCACGAGTCAACCCTCTCAGGGTCCTCATGACTAAACCAGGGGCACTTAGCTCTCGCCTCGCTACGTGGGCTATATTGCTGTCCCCTTATCATATGATCTTCGTCCCGCAAAAGGCTGTCAAAGGTCAAGCCCTGGCAGACTTTTTGGCAGCCCACCCGGGCTCGGAGTCCTCTAAAATATATGAAGAGATCCCAGATGAGGTCGCCGACTCGCATGCAACCTCTCACGATGATATATGGTGAATGTTCTTCGACGGTACTTCAAGAACTGGACCCAAGGGCAACATCGTCGTCGGAGTCGGGGTGGTGCTGGTTTCTCCTTCCGGATTGGTGATTAACCGCGTTTACTCTCTCACAGAACCCTGCTCTAACAATGTGGCCGAGTACAATACTTTGGTCATTGGCCTCCAGCTTGCGAGAGAGCTGGGGGTAGAATATCTTGAAGCATACGGCGATTCTCAGCTAATCGTCAATCAGATCCGGGGTTCATACGAAGTTCGCCACAAAGACATGATCCTCTATCACCGGATAGCGATCGACATCATCTCATCATTTGAGGGGTTCTTCATTGAGCACGTTCTCAGACTCCGAAATATCGAAGCAGATGCCTTAGCAGGTCTGCCCGCTTCCCTAGCAGTGCCAAATCATGCTCATCAATCGGTGGACGTGATAGGCCACGAACTGGTCTGCCCCAAGAACAACGTTCAACTAATGGCGAGTTATTCCGCCCAGTCGATCGACGATGTCCTAGATTGGAGACAACCATTCATCGAATTCGTAGTCTACGACATCCTGCCCGAGAACCCAAAGGAAGCCACCTCCATCATACGGCGTTCCCTCAGATTCTTCTACGATACAGAGACAAAAATGCTGTATCGGCGATCCTATGATGGATTATTGCTTCGGTGTCTGTCGAACGCAAAAGCCAAAGAAGTCGTACGAGAAGCTCATGACGGTGTCTACGGTGCCCATCAGCCTGGCCCTAAATTGTAAGATCGTCTTCGCCGAATGGGCTACTACTGGCCAACGATGGTAGCAAATGCGATAGACTACGCGAAAAAGTGCAAAGCCTGCCAAATCCACGCGGACTTCATCCACCAACCATCCGAATTTCTACATCCGACAGTGGCATCCTAGCCGTTCGAAGCATGGGGAATGGATATCATCGGTCCGATTACTCCACCTTCCTCCCGAGGACATCGCTTCATACTCGCAATCACAAACTACTTCTCCAAATGGGCAGAAGCTGTCCCGCTTACAGAAGTCAAGACTTCAAACGTGATCAGCTTTCTTAAGCATCACGTCATTTATCACTTTGGACTGCCCCGGAGGATCATCCACGATAATGGACCGCAGTTTGCAAGCCACGCCTTTTATCGATTCTGCAACAAGCACCACATCCAGAATATTGCTTCGACGCCATACAACCCAGCAGCGAATGGGTTAGCAGAAGCATTCAATAAAACCATTATCAAGTTACTCAAGAAGTTCGTATCGTCCAACAAACGCGACTGGAACGAGAAGTTTGGTGAATGCTTATAGGCGTACCGTACCACGGTCTGAACAGCCACAGGGAACACACCATTCTCCCTGGTGTACGGGAGTGAGGCAGTTCTCCTATTAGAGACTCAAATACCCTCACTCCGCGTCGCCCTCACTTATCAATTGACGACGGATAATAACTTCCGACGCCGACTACAAGAGTTAGAGGCCTTAGACGAAAAGCGCCTCCTGGCTCAGCAAAGAATCGAGCTATACCAAGCTCGCATCTCCGGAGCCTTCAATAAGAAGGTCAAAATTAGAACATTCCAAGTGGACGATCTCGTTCTGGCAGTCCGGAGGCCGATGGTCATGACACACAAGACCGCCGGCAAGTTCCA
Organism: Iris pallida; assembly: GCA_029216955.1. Lineage (NCBI taxonomy): Eukaryota > Viridiplantae > Streptophyta > Magnoliopsida > Asparagales > Iridaceae > Iris > Iris pallida. Next base: position 3,440,883 of record JANAVB010028000.1, on the reverse strand, counting down.
GCCAAAATGGGAAGGTCCATTTATCATCGAGGCTGTATTCTCCAACGGTGCTTACCGCCTCGCCAAGCAAAATAGAGACTTGCTCATGTTGCCCGTCAACGGCAAGTTCCTGAAAAAATATTATGTCTAAACGACATATTCCAGATTATAGAGTTATGCACCCGCTGGTGCCGCTGAACTCACGCCCACAATACTCCAGATTATAGAGTCATGCACCCGTTGGTGCCGCTGAACTCACACCCACATATTCCAGATTATAGAGTCATGCACCCGCTGGTGCCGCTGAACTCACACCCACAATACTCCAGATTATAGAGTTATGCACCCGCTGGTGCTGCTGAACTCATACCCACAATATTACAGATTATCGAGTCACGTACCCGCTGGTGCCGCTGAACTCACATCCACAACATTCCAGATTATCGAGTCATGTACCCGCTGGTGCCTCTGAACTCACATTTCGGTCACTCTCTCAGATAGCAAGTCATGTATGATCATACCCCTGAACTTTCTTCCAGGAAGAGATCCTCCCTCATGATCCACTACCTGCACTCCCAGTACACAAAAAAGGTAACTGATCCACAAATTTCCAAAACGGCCATGTCCTCATTACCTCTGAGTCGTTTCATTTCCGCCAAAAAACAAATCACCCCTCTATATAGAACTTCCATGTCCTCATTACCTCTGAGTTGTTCTATGTACCCCCTCCCCCCGTCAAAGAAACCATCATGCTTGCCATGTCCTCAGTACCTCTGAGTAAGTATGTTGGTTCCTTTTTAACTTGTTGTCCGTATCCAAAACCAGGGTACGTTAGGGGCAATGGGTCCACGCAAAATGTCTCAATAAGATGACTAGTACAAAGCAAAAGAGAGAAGAAAATATATTTCATTCATTCAGAAATCGGTTACATCCACACGACTACAAGCAAGTCAAAGAGGTTCTTCATGCAGACAAGAAGAGAAGCGAAACAAAACAAAAAACTACAGACAAAAGATAGACATCTACGAGAAGCCCCTTAAATCCTAGTTGCAGAAGCGCGTATAACATTCCCTCAACCACCTCACATATGAAGGATGCAATTGAGGAAGGTCCTCGTCCAGAATAGGAGAATCAGAATTGTCACGACCCGCACCCTAGAGTAAGGGCACGAGGCGTGGGTACGTCCAGCCTACGCCGCAGAGTCGGCGGTAGAACGCTGTCCTAGGTCACAACATCTAACAATATATCTCTAAACAGTTTATACTCACCGAATGGGGTGACAAAGCAGCAAAACTCAATCACAACTAAAGAAGAGATAGCACGATATGAAATAGAACTCAAGGAAATAAAGAGATAAAATAGTCTAAGATAATCCCAGCAATATCCAGAGAAATACAAACTCAGCTACAGCATGAAAGAATATATACATCTCAGAGTAAGTCTAGCTAAAACATGTCTCATGACTACAAAAGAAAGATAAGCCTAACTAATCTAGACTAGGCAGTCGGAGCAAAATCCTCAGATACAGCTGGGTCCTCCTGGGAGTCCAGCTCAAAGGTGTCATCTAAGGCTGCCCCGTAGTAAGTGTCCAGACAAGCCTCCTCCTCATCCTCCGTAATATTTTCAACAGGTCCAGTCAGGACAGAAGCGAGTACAGTACATCTCAACAGATCATAGCAGGTTAGAAAATATAAACATATAGTAAAGTAAGATACAAGTACTGAAAGAAGTGCAGTATAAAAATAGAGAGAGAACTGTAATAGAAATATCTACTATACATAGAGAACTAGCAGTGACTAGTGAGTCAGAGTATAACATGAACATGTAAATGGCCTAGAATAATTCAATGAAGACACTACGAAATGATTCAATGAAGATACTACTGGTGTATTATTCACATGTCCACTTCTACTCCCCCGTACCCCCAATCAATACACAAGGATCCAGCCAGGTTATGTTATATAATTCCATGGACGGCCCCCGAAGGGTGATACATGGATGTCCCATAAATGGGGAGTCTGGGGGTTACCCAACTATGTAAGATTCAAGAGACTCTGTGATCATGAGGGTACATGTCACAAGTAATCAAGTGAACCAAGAAGCATAGTGATACGCCATGTAAGTGAAACGCACAGAACACGTAGTACCCGATGCTCCCTAAGGATAATATCTCAAGAAAGGATCCATATAGTACCAATCCGTGTGACCGTCGTGACAGTACAAGTAAAGTAATCTACCGCAGGAAATAATTCTAAGCAAGATATGAAATGATCAGAGAATGTACTCGCCTGTATCTGAGTGTCCAAAATGAAACGTACTGTCCAAGGAGGGGTATCTGGCTCCTAATCAGAACAGCACAAGTCACAACAGGTCCAGAATAGTAAAATGGAGTCCTACTATGCATTCTACATGATTCTAGGTCAATCTAGGCCAAAGTCAACTCTTGGTCAACTCTGGTCAACCCTAGAAGTCAAACTAGGTCAACCAAGTCTAATTTAGGTCAACTAGTCTACCCTAGACTACACTAGTCTATATTAGTCTAAACAAGTAAATTCCTGTATTTAAACCTATCACTTTATATATATATATATATATATATATATATATATATATATATATATATATATATATATATATATATTGAAGTCTAAGCATACCACAATATATTCATCACACTACACAAAATATGCACATTCACTACTCTACACATTATACACATCCTAAATGAACCTAGGCTAAGTATTAAACTAGCATAGAAATATATATATACATACACTAATACATATAGGAACACATATGTCTCAAAGCATATATTAGCTTACATATATATAATACATTGATTTACATATGCATATAGTCACATATAGGGGCTGTGCATAAGGTAGGCATATAGGGACATGAGTAAATGTGTGTATGTGTAGCTGTGTGTGCGTGCTACATGATGTGGTGTGTCAAAGTGACAGGAAAGTAGGGTAGTGTAATAGGATATGTGTTAAGTGAATGTGTGGGTGTATAGGAAGGTAATATATATCATGTGTGTGTGTGTTATGTAAACAGTGTGCAGGAAATAACAGGGAATGAGGATACCAGTGTGTGGACAGGGTGATGTGGTGTGTGTGTATACAATGCAAGGATTTACCATATATGCAGGAAAGAAAAACAGTAAAGTGACAGTGTGCAACTGCTGTGGGTGTGTGTGTGTATGGCACATAAAACAGTGCAACATTCAACATGTACAGGTAACTAATGTGCAGGAAATACCCAAACAGTGAAGAAGAGGGAAGCATGTGTGTGTATCCCAGTGTTCACAGGAAGACATTGACAGAAAATTAAATCAATGAAGAAGAGGGCAGTGGGTGTGAGTGTACCCAGGAAAAATAGTAAGGGAAAAAGAAAGGGGGCAATCAATCTTCATTTAATACCTGCTACTAACCACTCTAGTATTCTAAGATTCAACATAAATAGACAAAAGGAAAAATTAACTCATGTATTCACCACAACTCAGAACTGTAGTAAGGAAAGAAGAATTCCATTTGTTCAACCACATGAAATCTGAACCAACTTAAAACCCCATATTTCCCAACTCCAATTTGAAATTAACAAGACACCACTCAACCCAAAATCTGAACCATAGATAGGTAACATATAGGAAAATAGGTTTGAGCTTTAAAAACATGAAATTAATAGTACTTTACAGGTTAAAATATCAACCAAAACTCAAATATTGAAATCTGGAAGCACAGGACTGATACTTAATATTCAGAATTTGCAAACAGGTGAATACCCAAAAGAAACACATTAAAAAAAACTTAGATAAAAGGTTGGTAATGATCCTACACATAATACATGTGTCACACAACCTGTCCGTGTCCACTAAGATGGACACAAACGTGTCCAGGCCACCCAGATATAAAAATCAATGCACAGTGAGGTATTCTTCGTGCACGTGTGCACGCGTGTCATGTACACGACACAACACGTGGTAGGCCACGTGCTCGTGCACCTGAATACCCCTATACTAGGGCTAGGTCTAGGTCGACCTGTCCTGAGTCCTCGTGTCCGCGTGTCCAACTTATACATGCGTATCAGAACTCAAACACTCGTCTGCACAGAATGGGTGCAAAACCCGTGCGGTGTCTCGTGTTCCCCCGACACGACACGAGAGGTCGTGCCACTTGGGGAGTGTCGTGACAGACACTGCCCCAACGTGTGTGTCGAAAATCTCGTGTCCAAACGTCGTGTCCAGGGAGTACTTGCCCCCGAGTAGCAGAGGATCCCTGTAGCACGCGCGCGAACGTGTGCACGCGCGTGTCCACACCATCGAATCCGACACAAATGACACGACACTAACCATACAAGAACAGAAATCCATAGACAAGATCCAAACTAACATTCCTATTCAAAAATATTGAAAAAATACGATCGAAATGCCCTTTGAGGCATTTCGTCGAACACCTAGTCCTAACTACTGATATGTGTCCAGAACGGACACAAAACCCCCGACACCAAGCACGAATCCTATCCAGACCCTAGGGGGACCCTTAGGGCTTCCTATTCATGAAGACTAATTGAAATTTCATAGAGATTTGAAGAAGTTACCTCTTGTTGAACTTTCAATAGAAACCCCCTATTCAATGCTCTCCACTTGAAGACCCAATCAATCCAAAACAATTTCACACTGAAAAGAGAGCTCAACAACAGCAATAACAGTCCTATTAGAACCTATTGGAACAATTTAGAAAGAAAAAGGAATAGGAAAGGAGCTCTAGAAATTAAATGACAATAGAACTCACCTCCTTGAAATTAGGGCTCTTCCTAAGAAAATGGCAACCCTAGATTTGGGAGGGGTTTTATATGGTGGGAATCCCCAGGTATAGGGGTGGCCGGCCATACACTCTTAGGGTTAGGGCTTTGCCAAATCATTGGGTCTTGGGCCAAGTTACAAGGCTAAGATGGATTAAATTAATTAAAGTTCTAAAACCATAAGCCATGACTTGTGACTTCCTAATCCTTTTGCTAAAATGACTAAACCAAGTCCTAGGCTAGGTTAGACTAGAGTCACTTGACCTAACCATGATCTACTAACTAGGGTTAGCTTCTAGGTTGGTCTACAAAGTCAACACTAGTCAAAAGTCAACCTAGTTCAAACAATCTCAAATAATTCCTAAAAATTTCCATAATTTCTAATAAATTTTAATAAATTTAAAATACCCCAAAAATGACAAAAATACCCTCACACTAGAATTGTGGTAGTGACAAATCTACTCTCCTTAAAAGAATTTCGTCCTCGAAATTGAAAGGCGAGATGCAACTGATGAGAAGGATAGAAGGTATACCTCAAGGTCCAAAAAGATAGGGGTACCGCTCGCGCATCTCATCCTCCCGCTCCCAGGTAGACACTCCTGGAGAATGATGCCTCCATGCGATGCGTACCAAATGTATCACCTGGTTCCTCAGAACCTTCTTCCGTCGATCCAGAATCTCCACTGGCTGCTCTGGATAGCTGAGAGAAGGCCCAACCTCTATCTCTGAATGATCGAGCATATGGCTAGGGTCAGCCATGTACCGTCTCAACTGTGATACATGGAATACGTTGTGGACCCCCATAAGTGTAGGCGGCAAGTCTAGCCTGTAAGCCACGTCACCGACTCTCCCGCTGATGACGAAAGGGCCGATGAAGCGCGGGCTAAGCTTTCGCCTCCACCAAAATGTATCGTACCACAAGTCAGAGATATCCTCAAGAAAACCTGGTCTCCGACCTAATCACAAGCAAGGTCTCAATTAATATAAATAACAAACATTATCAAAAAAAATCACAACAAACAACCTAAATCTAATCCTACTCTAATCTGTACCTCAAACTCCAAGGGCCTCCGGTGGCTATCGGCCCAGTGCCGATGTCTGTCCTACGCCACGCGAAGTTTGTCCCTGATAAGCTTCACCTTCTCGGCCACATCAACAACCATCTCTGGCCCCAGTAAAGCTCGCTCACCAACATCATCCCAGGATAAGGGTGTACGGCACCTACGCCCGTACAGAGCCTCGAAAGGTGACATCTCGATGCTGGCCTGGAAACTATTGTTGTAGGCAAACTCCACCAAATGAAGATGATCCTCCCAGGAACCTCCAAAGTCCAGAACGCACGTGCGCAGCATATCCTCAAGGGTCTGAATAGTCCGCTCCGACTGTCCGTCCGTCTGGGGGTGGTATGCAGTACTAAACTTGAGCTGAGTGCCCAAGCTGGTCTGCAGACTCCTCCAGAAATAGAAAGTAAAACGGCTATCCCGATCTGAGACGATGCTGACCAGAACCCCGTGGATCCTGACTATCTGCCGTATATACATCTCCGCCAGCCTCTCTGTAGACGTATCCACCTTGAATGGCAAGTAGTGGGCCGATTTGGTGAACCTGTCAACGATGACCCAAATCGTGTCTTTTCCTCCTGGAGAACGCGGCAATCCTGAAACAAAATCCATCGTGATATGCTCTCATTTCCACTCGGGAATGGGCAGTGGCTGCAACAATCCACCGGGCCTCTGTCTCTCTGCCTTGACATGCTGACAGACCAAGCACCTAGCAACGAAGTGGGACACCTCCCACTTCATTCCTGACCACCATACATGCTCCCGCAGATCTCGGTACATCTTGTTGGCACCCTGGTGTATAGAGTACTGAGATCTGTGGGCCTCCTGCATAACCTGCTCTCTGAGCTCCCCGCTAGGCACACATAACCTGGCACCGTGCCTCTGGGCACCATCCTCTGTAAATGAAAACTCAGGATCCCCCATTCCTATACTGATCTGCTCTCTGATACTCTGCAAAGCCACATCCTCGAACTGGGCCGCCTTGATCCTGTCTATCAAGTCCGACTGAATCTGTATCCCCCATAGCTGCATCTGCACTCCTGGCACGATTACCTCAATCCCAAGGCTCTCCAAGTCGGCAAGCAAATGCCGATCCATGGTCAAACACATGGCTGTCGGATACCTACTCAAGGCATCGGCAACCACGTTGGCCTTCCCTAGATGATACTGCAGTAAAATATTGAAGTCCTTCATCAACTCCAACCATCTGTGCTGTCTCATGTTCAACTCCTTCTGAGTGAACACATACTTTAAGCTCTTGTGATCTGTGAAGATCTCTACCCTCTCACCATACAGATAATGCTTCCACAGCTTCAGAGCAAATATCACTGCTGCCAGCTCCAGGTCGTGGGTAGGGTAGTTCTTCTCATGGGGACGTAACTGCCTGGAACCATAGGCAATCACCTTCCCGTGCTGCTGTAACACACAACCCAGCCCCTTCCCTGAAGCATCACTATAAATAGTGAATCCACCTGATCCTGAAGGCAACATCAGAATCAGAGCTGTCGTCAGCCGCTTCTTCAACTCATCAAAAGCTGCTTGACACTCCTCTGACCAAACATATTCAGCATCCTTCCGGGTCAACCGTGTCAACGGCTCTGCAACCCGGGAGAAATCCTGCACGAATCTCCGATAGTATCCTGCCAGCCCAGGAAACTCCTGATCTCTGCAACTGAAGTCGGCGCAGCCCATGCCTCAACTGCTACAATCTTCTTGGGGTCAACTGAGATACCATCTCCAGTCACCACATGCCCCAAGAAGTCCACCTGATCCAAAAAGAACTCACACTTGGAGAGCTTCCCGTAAAGCTGCTCCTTCCTGAGAGTCTCCAGCACGATCCTAAGATGCTCCTCGTGCTCCTCCTCAGTCTTGGAATATACCAAAATATCATCTATGAACACTACCACAAACTGATCCAGATACTGATGGAATACCTTGTTCATATGGTTCATAAACACTGCTGGTGCATTGGTTAGCCCAAACGGCATAACCAAAAACTCGAACTGTCCATACCGCATCCTGAAAGCGGTCTTGGGAATATCCTTCCCCTTCACCTTCACTTGGTGATATCCTGACCTCAGATCAATCTTGGAAAATACTCGAGCTCCGCTCAACTGGTCAAATAGATCGTCGATTCGCGGCAGTGGATATTTGTTCTTGATCATGAGGTTGTTGAGTGCCCTATAGTCAATACACATGCGCACTGACCCATCCTTCTTCGGCACGAACAACACTGGTGCTCCCCATAGCGACGAACTCGAGCGGATGAAGCCCTTGTCCTGAAGCTGATCCACCTGCTTCTTCAGCTCTAGTAGCTCGCTGTTGTTCACCCGATAGACATGCTGAGAGATGGGTTCCGCTCCTGGAACCAAGTCTATCGAGAACTCAATGTCCCTGTCTGGTGGCAGTCCCGGCAACTCCTCTGGGAAAACATCCATAAAATCTGCTATCAAGGGGTGTGGAATCATCTACTCCTCTACCGAGACTCCACAGAAGACTCCGCTGCTCTGCTCTGCCTGAAGTCTGGAGTACTCGAACTCTGGCTCCCCTGGCGCTCTGAAGAGAACTCTACCCCCTCTGTAATCAATGCTGGCGTGGTGCCATCTCAACCAATCCATTCCTAGTACTATATCGTAGTTCGGCAATGGCATTATGAGCAGGCTCACCTCTAACTCACGGCCTCCCAAAACTACTCTCCGACCCTTACAAATATCACTCACGAGGATAATACCACCCCCGGTCGTGATCTTGTAAGTCCTAGGCAACGATTCAGCTACGATACCGTGTCTAATCGCAAAAGATACTGATATGAAGCTATACGAAGCACCGGAATTGAATAAGGCAAATGCTGGACTAGAGTCAAGAAGAATCGAACCGGTAATCAGCTCCCCGATGACCTCTGCATCCTCTGCTGCCATGGCGAATCCTCGCCCCTGTTGGCCTCCCCTGGCCTGCTGCTGGTGCTGAACAAATCTCTGCTGCTACGTCGACAGGGCTGGTCCCCGCTGCTGACCTGCTGGAGCCCTGGCTCCTCCTCCCGGGCCTGCTCGTACTACGCGGCACTCCCTCATCTGGTGGTCTGCTGAACCACACTTCAGGCACTGGCCCAGCCTCCTCCGACACTTATTAGCGACATGCCCAGGCTTCTTACAATAGGCACAAGTAAGACTCTGCCTCTGTCCCTGCTGGTGCTGCCTCGGCTGCTGCTGCTGAGGGGCTGGCCTCTGCTGATTCGGCTGCGGCTGAAACTGCCTCAGCTGCTGATGCTGAAAGTGCGGCCTCTTGGTCGGTCCTCCGCTGCTGCTGCCTCCCTGGAAGTCTCGCCCCCTCTTGAGCCTAAGCTCAAGATCATCCTCTGCAGCTAGTGCGTCCACCAGTATCTCCTCAAATGTAGTACTGCGGGCGTTCTTGGTGTAGGACTTGACCTCCTTTACCAAGCCCTTTCGGAACCTCCGGGCCTTCCTCGTCTCTGACAAGACCTCTACAAATCTGCCCAGGCGGTAGAACTCTTCTGCATACTCCTCCACAGACTGACTCCCCTGGACTAGGGCCTCGAACTGAGTCTCGAGGGCTCCCAGCGCTGCCTTCAGGAAAAACTTCTCCTTGAATAGCTTCTTGAATGCTGCCCAAGTCTGTCCTGCTGTGCCGACCCTCGGGTCGGTCTGGTACCATGTACGGGCCAGATCCTGCATCATACTGACCACTGTCTCTATCTGGAGCCTCGTCGGAATCTCCGCCAGCCTGAAGATCTCCTACATATGCTCGATCCACTCATCGGCATACAGGATCCCCTCTGTCCCTCGGAAGTCTCTCGGGTGCATCTTCTGGAAGTCCTGGATGCCTTTCTTCCGTGGCTGATGCGGGTGCTGGACTGCTGCTGGCTGAGCCACGACTCTCTCCACTGCTGTCACTGCCAGCTCAATGCCTCGAGTGAGCTCTGCCGTCTGCCTCTGCTGCTGAGTCTGCTGACCCTCCATGTACTGCCTGAAGAAGGCCAACAGCTGAACGGCGTCAACTGTCCCTGCAGGTGGCTGCTGGTAAGGATCCTCTGGGAAAACCGGGTCCTGTCTCCGAGCCGGTGGATGCATGTCCCCTGCTGCGGCTGCCGAGGTCTCAACACGAGCTGAGGTGGCAGGAGCTGCAGTCCCCTGGCCTCGTCGTACTGGCTGGGAGGTAGCAGTCCCCTCCATAGCATCCCCATGGATGGTACGCTACGATCTAGTCTCTACCATCCTGAAGATAGACAAATAAGAGTATCAATTTCTGAGAAGAAGCGAAATAACAAAGGCGGACAATTATAATTCAAAGGATCAGCTGACAATAAGAATTTAGATGGCAATAAAAAAATTTTCCTAATGTGATTGAGTACCCTTAAAAATTTATGTCCTATATCCTATAGCAGGCTGTAGTGATACTCTAGTTCGAGTACCACCACACTTCTAGTCTAGACCTGCATGGGCCACCACTAAAAACGTGTCACGACCCGCACCCTAGAGTAAGGGCACGAGGCGTGGGTACGTCCAGCCTACGCCGTAATGTCGGCGGTAGAACGCTGTCCTAGGTCACAACATCTAACAATATATCTCTAAACAGTTTATACTCCCCGAATGGGGTGACAAAGTAGTAAAACTCAATCACAACTAAAGAAGAGATAGCACGATATGAAATAGAACTCAAGGAAATAAAGAGATGAAATAGTCTAAGATAATCCCAGCAATATCCAGAGAAATACAAACTCAGCTACAGCATAAAAGAATATATACATATCAGAGTAAGTCTAGCTAAAACATGTCTCATGACTACAAAAGAAAGATAAGCCTAACTAATCTAGACTAGGCAGTCGGGGGAAAATCCTCAGCTACAGCTGGGTCCTCTTGGGAGTCCAGCTCAAAGGTGTCATCTAAGGCTGCCCCGTAGTAAGTGTCCAGGCAAGCCTCCTTCTCGTCCTCTGTAATATTTTCAACAGGTCCAGTCAGGACAGGAGCGAGTACAGTACATCTCAACAGATGATAGCAGGTTAGAAAATATAAACATGCAGTAAAGTAAGATACAAGTACTGAAAGAAGTGCAGTATAAAAACAGAGAGAGAACTGTAATAGAAATATCTACTATACATAGAGAACTAGCAGTGACTAGTGAGTCAGAGTACAACATGAACATGTAAATGGCCTGGGATGATTCAATGAAGACACTATGGAATGATTCAATGAAGATACTACTGGTGTATTATTCACATGTCCACTTCTACTCTCCCGTACCCCCAATCAATACACAAGGATCCAGCCAGGTTATGTTATATGATTCCATGCACGGCCCCCGAAGGGTAATACATGGATGTCCCGTAAATGGGGAGTCTGGGGGTTACCGAACGGTGTAAGATTCAAGAGACTCTGTGATCATGAGGGTACATGTCACAAGTAATCAAGTGAACCAAGAAGCATAGTGATACACCATGTAAGTAAAATGCACAGAACATGTAGTACCCGATGCTTCCTAAGGATAACATCTCAAGAAAGGATCCATATAGTACCAATCCGTGTGACCGTCGTGACAGTACAAGTAAAGTAATCTACTGCAGGAAATAATTCTAAGCAAGATATGAAATGATCAGAGAATGTACTCGCATGTATCTAAGTGTCCAAAATGAAACGTACTGACCAAGGAGGGGTGTCTGGCTCCTAATCAGAACAGCACAAGTCACAACAAGTCCAGAATAGTAAAATGAAGTCCTACTATGCATTCTATATGATTTTAGGTCAATCTAGGCCAAAGTCAACTCTTGGTCAACTCTGGTCAACCCTAGAAGTCAAACTAGGTCAACCAAGTCTAATTTAGGTCAACTAGTCTACCCTAGACTACACTAGTCTATATTAGTCTAAACAAGTAAATTCCTGTATTTAAACCTATCACTCTCTATATATATATATATATATATTGAAGTCTAAGCATACCACAATATATTCATCACACTACACAAAATATGCACATTCACTACTCTGCACATTATACACATCCTAAATGACCCTAGGCTAAGTATTAAACTAGCATAGAAATATATATATACATACACTCTTACATATAGGAACACATATGTCTCAAAGCATATATTAGCTTACATATATATAATACATTGATTTACATATGCATATAGACACATATAGGGGCTGTGCATAAGGTAGGCATATAGGGACATGAGTAAATGTGTGTATGTGTAGCTGTGTGTGTGTGCTACATGATGTGGTGTGTCAAAGTGACAGGAAAGTAGGGTAGTGTAATAGGATATGTGTTAAGTGAATGTGTGGGTGTATAGGAAGGTAATATATATCATGTGTGTGTGTTATGTAAACAGTGTGCATGATATAACAGAGAATGAGGAGAGCAGTGTGTGGACAGGGTGATGTGGTGTGTGTGTATACAATGCAAGGATTTACCATATATGCAGGGAAGAAAAACAGTAAAGTGACAGTGTGCAACTGCTGTGGGTGTGTGTGTGTGTATGGCACATAAAACAGTGCAACATTCAACATGTACAGGTAACTAATGTGCAGGAAATACCCAAACAGTGAAGAAGAGGGAAGCATGTGTGTGTATCCCAGTGTTCACAGGAAGACATTGGCAGGAAATTAAATCAATGAAGAAGAGGGCAGTGGGTGTGAGTGTACCCAGGAAAAACAGTAAGGGAAAAAGAAAGGGGGCAATCAATCTTCATTTAATACCTGCTACTAACCACTCTAGTATTCTCAGATTCAACATAAATAGACAAAAGGAAAAATTAACTCATGTATTCACCATAGCTCAGAACTGTAGTAAGGAAAGAATAATTCCATTTGTTCAACCACATGAAATCTGAACCAACTTAAAACCCCATATTTCCCAACTCCAATTTGAAATCAACAAGACACCACTCAACCTAAAATCTGAACCATAGATAGGTAACATATAGGAGAACAGGTTTGAGCTTTAAAAACATGAAATTAATAGTACTTTGCAGGTTAAAATATCAACAAAAACTCAAATATTGAAATCTCGAAGCACAGGACTGATACTTAATATTCAGAATTTGCAAACAGGTGAATACCCAAAAGAAACACATTAAAAAAAACTTAGATAAAAGGTTGGTAATGATCCTACACATAATACATGTGTCACACAACCTGTCCGTGTCCACTAAGATGGACACAAACGTGTCCAGGCCACCCAGATACAAAAATTAATGCACAGTGAGGTATTCCTCGTGCACGTGTGCACGCGTGTCGTCCACACGACACAACACGTGGTAGGCCACGTGCTCGTGCACCTGAATACCCCTATACTAGGGCTAGGTCTAGGTCGACCTGCCCTGAGTCCTCGTGTCCGCATGTCCAACTTATACACGCGTATCAAAACTCAAACACTCGTCTTTACAGACTGTGTGCAAAACCCGGGTGGTGTCTCGTGTTCCCCCGACACGACACGAGAGGTCGTGCCACTTGGGGAGTGTCGTGACAGACACTGCCCCAACGTGTGTGTCAAAAATCTTGTGTCCAAACGTCGTGTCCAGGGAGTACTTGCCCCCGAGTAGCGGGGGATCCCTGTAGCACGCGCGCGAACGTGTGCACGCGCGTGTCCACACCATCGAATCCGACACAAACGACACGACACTAACCATACAAGAACAGAAATCCATAGACAAGATCTGAACTAACATTCCTATTCAAAAATATTGAAAAAATACGATCGAAATGCCCTTTGAGGCATTTCGTCGAACACCTAGTCCTAACTACTGATATTTGTCCAGAACGGACACGAAACCCCCGACACCAAGCACGAATCCTATCCAGACCCTAGGGGGACCCTTAGGGCTTCCTATTCATGAAGACTAATTGAAATTTCATAGAGATTTGAAGAAGTTACCTCTTGTTGAACTTTCAATAGAAACCCCCTATTCAATGCTCTCCACTTGAAGACCCAATCAATCTAAAACAACTTCACACTGAAAAAAGAGCTCAACAACAGCAATAACAGTCCTATTAGAACCTATTGGAACAATTTAGAAAGAAAAAGGAATAGGAAATGAGCTCTAGAAATTAAATGACAATAGAACTCACCTCCTTGAAATTAGGGCTCTTCCTAAGAAAGAGGCAACCGTAGATTTGGGAGGGGTTTTATATGGTGGGAATCCCTAGGTATAGGGGTGGCCGGCCATACACTCTTAGGGTTAGGGCTTTGCCAAATCATTGGGCCTTGGGCCAAGTTACAAGGCTAAGATGGATTAAATTAATTAAAGTTCTAAAACCATAAGCCATGACTTGTGACTTCCTAATCCTTTTGCTAAAATGACTAAACCAAGTCCTAGGCTAGGTTAGACTAGAGTCACTTGACCTAACCATGACCGACTAACTAGGGTTAGCTTCTAGGTTGGTCTACAAAGTCAACACTAGTCAAAAGTCAACCTAGTTCAAACAATCTCAAATAATTCCTAAAAATTCCCATAATTTCTAATAAATTCTAATAAATTTAAAATACCCCAAAAATGACAAAAATACCCTCACACTAGAATTATGGTAGTGACAAGAATTCCCAGCACTACCGCCTTCAGCAGTTTCGATACTTGGAGGGCTGCCATCCCCCTTAGGCGCCGGTTCTTCTTTCATCACCTCCTCCTTAAAAGAAGAAGACCCTTGGTTGATGACAGGAGGCTGTGGATCCTCTGACACTACAATATCAGCATTCGGTGGAGATACTGCAAGAACCAAAGACGAAGAAAATGAAAACAGTCAGAAGATATTCAGAAAGGTCCATGCGGCTTGTTTAAGGCAACTCTCATGCGGCTCGGACATGGGGTATACCCCCATGCGGCTAAATCATGAGACGTGCATGCGGACCACGTAGTTTGAGGAGTTCGTGTCAAAGGCTCGTGCATAAAGCATGCGACGTAGCCATAGCAGTTAGGGTTCTTTAACCCGTACAATGTCCTTACCAGCAATGGGGGGATGAATGTCAGGATGAGCAGCGGGGACGACGATCGGTGGAGGAGTGGCCGTAGTCGAAGTGGAAGCAGTCTTGCCCTTCGCCGTCGCAGTCGACGAAGATGCTGCCTTCTTCGCTGCAACGGTCTTCTTGGGAGCCATTATCAATCAAGAAGAAGATGAAGAGCTGGATAGGGGAAGATTCAAAGTAAAAAAGGAAGTAAAGAAGTTCTCTCTCTCTCAAACTCCTCTTATTTATAGGAGGACGAGAGGGGAAAGACACGTGGAGTAATAAACCGCCTCTTATAAAGACTAAACCGACTCCTCGGATTTCGCTCCCTCTCCCATAAAGGAGATTTACCCAGGGCATAAAATCCCGAGATTTAATGAACCAATCCTTGGGATTCCCCCTAAAGACGGCGCTAAAAGCGAATTTGAGGCAATTAAAGACATGCACACATGGCAAAAGGCCTATGCGGATTCCGATAGCTATGCGGCTGAAACAACTATGCGACTCAGATGGTCATATGGGCGGATTTCCATGCGGCCAAGACATTTATGCGGCTAGGACCTCATATGCGGTTAGAAAGAGCTTGCACAGGGCCATGCTTCTTATTCAAAGTATTTTAATTTTGCAAATTGAAAACTTTGAAGGGGGTCTTGTAGAAGCATGGAAAATAATAAAGAAAGAGCCATGCGGCCAGGAAACCCCATGCGGTTCGGAAAGCCCATGCAGCTCAGAAGACTCATGCGACTCAACGCGTCTATGCGGCTCCGTGATCTCCATGCGGCTCAGAGAGGTGCCACGTAGCATACAAGCAACTCTTCCCTTACTGTATTAATTGCCTTGACGGCTGACAGCTCGGAGAAGACGACAGCCCTGACACAAAGATGTAATTATGACTCTGTCATAATGACAGACTCCTAGGGAAACGAAGGAGATCTCTGACATAATCCTCCGAGATCCAGAAAATGCCACGTGGCCTAGACACGTGAACAGTTATATGCGGCTCGAGCGGAGACTCCCCATGCGGCTCAGGTCGAAGTTGCCCTATGCGGCTCAGGTCGAAGTTGTCCTATGCGGCCCAGATCGAAACAGCCCTATGCGGCTCAAGCAGACGCTCCCACATACGGCTCACAAGGACTATCTCCATGCAGCTCACGAAGGGGTTACCCGTTATGCGGCCACCTACGTCCATGCGGTCCAGAATATCATATGATTTGAAGGTTCGGGGGCCATTCCCCAACAGCCTTGCCACGTGGCCGGGTTTATGCGGCTCAACCTTCATGCGGTTCAGATCCCCTCAGCGTCTCCCAGGACATGTGTCATAAAGCTAATCAATTGCCTAGATTTACTGCAATCAAAGATTGGGTCAAATCTCAATAATCTGGGACACGTGGCAGAAGAAGGAATTAAACTTATTCATTCAGATTCGCAGACATCAGCAGATCATTATAAGGGAAATTTATTCCAATCAGCATTAATTACTGAGAGGATTTGGCACAATCTACATTAATGGCCCAGATCCATTACACTCAAAAACTAAGGGCCCAGATTGATCAATCAACAGGCCGCCGCCACTTTAAGGGACAATCATTGTAAACCCTAATGATATCATTCCCTTCTTATAAATAGCAAGGTGCCATTCCCTTGCGAAGAAGACCCTTTTTCGAGATCAGAGAGCACCAGAATACTTAGAGAGAAAAAGCAGAGAGAGAGCAAAAAGAGCATTTCTTCAACGCCAAGCAATCTTCTGGAGTCAAAGCTGCATACCGATCGTCCAAGGAGTAAGGCAGAGCTGCCGTAGCTTTCCTGAGCCTCTATCGTCACCCCCAAAATCTAAAATAAACAATTGTACTTAGACTGCTGTACCTAGGTTTTCGTTCCTAGGCTTTCTTTGTACAAGCAAGTTTGTAACGTGAAGTAAAAGTCCAGTCCTCCGATAATTGTTCTGTTCTTTTATATTTCATGGTAAACAGTGTTCTCGAAGATCGACTTGCGGTCATGATACCATCAGATCAGAGTTAGAGAGTAGGACATCCCGAAGACAGCTTTCAGATCCCGATATGGGCATTGGGAGTTCCTTGTTATGCCCTTTGGAGCAACCAATACGCCGACTGTATTCATGGACCTCATGAATCGTATCTTCATGCCTTATTTGGATTAGTTCGTGATTGTGTTCCTAGACGACATCCTGGTCTACAACAAAAGTGAGGCGGAGCATGAGCAGCATCTCAGAGTTGTTCTTCAGATTCTCAGAGAGCACCAGTTGTATGCTAAGTTCAGTAAATACGAGTTCTGGCTCGATCGTATTTCGTACTTGGGTCAAATCATCACCAGGAGAGGAGTGGAAGTGGATCCCCAGAAGATTATGGCCATTGAGACATGGTCAGTGTCCAGTACGGTTGCAGAAGTTTGCAGTTTTCTTGGATTGGCCGGCTACTACCGACGATTTATTTCGGACTTTGCTCGGATCTTAACGCCATTGACCCAGTTGACCCGCAAGGATGTGTAGTTTGCTTGGACAGCAGAGTGCCTGGGTTCTTTTGAGAAGTTGAAGTGAGGCTTGATGACGGCACCCATTCTCACGCTTGCAAATGGAAATAGAGGATTCTCAGTAAATTGTGATGCTTCAGACAGAGGTTTAGGATGTGTTCTGATGCAGCATAGAAAGGTAATAGCTTACGCGTCACGACAACTTCGTGATCATGAGAGGAATTATCCAACCCATGACTTGGAATTGGCAGCAGTAGTGTTTGCACTTAAGTTGTAGAGGAACTACTTGTACAGAGATAGGGTAGAGATTTTCACCGACCACAAGAGCCTGAAGTATGTTTTCACCCAGAAGGATCTTAACATGCATCAGAGGAGATGGTTAGAGCTTCTTGTGGATTATGATGTCAACTTGCAGTATCACCCAGGAAAGGCGAACATTGTTGCAGATGCATTGAGTAGGAGAGTCGGAGTTTATTTTCTAACAGCGCAGTCGGAGTCATTAGCGGATCTTCAGAAGATGGGTATAGAAGTTATTCTCCCTTCCAGTGTGGCATTGATAGCCAGCATGCAAGTTCATTCCACTATAGTCGAGAGGATCCAGATGGCGCAGTCAGCAGATTCCAAGCTTTAGCGACTCAGAGCAGAGTGTGAGGCAGGACGAAGACCAGAGTTATGTGTACATGAAGATGGTATACTTCGACATGGGAAGCGTCTTTGTGTACCCAGTGGAGATATCAGACAGGGGATCATGACAGAGGCTCACAGTTCACAGTATTCCATTCATCCCGGCGGTACGAAGATGTACCGTGATATCCGTCAGTACTTTTGGTGGGATGGCATGAAGAGGGACATAGCCCGGCTCGATGTTTGGTTTGCCAACAAGTTAAAGCTGAACATCAGAGGCCAGCTGGACTTCTTCAACCCTTGCCAGTTCCAGAATGGAAGTGGGAGCATATAGCCATGGATTTCGTGACTGGATTACCTAGATCCCTGGCTGGCAGAGATGCTATTTGGGTTATTATATACAGGCTCACGAAGGTGGCTCATTTTCTCCCGTTCAGAGTTGGTCAGTCGACGGCTCAGCTATTAGAGATGTACCTCAGGAAGATCGTCAGACTTCGCGGTATACCAGTCAGTATCACCTCGGACAGAGATTCAAGATTTATGTCACACTTTTGGCGTAGCTTGCAAGAGAGTTTGGGAACTCGCCTCCAGTTCAGCTTCGCTTATTATCCGCAGACAGATGGTCAGTCAGAGCGTACCATACGAACCTTGGAAGACATGTTGAGATCTTGTACGCTCGACTTCGGTGGATCGTGGGAAGATCACCTGCACCTGGTGGAGTTCTCGTACAATAATAGTTTCCAGGCCAGTATCCAGATGGCACCGTTTGAGGCACTGTATGGTAGGAAGTGCCGATCCCCGCTAGCATGGGACGATGTCGGAGAGAGACAGATGCTCGGTCCGAAAATGATTGCTCAGACCGTTGAAATGGTCAGGAGAGTCAGAGATCATCTTCGAGTTGGCCAAGATTGCCAGCGTCATTGGGCCGATTCTCATCGGCGCCCTCTTGAATTTTCTGTCGGCGACCATGTATTCCTAAGAATTTTATCTAACCGCGGCGTCATTCATTTCGACGTGCGGGAAAAGCTTAGTCCTAGGTATATAGGGCCGTTCGACATTCTGGAGCGAGTAGGTGATGTATCCTATCGTCTCGCTCTTCCACCGTCGTTACGTGAGGTGCATGACGTATTCCATGTATCCCAACTGCGACGGTATATCCCGGACCCGAGCCACATCCTGGATCATTCGGAATTGGTTGTTGGTACCAACCTTTCTTATGAGGAGAGGCCCATATCTATATTGGACCGGAGAGAGAAGGTACTCAAGAACAAGACTTTTAGTTTAGTCCTTGTTGCTTGGGGTCATCACTCTTTGGGTGAGTCGATGGGGACCGTGAGGATGATATCCGATCATGATATCCAGACCTGTTTGACTCATAAGGTGTAATATCTTCCTTATGCCTTAAGCTTTCAATTCCTTGCTTGAATAAATGACTGCATGATAGACTGCTTGTTATAGCTTACGATTAGTATAGCTTGTCCTTATCGCTCTAGCCTCTTAATTAAATTCCGAGGACGAAATTCTTTTAAGGTGGGTAGAGTTGTAATGACCGTGGTTCGTATTACGTATTTGGAATACGTATACGTATCTTGACTTGTATTTTATGTCTCCTGGCTTGGTTTATTTTGGGTTGACTTGGTTTGGCTTGGGTTGTTTATTGGTTCATCATGAACCAAGGGGAGAACCCCTACCTACCACCACCATCACCATTTATTAACCCATTCCCTCATTCTCTCTCTTCATTTACTTCTTCTTCTCCACTATTACTTCTTCAACCACTAGGAGGGCGAGAGAGAGAAAGATTAGGCAAGTGCAAACTTGCTTCATGATGGATCTCAAGCTCTATTGTTCCATTCTCTTCCTTACTTGATTCTAAGCCTCTTTAGAACTTGACATTTTTGGATTTGATGGATGGATTCTTGTAGATCTAAGTTTGTAACTTTTTGATTTTTTTTGTTTTGATCTTTAAAACTTAGTTATTTTTGAAAGCTAATGGTTCTATGTTGTAGAGAATTTAATTTCATGCGGTTTTGGCTTTTGTTTCGCTTGATTTCGACTTCGGATGAGGAAGTTATGGCCATGGCAAGTTTTCGAAACTTTTATGGCTGAACTTGCTGATTGGGGACGATGACCCCCCATGCGCCCAGGAGTCCATGCGCTGTGAAGTCCCGGTAACGCATCCCTTAACTCCGAACGTGTCATGCGTGTAGGTTCTCTACGCACATGTACTGAAGACGCAACGTGAGTTTTCCACGCGCCGATTGTACAGAAATCCCACGCGCCGATTGTGCAGGAATCCCATGCTTCAATTGTGCAGGAATCCCACGTGCCAATTGTGCAGGAATCCCATGTGCCGATTATACAGGAATCCCACGCGGCGGTTGTGTAGGAATCCCACGCGCCAATTGTGCAGGAATTGCTCTATTTTACTGTTTTTGCCTGTTTAAATTGTTTTGTAGCTAAAATCTTGAAAAACTCAAAACATGAAAGTTGTAGATCTTTTCCTTGGCTTCAAAAATATGTCACTAGTTATTTTATGCAAGTTTCTCTCATTCATGATAAGGTAAGAATAGAACACGATAATGGCCTGCCGTGGCGCACTCTTGACAAGCAAACTGACATGATATATCATGACATGCTGTTACGACAGCTAGCCTGACATGACAAGTATGGAAGACCTGGACACCATGGGCAATTGTGTTTGTACAAATAAACTGGTACTGTCTTACATCATGTCTAGGATGGGGATCCCTGAGTACCACGGTCAGGGGTACCTACTGAAATTTACTAAGGCTAATTAACTAGAATGATTCAGTAGTTATGAAGAGATTCCCAGCTACAGGCAATCCTGGGCGCATTCAGTGGACTTGTAGCCTACCGACGAGTAGGGCACATTTTCAGCACACAGTCATGTGTTGCATTCTTCATAAACTGACATTCGACCTGGATAACCGGATGGTCTGCAGGGCTTGTGGCTGTTGGGATAATCTCATTGCATCTTGCTAGTAACTAGGGCTGTGAGAACCCTAATTAGTTAAAAGTATCAAGCCGTACTCTTGATTAGTCGTGATTGATTGGATGGTATTTATTCCAGCTTAGTCTTATCCTGATCCTGTGCAAGATTGTGACATGACATGATTTTTGATGCTTGTCTTAACAATAACGATCGGGGGTCCAGTTCTGTTTAGGCGAAGGGTTACAACCCCGGTCCTTGTTTGGTTTAAGGGTTGTAACCTTGCTCCCGGAGCAGTTCTGTGTCCTTTTTTCGTTTATTGTCTTATTGCAACCCCATGCCATGTTCGTCATGTTTTACCTTACCTTAATACCATGATTATTTATACTGGCCATAGCAATAAAGATCAGAGGTCCAGTTCTATTCAGGCGAAGGGTTACAACCCCGATCCTTTTTTGGTTTAAGGGTTGTAACTGGCTCCCGGAGCAGTTTTGTGTCCTCTCTTCGTTTATTGTCTTCACTGTACCAATAGTATTTGAGACGGGTTTCTATTCAGGTGAAGGGCTGCAACCTCGGTCCTTGTTTGGTTTAAGGGTTGTGACCTGGCTACTTGAATGGTTTCCTCGTACTCAGTTTACTGTTGTCATCTCTATTATTATCAGTTCTCTATTTATTGTCTTTAATATTCTATTGTGATTTGCTGGTTTTAGTTCCTAAGTGAACCCTCCTTTGTGGCAATTTCTCTTTATGGGTTCTGACCCAGCTGGTTTTGTATGGCCAGATATCGGAGCAGCTCCAGAGGATCTAACTACCTTCCAGCCAGATGGTGACCACCAGGCGTAACCTTGGCAACGAGTGGGTTTCTTTTGTCCTCCCACTTTATTGTAAAATTATTCTTTTAAGGCGTTTAGCCGACGAGCACGTGTTAGCTCGTATTGCACCTTATTTTTTGTCTGTCTACGGGTTGTAACATGATTGACAGATCCTAGGGTTGATCATGTATGACTAAACTCTTGCTAGTCTTGACATTTTGTACGACTAGCTTCATGATCATCCAATATGTAATGTATGGGATGCCTTGCTATTATATATTTGGTGCTCTGACGTCTTGTAACTATTATTGTTTGCTTGAGATTGAGACAATAGGCTTGTTCATGACCATAGAAGATTGTTGGCTTGTAGTTAAACCCTTATGTATCTAGACAGCCGTGACCGTATAGCGAGGTGGGTTGCACTTCAATATACGTAGCTGGCTATGTACGCCCCCGCTCTTCAGTATTCTGGTTCTGGGGCGTTACAGCTACCTCCCTCCGCCAACCTCAGAAACAAGATGGTGGTAGGTCCCTCTCCTCTTCTTTTATTCCAGAAGCCAGTGTCTACACTCCAGAGGTGCAGCTATCTGACTGCGCCAATCTCAGACACACAAGGGTGTCGTACCATTTCCTTCGCCGCCAACGCCTTTACTGTTCAGAGGTGCAGCTACTTACTTGCGTCCTCATGAGGCGTTGGATGGTGATATGCTCACACCATCTTCATTCCTACGGTGCCGTTATCTGCTCCGGATTAGAAGCTTAAGTTACTTCTCTACAAGAGACTTGGGAACTCCCTTCGTAACTAATGCAAGTCAATATGTCACTTCATAAGCATAATAACCTCGTCAACCTGAAGCACAAGCCTACTTGTCGCCTACATCATAGTGACTCTGGTAGCCCAAAATATAGCTTCATAAGTTGTTCTATACGCACAGAAGTCTCGTCGTCATTCGAAGCCAAGTCCACTCGTAGCTTTAAAGCACAGAGGTTCCGTCGTCTCCAAAAGCACGGTCTACTCATCGCCCCAGAAGCACAGCAGCACTTAGTCCTCACCAGAGGCATAGGAAGTATGGGTCCACCCTAATTGGTTTGTTTAAACCGCCTCTTGCAGAGAAGATTGGGATTAAATCATGTTTGATATCATACCAGACTAATTTAAATATTATACGAGGATCAATTAGACTCCAAATCTAAGATAAAATCCCAAGATTTACTCGGCTGTATCCGTGCAAGAAAATTGACATGTGCCAGGTGTCACCTCCTTCGGTTATGTTTATAATCACCAGAGATCTTATTTGAGGGGAATCTCGATGTCCGCCACGTGTCAGCACCGTACAATGACGACAGATTCTTTCATATCTCAGGAACCCTAATACATATCGCATATGTTCTCGGTTCTCTATAAATAGAAGAAGTTCTTCTTCCGCCAGAGAGAATAAAAGAGGAGTAGAAAAAAGAGAGGAAACATTGACAATCGACAATCTTCAAAGGAGCATCGATCTCTATCTACGAAGAGTCGACCACCCTCATCCACCTATCAACCAAAGAACCAACCAACCAACCGTCTTCAAGGGATCTTCTCATCCAGACAACCTCTTGATCAGTGACCCCAGAGTCCCATCAAAGGCGCCAGAGAGCCATAGCAAGGTTGATTCGTCGTCAGATCGTTAACGGAGTAAAGGAGCCGCTGTAGTGCACGATCTCCACCGCCCTACTTTCCCAGAAACCTCTTCTCCCTGTACTTAGAATATCCTATTTAGGACTTCCTTCTTTATACACAGATACCTTATACGTTCAATAAAGCAAAAAGTTCGTTCAACCTCTTGTTATGTCGAACAAGAAGCTCCACCAATGGAGAAAATATATCCTCCTATGGCCCTTTCATTCTCTACTTCTGAGCACTAGCATGCATCACTGAAGCCTTCCACTACCTTTGGATCTTTATATAGTACAGTACATACTTTTGAGTCCTTTTAAGGTATCTCATAACCTTCTTTATTGCTTTCCAGTGCTCTATCCCTGGATTTCTCGTTAACCGACTCAGTATCCCTACGACAAAAGCTATATCAGGCCTTGTGGCAGTAGTTGCACACATCAAACTCTCGATGATTCTTGAGTACTTCAGCTATCTGATGCTTTCTCTTGGACTTAGATTTAGCTTCTTGTCACACCTATATGGCGTATCGATTTCTGAAAGATCCTGATACCCATAGCGTGTGAGCATCTTCTCAATGTAATGAGATTGTGACAATACCACTCCAGATTTCGTCCGGATGATCTTTATCCCATGATAACATCAGCTTCTCCTAAGTCCTTCATGCTGAACTTAGATGAGAGAAACATATTTGTCTCATTGATGCTTGCTAGATCTGTACCCAAGATCAGCATGTCTTCCACGTAGACACAAACGACAACTCCTCTTCCGTCAGCAAACTTTGTGTACACATACTTGTCCGTCTCGCTGACCCTATAGCCGTTTGATCTTATGACTTTATCAAACTTCTCATGTCACATCTTGGGAGCTTGTTTCAAACCATACATTGATTTTACCAACTTACAGACTTTGTCTTTGAGACCCTTGACGACGAATCCTTCTAGCTGTTGCATGTAAATCTCTTTGATCAATTCACCATTCAAGAAAATGGTCTTAACATCCATCTGATGAATTACCAGCTTATGAATTGCACTCAAAGCAATCAACATGCTGATGGTCGTCATCCGCGCTACTGGAGCATATGTGTCAAAATAATTGATCTCCTGCTTTTGAGAAAACCTCTTGGCAACTAATCTTGTCTTGAACTTGGCAACAATTCAATCGGTCTTCATCTTCTTCTTGAAGATCCATTTACATCCGATTCATTTTGCACCTTCAGGCAGATCGACCAACACTCACGTGTTGTTGGAGGTTATCGAGTCATACTCATCATTAATAGCCTCCTTCCAAAAGATAGCATCTCTAGTCTTCATCGTCTCATCATAGGTAAGTGTATTTGCTTCTACATGATAGGTGACAAAATCCTTTCTGAAGTCCTCTGTCTCCTTACTCGTTTAGACACAGGTTCTACGAGTTCCGGTTCAACAGTTGTTTCTGCAGCAACATCTTCAAGGATACCTCTTCGTAAGGAACTTGAGCCTCCTGCGTACTCATATTGTTCTCCAAAATGTCCACGAGAATAATATTCTTCTACCTTGCAAATTTAACTTCAAAGAATTCTGTATTGCAAGATTCAATAAAATAATTTGACTCAATATCAAGGAACCTTCGAGCATCCCTCTTATCAACATAATCCAGGAATATAGTCTTCTTAGTCCTTGTTTCCAGCTTCTGAATCTTCAAATTCAGAAGCTTCACATACGTCAGCCACCCCCGCACTCGAACGACAGTTAAGTTGGGTCTGACCTTGAACTAGAGTTCATGAGGAGTGACTTTCGAAGTTGCATGCGGCACTCTGTTCAATATGAATGTAGCCGTAAGCATTGCTTCATCCCAGAAGCAATTTGGAAGACCCGCAGTCAACAGCATTGAGTTCATCATCTCTGTTAAGTTATGTTCTTCCTTTCTACAACACCATTTGATTGAGGGAAGTACGTAGTAGTTGTCTCATTGATAATTCCATATTTTTTGCAGAATGATACGAATTCATGAGACCTATACTCGCCACCTCGATCACTGCTGAGTCTTTTGAGTTGTTGTCCGGTTTGGTACTCGACTTCAGCGTTGAAATCCTTAAACTTCTCAAACGCTTCATCTTTAGACTTTAGCAGATAAATGAACGCGTACTTTGAGAAGTCGTCAATGAAGGTAATAAAATACTTTATCCCCGCCTTTGTGGAGAACTGTTTGAAGTCACAGATATCTAAGTGTACCAACTCCAGAAGATATGTACTTTGGTTTACCCGCTTGAAAAATTTTCTTGTGATCTTTGTCTGTGTACAGACCTCACACTTCTCCAACTCCTTACCCCTACATTTGGAGATAAGCCTAAACTAGACATCTTGTTTATTCTTTCACAATGAACATGTCCTAATATATTATGCCACAACTCAAGAGAAAAACCAGAATAAGAAACTGCATTCGCTATCTCCATAGGAGTTACAAGTTAAAGTTTGAACATCCCTTCGATGCAAAAGTCCTATCCGAAGTATGATCCTTTATAGGATATAACGACTTGACCATCATTAATGTCCATCCTTAACCCTACGTTGTAGAGCAGGCCTACATAGACCTGGTTCTTGGCTATACCAAGTATGTGCTTCACATTCAGAAGCGTCAGTGACTTCCCCGAAGTCGGTTGAAATACTACCGTCCCGATCCCGAGTACTTCAGCTTGTGTTTGGTTCGCCACCATAACCTTCTCAGAAACAGGTTGGTATGTGGTGAATCACTCATTCTTTGAGCAAACATGACACGAGGCCCCATTGTCTATCCAACAGTCCATGTCAATCCCAGCTGAGTCAACCTGCGCAATCATAGCAACTAAATTAGCCTCACCTTGTTCCTTTTGTTTTGGTTTTTCTTTGCAGTCCCTCTTCTAGCAGCCTTTCTTGCCACAGTTGAAACAAGATCCTAGGATCTTTGGACTTGGGCTTGAACTGAGCCGACTTCAACTTCAGATGGTGAACGTCTTTCCTTTTTTGGTAGGAAGCCTTCTTCTTCCCTTTAGAATTTTCTCCTTGTACCAAGTTTGTCTTAGCCATCTGCTTGGACAAGGCGTCCACTTTGAGTTTAGCCCTCAACTCGTCTTCAATATGTATCCAGTGCAAGTAACGTTCTAGATCCACTTCCATCTTCTTGCGGTGCATGTCCACGATAAAGTTGCTCCATCCAAGTGAGAGCTTGTCGACAATACCCTCGACGACAAAAGCATCGACCAAGGGCATGTCGTCATCCGCCATCTTCTGACATAACTTGAGGAACTCCTTGACTTAAGGCAACATGGTTTTGTCATCCTCAAACCGCATCCTCCAGACCTTTTCGGTCACGTGGATCTTCTCTCTGTTCTTATCTGCCTTGTAGATATTCTCTACAGACTCACAAACATCATTTGCATTGACCGTCTTGCTATATGACTCCGCCAGAGAGTCTTCCATCGAGTTCAGGATCAACAACTTGTAGAACTCGTTATACCGCCTCTACTTAGACTGTAAAGACATGGCTTCAGCAATCCTTCGAGCATTTTCACCCTCGGGAATAAAAGGCTCAGGATCTGTCAACACATAATCGACACTCATGAGTTGAAGATTGAGGCTGACCTTTCTCTTCCAGACGTTAAAGTGTTCCCCGTCAAACTTTTTAAGTTTAAAACTTGTATCGAGAAGTTGAGTACGATTGTTCTCTATCAGATTTGAATCTTTCTTTGAAATTGTTATTCCCGAAATAGATCGTTTGATGAAAATCTTAATCTCTTACAAAGAGTGAGATGAATAAAAGTAACTTAGCAGGCGAAATATAGATCACCGCAATTCTGTTGATCGTTCTCAATCAAAGTTGATGCAACGAAGATGAATAATTATTCTCAACCGGAGTTGATGCTACGAAGATGAATACCCGAAGTTGATGCAACGACTTTGCTGGGGTAATAAAGATCACCGTTGCTCAAAGCAAGATTCGACCTATTGCGATCTGCTCCTAGGAACCAACAAGTTCAAAAGAACTTCTGGAATGCTCGTTGTCACCTCCTTTACAAACTCGAAGAACTCCAATGGACTCCAATGGCTATGGCGACACATCTCTCTTCGTCTCTTAATTTTAGCGTAAGTCCTTAATGAAGGCACGAAGAGAGTATTTATAGAGAAGGGCGAAAACCCTAAACCTAATTCTGGCTATAACTGATTGCGAAAAGATAGGAGCGAATAATGGAAAGATTTGATTGAATTAAATTCAAATCCCACAAAAGATGGAGCTGATTAATTGACTCAATCTTTTCATAACCGCTCAAATCTTCCAATCAGCCATATTATACGCCACCTGCGCCCCAATGCCCACCCCGCACGCCCCTGCATATGCACCTGCGCATGCGACTCGCGCATCAACTGCGCACAAGGCGTCATGCACCGATACTGAAGTGCAAAGTGCAAAGTGTAAAGTGTGCCAATAAAGAGCCACTTTACGCCCTTGAGCCCGAGCCTGAGTCCTAGTCGCTAAGCCTCTTCGGAGCTTAGTCCCATAGAAAAATTATCCCATGAGCATGATAAAGAGCATTAATGCTTCTTTGTTGGTTAGCCTTCTATCGACTAAAAAATGCCCCCACATGACACCCATGTGCCTCTCCACACTTCATGTTATTTCTCAACACAAGCAAAACTTTATACAGAGATACTATCCATTTGGTTTTTTCAATATGGGACTATCTTTCTAGTTTCTAAAGCAAAACACCAACACCAACAAGCAAAAATGCCAACACATATGTAAACCAAATGCTCTAATAATTAATCCAATATCAAATGTTTGCACTACTTTCCTATTACAAGACATTAGTTGCGAGGTTATTTCGAGACGTGTTTGTCTATGTCAAACTAGAATTGACTGCAACACCACTTACAAGACATGCGATTGTCACCCCAGTTTTCAGAAACAGGGGTATTTTTGTCATTTTATATTTTTGAATATTTTTAAAATTTATTTTATTATTTATGATATTATTTTGGGGTTGAAATTTATTTTATTATTTATGATATTGTTTTGGGGTTATTTGATTTGGGTTCGAATTTCAACTCAATCCGACTTGAAACGGGGACCCGGAAGGGTAGTTTGACTCTAATGGGACCCACACACTAGTTAAGCATGGCCCATATGATATTAATTTTAGTCCACATGATATTAATTTTAGTTAGTAGTTAGACTAATTATTTATGGATAGGTTTAGTTTAATTAGAGGCTTAAAAGTAGACTAAATTGACCTCAACCTTTAACCCATTCCTAATTTAAATCAAATAGATTAGTGGAGGATATTTTGGACATTCAAATAGGGGGCACCTCACACTTTTTGGGCAGCTACCTATGGGGGGGATAAGGAGTGAGTCACTCCTTCATTCAGTTGTTTTCATCCACTTTCTCTCTCTTGTTCTTCCCCAAATTAATTTAGAGATGAACCTCCATTGATTTCATCTCCAAATCAACCCCTTCTTCCACCAAATCTTCTTTATTTCTCTTCTACTCTATGGTTAGAGGGTGCTAGCCAAGTTTGGGAGGATTCGGAGCTCGTTCGTGTCCTTTTGGAATCTCTACGTGTCGGTGCCGTATCGGAAGGCTTTTCCTTTGAATCTCTCTCCCGGAAGGTATAATCTCTCCTCTAAACCACCCCTACATGCATATAGGAATATTTTGAACCAATAGGAATGACCCCCATGGTTGTATCTCTATTTGTGTCCATTTCGTGTCCATTTGGAGGTCATAGAAGTGTCCTTTGTGTTGTGATTGTGTCCTAGTGAAAAAAACCCCTATTTTGGACAATTGTATGCATATATATATTGTAGGAATGATTAATTACTGTTTTAATCTCAGATTTATATTTTTAGAGAGTGGATTGATCTTATTTAGGATGGTTAAAATAAGTTTTATTTAGATAGCTATGTTGGTATCCAAGTATTTTGGCCTACATGTGTTTTTTGTCCAAACAACCCAAATTCGTCATAATTTTTATCCACGTTTTTAGTAGCTAGAGCAACATAGAAATGCCATAACTTTTAGCTCATAACTCCAATTAACCTCCCTTTTTTTAAAAGAAGCGTATCGAATTTAGCTTTCCAAATATATATTTTAATAAGCCAGATTCGTTCTAGAACTTTCTGTAGAATTGTTTGAGTGTCAACTGTATGAAAGACGAATGCGTTTCGGTATTTTCGCGATTCCGGGAGCTTCCGGACACGAAAATATGATCCGTTTAAAGTTTCGAAAATCTAACACGAAGAGCTACAACATACTTTAATCCTAGAATTTAGTGAAGGCCCAATTGGTACAGTATTGATTTTAAGTAGAAGAGTGACTATACGATATATGCATTTTTTGTAACCTATGATCCTATGTAGTATGGATATTAAATGAATATAGAGTATGTAATACATGATATGTTAGATGAACGAAATAATATATATGATATATATATTCCTTTTACATTAATGTATATATATGGTTGAATGCAAGCATGTAGGAATGCAATTAATATAATGTTATTGCCGAGGCACAATTTTCGATGGAAAATTCTAAAACTAAAACAATTGTACACACAACGTTTCAAATGCAGCACCTTAAAGAAGATGTGCAACAGAGATCCTGGAGGATTCTGAATTACGAGGATCTAAAAAGATTCTACGTAATACACAAAAAATCTAAAGAGACTTTGTGCAAGCAACTATCGGCAGTAGAGCTTCTAAAAAGAAGTTACTGTAAAAGGCAACAGCAGTGATGACAGGCGAGAATGAGATGCTGGAGTGAATGAACCACCGTTGCTCAAAGCTTTATTCGTCCCACATGAGCACGAACAGCTTCCAGGAACCAGCAAGTTCACGAAGAACTTCTGGAACGCTCGTAAGTCAATATTTGAGACTTGAACGGACTTCCTGGACTTAACAGACTCCCTCAACTCTCTTCTTGGTGCATCTTTCAAAGGAGGTCAAGGGGCTCTATTTATAGAGTAGAGTTGAGACTTCACCTCTTCTCATATCCGATGTGGGACTAAAATACCAATACTCAAAAATAGAGTTTGATATTTTAGATCATCCCACAATCAGCATAGAAGTGTGCCAGTCCACGCCTACCCCCTGAACACTCCCGTGCATGCACGAGACAATCCTGGAGTCCGCGTCCGAGTCCGAGTCCGTACAACAAAAATCAACTTGCATCCTTGTTGGAGTTAATCCTTTTTCCTTCTAGGAAAATACTCCCACATGGGACAAACTTGTGCCCCTCTACACCTCATGTGCACACCTCAATACAAGCAATGCATTATATTGAGATACTCACCATTTGGTGTAGCCAATGTGGGACTATCTTTTCTAGTCCAAAGGCAAAAACACTACAAGAAAATGCAAATTCTGCGACATATGGACTATGTAGCCAAAAGCTAGATTTGTGTCGCCAAAGAGTTTCGGCGACATATCTCGTTATGTCGCACGTATGTCGTGATAGCCTTGTTTGGAAAAGTATATGGCGACATGAACATACCATGTCGTGGAAAGATACCTACTTTTGGCGACATCACACACATTTTAAAAAAAATAAGTTTCGGCGACATGTGTCATTTTATGTCGCAGAATGTAAGTATATTTGGCTACATAACACATGTCGAGGAAAGTTGTTTTTTTGAATGTATAGGATATGACTTTCTGCTACACAATTGTGTGATGTTGCGAAAGCTATTTTATAGAAATAATTTTTTTTTTCTGTTTGCATATATTTTTCAACATAGATATGCAAAAACCCTATTTCGAAATTAAATTATAAAACTAAAATTCATATTAAAAGAACTTGAGAACAAAGAGCAACAAGTTGTACCCACAACATGATATCCAATATAATATCTTAAAACAGTTTTGTCATAAAATAATCCATTAATGCAAATATCTTAACAACTTCAAGCATTCAACACGACATGTAATGTATCCCACAAATGTATTGTATTCCAGCTTAGATAACTATAATGTGGACAAAAATACATTAATTTACTGTCTTCCCAAAAGATTGCCCGAGACTATTCCCAAAAAATTTGCCCGAGTCTCTTCCCAAAAAATCAACTCGTTGTCCATGTGATCCTGCAAACAAAAATTAAAGAAAACAAAATTGTAAGTAAAACAAAATATATAAAAGAATGAAATTTTATCTCTATAACTCATTACTATTCAAATATTTTTCTTGACTCTATATTATACTAACTGAAATAAAACACAAGAACATCAAGCTCTATCAAATTTTGATATTGCACAAAATAAAAGAATGTTTCAGAGGAAAAAGTCACTCTACTAATACAAATATGGGTAAAAAAAAGCATTTAGAAGGTCGTATGAACACATACACATGATAAAGTTACGGACATGAAACGGATACGAATACGAATACTAGATACATGAGACAAACATTTTAAAATATAGGTACCCAAGCATAAGAACAATCAAGATAGAGATATACCCAAAAGAAGTCGCTGCCTAGCATCCCTCAGCGGAATCCTCCCCACATTGATCCGACGAAAGTAACCCACATCTCATCAACACCGCTTGGAACTTTTCAAGTTTCTTGTTCTGTGCACTAATTTGTTGTTGTTGTGCCTCAAGTTGCTGTTGTTGAGTTTCATTGAGTTCCTTGAGTGATGTTAACTCCTCTCTTAGGATAATTGCTTCCTCACCATTCTCCCTAAATGATGTTTTAGTATTAGAGGGCTTACGGCCCACACCATATCCTCTCAAGTAAAACATAATTTGACAATCAGACATTTTCAAGTCTCTTCCGTTCCATCTTCACCAATCCCTACACCTTCCTTCAAAATAAAAGGTCAGATCAGAGGTTAGACGTAAAACATAATTTGACAATCAGACATTTTCAAGTCTTTCCTAGAAAAAATATTTAATCAACCATCATGGAGAAATGAAAATGTCACACTTTGCTAGGTTTTGAAGCAAACAAGCTCATGAGTCATGACTGGAAAAGCCAAAATCTTGTTGAAATAAAATATAGAACTAAAGACCATCAGATTGTATGGAATAGATCACTAAATTCATGTCTTGGAGTTGGGTTACCTACAGAAATGAACTACAGGTATAATACTATATATGACAGATAAACCTGCTAAGGGCAAGAATGTATAAAAACTAGGTAGTTATAAGTTCGAACAGTTCATATGAACAGTGAATGGCGCATAATGATAAGACATTGCACGTGGTAACACGGCAACATAATAAAATAAAGAAGGCCCAGCTTAGATAATGGCCATACTTTGGACACCTGCTTAGACATTAGATAAGTCTCATATCGTCAGCTCACATAAAGCTGAGTGATGCACAAGGGTCAGATTGTATCTGCAGAAGTATAATACTATTAATCTTCAAGACCCTTTCACAATTTTCCTTTTTTCTCTTCTTGATTCTTTATTCAACTACAAACACAAAGCAAATGGTATTTATATTCTTAAAAAAGGTAAACCAAGAGGGGTAGAGGACTTGGTTGTCAGCTGCTTTAGCCTTCGAATAGGTGAGGTCACTGAGGAGATTTTCTCTTAAAATAGAATACTAATGAAGAGGTAAAATGTCAAAGTTCTAGGTGATCTAATTATAAATTTGATGTTTAATGTACATAATGGAATATCTTGTATACATATTTAGTACCAATCAAATAAGCATAAGTAAAATTACTAATTTGTACCAGTACTCCATGGCAAATGAAATAAAGCTGATCTACTGCATTCCCTTGTTCCATAACTACTTCCCCTGGAAGGAAAAACTCTTCTTGAAGCCTGATGACCTGCAAAGTCACATAAATAGGTGAGCAAACTTATAAGCATAGTCTGATAGCTGGGAAATGCTAAAAAGGTTCTAGACACAATTTTGTATCACAATGTTAAATTTTTCAATTAATTACATAAACATAATGTGACTAGAGAGTGTTTTGGAAAGTTAGCAAAAAACATGAATCCGTGGATAAATATGGAAGCTTGATGTGTTAGATGAAGACAAAAAAATTGGACGATCCAGAAAGGGTGAAAATGTAGGAGTTATAGAAAATTGATGATGAGTCTCTAGGTAGAGATGTTATGGAACATGGTCACGAGTTCAATAACTGAAGGAAGGAGATGACAACACCAAATTCTTCCATTCTGCAAAGAATGGGAGTACAAATAATTTTTTTCAGTTAATATTGGTGGCTAGAGGGAGGTGTCTGATCGAAGAGTTGTAATCTATTGGAACAGAATTTTTATTATATTTACTGGCAATAATCAGCACAATTGTGGACGTCAGAAAGATTAAATTGCTCAGATGGTGGGTGTCCAGTACTTGGAGGAAGAATTTTCTGAAGAAAAAATGAGGTAGCAGAATTTAACAAGGCTGTTGACAAGGCCCCTGCCACAGATGGATTTCCTTGACTTCTCTTCAGGCTTTCTTGGATGTAATAAGTAGGATATAATAACCTTCTTCAAGGAGATCCTCTGAGAGAATGCAGGGATTTCAAACTTAATGATGCACTGGTAGTTTTGATATAGGGCAGTTTAGACAGTAAGTTAACTTAGTTCAAATAGTTTACCCAAATTCTTGGTAAACAGATTGAATAAGATACCATTTTTATTTAAAAATCAGGTAGCTTTCATCAATGAAAAAAGCATCCTGGAATAAGAGAGCACTTCAAAGGAGATGATTTACATGGAAGAGAAGTTGCTATTGTAATGGTGAAAGTTGTCCAGGAAAGGCTCTTGAAACAATTGATTTCTGTTGATACAGGTTCTTACTAGAGGGGGTTGGGAAGCAAATGAAGATACAGGGTTGCCTCTGCTTTTAAATTCAAGTGTTAGTTTTGTTGAATGATCAGAAGAGTGATCAAGTGAAATGAAGAAAAGGTTTTAGATAGCGTTCCCTTTTTCCTGTTACTTTTGGTAGTCACTGATGTACTATCCAAAATTCTTACAAGACCAACGAAAGAAGGCTTCTCATCCAGGGAACAAAAGAGTAGAATTGGAAATGGAGCTATCAATACTACTATAGAAACCAATACTACAAATGTTTATATGTATAAAAGAAAAATATATAGGGAATCCTACTTTATCATGCAAAATCTTGCCAGCATTTCTAACAAAAGAAAAAAATATGGACCTCAGTCGAGCAATATGAATGGACAAACTCAACATACATGCACATTATTTTTTTTTCCAAACTGGAATGGACAGGCACTTACAATCTGATGAATAAATTCGGAAGAGCATCCTCTAAACAGTGGAACATTCTCAATGTACGCTTTATATAAGCTTTGTCATATCTGCAAGGAAAGTCAGCTAGTCACAACTTATAAGAGAGGATGGGCTTCCGTAAGACTATTTTTGCACACCTTAGCACGAATCGACACAGGAATATCATGAAGAATGGAGGCCTTTGTATAGCTGGTCTCATATTGCAAACGCACGTGTCCTTTAATTTGATCGCGTATTTCTTTTTCAAGTTTGTTCCTATTCATATATTTAATCAAATCCTTCATTCTGTCTATGAACCTTTTTGTCTTTGATCCTTTCACAATCAGTGCAGTCATGTTACCAATCAGGTAAGCCCCCAAAATCATATCAAAAGAAACATATACCATGATGAATATCATTTCCCTGGTATTGACAGCATGTATATCTCCATAACCTGTGGATACAAAATTAACTCACAGCTAAGCATCTTACAAAGAAATTAGTGAACGGATGATGAAGTAAACTTGATTAAATTTTCTAGGTACCTAAAGGATTATACATGAAAAGACTGTGGTATTATGAAAACAAGATACTCAATGAATATAACACAAGAAGATTATATCATTTGATTTTATTATCCCTATATAAGCTGATTTCGGACAAGAACAAAGGTTTTCCTATTCCTTTAAAAAAAAAACAATGGTTTTTCCTATTTCTCATAATCTTCCACAAGTTAGATTTAGAATCTCAATAATATAGAAGCCTGAATTTTTCAAATAAATAACAGTTTATGGAATAGAATAGTCAAATAATATTTACCTACAGTAGCCATGGTGACGATAGCAAAATATAATGATGTCAAGTAAAGTTTTGAAAGATCAATATCCCTGAAATGTGTATAGCTGTAATCACCCAGCTTTAAGCTTCCAATCCATGTATAGCCCTCCATAGATGCAGGCAAAGTTGTTGCTAGGTAGTAAAAGATACAGGCAGCAGTGTGTGTGCAATATAGCTCAACAACAATGAGTTTCACGATTCTTGTAAATAAGTAGTTGATCCTTATATCCTTCTCCAGTTTATGAAAAAATTCGGTGACTTTCCGCACCCGACATAGTCGAATCCATAAGAGGTATCTCACTTCTTCTTTATTTCCACAGGCCCGATTTGAACACAAGAAAAACTCTTAGGCAATTCATTCCAAGTATAGAGAAGTATAGAGTATACGATAAATATTGAATAATTTAAACTTTACGGATACAAGTCAGGGAATGAATCCAAAGAGAACCAACGTTCGTGAACTATATGATGTCAGTGGCGGATACAAAATTACCCTTTTCTCTTAAATGTCCAAAATAAAATACATAGTTAAAAATTTCTAAGGCTTTATTTATTTTAAAATAAAACATTCTTCTTTTTCTATTTTTGTTTGTATATAATATATAACACCAGTTCTGCTCCTCGGTTTGAACGAAGAAAGGTCAGGATTTGTTGCAAGGTTGAGCAATAATACAAGAAACTACAACTATGGGACTAAAGTAGACTAATAGACTCACTAACTCTAACAACCAGACAACAAAGCCTTTATTCCAAATTTTGTGGTTAACTATTCGAATCCTTCCCTTCCATAATTCAAGATTTGCAGATTATGAACCCCTGATTTAAGGAAAACTCAGAAAACTAACCCAAATAGCACACACAAGGTTTGTTAAGTCAAGATATTCCCTATCAACAAGGACATAGATAGAGATTTCTTTACTGCATTATAATAGAAAGAAACAACAATACCTCAAAAAAGCAGAATAAAGTACAATATAGGAGCATATTCAGGATACTGAAAACAAAAAGCTGATACATATGAAGCAAGGGCGGAACAATAAATTCAAGCTAGGGTGGGCTAGAGTGGGATAGGGTGGGCTAGGTTTGGGCTAACTCAATGGAAAAAATATACTTAAAAAAAATTAGGGTGGGCTGGAGCCCACCCCAGTCCATAGCTGGATCCGCCACTGATATGAAGCATATTTTAATCAATATAGCATGTAATGGATTGGGATGTACAAGTAAAGGAAAATTTTGTGCCTATGCTAATCAACTTATACAAAGTTGAACACACCAGAAATCAAAATATATATATATATACTGGGAACTCATAAAACATATCAAGTTAAGATCAACCTAGACAAATATATGTCCTACTATATCATATGGTAAAGCTCAGAAGTCCCTTAATCCATTCTCAAATGCAACAGATAACAGACAGGGTTGACGGTTGTGGTCCGTACTAGGGTTCCCCAACCTGAGAAGCATTCACTGGCTCCATACATCATAAAGAGATCCTTGATGAAGGTGTGATGCATGGAGGATTATGTACTAGATTTGGAGGAAATGATTTCCAACCAGTATTCGCACACCTGAGCTGGTAGCCAACTTATCATGGGGTACATAATAAAAGTGGTATGAGGATGCGAGAATGAATCATATTTGACTTGTAATCTTATCTCTATTGTCTAATATACTACTTTCTGACCATAAAAAAGAAAAGAATGTTGCCTTGGTCCCAAATCTTTGGGATTGGCAGTCGTTCCTATCCATGCAGTTATATAAAACCCATCTCCTTTATTAAATTAGCATCTTTGGTATCATTTTCTGCCTTTCATGAAAGATTTTTCTTCTCTTTACCCAATCCTAGCACCTCCTTCAACTACAATCCTATCAATTCTATAAACCAGCAGCACTATGGATCCATTGCACATGTCGAAACCATATGAAACATTTTTTGCTCCCCTCATTACGGACTGAAGCTGCCTCTAACTTTAAGTGAATTCATTCTTCTCAGCATTCTAATTCATCCACCCTTTTTGAACTGTTATTTGACCAACATTAAGGCCACTAAGCATTGCAGAGCTTTTATCTTCTTTTTTTAAACTTCCCCTTCAGCTTCATTGGTATTATACAGTCACATAGTTTCAATCACCTCAGGTGTCATATTATAATTGTGTTCAAGTAAAAGGCGTTGTTCTGCAATAATTCTAGAGACATTCATACACATAAAATACTATTAGAGAATACACATGTATATAATATTTTTAATCTCTTATAGTCCTATTTCCCATCTAGTCATCATATATATAAAACTTAATAGCTAACATTGTTTTCATCATTTTCCTCCTTTGATCAATCTGTTCTTCTACCACTTTGTCCATAGTTATGGTGAACAAAGGAGATTACCATTGGAATGACAGAAAAGAGTATATAATCCTTCATTTGAGCTTGAGTTTATAACTGGAATATTAACTAGAGCATCAAATCGTGCATGCTAAAGAGGATAAAAATCTGCATGTGAGACTACACGCATAAATCAAAGATCATGAGAAGCAGCAGGAGAAGTACCACCAGAGACCTATGAGAAATCTGATACATTAAGCACAAGAAAGCTTCTCTGATAGAAACTATTAAGTATCAGCTTCAAATGCAGGCTAGGAATATTCGTCTCCTTCGAAGGTTGTGGTACCACAAAATGCACGACAACCAACAGTAACACACTATTGATTAACTAGCAGTAAACTAAAAGGTTCCTGATTTAGTTAAACCTTATTTTTACTAATCCATTCGGTTACTACGAATCAGTGGTCGCTGTCTATAACCACATATAGTTTTCGTTTCATGTTCACAACACCATAGACTTTCTAGAGGAGCTCCTAAGTTAATAAGCTTGAATCATAAAGCTATGTCGAAGATTCAACAGTTAAAAACATGTGTTCCACAAAGAATGTAACACTAATCATGAATAATCTGTTGAAATTCTGGAGCTGTGAAAATGAATTTTGAATAATCTGTTGAAAGCTAAGATGAGAAGGAGGAACTCTGGGTTCAAACACATAGGTGTTATTTTTTTTATTTTTTTTACATAGGTGTTATTTATACACAGTTCTTTCTTAAAAAATAATCAGATAATATTTCAAATTTGGCAATCCAGTAGTCTTAAGAGGAAGAAGAGCCTCCAATTGATTAGCTTATGTTTTCTTACGGCAGTCAATGTGTCACCTGTCTTTGTGCTCTGATTGATAATTAAAGATGCAACTTTGAAATAGGGCCTTTATGGTTTTATCAAGATATTTCTCACATACGTGTATAATGAGTAACCCTTTTTTGTTGTTCGGCACAATGATATGCCTGCAATACTCTTTCGTATCCTCTTTAAAAACATGTGCAGCTATCTACTGGAAGCTAGATGATAGTGATAACATATAGTTCTGCCACCACATCTAAACTTGAAATAGGGCTGCAAATGGCTTGTGTTCGGGCCAGATCGATGTAATTATATCTAAACCTGAATCCTACAAAGTTTTTGCATTCGGATTTGGATGTAATCCTATTCCATCTAATTGGATTTGGATCAGGTTTTGGATTTCATGTAGTTATGGATAAAGGAAGTTTTGTTCATTGTTAAAATGCAAGAATGTAAAAAATTGGCTTTCATATAGCAGTAGTATACCAATACATATGAGAAAGTTACTGCAAGAGGAAATTCTCAATCAATTCCTAGAACTTTTGAACGACACTATATGTCTAATTGAGCAGAGGGATAGTTTTAATGCTATCCATATCTCTATAAAAAAAACCTTAAATTAATAAAACCTAAAGCAATTGTCGATGGAAAACAACATGGTGGATTGGTAAATCTAAACCCTAAAATCAGCATACACTCAAATAAGCAATCAATAAAAACCTAAAATCAACAAAACACGGAAAAGGAACCTCTAAAAAAATCGAGATTATGGTGGTGGAAGTACCTTCCGGTGGTGGAGGTGTGGTCGTGTCGATGTCCTCTCCACCGGTGCTAGGAGGTATGGTGGTGGTAGCCAAAAAGGAAATCTGTTTTGATTTGTAAATCAAATAGGAAACCAAAAGGGAATCGGTCATACCTTCCTTCAACCTCACGCCAAAGAGCTTTTGGGGAGAACAAAACGCGCCAGAGACAAAGAGCCGGCGCCAACACTGTAGTTGGGGGATTAATTTTGTTTAGGTTTTATTTCATATAATTTAGGTCATTATTCAATAAAAAAAATTATAAATATATTTAGTGTCCTTTTGCGACAGGACTAGTTATGTCGCCAAACACATAGTGGTCTTTCTGCAACATGTTCCACATGTCGTAGAATCTGTAGTATCTTTCTGCGACATGTACCACATGTTGCAGAATATATAACATCTTTTTGCGACATGTCGATGTCGCGATATGTCAATAATTTTTGGCGGGATTGTTATTTCGTTTCCTTCCAGTGAAATTTATATGTTTTTTGCGACATATTATAAC
Organism: Iris pallida; assembly: GCA_029216955.1. NCBI lineage: Eukaryota > Viridiplantae > Streptophyta > Magnoliopsida > Asparagales > Iridaceae > Iris > Iris pallida. The sequence continues at coordinate 3,401,029 of JANAVB010028000.1, read as the reverse complement.
TCATGTCGCCAAAACATGTAAAAAATTAGCTTTTGGAGACATAAAAGACCCTATGTCGTATGTTGCTAAAAATGCAATTTCTTGTAGTGAAACACCAACAATCCCCCACATATCTCAATATATGGGTTGAGCGTTCCCCACAGTGACTGCCCATCATGCATTAGGAGAGATGTCGCTACGACTTGAATCTTCCCGCATAGGTTAAATAACAGCATGATACAAGAATGGACTAAGCCTTGAATTCTGCATCATAACTGCAATTCATCATACTCACATAATGACATCAACTGTGCTTCTGGCTGCACATTGAAGGCCTTGTGCCAGCCTGGTTTCAGTATATAATTTTTGGGCGTCTACAAGTTTACCCTCAAGAGACGGCCTGATATCTCTGTCCATACACTATAGGTGAGTTCTTTATAAAGAGTCATGGCATGAAGCATTGCGCTTCTTTGCGGTGCTACGCCGCTATGACATGGCTTAAAGCCGAGGCTTTACCCCACCTGGGTACCTCATCGTAGTGTCATACTACTGTAGCATGAGGTCACAGGCCTCTTTGTAGTGCCAAACTACTCAACATTAAGCCTTGCGCTTCCGTACGGTATTACGCCGCTATGACATGGCTCGCAAAGCCGAGGCTTTACCCTACCTGGTACCTCTTCGTGGTGTCATGCCACTGTAACATGAGGACATCGTCCTCTTTTTAGTGCTGTCTACCTCTCTTTATTACGATTATCATACAGCATTAGGCTACCTGCCTATTTGCGGTGCTACTTCGCTGTGACTTGGCTTGCAAAGCCGAGGCATTACCCCTACCTGGGAACCTCATGGTGGAGTCACCCCACTGTAGCATAGAGTTACACTCCTTGTAGTGCTGCTCTACCGTGCTTCCTGTAAAGCACTCCAGGCATTCACTCTACCTGAGAACTCATTAAGGCATTTAAGCCAACCTTCCCACAGGATCCGTTTTCCGCAGAAAACAACAGTAGACAATAGTGGTTGTAGGTCCATAACCTCTTCATGTCACATAGGATAAGTACCCACCGTTTCTGATATTCTTCTGGTTAATAGTCCTCCCTTGAACCAAAAGCTAGATGCCTAGTAGATTTCTCTTTGAACTAATAGCATAAAACTTTATGGTAGGAATATAATAACACAATATCAGAATACCTTCAAGCCCATTTTATAAGCTGTGTCATCGACCAGCTGGCGCTTGAGGCCCTTGGTGAACGGATCCGTCAGGTTCTCCTGACTCCGAACATCAATCACTGCAATAATACCTCTCTTGATAAGATCGTATACTGCTTTGTGCTTCAATCGCACCGTTCTCTTCTTCCCGTTGAAGAGTTCATTTGATGCCACGACTGCTGTCGTCTGATTGTCACAGTATATCGGTATTACCGGTATCTGAGCCCCAACTACCGGAAGATCATACATGAGCTCCCGAAGCCACTCTGCTTCATCTGCAGCAGCATCCAATGTAAAGAATTTAGATTCCATGGAGGAGCGAGATAACATAGTCTGCTTCTTCGACTTCCACGATATAGCAGCTCTGTCCATGGCAAATACGAATCCACCTGTGGAATACTCGCTCTCCATATCTGAAAACCAGCTAGCATCACTGAAGCCTTCCACTACTGACGAATCTCCGCTATAGAAAAGTGCATATGTCTGAGTTTTCTTGAGATATCTCATAACACGCTTCACAGCTTTCCAGTGCTCGACGCCTGGATTGCTAGTGAACCGACTCAGCATTCCCACTGTAAAAGCTATGTCGGGCCTTGTGGCAGTAGTAGCGTACATCAAGCTTCCGATGACGCTAGCGTACTCCAACTGCCTGACGCTTTCTCTCGAATTTGGCTCCAGCTTCTGATCACTCCGGTACGGTGCATCAATAAAAGGAAGATCTTGATACCCGTAGCGAGTGAGCATCTTCTCAATATAACGAGATTGTGACAGCGCTATTCCAGTGCCTGTCCGGATGATCTTGAGCCCCAAGATTACGTCGACATCCCCTAAGTCCTTTATACTGAACTTGGTCGAGAGGACTTTCTTTGTCTCTGTGACGCAGCTTAAATCCGTACCTAGGATTAGCATGTCGTCCACGTAAAGACATACGATTACTCCTCTTCCGTCAGCAAACTTCGTATAGACACACTTGTCTGTTTCACTGACCCTGTAGCCATTTGACCTTATCACCTTGTCAAACTTCTCATGCCATATTTTGGGAGCTTGTTTCAAACCATACAGAGACTTCATCAACTTGCAGACTTTGTCTTCCAGACCTCTGACGACAAAATCTTTTGGTTATTGCATGTAGATCTCTTCGGTCAGCTCGCCATTAAGGAATGCCATTTTTACATCCATCTGATGTATCACCAGCTTGTGTATTGCTGCTAGAGCAATTAACAATCTGATGGTTGTCATCCGAGCTACTGGAGCATAAGTGTCAAAGTAGTTGATCCCCTGCTTCTGAGCAAACCCCTTGGCCACTAGCCTGGCTTTGAACTTGTCAATGGTTCCATCTGCTTTCATCTTCTTCTTGAAGATCCATTTACATCCGATGGGTCTTGCTCCTTCTGGCAGGTCAACCAATACCCATGTGTTGTTGGAGGTGATTGAGTCAATCTTGTTGTCTATCGCCTCCTTCCAGAATACAGCATCTCTGGTCTTCATCGCCTCATCATAGGTAAGCGGATCTGCTTCCACATGATAGGTGACGAAGTCATCTTCGAAGTCTTTCGGCCTCCTCGTTCGCTTAGTTGATGGCTCAGCGAGTTCTGGTTCAGCTGGTGTCTCCTTGACGACATCTTCATCTTGGACTACTGGTTCATTAAAGACTTCTGTCTGCTTTGTACCCTCATCATTCTCCGGAAGATCCGCGAGAACAATATTCTTGTGTTTTGCAAACTTGTCTTCAAAGTATTCAGCATCGCGAGATTCGATGATATGGTTTGACTCGATATCAAGGAATCTTCGAGCATCACTCTTCTCAGCATACCCCAAGAAGATCGCCTTCGTAGTCCTTGTCCCCAGCTTCTGAATCTTCAGATCCGGAAGCTTTACATAAGCCAGACACCCCCACACTCGAATGACATTCAAGTTAGGTCTGACTTTGAACCAGAGTTCATGAGGAGTTATGTCGAAAGTTGCATATGGCACTCTGTTCAGAATGAACGTTGCCGTTAGTGCAACTTCTCCCCAGTAACACTTTGGAAGACCCGCAGTCAACAGCATGGAGTTTATCATCTCTGTCAACGTTCTGTTCTTTCTTTCTTCTACTCCGTTGGATTGAGGAGAGTACGGAGCCGTTGTCTCATTGATGATTCTATGTTCTTTGCAGAATGATAAGAATTTATGAGACCGATACTCCCCGCCTCGATCACTCCTAAACCTCTTGAGTTGTTGTCCAGTTTGCCGCTCAGCCTCGGCCCTGAACTCCTCGAACTTCTCGAATGCTTCGTCTTTAGACTTGAGCAAGTAGACGAAAGCATACTTTGAGAAGTCATCGATGAAAGTAATGAAATACTTCATCCCGGCCTTTGTAGAGAATTGTTTGAAGTCATAGATATCTGAGTGAACCAACTCCAGAAGATCTGTGCTTCGATGGACCCTTTGAAAGGGTTTTCTTATGATCTTCGTCTGAGCACATACTTCGCATTTCTCTACCTTACCCCCACACTTGGAGATAAGTCCTAGACTAGACATTCTGTTAATCCTTTTACAATAAACATGTCCTAGCCTATTATGCCACAGCTCAAGAGAATAATCAGAAAAAGTGATTGCATTTATATTATCATGCTGGGTTACAACAAGCTGAATCTTGTACATTCCTTCAGTTTGGAAAGCTTTCCCGAAGAATGTACCCTTCTTGGACATTACCAACTGACCAACATTGATGTCCATCCTCAAGCCTGCATTGCAGAGCAGACTTCCAGAGATCAGGTTCTTAGCAATTACTGGAACATGCTTTACACCTTGAAGCGTCAGAGTGTTCCCCGATATGAGTTTCAGCTCCACCGTCCCGATCCCCAGTACTTCAGCTTGTGCCGGGTTTGCCATTATGACCTTCTCTGAAGTTGGCTCATAAGAGACGAACCAGTCTTTGTCTGAACAGACATGGCAGGTCGTACCAGTGTCTATCCACCAGTCCAAGTCAGCCCCCACAGTTGCAACCTGTGCTATCATGGCAACTAGATTAGTAATCATAGAAACCTTACTAGGCTCACCTTGTTCTTTGGGCTTGGACTTGCATTCGGATTTGTAGTGGCCCTTCTTGCCACAATTGAAGCAAGTCACACGGGACTTGGACTTCTGCTGCTTGAAAGCAGGACCCTTCACTTTCAGATTCGCGAAGTCCTTCTTTTTGCGATGAGAAGCAGCCTGCTTCCCCTGGTACTCTCTGGTTTGGACCAGATTTGCCTTCGCCAGTTGTTTGGACAGAGTATCCATCTTCTGTTGAGAGCGCATCTCGTCGTCAACATGGATCTCTTGTAAGAAATCTTTCAAGTTAATTTCCATCTTCTTTCGATGCATCTTTGCATAGAAGTTGCTCTATTCTGTAGGAAGTTTTACGATGATCCCTCCAATGACAAACTTGTCGACGAGGGGCATGTTCTCGTCTTCTAGTTTCTGACGCAACTTCAGAAACTCCTTCACTTGGGGTAGCATCGCCTTCTCGTCTTCGAAGGTCCACTTGTGATATTTTTCTACCATGAAGATCTTGGACCGGTTCTCGTCATCTACATAGAGCTTTTCCAAGGAGTCCCATATCTCTTTGGCAGATATCTTCTTGGAGTAGGACTCTGCCAGAGAGTCTTCCATGGAATTGAGTATCAGTAGTTTGCATATACTGTTTTCTCTCTTCCACTTCACTTGCTTGGTCGTAGCAGCGGCCACAGCCGCAGCAGATCCAGGGGTTGGAACGATCGGTTCTTCTTCTGACAGCACGTGATCAACATTCACGAGTTGAAGATTTAAAGTGACCTTTCGTCTCCATATCTGGAAGTGTTCGCCATCGAATTTCTCCAACTTGTTAAAGCCGGTATCGATGAGCGAAGCACGAGAATTATCCATCTTCTCAATAAAGCTTTGAGATTGTTATTACCGAGGCACAATTTTCGATGGAAAATTCTGAAACTGAAACAATTGTATACACAACGTTTCAAATGTAGCACCTTAAAGAAGATGTGCAACAGAGATCCTGGAGGATTCTGAATTACGAGGATCTAAAAAGATTCTACGTAATACACAAAAAATCTAAAGAGACTTTGTGCAAGCAACTATCGGCAGTAGAGCTTCTAAAAAGAAGTTACTGTAAAAGGCAACAGCAGCGATGACAGGCGAGAATGAGATGCTGGGGTGAATGAACCACCGTTGCTCAAAGCTTTATTCGTCCCACACGAGCACGAACAGCTTCCAGGAACCAGCAAGTTCACGAAGAACTTCTGGAACGCTCGTAAGTCAATATTTGAGACTTGAACGGGCTTCCTGGACTTAACAGACTCCCTCAACTCTCTTCTTGGTGCATCTTTCAAAGGAGGTCAAGGGGCTCTATTTATAGAGTGGAGTTGAGACTTCACCTCTTCTCCTATCCGATGTGGGACTAAAATACCAATACTCAAAAATAGAGTTTGATATTTTAGATCATCCCACAATCAGCATAGAAGTGTGCCAGTCCACGCCTACCCCCCGAACACTCCCGTGCATGCACGAGACAATCCTGGAGTCCGCGTCCGAGTCCGAGTCCGCACAACAAAAATCAACTTGCATCCTTGTTGGAGTTAATCCTTTTTCCTTCTAGGAAAATACTCCCATATGGCACAAACTTGTGCCCCACTACACCTCATGTGCACACCTCAATACAAGCAATGCATTATATTGAGATACTCACCATTTGGTGTAGCCGATGTGGGACTATCTTTTCTAGTCCAAAGGCAAAAACACCAACATATAATGCATATAAGCAATGTATAAATGCATGAATGAAAGAATGATATACAATGTATGCATGAAAGTATATAATGAATGCTAGATATGAATACAAGATATATATGTAATGATAGATATGAATGCATAATGTATAAATATTGTAATACAATATATAATGATAACATGTATGGTAATGTAGAGTATATGATGCAAGCATGAAGGAATGGAGGAAATACATGTATATAGGTAATATAGAATGTAATATATGAATGCAAGCATGCAAGATTATGTATTGTATCCATATATGATGTATTCAACTTAAAGATAATGTAATATATGAAAGGAATGAATGATAATATATAACATGATATGTAAGGTAATGTAAGGTATAAAACATGTGATGTGTGCATGTTTGTATGTCTATATGTTAATGTATAAAATAATAAGAATATACAATGTATGCATATGTATAAAACATGTAGGTAATGCATAGATGCATGAATAAAATGAATGTTTGCCATATGTTAATTTAAATACAAGTATCTAATATGCATGAATGTAAGTATAATATAATACAAGTATACATGTATGTATCATGTAATGTAATATACATGATATGTATGTATACATGTATACAATGTAAGTATGTATGTATGTATGTATTTCTATAAACTGAGTTAGCCTATAACCTTTTACACACATTCATTCATACACCCTTTGACATCATGTATCCCATGTCACATACACCTACCTATCACTAAATTTTAGAACATTAACACATATCCTTTCACACATGCCAAACACACACATACTCACTTACTCTTTTACCTCTCTTTCTCTCTCTCTCTCTATATATATATATATATATATATATATATATATATATATATATGTGCCTATATATATAGCTTTCCTATATATATCTATGTATATGAATATGTGAATGTGAATAATATATATACATTATATGACTAAGTTTGTGTGCCTTGTTAGCTTATGGTTTAGTTTTGTGCTTGGTTTAGTAAGTGACTTAGGCTATGAGTTAGTAGCTATCTTGGATACTTGATTTGTATATACTTAGTTTGTTTAGACCTAGAATTGACAAACTAGACTAGTTGACCATTGTTGACCCAACCCTAGCTAGTTTGACCACAGTTGACTAGAATTGACCTAGTTTGACTAAATAGTTGACCAAAGTTGACTTTGACCTAGATTGACTTAGAATCATGTAGATTGTATTATAATTTCAATTACCATATAAATTGAACTCTTTATAACCTATGTTGTTATAACTAGGACTGTGTGACTCCAGTTGGCCATCTTTTCATATCAGCTGTTTAGGGTATCAGGAGAGTACATTCTCTGACCGTTTTATACTTGTCTGGATTTACATTCTTGCTCTAGATTACTGTACTTGATGCTGACACGATTGTTATCACGGATTGGTACTATATGGATCTTCTTTTGAGATGTTATCTGTAACACCCAGTTTTCTAAAATTGGGATATTTTGAAAATTTATTATTTTTATTATTAAATAATGGTGATTTAGTCATGTTATGAATTTTGGTGATTTTTAGATAGTTTAAAACTATTTTCTAAGTCATGGCTTATGACTTTATGATTTTACTAGTATAACCCTAGTGTAAACCCTAGAGATTTTATAACCTAGAGACTAACCATGACCATGTAAGCCTAACCATGTGATTAGGATATCAAATTACCACTTTTTAGTCAAAAGGATATTTTGGTAATTTATTAGAATTTATTTGGATTTATGTAATTTATTATTATTTAATTAGTTGATTAGTGTCATGTTGGCTCCTAACCTAGTTTAGCACTAATCTAGTGGTTAGCAACTAACCTAGAAGACTAAATAGAGGATGTTAAATTTATGTATAAATATCTAGGTTTGATAAATATCTAGATATGTTACTTTTTAGATATTTTAGAAACCTAATATCTATCCCCTTAGTCAAAGCCTTAGGAACTAAGTTAGCAAGGTGGTAGGAACCCTAAATATCTACCCTACCCCCCCATGGCTGGCCACACCATGCCCCCATCCTATATGAACACCCCCCTTCATTCATGCCTCCTTTCATTTCATAAAAACCTAGTTTTCCCTACAACTTCAAGACTTCACTCCTTAGCCATTTTAGCTCCAAATTGAGCCTAGTTTCTTGCATTGGAACCCCCTACTATTGAGGATGCTAAGGGAGGCTAGCTAGCAAGGTTTTCAAGACATTTGGGCATCATCATTTGAAGAGGACACCCCCCTACTTTGGTGTTTTCTTGAGTTTTCACTCAATAGGTAAAAAACCCCAAACCTTGTTAATATTGTGTTTTATCTTCATGGTTGCATGCATATAGGTATACCCTAGCTGTTGGTCAAGTTTGGTAGGAACCCGTGTCTATTTTGTGTCCGTATCGGACACGTATCTATGTTTAAATTAGAGTGTTTGGTGAAATGTCTCATAGGACTTTTTGTTCTTAGTTTTCCAAAACAAATTACATATTTTGGTAGGCCTTAGCATGCTAGACACGAAACCCTGGACTCATACATGTTATTCTAGTTCAGTTAGCTTTTATTACCGTCTTTATTGCCATGATTCTGCTCTTGTTTTAGTTACCTTTCTTTTTTTTGCATCTTACTGTTTCTCTATGCCATCATTACCTGTATAAAACTGCCATGCTCATCAATAAAACTATCTATAACTGCTTTATAGTTCTTTGTCATTTACTTGGATTTTCTAGATGAGTTGTACTCGTTCCTGTCCTGATTGGACCTGTTGAAAATATTACAGATGATAATCCTGAGGACACATGCCCTACTTACCATGGACCTGGCGAGGGATTAGCTACCTTTGGTCCCGTCTCTCATGAGTGATTCAGGAGATTAGCTAGTAGACTACTTTAGCTTTCATGTTTTGACTTGTTGTATTAAAAGTTAAGATATTGAGTTTGTATTAAGTTTGTTTGAGATGATGTTGTATTATTTTAGTAGTTAGTTGTTGTTGTCTTTAATTCCTTAGGTATAACTTCTGTGTTTTCTTATCGTGCTTTAGACAGTGATTGAGTATATCCTATCCTTTACTTGTCCTCCATTCGGAGCTGACATCTGGACAAGTAAATTATATACACTGCATGAGATTAGTTAGCAACCTAGGACAGCTTACTACCGTCGACACTGCGGCGTAGGCTGGATGTACCCACTCCTCGTACCCCTATACAAGGTGCGGGTTATGACACGTTTTTAGTGGTGGCCCATGCAGGTCGAGACTAAATTGTTTGGTTACGTTATTGTACCAAGCATGCCTACAATTAGGAACTTAAGGTAATTAGACAACATTAGGAATGACGCTTAGAACACCTAGAGGAATACTAGGATTGCAACATAGAAAATATATCACATGCTTGCTATTATAATTAGATTTTCTTGTCTATGATTGTTTTGCTTTAAAGAGTCCTTATAAGTCCTTTTTGTTGTAATTTGATGGTGCTTACTCGTTCATCCCAGTATGTCACACCTGAGAATGGCACACTCCCCATCCAGTCAGCTGACTAGTTGACTGATACACCTCCACCTCCACCTACCATATTCCTCCACTCCACAAATCCACAAACCCAGATGCCTCCACCACCTTCCACCTCACAGTCCCAGCAGGACCAGATACTTCCACCACCCCCTACCACTATACCTACCCAGGCTTCCGTCACACTCGACGGGAACCAACTGCTCACTCTGATCCAGGGGTTCCTAACAACCCATCAGGAGCAGACCACCCTACTCCGCCAGAGCTTGGAGCATTCTGAGGAATGTACTGTGGTTCCACCACCTGTAGAGCCGTGGCAGAGAGCGGGGACGATCAAGGACTTCATGGGTCTGAACCCCAAGGAGTTCTTAGGGACTGAGGGCATAGTATTAGCAGATGACTGGTTAGACTCGGTAGAGAGGAAGCTCCTTGGAGTTAGGATGCCTGATGACCTCCAGGTCGAGGCAGCGGGATTTCTGCTGATAGATTTGGCAGGAGTTTGGTTCCGGAATGAGCCGCTATTCGCGAGAGGGAGAGCCACTTGGGATCAGTTCAAGACCCAGTTCAAGAAGAAATTCTTCTCGACTACCGCTAGGGTAGCCATGGGGCTACGATTCTAGAACATCCAGCAGGGGACCCGTTCTGTTGATGAGTATGCGGCAGAGTTTAGTCGCCTGAGCCGTTTCGCTCCTAGTCTGGTTGCTGACCCTGAGGAGATGATGCGTAGGTTTTGTCATGGTCTAGTTCCAGACATTGGCATTCTTATAGTGACGAACGGTATGACTGACTACTACCAGAGCTTAGAGTTAGCCCGGAGTATCGAGGAGCATCTTCTGTCTTACAAGAGGCCGACCTCTGTACACATTGAGGGACCCTCCAAGCGTCAAGCTTTCCAGCAGAAAGTGCCGATGCTACACCAGCAAACATATCTTCCTCCCACACCACATCATTCGACCCCGCCAGTTAGAGCCCCGGGACCCCAACAACAGAGGCCATTTCAGTAGGTACAGCATCAGTATCGGGGTCAGGACCCGAAGACGATCAGTTGTTCATACTGCAGGAAGCAAGGGCACACCAGGAAGCAGTGTAGGAAGAGGCTGAAGGTTTGCTATAGCTGTGGGTCTGATACCCACCAGAAGATGGATTGTCCTGTCGCACCTCCTTATAAGGGTGCTAGGCCACCTGTAGCTCAGCACCAGAGGGGTGGAGCTTTTGCGATGACGGTCGAGGAGACCAACGCTGCAGGTGACAGGTTAGCAGATTTGTCTTTTCTGTCCTTCCTTTCCCATCTTGTTGTATGATTCCATTAGTACCTATCAGGATATGCTTGTGATATACTAGATAGTATAGTTACCCTGTTCGAGACTGTGAAATCACGACCAGTTGGACTATGATTGCATGTTATCTTTTGACTTTGATTGACTGGGGGTTTGACCTAGGAGGAGTACGACTATCTTAATTTCGAGGACGAAATTTTTCTAAGGAGGGTAGACTTGTAACACCCAGTTTTCTGAAATTGGGATATTTTGAAAATTTATTATTTTATTATTAAATAATGGTGATTTAGTCATGTTATGAATTTTGGTGATTTTTAGATAGTTTAAAACTATTTTCTAAGTCATGGCTTATGACTTTGCGATTTTACTAGTATAACCCTAGTGTAAACCCTAGAGATTTCATAACCTAGAGACTAACCATGACCATGTGATTAGGATATCAAATTACCACTTTTTAGTCAAAAGGATATTTTGGTAATTTATTAGAATTTATTTTGATTTATGTAATTTATTATTATTTAATTAGTTGATTAGTGTCATGTTGGCTCCTAACCTAGTTTAGCACTAATCTAGAGGTTAGCAACTAACCTAGAAGACTAAGTAGAGGATGATAACTTTATGTATAAATATCTAGGTTTGATAAATATCTAGATATGTTACTTTTTAGATATTTTAGAAACCTAATATCTATCCCCTTAGTCAAAGCCTTAGGAACTAAGTTAGCAAGGTGGTAGGAACCCTAAATATCTACCCTACCCCCCCATGGCGGTCCACACCATGCCCCCATCCTATATGAACACACCCCCTTCATTCATGCCTCCTTTCATTTCATAAAAACCTAGTTTTCCCTACAACTTCAAGACTTCACTCCTTAGCCATTTTAGCTCCAAATTGAGCCTAGTTTCTTGCATTGGAACCCCCTACTATTGAGGATGCTAAGGGAGACTAGCTAGCAAGGTTTTCAAGACATTTGAGCATCATCATTTGAAGAGGACACCTTCCCTACTTTGGTATTTTCTTGAGTTTTCACTCAATAGGTAAATACCCCCAAACCTTGTTAATATTGTGTTTTATCTTCATGGTTGCATGCATATAGGTATACCCTAGCTGTGGGTCAAGTTTCGTAGGAACCCGTGTCTATTTTGTGTCCGTATCGGACACGTATTTATGTTTAAATTAGAGTGTTTGGTGAAATGCCTCATAGGACTTTTTGTTCTTAGTTTTCCAAAACAAATTACACATTTGGGTAGCCCTTAGCATGCTACACACGAAACCCTAGGACTGAGCATGTTCTCGTGTTGTGTCTGTGTCCAAAATGGACACGAATACGCTATGCACATACAGTGTACTGTTTCCTGCTACCCGACACTGTTTTCTCTACGAATTGGACACGTGGACACGAGCCACTTGGCACAGAGGTGGGGGCACCCTCTGATAAGCCCCCCTCGAGTTTTGTGACACCTCGTGTCGTGTCGAGTGAGAAATCCGACACGTACTGACCACACACTACACTGCACACAGTGTTAAACACGCACTGACACGGCCTTCGGGTCGTGTATAGACACGATGTGGACATAAAGTGTCTGGCCTAAACCCTAGCCCTAGACCTAGGCTACACCCTGACACAAGCACGACACATATCGATGCATGTGTCGTGTCCACGAGGCTCTGTCCTCGCTGCACGAGACCGCACCATGCCCGCGTTCAGTCCCCTGCTGTTCGGGGCTCACGCAGGACACGACACGTGGAGGGGTGACACTTGGTGGACACGAGGGGGCAATGTCTGCGAACATGCCCCTCAAGTTTCGTGTCTTCTATTGTTGTGTCGGACACGAATTTGTGTGTACATCAAATTTGTACTGACAACGCACACAAGGAATTTGGGCTCTGATACGGGCTTGGACACGACATTGTACGACACTTGGACACGTTTTAGGCTGTGGGACACCTAGACCAACCCTAGGCGAACCTAGGGACACGACCACGAAACACATGGACACGTGTGTCGTGTCCTACACGCGTGTGCATCTCTGCACGACGCTGTGACACTGCACAGTGACTGGAACTTACCCGATTAGGATTTTTCACTCTTGGACACGTTGTGTCGTGTCGTGGTGGACACCTTTGGACACCTACGACACGTACACACATGGGGGCACGTTTACCAACTACTGCACTCGAGTATTAGCTAGGTTTTGTGTTGATTTTGTGTTTACCCCAATGTTCAGAAATGAACAGTGATTCCTGGTTAATTTCAGTATTTATTTGAGATTCAAATTAATTTGTATGTATATATATACGTATATTTGTGTGTATATATACTATATATGTATGTATATATGTATATGAGTGTGTAGGTGTGTGTCTTAGAGTATATGGATATGTATATATGTAGATATGTGTGTGTATATAAATAGGTATATATATATATATATATATATATGTGTGTGTGTCCCATTTCTCAGAATTTCTGAGACAGACCCCCCCTTTTTCACATTTCACACACATGACACCTCTCACACCCTCACTCTCTCTACCTATATTATGTATATATGTTATATATGTGTATAAATATATATATGTTATGTATATATAGTGGTATATATATATATATATATATATATATATATATATATATATATATATATATATATATATATATATATATATATATATATATATAAGGGTATTATATATAATGGGTATATGTGGTTATATATATGTGAATGGGTATATGGATAGATATGTATATGTATATATATGTATATATGTTAGCTATCTATATATGTATATATATATGTATTATATATATTTGGTTATCTATATATAGTTGGATATATATGTAGGTTATATATAGGTGAGAATATTTGGTATTAGATATATATTGTATAGATGTATGGCTATAGACACCTATATGAGATACCTATACATGGTATCTAGTTACACTAGCCTATAGCCTATGGTTAGTGAGTTTGGAATTGACCAATAGGCTTTGTAGACCTAGGTTGACTAGCAAGTTGACCCTTGTTGACCATTGTTGACCAAAGTCAACTATAGGTCAACCTTGACCTAGAATTGACTTAGATAGATTTTAGATGACTTGATGACTTAAGTTTGACTAAACCCTAACTAAATGATTAGGTTAACCATATGGATTATGAGGATAATCCTATGTAGATTAAGATATATATGGGGTTAAGTGGAATACTTAGAGTTGAGTCATGACTTGAGTTGGAGTATGGGATTAGCTTGATTATAGGATTAAGGTTGGTATTATATATATGTATTTATGTGTGATATACTTTGTATAGATAATTGGTTATACCTTAACATTGTGGTATAGTATCTTAGGTATCCTAAGACATGTTAGCCTATGTTTGGTTTTGAGTTAGCCTTATAGAATTTGACTTAGTTTAACTGTAGTGTTGACGAAATTTGACTTTGACCTAGATTGGCTTAGAAATCATGTAGATTGTATTGTAGATTTTATTTACCTTCATATTAGACATGTCATAACTGTATTGCTCTATTTTAGGACATTGTGACCCTGGTACAGATGTCTGATATTACACTACTCTTTTTAGAGTATCAGGCGAGTACATTCTCTGATAGTTCTCTCATTTATTTGTCAATTACTGTATTTCAGTTCTAGTTAGTTCTATGTAATTCTCTGTATCAACATGTATGGATATTTCTGGATTCATGTATCGACACATACCTTACTTGCTGGCCTCTATTACTGGAGTCATTGGAATCATTCCGGAATCATTTCTGGAATCATCATGTATTGGCCGGACTCATCTCGATTCTTTTGTCGATTTTGGATTCACTTGCTGGACGGGGAAATATTGAGTAAGACATGTAGACATACCCCAAATCCAAAATCTTCCACTGGAATCTACCGGAATCATAGCCATCTCTTGTCTGATCTGTGAGAGATGTGCCTGATACCTATAGCCGTTTACATATCGACCTCGGTATTTTAAAATCACACTGTTAGATCATAGTTGGACTCACCCTGGATTTATTGATCACTGTTGGACTCATTTTGTACCGAAAATCATCTGGTATCGGATTATATGGACTGGACTCACACTGGGATTACATTAGACTTATATCGTACTGTCTGGACTCATACATGTTATTCTAGTTCAGTTAGCTTTTATTACCGTCTTTATTGCCATGATTCTTCTCTTGTTTTAGTTACCTTTCTTTTCTTGCATCTTACTGTTTCTCTATGCCATCATTACCTGTATAAAACTGCCATGCTCATCAATAAAACTGTCTATAACTGCTTTATAGTTCTTTGTCATTTACTTGGATTTTCTAGATGAGTTGTACTCGTTCCTGTCCTGATTGGACCTGTTGAAAATATTACAGATGATAATACTGAGGACACATGCCCTACTTACCATGGACCTGGCGAGGGATTAGCTACCTTTGGTCCCGTCTCTCAGGAGTGATTCTGGAGATTAGCTAGTAGACTACTTTAGCTTTCATGTTTTGACTTGTTGTATTAAAAGTTAAGATATTGAGTTTGTATTAAGTTTGTTTGAGATGATGTTGTATTATTTTAGTAGTTAGTTGTTGTTGTCTTTAATTTCTTAGGTATAACTTCTGTGTTTTCTTATCGTGCTTTAGACTGTGATTGAGTATATCCTATCCTTTACTTGTCCTCCATTCGGAGCTGACATCTGGACAAGTACATTATATACACTGCATGAGATTAGTTAGCAACCTAGGACAGCTTACTACCGCTTACACTGCGGCGTAGGCTGGACGTACCCACTACTCGTACCCCTATACAGGGTACGGGTCGTGACATTATCCCCTTGTATTCACTAAATACATATTGTGATGTGCGTTTCACTTATATATTGTATTTATTGAATACCCTTATCCTTGTATACTCATTGTGCATATTGTAATCTCATTATCACATGAGCCCCAAGGATAGACCATTATACAACTATTGTATAACATTGTACATCTATTGTATAACATTGTACACTATTATATAGGATAACGTAACTGGAGTGGATCCTTGTGTATTGATTGGGGAGGGAAAGTAGAATTGGTTATGTAATCAAATTCTATTGTACAACATTGTATAACTATTGTATATATCTATTGTACACTCACGTACAATAGAGTTACCATTGCATTGTTCAATACCGTTTACATAACCATATTGTACTCTAAATCACATATTACTTACAGTTCTTACTTATCATATATAGATATTTCCCGTTATCAAATCTCTGCTATTTTTTATATACATTCTTCTTTCAGCGTTTCCTGTACCATACTCTATTGTATGCTTTATATTTTCTAACTTGATATGAACTGCGTGAGATGTTTTGTGCTCGCTCCTGTCCTGACTGGACCTGTTGATAAATTTTACAGATAGCTTGGAGGTTGCCTGCTAGACTAGAGAAGACACAAGAGAGGTTGCATAGATAGCTAGGGTTTTTTTATAGCTTATTTTCAGTTGTCTTGAGTTGTATTTACTTACGGATTACTGTATTTGAGATTTGAGATGTATTTTTAGGTTTGTGTATCTTAGACACTTAGACTTCTCTCTGCTGTATCTCTTTTAGATTTCATATTTTTTCTGTCCTTATCATGCTCTACCTTAGATGTGATTGAAATTGTATTGCTATGTCACCTCCATTCGGAGTGTATATACTGTACAGGTACCTTTATATTTTTAGATGTTTGACCTAGGACAGCGTTCTACCGCCGACACTGCGGCGTAGACTGGACGTACCCACTTCTCGTGCCCTTACTCTAGAGTGCGGGTCGTGACATATTTTTATTGGTGGCCCATGCAGGCCGAGTTTGTGTAGTGGTATTCGAACTAGAGTACCACTACAGCCTGCAGTAGGATTAGGATATTTTTTTTGAAGGTACTCAATTACAGTTAGGATCCCTTGGGAGATTCCTGGGACGACCCTTGAGAATCTTATTTTAACTTCGATTTGAAAACTCTTCTTCCCTTGATTTGATTTATCTTTACTTCTTTTGTTGAATTAGAGTTTGTATTTATTGATTTTGATGTATGATTGTTGAATTTTGAATCTTGATGTTAGTTGTTGCATCCGAGTTTGTATTTATATGATTTGATGGATTTTTGTTCATTTATGAATCTTGATGTTCGTTGATAAATTTGATTTTTGGGTATCCATTGTTGATTTAATTTAATTTTTGTCAAGATAAAATTATATGGGCTAGGTCATCTAAGTTATGGAATCTAGTCTTCTACAGTCACATTAGCCAGCATGGTGAGGACATATAGTCTGACTTGGATATATTTCTCGGGTGTGGAAATTTAAGGTTTTCGCAGCCAAGCTAGCGGCATCGCAAAAATATTAAATACCATGATTCTAGAGGTATGTGCCTAAGTTGAGGACTCTGTGATTATCGTAGTCTTGCTTACTAGTATGACAAGGATTTAGAGTACCATGATTTTGGATAGACGCATATGATTATCAGATTGTACCTTAAATATTTTCGAACATATTTTCTCTACTTTTGTTGCAGTCCTTCAAAAAAAAGAATTATTATTTGTTCTGTTTTGTTTTGTTTTGCTTCTCATTATTTAACTTAGGAGTAGCTTTAGCTATTTTTATAAACCTTGTGTAACTTCTTGCTATGAGTTTTTCATAATACAATGAATCGATGATTTTGATAGACCTTATGTTGGATTGATATTTTAGCTCTGGGTTTCAAAATGGTTCCTTCCTTAAACAGATAAGCAGAACAGATTTTATTGTTATTTCTTTCTTGCTGTTATTATTGTATTAAATAATAATAATAATAAAACTGTCTTGATTACATCAATCACCTACTTTGCAATCTTGGTAGGAATCTAAATGTTGGTCTTGATGTAGAAATTGATTTTTATATTGGGACATGAGAATATATAGTGGACACAGACCCTTGCCTTATACGTATGCATGCTACACTTTGATTTACCACCTATCTAAATACATATTAATATGTTGTTGACGTTTAAATTCTCAAAACCCCAATATTTCTGATAAACTACAGTATCATAGACTGGTTCTCTGCTTTTTCCAGTTTAAATTCATAAATTAAATATAAATTTCATGTTATTAGTTATGTTTACATCACTGCACATGTATGTTATACATAGGGTTTCAATTCAAAAACAATTGGTTGAATTTTGTGTTTAAAATTGTCAAATCTAAGACTGTGTGCATATTAACCCTTAATACTGAATTTTAAATGTTAATTCAATTTGTTGTTTTAAATGTAATATTTTGAGCTATATATATTGTGGTATGTAGGGATATAAATTTAGGTTTCATATTCTTACATGTTAGGTTGTGATAAACATTGGGTTGGTTGATGTTCGAATTTCTCCAAATCCTAAAACTGAATACATGTTAACATTTTTACATTGATTTCAAATGTTGAGTTCAATTTTAGATTTAATATGTAATATTGAACTGTATGCATAGCTAAATGTATGGATAGTATATTAGGGTTTCATCTCTATCATGTTAGGATGTGTTGGGAGCATTGAGTTAGTTGTGATGTTTCAAACACTAAAATCTGAAACTGTATTATGTTAATATTACACTGGTTTAAATGTTATTATTTTCTGATTTTGTATGTAAATGCTGAACTAAAACTGGATTTAACCTTTCAATACTAAGCTATAACCCTGTACAAGGACACACACACCCTAACTTAGTATACACTGCCATGTAAACCTAACCCTTCCTCTCTATGTTATGTTTATATATCTATATAGATATATATAGAGTTTATGCATACATGTTATAATATATATAGATACATAACTAAATCTCTACCTCTTTATATATATATGTATATGGTTAGCCATGCATGTTATGAGTAAATAGGTTGTGTGTTGTAGATTGTTTAACCAATATGCCATGAGTAGTGTAACTGGATAGCTATTGTTTTGAAACCCAAATCCTCCTATACTCTTCATGTATATTTCACATACACACATGCCTACTATCTAACCATATGAACATGTCCACATACACCCATACACACACGAACCACATAACCTTACATAATGCTAGCTTTTCCTTCTCTAACACTCTCTCTATATATATATTGTGATTGGATTTCAATGCAATTGACTTTCATTCTTTAACTTTTGATTGTAATTTTCTTTGAATAGTACCCCTTTATAGATAATTGGTAGTCATCTTTATTTATTTTTGATAAGTACCAGTTTCATATAGGATGGTAGACTGCCTTACATTTTTGATGATTATTATTTTTGTATCTTTTCTAGTTTAGCACCCTAGATTGCTTGTGTGTTTTGATACCCTATGACCATTTTGGTTAACATGACTAGTATACCTAGATGAGACTTCACTACCACCGTATGCCATGATCCTGTATGTCGTCCTTTTAAATCATATGATTTGTTTAAGTTCTGGGACTTTGATTGTGGGGGGTTGACCTAGAAGGAGTATGAACATTTTAATTTCGAGGACGAATTTTTTTTAAGGTGGATAGATTTGTCACCCCAGTTTTCAGAAACAGGGGTATTTTTGTCATTTTATATTTTTTAATATTTTTAAAATTTATTTTATTATTTATGATATTATTTTGGGGTTGAAATTTATTTTATTATTTATAATATTGTTTTAGGGTTATTTGAGTCGGGTTCGAATTTCAACTCAATCCGACTTGAAACGGGGACCCTGGGGGGTAGTTTGACTCTAGTGGGACCCACACACTAGTTAGGCATGGCCCATATGATAATAATTTTAGTCCACATGATATTAATTTTAGTTAGTAGTTAGACTAATTATTTATGGATAGGTTTAGTTTAATTAGAGACTTAAAACTAGACTAAATTGACCTCAACCTTTAACCCATTCCTAATTTAAATTAAATAGATTAGTGGAGGGTATTTTGGACATTCAAATAGGGGACACCTTACCCTTTTTGGGCAGCCACCTATGGGGGGGATAAGGAGTGAGTCACTCCTTCATTCATTTGTTTCATCCACTTTTTCTCTCTTGTTCTTCCCCAAATTAATTTAGAGATGAACCTCCATTGATTTTATCTCCAAATTAACCCCTTCTTCCACCAAATCTTCTTTATTTCTCTTCTACTCCATGGTTAGAGGGTGCTAGCCAAGTTTGGGAGGATTCGGAGCTCGTTCGTGTCCTTTTGGAATCTCTACGTGTCGGTGCCGTGTCGGAAGACTTTTCCTTTGAATCTCTCTCCCGGAAGGTATAATCTCTCCTCTAAACCACCCCTACATGCATATAGAAATATTTTGAACCCATAGGAATGACCCCCATGGTTGTATCTCCATTTGTGTCCATTTGGAGGTCATAGGAGTGTCCTTTGTGTTGTGATTGTGTCCTAGTGGGAAAAATCCCTATTTTGGACACTTGTATGCATATATATATATTGTAGGAATGATTAATTAGTGTTTTAATCTCAGATTTATATTTTTAGAGAGTGGATTGATCTTATTTAGGATGGTTAGAATAAGTTTTATTTAGATAGCTATGTTGGTATCCAAGTATTTTGGCCTACATGTATTTTTGTCCAAACAACCCAAATTCGTCATAATTTTTATCCACGTTTTTAGTAGCTAGAGCAACTTAAAAATGCCATAACTTTTAGCTCATAACTCCAATTAACCTCCTGTTTTTTTAAAAGAAGCGTATCAAAGTTAGCTTTCCAAATATATATTTTAATAAGCCAAATTTGTTCTAGAACTTTCTGTAGAATTGTTTGAGTGTCAGCTGTATGAAAGACGAACGCGTTTCGGTGTTTTCGCGATTTCGGGAGCTTCCGGACACGAAAATGCGATCCGTTTAAAGTTTCGGAAATCTAACACGAAGAGCTACAATATGCTTTAATCCTAGAATTTAGTGAAGGTCCAATTGGTACAGTATTGATTTTAAGTAAAAGAGTGACTATACGATATATGCATTTTGTGTAACCTATGATCCTATGTAGTATGGATATTAAATAAATATAGAGTATGTAATGCATGATATGTTAGATGAATGAAATAATATATATATGATATATATTCTTTTTACATTAATGTATATATATGGTTGAATGCAAGCATGTAGGAATGCAATTAACATAATGCATATAAGCAATGTATAAATGCATGAATGAAAGAATGATATACAATGTATGCATGAAAGTATATAATGAATGTTAGATATGAATGCAAGATATATATGTAATGATAGATATGAATGCATAATGTATAAATATTGTAATGCAATATATAATGATAACATGTATGGTAATGTAGAGTATATGATACAAGCATGAATGAATGGAGGAAATACATGTATATAGGTAATATAGAATGTAATATATGAATGCAAGCATGGAAGATTATGTATTGTATCCATATATGATGTATTCAACTTAAAGATAATATAATATATGAAAGGAATGAATGATAATATATAACATGATATGTAAGATAATGCAAGGTATGAAACATATGATGTGTGCATGTTTGTATGTCTCTATGTTAATGTATAAAATGATAAGAATATACAATGTATGTATAAAACATGTAGGTAATGCATAGATGCGTGAATGAAATGAATGTTTGCAATATGTTAATATAAATACAAGTATCTAATATGCATGAATGTAAGTATAATATAATACAAGTATACATGTATGTATCATGTAATATAATATACATGATATGTATGTATACATGTATACAATGTAAGTATGTATGTATGTATGCATTTCTATAAACTGAGTTAACCTATAACCTTTTACACACATTCATTCATACACCCTTTAACATCATGTATCCCATGTCACATACACCTACCTATCACTAAATTTTAGAACATTAACACATATCTTTTCACACATGCCAAACACACACATACTCATTTACTCTTTTATCTTTTTTTTTCTCTCTATATATATATATATATGTATGTGCCTATATATATAGTTTTCCTATATATATATCTATGTATATGAATATGTGAATGTGAATAATATATATACATTATATGACTAAGTTTGTGTGCCTTGTTCGCTTATGGTTTAGTTTTGTGCTTGGTTTAGTAAGTGACTTAGGCTATGAGTTAGTAGCTATCTTGGATACTTGATTTGTATATATTTAGTTTGTTTAGACCTAGAATTGACTAACTAGACTAGTTGACCATTGTTGACCCAACCCTAGCTAGTTTGACCACAGTTGACTAGAGTTGACCTAGTTTGACTTTATAGTTGACCAAAGTTGACTTTGACCTAGACTGACTTAGAATCATGTAGATTGTATTATAATTTCAATTACCATATAAATTGAACTCTTTATAACCTATGTTGCTATAACTAGGACTCTGTGACTCCAGTTGGCCATCTTTTCATATCAGTTGTTCAGGGTATCAGACGAGTACATTCTTTGACCGTTTCATACTTGTCTGGATTTACATTCTTGCTCTAGATTACTGTAAAACTCCTATTTTTGTTTTTTTAAATTTTTTATTATTTTATTATTTTATTGGACTTAAAAATGAGTTTATACAATTTATGATTTTATTTATTTTTTTATGACCCGGTATGGCCAATTCAGTCCGAACAGGGCCCGAACAAAAGTAAGCCCATGTGAGCATGTGGGGTGACTAAGATGGCCATGTAGGAACATTTCATATGTGTACAAATATTTTTAAATAATTTTGAGACTTGTTGAATATTTATTGACTTTTGGCATAAAATTTATGTTTTATTAATAAAATAATATTTTACAAGATGGTACAGTTTTCTGGACCCATACATGGGTGAGCGGTAAAGTACACCCATTAGGATGATTTTTATTATTTTATTATTACTAAAGTTATTTTGTGAAAATTTAATAGGCATTTTATTATTGTTAGTATTATTTGATATTAATGAGATATTATTATTGTTGCCTTTGTGGCAATTTAAATTTGTGTGTATATATAAAAAAATATTTTTGGTGCATCATATATATAATTAGATTATATTAAATTTTTATTTTAAATTTTGGAGATTTAATAAACATGTTTAAACTGTTAAGATATTATTAATTTGATTTGATTTATTGTTAATTGAATTTATAAATACATGTAGATATGTTTAAATATATATATATTCAAAATTTGGTTAGATAATATTTAAATTGTTAATTGGATTTTAAATAGATTTTTGGTATATTTTTAGATATATACATATATAGATATAAATAGTTATGATTAAAAAGATTTTAAAAAGATTAAGTTTTGATTTGAAAAAAAAAAAAGAATAATAAGGCCATGGGTGGTCGGCCCCACCCGACCACCCACGCCACAAATAACAGCAGCATGCTGCTTGCCGCCCCCCCTTTACAAATAGAACTAGCAACAGCACAAAGCTTGAGGCCGACCCTTATATATATGATATATATATCAACTAGATTAGATAAGTTTAAAGCAAAGGAGATATATATAAATATATATATAAATATATATATATATTTATATAACCCATGCATTCCCTAACCCATAGCAGCAAGTGCTCGGCTTAAGGGAGGGGCCGACCCCACATCAGCAACATTATGTTGCAAATTTACCCAATCCTATATATAATCAGAAGCAACAGCAATAGCAATATTTAGTTGG
The DNA here is from genome assembly GCA_029216955.1 of Iris pallida. Taxonomy (NCBI): domain Eukaryota; kingdom Viridiplantae; phylum Streptophyta; class Magnoliopsida; order Asparagales; family Iridaceae; genus Iris; species Iris pallida. Next base: position 3,377,636 of record JANAVB010028000.1, on the reverse strand, counting down.
CCGACCACATACATCTCCATATATATATATATATATATATATATATATATATATATATATATATATATATATATATAGGGTTAAGCAAATCCAAACCCTAAATTCCTTTCTCCTCCATATTTTCTTCCACCTTTTTCCTCTCCTCCTTCCTCCTACCCTCTCCTCGGCATGCTGTCCGCGAGCACAGCAGCACCCTGCGCCAACGGCAACGGAAACAACAACAACAACATCGGTTTCCCACTTTAAGGTATCTCACTCTCTCAATCGATTTCTCCTTCAATTCTAATCCGATTGTAGATCCGTAAATTCGTGTAGATAGCCCATGTGACCCTCTTTCATCCCTATAAATAGTTTTATTTATTTCAGCAATAAATTTCAGTTTTTAATTAAATTAAATATCTCGAAAAATCAGTTTTCAAAAAAATACTAAAAATCCTGTACGAGGTACGTCCCGACAAACCGGGCGACCCCGTCGCAAACCGAGAGTACCAAAAGGTCCGTATCAAATTTGTGGACATGCGAGAATTGACGGAAGTCAAATTGGTTGCGTGTGCGCGACGAATTTGGTCCGTATCCGTCGCATTTTTGCGTATCGGGCATTTTCGGTATTTTCCAATTACTTTGTGCACACTCATCAAATCGCGACGAAACTTGCGCCATTGGACTCGAAATATTTTTTTGGTCCTGTGAGCCAAGTTTGGTCCGATTCTGAGACCGTTGATCGGGACGCTATTTTGGCGGGCCCACAATCCCACTCAACGGACAATTTTGTGCACGGCCCACCGGAATCCAAAATTGGACATACCGTTGGGTTTGTCTCATCAAAATAAATCTGTGGACATGTAGTTTGACGACTTTAGAGACCGTAGGTTCTGGCACGCATTTCGGTGCAAAGCGGGTCCAACGGCGGACATCGTTTTGACCCGAAATTACGATTTTGCCCCTGTTCCAGAATTTGAATTTTGGACAGGCGTTTCCTAGGTATATCTTCTTCACCGAGATCATTTTTGATGTTTGTTTCAGCGACTGGAGTCATCTGTGATTTGTGAGTTTTGGGTGCTGACACTTGCTACTCTTGGATTTGCCTTTCTCGCACCGCAGGCAAGATACCTTGCCATTATACTGTTTATTATTAGTTTGCATTTTATTACATATCACTGTTCATTTATTTCTAGTTCTTGATGTACTGCCTGCTCAGTGATATTAGATGTATTTTGTTATTTATCCTTTGGTTGCATATGGACCTAGAGTTAAGGGACTACCGTTGTAGTGTATTGCATATACCTTGACACAGTTGTATCACGAGGATGTGTGAGATGAGTATCATATAGAGGTTCTTGTGTGTGGGCTGATCCCCCATGTGCATGCGTTAGGGTTAACTGCTAATGGAGGCGTGTTAGAAGACTTAGCAGTTAGTAGAGATACATGGTCGTGGATGCGACTTGACAGGTACATTGGGTGGGGAGAACATTTCCTTATCGTATGGGCTTCTATTACACTTCCCTTATAACCCGGAAGCTCCGCTGGAGATACGGGTATGAGCCTCTCAGGTTGGCCACTGTCGTTTTTCAACGTCATGCTCTCGGTCACTGGTGCCCAAGAGGGGACTATACCAGATCCCATTACAGCCTGGGCTCATGCGACGAAATGTTTGTTCTTAACTGCATTTTCACTTTAGTTGGTTAGATTACCTTATAGTGTCTTGTCACTTTCTTTGATTGTGGCATATTTATATTCAGTATTATATGCATGTTGATGTATCTTGTTACGTCCCTCTGAGGACCTGGTTATCTCGCCAGGTGTGTGTTTCGTGATTTCTTGCAGGTGCTCTAGCTAAGGCCATTCCTTCCTTCGTGGTGATTGCTCTTGGACTCGCCATTGCTCTCGCTTGCTAAATTCTTTCCTTGTATATTTTTTCCATATTTAAATTTGGTTGGTAGTGGACTTTGTCTCCGCCCAACTATTGTGTACATGACAAATTCAAAATTTCTTTTATATTCTTATTTATCTATATGGATGAGATTTAGTACCTTGGTTACTGTATTTTACAGCTTATGTATATATACGAGGGTCCATATACTTCGTATGTATACAGCTGGCATGATTACGTTTTAGTCCTACGTATTTTGGGACTGGGGCGTTACAATTACTGTACTTGATGCTGACACGATTGTTATCACGGATTGGTACTATATTAATCTTCTTTTGAGATGTTATCCCCTTGTATTCACTAAATACATATTGTGATGTACGTTTCACTTACATATTATATTTATTGAATACCCTTATCTTTGTATACTCATTGTGCATATTGTACTCTCATTATCACATGAGCCCCAGGGATAGACCATTGTACAACTATTGTATAACATTGTACATCTGTTGTATAACATTGTACACTATTGTATAAGATAACGTAACTGGAGTGGATCCTTGTGTATTGACTGGGGAGGGGGAGTAGAATTGGTTATGTAATCAAATCCTATTGTACAACATTGTATAACTATTGTATATGTCTATTATACACTCACGTACAATGGAGTTACCATTGCATTGTCCTAGACCGTTTACATAACCATATTGTACTCTAAATCACATATTGCTTACAGTTCTTACTTATCATATATAGATATTTTTCGTTATCAAATCTTTGCTGTTTTTTATATACATTCTTCTTTCAGCGTTTTCGGTACCTTACTCTATTGCATGCTTTATATTTCCTAACTTGATATGAACTGCGTGAGATGTTTTGTGCTCGCTCCTGTCCTGACTGGACCTGTTGATAAATTTTACAGATAGCTTGGAGGTTGTCTGCTAGCCTAGAGAAGACACAGTAGAGGTTGCATAGATAGCTAGGGTTTTTTTTATAGCTTATTTTCAGTTGTCTTGAGTTGTATTTACTTACGGATTACTGTATTTGAGATTTGAGATGTATTTCTGGGTTTGTGTATCTTAGACACTTAGACTTCTCTCTGCTGTATCTCTTTTGGATTTCATGTTTTATCTATCCTTATCATGCTTTACCTTAGATGTGATTGAAACTGTATTGCTATGTCACCTCCATTCGGAGTGTATATACTGTACAGGTACCTTTATATTGTTAGATGTTTGACCTAGGACAGCGTTCTACCACCGACACTACGGCGTAGGCTGGACGTACCCACTTCTCGTGCCCTTACTCTAGAGTGCGGGTCGTGACAGCTATAAAGGGTATTGAAAGTGGAGGCTACATTTCGCTATAACAACATAAATTTTTATTAGGCTCTAGATTAATATTATAAGAAATACAAAGCATATGAAAATACATCAATAATCCTAAAAAAATACATAACAAATGTACTAAAAAAATGGGGCCCCAAAATAATATATCTAATCTACTATGTAACACGTCCATGTAAGCTGAAACTTGGTCATAACAAGTCGAGCTTGGAGAGAGTACTAGAAATATTTCTAGAAAGCTAAAGATTACCGAAAAAGAAAAAAAAAATTGCCAGTATTGGGATGTTTTGAGTCCCATTTAATATAGGAATCATTCTTTCCTAATTAGGATTTGGAATTCTTAATTCTTTATTAAGATTATGAATCCTTATTCCTATTACGGTTAAGAATCCTTATTGGAAGGTTATAAATATCCCATCAGATCATTAGGAGACAATTCTCATCTATAATTTTTTTTTCATAATAGTGAATTCTATATGCTATGTTGGTATTTTCTTCCATTGGAATTTCCATCTAAGTTTTTTTGTGTTTGTGATTGATCGATTTTATTTTATGTGCATGTTATCTATTTGTTGTACTTGATATATCTGCAATAGGTGGGATACCGAAACGAGAGGTCATGAAAGAAAGATATAAAGTAGGCTAGGACTTTGTAGGACGATAAATTTTGGAAAAAATATCTAAAATTTGTTGTGACTCGAAAAATAAAACTATCCATAAAACAATATCTAAATTTCACAGGAGCTTGAAAAAATAAAAAAAAAATCCCAAAAAAATAGTCATGTCTCTGAATACGAAATTAATCTTAGAAATAGACTAATAAAAGAACATAATTTCGCATATATAGGGGAAATCCAGAAGAAAGTTAGAACTCCGTCTACAGAAGGAACCCCAAAAAGTTTGTACTCGAATTAGTCAGTTGACAATACAAACCGCGAGCATCACAAAAAAGTAGTACTCATCAGGTATGAAAATTCACCACATATTTATAAGGAGAAGGAGGAGGAGGAGGAGGTGGAGGAGAAGGGCGAATTAGATTACCATGTTGAAGTGGAGGTTATATTTTAGATAGAATGACATTATCTTTTATTAGAATTCTTAACCAATAATTAATAAAATACGAAAACATAAGAATACATCACTAATCCTATGAAAGTACATAATACATCTCTACTCTTCGACAAGAGGGATTTGTATGTCATTATAAAAATTAAACCATCATCATCTATAGAACCTTCACCCATTCCATATTCTACATGCTCTAGAACAAATGTAGTAGCTAAGGAATAAAAAGATGTGGGGCATGCTACTTTTATCTAGCTACAAAAAGCTATGTACGCACGTGTCTCTACACAACCAGAAATTTTGTTTTATCTACATATGTACGTACTGGTCTCTAGATCAGATGAGAAGAATATCCTTCTCTTGAAATAATAAAGCCCGTGCTGTTATGTGTACTCTCTGGTCAGCTGGTCTCCATAGAAGAAGACAAAACAAGAGCTCAATTATGAACGAAAACAGGACTAAAGAGAGCGATACTAGATGGAAAGGTCATTAATCTTGAATAGAGGGAGAGATGATGAGAGGCCGAGTCGCCATTGAATATTCCTCTCCAAATCCCTTTTACTTATCAACGAACTAATAATGCAAGGAATGTGGATACAAGTGGTTTATAATGTCCTTGTCTCTTCAAATCCACTGAGCCTCGTCAAGTTAGCATGACGGACCATTTTGAAGTAACAATTCCTCCCATCAACAATAGTCATGTAAGCCTTTTGCTACAAACTCGACCTTTAATTCGCATTGTCGAGCTAGAATCTGTACATAGAACAAAAAATTTAAAAAAAGTAGATTTTCTTAAAATAAATTCTGGTCGGTACACTGCTAGTATACCGGTACGGGCTACACTGTCAGTGTATGCAGTACACCGTGTGGCCTTATGGTTTTCATTGGATGGTCCTGATTGGCCAGGTGGCATGGATTATATCATCATCAACCCCAAACACCCCCCCCCCCCCCCCTCTCTCTCTCTCTCTCTCTCTCTCTCTCTTTATATATATATATATACACTTCATTCATTTCTTCCTTACTTCATTTTACTCTCTTCTTTTTTTTCCTTGGAGACCAGCTATAAGGTCCTAGGAGAGGCTTGTGGTGGTTGAACCCGGCCAGGTGGTGGACATAGAGAGCTTCCATTGCTTGCCTTTGCGACAGACACTTGAGTGCTTATCAGCATGTTAAGGACATCTTTTCTGAGGTCAATGTTTCAGTAAAGTGCCTCGAATAAAAGATTATTTGTTTCTTCACATTTAGTTCTACATCTTTGTTGGGCCGCAGCAAAAATAAATTCAAGAAATCAGAGAACATTTCAGAAAAAATTCAGAGCCGCAAAGACAAGGATAACCTCATCCACCGCTTGATAGATGAAAAACAATTCTTTCTTGTCCTTCTTGCGAGCTTCCTTCAGCTCTTGAAGTTGTTGTGTATTGAGACTAGCCACATCAGCGGGTTCCGCAACTTCGCTCTATGATATTCCAAAGGTTTTGAGGTAGAGGACCTTCATTTGAATACTCCATTAGTTGTAATTCTTGCCGGTGAAGCGAGGTAGTTGGGGCTGCAACATGTTGTTGTTGTTGTTGTTGGAATCCATGACACCTCTCTGGCTCTGATACCACTTTGTTAGAGATAAACTTCTTCAGGAGATGAGAAAGCACAAGAGGGATGTGTTCTCTTGTTTCTAAAACACTAGAAGAGGATGCTCAAAATATTATGAAGTGGAATAATGTTTATTGTTTTTGCTTGATTATAAAGTGTACAAGATGATGCTCTTATATAGCATATGTATTTGCATAAGTTACATGTTTATTAAAGATATAAGTTAAATAAGAAATGAGGAAACCGAAATAAAACTTGTCATGCATATGAACATGACATATAACATAGGATGTTTCTTCTCTTTACTTAAAACTTGTAACCCTCTAGCTTATATTTCCAACAAGATTTACGTCGTTCGGCCAAGATGCTTACTTCCACGGTTGAGGGTGATTCAGTTCCACTATAAAGAAGAAAAAGAATTACAATAACTCTATCAACACTTTTCTCCTTGCTCTCAAAAACTCTCTATTGCAAAGATAAAGAAAAAGATCTCCCAAACTTTTGTTGAACTTATTCAATAACTTTACCTCTCTTGTGTTGAACTTAATCAACAACTTACATTGAGAACAATGAGATATTCTTGTGTTGAACTTATTCAACAAATTTCATTGAGCACTTTTGAGATATTTTGTGGAGAACCTTTAGACCCCTTTATATACCAGACAAATGTCTATATATGGAAATCAAATCCTATGTAGGCTTATATATTGGAAATCCAATCCTATGTAGACTTACATATATTAGAAATCCATATATGAAAATCTAATCAAATATATGGTCAAAGTCAAAAATTGCCATGGGCCTATTTTTGGACTTTCCTTCAATTTTCTTGTATGTATTATATAGATTGTTTCCAACAAATTTAGAATGGATTTTTCTAAATAGTTGTTCTATTAACTCCTGTAACCACCACTTTTCTGGAACATTGGTATTTTGACTTTTTTTCTAATTCTTGTTATTATTGATATTTTATATTATATCTTGAGTGATAAATTATTTTTCAGAAGTAAACTTTATATTTTGGTTAATTATCTAAATAATTAATATAATGCATGTGTTATATTTTTGGATATGACTAGTAGATAGCCATTGATTAGAATAGTAGTTAGTGATCCTAGGGGACCCAAACCAACTTGACATGGCCACCCAACTAGATGACTAGGACTAGTCTAATTGAACTTTGGTTAGCCTCTAACTAGACTAGTAATATTAATTAGGAAGCTTGTCTAAACACCTATTTAGGAAGAGAGTTTAATCCCTAACTTGTCATGACATTAGAGAGGGGCTTAGTGGACAACTTGCATGAGCCAAACCCTAAATTAAACCCTCTATGGCAGCCCACACCCCTATTTAAGTCTCACTTTATCTTCTTCCTCCTCATTTCACTCCAAACCCTAACCCTAATTAGAAGCTTCTTCCCCAAGTGTTCCTACCACCAAATTTTCTCTAAATTGACCCAAATTGATCTCATTCTCTTCCTCTTAGAGAGAAGAAGGCTCTATTGGCAAGTTTGGAGGGATTGGAGCACTTGGAGCTTGAAGGCTTTTGAATCTTGGATCTATTTTCATTAGAAATCCATTTCTCAATTAGTATAGCTTTCTAACCCATTAATTTTTATCAAATTCGTGTAGATGCATCAATTAGGGACCCCCATGCATTAGGTTTGCCATGGAGAGGAGCTTTAACTCTTCATTCTCTCTTTTGGAGATTTTCTTCTTTGTATTTTGAACCATTTTGGGGAAAATCCGAGAATAGGATTCTAGCGTTTATGAAATTGGTAAATTAGGTCATGCTAATAATTTAGGACATGTGTATGAGCTTTGGCTCAAGTTTGAATCCATTTGGAGTGCGTAGCATGGACTTGTCCGATACACACGCTAAGTGTTTGACAAAATGATCCTTACAGCATTCAATACTCTAATTTCAGATTTGAACCTTGTTTTATATTTATATTGTCTTGAGTTATCAATATTAGTATTTATATAGTAATTTAGAGTGGTTGTGGATGTGGTATGTTGGATTGGGGGTTTGGGAAATGTGAGCCATGTTTTGATATAGTGTACTGTTACACTGTAAACTGTGCAGTCCATATTTCTTGCTCAGTTGATTAATGTTCCGTCCTCACTAATTGGCCTACACCATTTCCTAATCTCCAGTATACATTTAGTCCAGTCCCTTTGAATATAAATTTCAGTCCCTATATTGGTTCAGTCTTACACCTACATCAATGCATAATTTGTTGTGTCCTGCACCTTAGATGTTCAGTTCATTTATCTTCGACTTGTTCAGTTCCTTGAGTTCAACGTCCTTATGTGAATTCTATTAGTTCACTCATAGGTAAATAACTCGAGACTCATGAAGTTCAGTCCTTGTTACATTTGTATCAATCATGGAAAGGGAATTAGGTGTATCAGTCCATTTACAATCCCTTGTATCAGTAAATGTGATACTCGAGTAGATCACTTTGATTTCAGTCCCCATCCTCATTCATTACCATGATCAGTCTACACTAAACATTAACAGACCCATTTTACTATGGGTATCAGTTTTTCCTTTGTATCTTCATATGTTGTCTATATGATTCTAGGCTTTAGTCCCTTTGTTTTAGTCCAGGTTGTATCAGTAGATGGTTCAGTCCACTGCTCATTATGTTCAGTCCTTAGCGTCCTATATTGTTCAGTGTCTAAAACAATTTTTCCTTTCCTTCATGATCTGTCCTTGCACCTGTACACATTGCAGTCCCTGTATAATCGTTGTATCAGTCTACATTAGGCTTTGCCATATCACTTAGATAATTCAGTCCCCTACATCCTGTATGTTAAGTCCTTAAAAAATCTAATGTTTAGTAGAGACCCTTAGGAGAAATCAAGACCACTTGGTTCTTTATTGTGGCAAAATGAGGAGGGCTTATGGATGGGATAGCAAGTTCAGCCCTTCCCTAGACTGTCAGTCCAGTTCCCTTTATTATTCAGCCGACTGATACTCCTTTGAGTATCAGTCTCCTTCCTTACATATTCTCCAATATCATGTGTGTCCAGTCAAATATTGGACTTTAGTACCAGTAAGGTATTTGTTCAAATCTTTTGTATCAGTCCACAAGACTGTACAGTCCTAGCTATTATCTGTTCAAACCTTCACTATACTTGATCAGTCCTGTTAAATTATGGTTTGGTCCCAACCTTGCAACCTCCCATATATCCTTAGTACAATTCCTATATCTGAGTATCAGCCTACTGTCCAGTCAGTTAAGAATGTGAGGGCAGGAAGGGTTTAGGCCAACCATGTATCAGTCAGTTGGATTTGAGTATCAGTTGGTTTGAGTGTTATTTGAGACTGATATTGAATATCAGTTGGTTCGAGAGTATCAGTGAGTGTTAAGTGTTTCGGTCTAAGTTCCAGTAAAAAATAGGGGATTTGGAAGACACTGCCAAATGACAACAGCAAGACTCGTGAAGTTGGAAGAGTGGAGGAATGGGAATGTGAGTGAGAGTAACTGATGGCTGTGATTTAGATAGTGTTAAGGCGAGGGCTCGAGTATGGGATTACCTTAGCTTCAGATATGCTTTGTACAGCCATTGACTTATCTGTCCAGTCCCACATTCAAATTGTACTGTCCTTATTTCACCATGTTTTAGTTTTAAATCAAGGTGGTATCAGATCTTACTGATCAGTTTCTCCTACTTACCTATAGGTTCAGTCCTAGTTATTCTCAGTCCCCTACATTAGTGGGCATCATTGCAGTGTGGTAGCTCGAGATTAAGGAGCCTATTTCAGTCCCTACTATTTGCCAATAAAACCTTTCATGATCACTATATATCATGTTCAGTCCTAAATACATATACTTGTCATAATGCATCCATGTATCAGTAGACTTAGTTCAGTCCCCTTTTCCCGTACCACATGATCAGTCCCTACTTCGCTAAATCCCAGCCCTTATTTAGACATTGGATCAGTCCCATAAATATATCCATTCACCCTTTTATGCAAGTATCAATTAACTGGTGATTTGGGGGTATCTGTTGAGAACTAATAAGGGACTTAGTCCTACATTGGAAAATATAGTATGAAGAGGAGCTAGACTCCCTATAAGTAGTGGAGTAGCTAATCAATAAAATATACAACAATTATTCTCTACATGGTATCAGAGCCATAACCACAAAAAAAATTGTTTTCCCACCCTTCCCTAACCCGGCAAACCTATCCCCCTTCCCCCCCGACGCCCCCCCTGCTGCCGCTGCCGAACCCCCCCTTTTTTTTCAAAACGAAAAAAAAACCCTAATTTGAGAGAGAGATTATGTGGGCGGTTATTCGAAGACGGATGGACGTCAAATGCTTTATTTGTACCATATGTTCCTAGATTACGCCCTCCGGAATTACAAATGCTTTATTTTTTTCCGTTCTTGATCTGCAAATTAGGATCTACATGTGCGCGCCGGTGTTGGCCACGTTAACAGCGCATTCATAAGGTCTCTGTTAAAGACTTTATATAAAGACGACGACGATGAAGCCGACGAAGATGACGACGACGAATCACAGTTGAAGACGCCATAGATTCGATCAGTGGTAAACTGACAGCAGAAGAGATGAAGGCCTTGGTTGATAATATTTTATCAAAGAGATTAACCGAGGCAACCCCACGTGTGATCCATACTGATGTGGATCCGTCACCCTACAAAATGAAAAAGCTGAACAAGCTGGAGACGAAGTTGGAAGGAACGTCCAACTACTTGAAATGGTCACGGCAGGCAATGCGGACGCTGAAGGGACGAGACTTGGTTGGCTACGTCAATGGCCAAACCAAGGCACCAGATGATCCCTCCTCAAAGGAGTTTGCTATTTCAGAAATTGTCAACAATATTGTGGCTGGATGGTTGACAGCCTCCTTGACCGACCAGGTGTCGGGCAATGTAGAGGCGATGGAGGCTGCTGCTGATATATGGCAGACTTTGAAGGATATATACTCAGGCTCAGGCAATCCTATACGGGTCTTCCAACTGCAGGATGAACCTGATAGGGTGGCCCAGGACGACCGTACCATCTCTGAGTATGCAGCACTGTTGACGAAGTACTGGTCTGATCAGGATCACTATGATCCTCTTGGGATAGAAGATGCAGAAGTCGAACCAGCATTTGCGAAACATTTCCAAAAGTTCTTGGATTATATTTTGCGACAACGGATGATGAAGTTCTTGAAGGGTCTTAACCCTGTGTTTGAGCATAGAAGGAATGTACTCCTAGCACAGCCTATGCTTTCAATCTTAGAAGAAGCCATAGCTGCCATGGCACAAAAAGAGGCTCGATTGAAGTTGATGCGCAACAAGGGCTATTTCCAGAGGGAGCAAGCCGCTGTTGACAAGTCTGCCCTTGCCGCCTTCAATCAGCCTTCCTTTGTGGCCGATGTTTGCTACAACTGTGGTGACTCAGGGCATTACATCAGATTTTATCCAAAACCCCTGCAAAGTCAGTCGAGTGATCGTGGACGGGGCCACGGAGGACGTCGAGGTGGTAGAGGCGGTTATGCTGGTAGAAGGAAAAATTATTCTGGAGGACACAAAGCTAATCTGGCGGAAGAAGGGGAAGAAAATCACCTGGCTGAGTTAACCCCTCTTGAGAAGGAGTTCCTTGCGAGGTTACGCATCACGAAACTGGGTTCGAACGGCAATCATGGGGCATCATCTACCTCGGGGGATCACATCACTTTCTTTGCTCAAACCAGCACATGTATTCTTGTGTGTGCTCTTGCAGCAGCTGTCCACCAACCAGGTTAGATTGTAGACTCTGGGAATCTCGCCATATCACGGGGTCCCGCGGTGAGTTCCAGGACTATACTCACCTACCGACGCCGGAGAGCATTCAGATTGCTGATGGTAACTCCAGCCCTGTCATAGGTAAAGGCACTGTTGCATGTACCCCTTCTCTCACTCTCACCATTGTATTACATGCTCCGTCTTTTCCTGTCAATCTTCTTTCTATTAGTGCTATTATTCTTGATCTTAACTGTACTATTTCCTTTGACATTTCTACGATGACTTTTCAGGAGAAGGGGACAGGACGACGACTAGGGACTGGCACATGGCATAAGGGGCTGTGGTACTTGGACAGGACTGGACTGGACAAAGCATTGGCATCTCTGGTAGCAGACACACCACCAGAAGATTCCCGGCGCAGTGTAGAAGATGAATTGCTACTCCACCACCAGCATGTCGGTCATTCTTCTTTTAAAATTATTAGTCGAATGTATCCGTCCTTATACCAAAGGGCTAATAAAGATAAGTTATTTTGTAATGCATGTGAGTTGGATAAACATACCAGAAGCACGTATGTGAGTCCAGGAAGTAGAAGTTCAGCTGTATTTGATATGATACATTCGGACGTATGGGGCCCTTGTCCTACAACCGGTATTAACGATTTTCTATGGTTCGTCACTTTTATTGATTGTTAAACTCGCGTGACATGGGTCTACCTTATGAAGAATAAAAGTGACGTCTTTGAGGCATTTTGAGACTTTCATCGCCGGGTAGAAATACAATATGACACTAAAATTAAGTGCTTACGGTCTGACAATAGGACGGAGTATACAAATAAGAAGGTTGCTGAGTATTTATCCACTCTTGGAATACTACACCAAACTTTATGTGCCTATACACCAGCACAAAATGATGTGGTCGAACGGAAGAACAGACACCTGCTGGAGGTCCCAGCAGGTCGCACAGACGATGATGCTGGCTATGAATGTCCCGAAACACTTATGGGGATAGGCGGTGTTAACGGCCTCGTATCTCATCAACAGAATGCCATCTTAGGTATTGGACTGGAAGACACCGTTGGAGATGCTTACTGATGCAACCACGTACACTGTTCTACCGAAAGTATTTGGGTGTGTATGTTTTGTCCAAGATAATAGGTCAGGAGTTGGCAAACTGGATCCTAGAGCGGTTAAATGTGTCTTTGTCGGGTACACGGCAACTCAGAAGGGATACGCATGTTGGAGCCCAGTTGAGCGGAAGATGTTTGTAAGCATAGACGTTACATTCAGAGAACTGGAACCATATTATGGTTCGGATGATGGTTCAGCATTTGGTGACACACCTAACACAGAGGGTGTTATATGTAAGGGGGAGAAAATAAACCCATCTGTGGTGGTCGGATCGGTCCCATGCCCGGTCGTAGAAAACTGGACGAAAGGGGTAGAAATCAGTGACTCCGATACAGAAGATGAAGAAGATACATATGTTAAACAGGGGGAGCAGCAAACAATGGAAAATGAGCTCCAAGTCTACAGAAGGAGACAGCAGAAGTCCAGTATTGTGCCTGTACCGTGCCCTGTGCCTACCGTACCAAGTCCCTCGTCTACTCCTGCTCCAACTCTTAAAGATGTTGCCTCCACACTGAATTAATCTGATTCTGATACGGATCTCTCTGACTCTGATAGTATGATCTCTCCACTATATATTGCTCCCTTAAGGAGATCTTCTCGCATCAATGCGGGTAAGACTCCTAATCGTTTTAATAATTATGAACATGATATTGCCAACTACCTGTCTTATTCTAACATTTTTTCGAATTATCGAGCCTTCATTGCATCATTAGACTCTACTTCGTTGCCCAAATGTTGGCAGGAAGTAAAGAAAGATCCAAGGTGGAAAGCTGCAATGATAGAAGAACTTGGGGCACTGGAGAAAAATAAGATGTGGGAGCTGATTCCATTACCCAAAGGGAAAAAAACTGTGGGATGCAAATATGTGTACACAGTAAAGGAGACGTCAGAAGGAAAAGTGGAACGATACAAGACAAGGTTGGGTGTAAAAGGATACACACAATCATATGGCATCGACTATGATGAGACGTTTGCTCCAGTAGCAAAAATGAACATCGTAAGAACTCTGGTCTCCATTGCAGCAAACTATGGGTGGAAGCTATACCAGTTAGATGTGAAGAATGCCTTTCTCCATGGGGACCTACAAGAAAAAGTATACATGGAACTCCCGTCAGGGTGCTACGCTATAGAATCAGACGGAGGAACATCGCATGGAAAAGTGTACAAACTAAAAAAGTTGCTATATGGACTCAAGCAATCTCTTCGAGCCTGGTTTGACAGATTCAGAAAGGCTGTTACAGACATGGGATACCATCAAGCAAATACAGATTATACGGTCTTTGTTCAGCATGCAAGATGCTACATCACTATACTTGCTGTATACGTGGATGATATAGTAATCACAGGTAATGATGAAGTCGAGATCGCTAAGCTGAAGTCAAAACTCGCGAAGGAGTTTGAGATGAAAGATTTAGGAGCGATGAGGTACTTTCTAGGTATCGAGGTGTGTGAAGGCGAACAAGGAATTGTTCTCTCACAGAGAAAATACGTACTAGATCTGCTGAAGGAGACATGGATACTGGGATGCAAAGCAGCAGTCACTCCAATTAACCAGAAGTGTAAGTTGGGAGCAAAAATAGGAGAGCCAGTTGATCGTGAAAGATATCAACGACTTATAGGGAGATTGATTTATCTGGGGCACACTCGCCCTGATATCTCATTTGTGGTGAGTGTAGTAAGTCGCTACATGCATGATCCAAGAACGGGTCATATGGATACAGTATTTCAGATCTTGAGATATCTGAAAGGGACGCCGGGGAAAGAGATATGGTTCAAGAAGAATGGATGTATAGAAGTTGAGGATACTGCAATGCAGACTGGGCGAGCTGCATAGACGATAGAAGGTCTACCATGGGATATTATATCTTTGTAGGAGGAAACTTGGTCTCATGAAGAAGCAAGAAACAGTCAGTGGTAGCACGGTCTACAGCTGAAGCAGAATACAGAGCAATAGCTTTAGGAGTATCGGAGTTTCTGTGGGTGAAAGCGTTGCTGACAGAGTTGAAGCTGGACAAGGGAGCACCGTTACGTCTTCTGAACGATAGTCAAGTTGCAATAAGTATAGCTTACAATCCAGTTCAGCATGACAGAACGAAGCACATCAAGATCGATCAATTCTCATCAAAGAGAAGCTGGAACAAGGGATACTGAAGATTAATCATGTTCGCTCAGAAGAACAAGTAGCAGACTGTCTGACTAAGGGTCTTAGTTCATTAAGTTTGTCGAAGCTATGTAACAAGATGGGAATGATTAATATCTATCGCCCATCTTGAGGGAGAGTGTTGAGAACTAATAAGGGACTTAGTCCCACATTGGAAAATGTAGTATGAAGAGGAGCTAGACTCCCTATAAGTAGTAGAGTAGCCAATCAATAAAATATACAACAATTATTCTCTACAATATCTCTAAATGAGGAATATGTGATGTACTTGCATATTATATCTAAGCATGAATGTTTATAGGTGTATCTTAAATTGTAAATGAATATATAGGCAGGTGGGTGTATTTTGGGAGTGGGAAATAGGGTAGGGGACTGGAGGCTTGGCCTGCATCAGTGGTCGGGCACCTCTCCTGCACAGAGGCAATGAGACCAGTGCAATGGTGTTTGGAGTGACAGGAAGAGATGGGTATAAGTTTGTGTGGGGATGAGAAGAGGTGAAGAGCAATAGCAATAGGGTGTAGTGTCTGTGCATAAGAGTAGGATGATGGAATATTAGTTAGGATTTAAGGCTCCTATGTGAGAACAGTGAGTATATTAGTGAGATGAGAGTGAGAGGGATGTGAAACAGTGAGGGTTAGAGAGATGGAGTGTGTGTAAATACATATTGTGTTTAGAAGCCTTGAGTGTGAGTGTGTGGTGACGTTTGCCATAGGTGACTAGAAAATGACTTGTATGTGAGAGTGTTACCTATAGTTAGATTCACCTAAAAGCAAGGGAATGAGTATCCTATACATATTGTCTATATAGGTGTGTGAGTGCTAAATAGATAAGTACAAGGTGATGGGTAACATATTGAGTTATAGAATAGGTAAATAGATATAGAGTAAATATATATAAATAGGTAAGGTATTCCAATTGATATTACCTATAGATATCTAAATATGTATAAATGAGCTAGAATATGGGTATAGACCTAGAAGCCTAGACTAGGCCTAGTTTGACTAGTTTGACCTAGCCTAGCACGGTACGACCTAGTATTGACCAAATTTGACTTTCATGACCCAGAAAGGACCTAGAAGCATACAAATAGTGCATTTAAATTCATTGTTACTCTGAAACACTAAATAATTTTGTATATCTCATATATAGGTTTGTGTGACACTACTTTAGGCATCAATCCTCATTTACTGCTCAGGATCGCAGGCGAGTAAATTCTCAGATAGTTTTCATTTATTTGATGATCATTATGATCCAGCTTCTAGTATAGTATTATTTGATTCTCTGACATGACACGGATTGTACTTCTGGATTCATTCATTTGTGACACACATATTATAATTGTCTAGCCTCTATTTCTGGAACCACCTACTGTAATCACCTACTAGAACCACCTACTGGCATCACTTACATTCTGGCTAGACTTGTCTTGATTTACGTGTCGGGATATGGATTCACTGGTACTTTTCGGGCGGAGAAATACTCGACTAGACATGTAATCCAATCATGCTGGAACCACTCCTACTGGTCTAATCTGGAAAGATAGCCGTCGCCACTAGGCCAAGCGTGCGATTTATCGTACTTACTGCTGTTCTAATCTAGAAAGATAGCCGTCGCACACTTGCCAAGTGTGCGATGTGCCTTATTTACCCCTAGCCGTTTACATCTCGAAAAAGGTATTTCAAAACACACTAGTTTAGTGTCTACTGCTGGATTCACATTTGACTCTCATTATACTGGCTGGACTCACATCACACTTGTTCTGGCCTAGTTATCTTTATTTACCGTATTCATTACCATGTTCTTCTGATTTACCGTATTTACTTTCCTTGTACATTAGTTAACTGATGTTCTATTTCATTTCTTGTCTCACTCTTTCCATGTTCATCAAGTATTACTTGCTATAACTGCTTTTATAGTCTTCATCATTTATTTGGAACTGCTAGAGGAGGTGTGCTCGTTCCATCCTGGCTGGATATAATTTTTAGATGATTACTCAGGAGATTTGTGTCCTACATACTACGGATCCGAGAAGGGGATGTCTACCATGGGGTCCGAATTCTCAGAAGTAATTACCGAGAGACTTAGTTCTAGTTTTGGCTTATGTTAGATTCTCTGTTAGAATTCTTGACGTGTAAAATAATGAAGATTTTGTTATTGTAGTTGAGACTTGGTTTTGATTTTGTATTTAGGATGTTGTTGATGTTTTAGACTTTATAGTTATTAGACTTCTTGATATCTTATCGTGCTTTAGAATGTGATTGAGTATTCAATGTTATCTTTATACTTGTCCTCCAGTCGGAGTTGAGATCTATGGCAGGTACATTATATCATTGTGTGAGATTGTTAGTTAGTGACCTAGACAGCTTTCTACTGCCGATGCTGGGGGTGAGCGTCGGTATAATCGGTCGGTAATTGGTCGAACTTTTTGGTGCTTTTTTAAGTCAGTATTTAAAAAATCAATACCAATATCGTACCATTTGGAATCCGTTTTTTCAGTTTCGGCTAAATCGGTATTCGGTCGATTTTTGTTCGGTATCGATATTTTACTAATTAACATTTGATCAATCAACATACTTAATATTGTGGAACCTCGTAACCTATAATATTTTTCTTTTACTTTTTTGGAAGATTAAATTTTAAAGACGAGCATCTACCAACCAAATAATTAATCAAAATTATTAGAACAATGTAACAAGTCACAAACACATAAATGTGAGTTTAAAATCAAAAATGGTCACTAAGTTTAAACTTTAGTATAAGTTTAGGTAACCAAACTTCATTTTAAAATTCTATGAGAACACAAAAACATAAACTCAAAAGATCAAAAACTCAATTCTTAGCATCCTTAACATAACTTCAAGTACACTAAAATCCATTCTAAGTTCTAAGAAACTGACGAAAACAAAGATAAAAATGAAAATGGGTAGTATAAAATTAATCACGAACAACATTCTAAAAAAAAGTGTATATATATATATATATATATATATATATATATATATATATATATATTAGTCGGTTCGGCAATTATGTACATTCGGTTCGGTATTTTCGGTATGGTATTACACTCAAACCGTTACCACTACCATTATAGCATATTTTAGTCGGTTCGGCAATTCTGTACATTCGGTTCGGTATTTTCGGTATGGTATTACACTCAAACCGTTACCACTACCATTATAGCATATTTTAGTCGGTTCGGCAATTATGTATCGGTACATAATTTCGGTTCGATTTTTCGGGATATTTTTAATCGATATTCGGTCGGTTTTTCGGTATCGTTCGGTATTTGCTCACCCCTAGCCAATGCTGCGGTGTAAGTTGGGCGTTGTCACGCACTCGTGCTCCTATACCGGATGCGGGTCGTAACAACACCTAGTTTGGATATCAAGGTTGATGTTGATTAGATTCCTAGTATATTGAATTGCTCTCTGTCTGATAAATTTGATACCTAATTTGCATAAATTTCGGTAGATCTTGATAAGAAATACTCCACTAAAGGAGAAGACTCATATATGTAGTTAATAGGTTTCTAGAATAGTAGATGACAAATATGTCCTTGAACTAGACTAATGAACTCTCGACCATCATTCATGAAGTGTCTCAGAAAGACGTGCCTTTTGGTTCGTTCAAATTTTTTTGATAGTGGCAAACATTAATATAAACTTTCTCTATATTGAGGAAGAGAATTGGAATAGAGATAAAGCACCATGGAATGCTGAATTTGAGGTATACTAACAATAATGAATCAAAAAAAAACCTAAGGGTCAACCGAATCGAATTTTTTCAAACCAAACTGAATTTTCGGTCCAAAGCCGAATAGTGCTCACCCCTGGGTCAAACCCCACCATAACAAAGTGCCATAAGGAAGCCAATTGATAACCAATAAGACGACTGACGAGCAATATGAGACCTAGAGTTACTTGTATTAGCTACAAATTTTAGAGCCTAACCACTAATACAAGTTGAGAATCCCCTCGTGACAATCTAAATAAAATCAACCAAGAAGGTTATCCATAATTATGCCTAGGAGTCGAGCTTCGTAAACAATCATTCGGTATCGACAGATAATGTAGAATGACAATACGTCCAATTGTGCAAGGCCACAAGTTAAAAAAAAAAAAACAATCTGGCCGACAAACATGCATGGTTGGAGGATGTAGCACAATGTGGGGGTGATGGATCTATCTATGCCAGGAAATTAGGATGTCGAAAAAGGAAGGTATGATATTAGGGATTCTTCTTTCCCAGTAAATCAATGTTATCAAACTACTTCATTTAACCTAAGTTCATTGAACTCGTATCCAAATTATGGAATTCAGAAATAACAACCCTATATGGTGAAGTCTGGCAATGCATGTAGCATCCGCTATCGTAGAAGTCAAGTTTAAGAATTTCTAACTTTACAAATTTATTTTTGTAGAACCCTATTTAAATCCTAATGAATAGAAGTAATAGATTAATAATATTGACTGACTAATGGTTAGAGTACGTACCAAGACGTTAGAAATAGACTACAATTTCTTAAAATAATATTTAGAAATTTTGGTAATTTTCTAGGAATGTTTAGAAGATAAACAAATAAAAAAAAAAATTGTAAATTAACTAGGGCTTCTAGAATTTAGTATTAGATCATTACTATAATTTTGCCCCAATTTTATTTGTAGTACAATTATAGCCTAATGTAATTTCCTACAAATTTTATTTTTTTCCAAAATTTAATTAACATTTATTTTAATTAGTTAACCCTAAAAGCAAATTAACTAGATCACTTTGTATTAGAAGAAAAGAGTTAAAAGAAAGAAAGAAAAAACAAAGAAGACAAAAATAAACAACAACAGTAGCACCCACTCCCACCCCTACTTTGCACCCAGGGCGCATAGTAGGCCATCAAAGAGAGTTAGGGGACCATCGAGCTAGGCCTGCAGGTACACATGCCCACACGCATGAACTAACCCGCCTACCCCCAGACCCATATGCTAGTCGTTGAGCATCAGTGGGCTATGCCTACTTCATCATTTTGGTTGAATTGTTCAATTAAATTTTCTGATCTTTGATTTTTTTTGTGGTGGCTTGAAACTCCTCGACTGGTAGTAGCGGTGGTGTTGTTGGTATTTTTTTTTTCCTTCGGACTAGTAAAATAGTCCCACATCGACTATATCACCAAGTGGCTATCTCAATATAATACTTTACATGTGTTGAGGTGTGCACATGGGATGTGGTGAGGCACATGTGGGTGCCATGTGGGGGGTGTACTCCTAGAAGAAAAAAGGATTAACTCCTCAAGAAAGTATGTTGCTTTTTGTCACTCAAACGCGGACTCGGACACGGGCTCACGAGCGCAAAATGGCGCGTCGTGTATGCATGAGCGCGTGCGCAGGAGTAGGCGCAGATTGACATAAGACTCCGCCGGTTGTGGGATGATCTAAAATATCAAACTCATTTTTTTGAGTATTCATATTTTAGTCCCACATCGGATAGGAGAAGTGGTGAAGTCGCTTTCCTCTCTATAAATAGAGCCCCCTTACCACCTTTGGGAGACACACAAAAATATTAAAGAAAAGGGAGCCCATTGAGTCCAGGGAGTCCATTACGTCACAAAAAGTTGACTATGAGTGTTCCGTAAGTTCTTTGAGAACCTATTGGTTTCAGGGAGCAGATCGCGATGGGTGAATCTTACTTTGAGCAACGGTGGTCATTACTACCCCATCAAGAATAGAAATATATTATACCTTCTTCTCCTTTCTTCTTCTATTTTTTAATGCGTTCTATCCAATTGCAACTTGTTTACAAGGAAGAACGCTCTTCTATCAGTTTGTATTTGAGAGAAAAAGTTGTAATCTGAAAGGATAGTAGTATTCAGTGGCTTCAGGATCATTTCGAGAGCAAACTAGTTTGTCGAAATTTCCAAAATTCTAAGGATCTTTTAGAGAGCAAACTTATTTGTCGGAATCTCCAAAATCCTAAAACTCAGAACAGAGAGCAAACTTGTTTGCCAGAAGTCTCTGTTTCTGATCGTTCTACTTAGAAAAGAGAGCAAAATTGTTTGCAATAAGTCTCTGCTTCTGATCGTTCTTCTCAAAAAATGGAGCAAACTTGTTTATGAGAAGTCTCTGCTTCTAATCGTTCTACTCAGAACAAAGAGCAATTGTTTGCAAGAAGTATCTGCTTCTGATCTATCTAATCAGAACAGAGAGAAAACTTGTTTATGTGAGGGCTCTATTTTCTGATCGTTCTTCCATTTAGATCTGTTCGGGAATAACAATCTTAAAGCAAGATCCGAATCAGATGGAACTGTTGTACAATCATTCTCGATACAAGTTTTAACAAACTTGAGAAGATTGTCGGGCATCACTTCCAACATTTGGATGAGGAAAAGTTCTTTGTCAAATGGTTGGATGAGTGTTGGGTCTTACTATCCAAGGAGGAGGATGCACATTACATGGCATGTCGGACAAGCCGATAGTGCATGAAGATTACAATTTATGCTAAAGAGGACGAGGGGTCCTTAAGGAGTATCTCAAGTCAGTTGAGAAGAAGATTAAGGTATTTCTACGTATGGCTCAACAATGTAAGATTTATTCATATATGCATATGTATGCGCATGCGTCTGCTCAGATGATGTGCATAGATTTTATTCAGATCATGCGTATATGTGCGGATGGATTCTGTTTGGCTTAGCGCACAGGTTTTGCTCCAACTATGAGCATGGAAGTGCATGGCAATCTCGGCGCATGACTGCATATGCGTATGGTAGAGTCTGCGCATGACTGCATATGCATTATCTGTATATGCATGTAGGGTGTTGCATATCTTGGCGCATGTATACATGTCAGCTACGTATTAAGTGGACTCCAGTCCTACTTGAATATATATAAGTTGTCTATTGGTCTAGTCTAATTATATCTATATATCACTATAGTAACTCTATATCTTAATCCACTGAAGATAAATCCATCATAAGACCAAGTGTAGTAATGTTGATCAGACATTAACACACTGGATCCTATAAACAAATAAGAATAGATAATGTATAATAAAGTTGATCAGACTCTATTACAATTGTCCATACAAGCTCATCGAGAATAATAAAGCTTGTAAAACTAAGCCATAGCAGCAGAATAATGTAACGGACAAATAAAGAATAATAAAGCTTGCAAAACTAAGCCATAGCAGCAGAATAATGTAACGGACAAATAAATGTAATGTCGGAGGATAATAATAACGATAACATCAAACATATATACCTAAATTCTTGGCGAAGCAACCATCATCCATCAATGCAATAAACCTTGATTACTTCATCTAATACCTGGAGAGATCACCAAGTCCTCAGGAGACTAGCAAGATACATAAAATATGCCTACTATGACAGTTTATAACATACAAGAATAATAGGAAAAATAACTTCTAGAACAAAAATGAAGATCATATGGAAGACTCTATAGATCATGACATGTCATATGAAAGTAATAAAATAAATCGAATGCCTATAGCCCTGCCGTGGTACTACCGGTCCTATAGCTAGTAGCCCTGCCATGGTACTCTCTAACTATAGTGAGTCTCTATCGTAGCCCTGCCGTGGGTCTCCTGAGTCGAGAGTGGTCAAGTAGCCAATCCTAGTATTGGTAGAGGGTCAAGTCAAAGTAGCACGGAACCCATGATCGATTCAAAGTATCATGGCATAGGTGATGAAGTCGAGTCACTCAACTAAACAACACTATCGAATTCATGTGTGGAAATATATAGAAATAAATAATGATAACAATAAGTGATAACAGGTAAGAGACAAGGAAATAAATTATGGCAATAATGGAAATGTAGAATAGGAAACGAGACATGAACAAAAAAGGAATAATAAGAATATGCATGTAAATAACTGTACAAAGTTGGCAAGGTATACTTGCCTGGTGTAGAATCCTCCACGTCCAAATAAACAACTAGTTAATCTATGAGCTGCTGACCCAAATTGAATCACAGTCAACCTAATTTTGAGTATTGACAAAAATGATATCTGTTATAATCCAATATGACACATCTAGCTCAAAGACAGAACATTATCACATATCGGTTTGAGACAAGATGTCATCAACATATGAAGCTATTACTTGTATTCTGTGTCTGTAAAATTTTATATTTATTTGAGCCTAGGATTATGTACGCTGGGTAGCACTGAGTGTCTTAAACCTAGAATCACTTATCCAAAGCTCTACTATACAATCACCAAACCAAACCAAACCAAGCCCAATTGAACATCCTAGCCCAATTGAACATTCTGGCCCAAGAAAGTAGAATTTGGGCCGAACTCTGCCATAGGCAGAGTTCTGACCGAACTCTGGTTCTTTAATTTGAGGATCCTAATTTCTAGGGTTTGCTGGTTATTAGTTGTCCAACGGCCAAAAATTTGAATTTTGGGACAGAGTTCTGGCCGAACTCTGCCTCCCTGGACTAGTATATAGGACATGATTTCATTCATTTTCATTCATCTCTTCATCTCATCTTCTTATCTTTTATATCCTTATACATTCTAAGCCTACTCTTCCCATCTACTAGCCACATAACTTCCTAAGCCCCAAGCTGCTCAGCGCAATTCAGCTAGAAGTTATGTGCAAGAGTTTGAAAGTAGTCGCATGGACAATTCCAAGTTTCGCCTCAGCGAAAGTGTAAGAAGTTGGCGTGCTCTTCTGAGTAAAGGCACGTGGTGTACCTTTATTTTACAAATAGTGAATTTCAATCCTAAGCAAGAGTTCTCAGGCCTGGACTAGTCCTCCACGAGGGAAACCAGGTTAAATCGCTGTGTTTGCGTATGCTTTTCTGATCTCTCTTAAATTTTTGCATTACTACTCTGATTAATTATTCTGTTGGTGAAAGAGTTAATTTTTATTTGGTTATTATCGACACATACTCTATTTACCCCCTCTAGAGTTGCCTGTATGTACTTCAACTGGTATCAGAGCTTTGTTCTCTTATACCGGATTAACATCCTAGAGCTGATCTATGGCAACCACACAACCTATCTTTACCAACTATGGTGAGGGACAGTCCACAAATAAGCGACCCCTATTTGATGGAACCAACTACACCTTTTGGAAGACTAGAATGAGTTTTTATCTCAAGTCTCTAGACTTTGATCTTTGGATCGTCACTAATGGATACAAGAAGCCTGCTAGAATTGCTGACGAGGGGACTCTCACTGACAAACCCCACGACAAATATACCGACCAGGAAAAGAAACAGACTAGTCTAGATGCTAGGGCTATTAATGCTCTCTTTTGTGTCATAGACATGACTGAATTCAACATGATCTCTACGTGCTCCACCTCACATGATGTATGGAAGCTTCTGGAGGTGACCCATGAAGGAACCACACAGGTTAAAGAATCAAAGATCAGTCGTCTGACACAAGAATATGAGGCATTCAAGATGAAGCCAAATGAGACAATCGTTCAAATGTTCACAAGGCTCCTCAACATCGTCAACCCACTATCTTCCCTTGGCAAAGAGTACTCCAACCATGAGAAAATCCGTAAGCTGCTCAGGGGGCTACCAAAAATCTGGAACCCCAAGGTGACGGCAATCATCGAAGGTAATGATCTCACCAACATGTCAATAAAAACTCTGATGGGCAAGCTGATGACTCATGAGCTCGATCTCAAAGACTTCGATGATTCTGCTCCAAACTAAAAGGAAATCACGCTTAGAGCTCATCGCCGAAGTACTATTCTAGAGGAGACATACGACGATAATTCCGATGGTGATGATCAAGCACTCTTGGTCTGCAACTTCAAGAAGTTTCTACGCTTCAACCAAAGAAAGAAGGACCAAAAGGAAGACGATGAAGAACCCACTTGCTTCGGCTGCAAGAAGACAGGACACGTCAAAAAAGACTGTCCTATAGCAAAGAAAGGATTTAGATATGAGAAGCCGTATAAGAAGTCATTCTCACTAAAGTATGCCAACACTAGTATCTGGCATGAAAGTGAAGCCAATGACTCAGACGAGGAAGATGACACTCCCCAAGACTCGAATAATGTCTGCCTAATGGCGACATCGGATAAGGTAACTCGTGATCCTCTTGATGATTTCACTTTTGATGAACTTGGTGATGCCTTAAGTGATCTGCTTGAAGACCACAAAAAGGTTATTAGCAAGTATAAACATGCTAAGGATAAAATCACTGCTCATGAAGCTGAGATCCATAGACTTTCATGCTTACTATATAATGTTAGAGACACACCTCCCACAGAGGACACCGAAGAGGTATCCAAGCTTAAATTAAGCCTACACGATGTCGAATCTATCATTGAGAAACAAACACGTGATATTTTAGCACTTAATCTTGCTGAAGAGAAAAACAAATACAAGGTTCCTACATCTAGAATTAATGGCCTTTCTTCTAAATATGATGAAGTGTATGCTACCTCTAAGAAATTAGAGATTAGGGTGGGTAAACAGGTTGCTCAACCTCAAACTCAGTCTCACAGTCACAATACATACACTAAACACCAACACAATAGAATACGTCATCAAAATAACATGCATCCACATACTATACGTAAACATGTTTTTATGTACACCTACTCCCATGCAGCACGTAAAATACCCACACGTAGTTATTATCATCATCCTGCCACTACACATAGTCACTATCATCATCCTGCACCCACATATAGATATCACTATCATCCTGCACCAAATACAAATATGCATGCTACATGTACATGTAGGAACGAAGTCGTAAAATAGAATACTCTAGAGAGGGGGTAAATTGAGTAGGCAGCGGAATATTGATAATTAAAAACTTGTTAGCAGTAAGATCACACAATTAAATCAATAATCAAAAAATAATAACTGTAAAAGAAATGAGATCAGAAGGCAAACGCAAACACAGTGATGTATACTGGTTTTTCTCTTGTGAGGACTAGTCCAGTCGGAAGATCTCTAGCTTCCAGTTGAATCCACTATTGGAAAATTCTGCAAGTTTTCATACAAAGTCCTTGCAACTTCTACAGATGCGAGCTTTGATACGAAGAACTCGACCAACTTCAATTTTGAAGAGTCTTTCTTCAATCAAGCCTTTGATTACAATTTCTCTGAAAATTTCTAGACCGTACCGTACCGATAAATTGACTAGAGAATTGTAACTGGCTTAGGATTTGAAAATGAAAGATTTTTAGAATTCTTTGGAAAGAAACGTAAGCTTAGAAGAGAAGAGATGAAAGTGAATGAGTGATTTGAAATGATCAAAATTTTTCTCTATTTATAGTTTTTTCAAAGGCAAAACTCTGACAGAATTCGGACATAATTTGGACAGAACTCTATGTAAAAAAATCAGCAACTGAAGGGAGACCAAGTTTTTCAAACGTTCGAAAATCAAACGTTCACTAACCAAACTTTGGCCGAACTCGGGCCAAGTTCTGTTAGGGTTGGTCAAGGTTTTTCAAAAGTAAATTTTGCACTTTTTAAAATCCTTTAGAAGCTTTTGTAAATAAGGGATATTTTTCAAAAACATAGGTAATTTTTAAAAACGAGTTTGGATAGCCTATTTGCCAGTACGACTCGGTGTACAATGTATTCCTAGACTCAATAGAAGTAAAAATTATATTGCATAAAGAAATACAGACTCGACTGGCAAACATAGCTTCAATCTTGAACTGAGTAGATATCCGATCTTGATCAGTATCCAAGTGTATAAAACGTCTTGAGTAAACATCTGAGTAGCTCCGTATATCGAGACAGAGTTTGATCAATTATTAAAATTAGGTTTGACCATGACCAATGGGCCAATAATCTTCCCCATTTTGATAATTGATAAACCTTGACGGATATAATATTTTTGGTATCTTTGATAAGATAAAAACGAATTTCGGTAAAAAAAATTGTTCCTGTAATCTTACAAGAAAAGATGTTAGATCTTATTTCTCCCCCGTTGTCACTTAGCAAAATATTTGCAAAAGAGAAAGCTCCCCTGCAATATATGCATAAGCCATAATCAGTAAAGAAACAAAAAATATAAGAAATAATTATAGTGTTCATAGGCATGGTATATTAAAATAAATATCGAAGCATGATAAAGAGTGTTATAACAAGATATGCTAAATAGTAATAAACTGATATAAATCTCTAAAGTAGAGAAAAAATGATGTTTAACGGACAAACATCACAGAAAATGTCACAAAAAGTTCTAAAACTAGCACAAATAAAAGTACGGATACTAGCTTAGAATGTCGGAGCATTTCAAAATAAACAAAGACAATAAACAGTCACAATAGTACGAAAAACTAGACAAAAATGTCTAAATTGCATCTCATTCTCATCATCATCATCATCAGAGAAGTAGTCCTAGCACGACCACCATGTCCAGAAGGACCAGCTCCAGAAGTGCCAGCTCCAGAGGTGTGTGGAGTAGCACCCGAACCATGATACCAATCATAAGCATTCCCTGGCTGGAACAGAGAATGGAACACCTCATCCTCAATGCGGTAACCAGATACAGCAGGGTCTCTAGAAAGAGAACTGGCAAAATGACCCGTCTGAGCAAATCGGAGAACGACAAACGAGTTGGCAATAACCTGGAACCGAGTCACGTCACAGAACTCATGTTCCCTGGAAGTGTCAACAAAGAAAGTCTGCATATCCGAAAGGTGCTGATGGATACCCTCAAAAGTCAAAGGATAGGTCTGAGGAGGAACATGAGCAGTAGGAGCAGAAGCAGCGGCAGTGCTGCGACGAGAAAGCTGAAGATTCTTGGGCTCAGGGTCCAGAGCGCAAGTGGATAAATCGATATCGAAACGCTGAAAGATTCGAGAGATAAATATCGCATAAGAGAGATTGCGGTCTCTTCCGCGACATCTTCCCATCATCTGGATGATAGTCTTAGGGGCAGAAAAAGGAATCCCCTTAAGAATGTGATAGAGGGCAGATAGCTCGAGTTCAGTGACAACATCTTTCAAAGTGGATTTCAGAAGAATAGTGGAATAGATGATGCGATGTAACTCGTAGTTAAACAAGTTCAAGTTATTGGCCTTGAACTTTCCAGGACGAGCACTTGCTAGCGCACAAAGCTCATTCTTGAAACTAACAAGAGTCGTGCCCTAAGAAAAGTCGAAGTCGGTGATGTCATCGAGTGGGGCACCTTCGTTTGGAATACCAAGGATTTTTGCTAGCAACACATCATCGAACTCGATATCGATCCCACCAACACGAGTTTTTGCAGTAAAAGTGTCTAACACGAAGTTACAGTAAAATAGTCGAAGGACATTAGTAGCTATAGGAAATTTTTGGGTAACGAGACGGTGTAACCCTAATGCCTCAAACAAAGGACGATGATCTGGAAATACAGTCCATTTGATCGAAGCGCCTATGCATATTGTACGCATGTCAAAGTCGGCATACCATAGCAAAGCTTGGTCATGAGTTTTAAAGTAAAACTCATCTGACACGCCGTCATCCGATTGGACCGGGGAAAAGAGGAAATCCGTATTCGGATCTGAAGATGATGCCTCTTCACTGGCACTAGTCTTCTTCCTCTTAGAAGGATTGAATCCCTCATGCATTCTTTCCCAAAACTAGATAACCCTACAAAATTGAAAGTGGAGGGAAGAAGGAGTAATACCTTCTGAAATTCAAGTATGTTGTAGAGGGATAAATTCTCCGCACGAATCCAAAGTTTGGATAGATTTCTCCACGTAGATTGGAAGCATCAAAGTAGAGAAGAACTAGGGTTTTAGAGGACTTCGGGCGGCTATTGCTACTGCTTTGATGAAGTTTGAAAGAGATGAAGAGGAGGGGGCCTCGGGTTCTGACTAAAAAGTATATAATACCAACAGAACTCGGGTCGAATTCGCCTATGGTTCTCCTGAGTTTTAAAAGAAAAACTTGTGGGCCACATCCTTTTTATCAACTCATTTCAAATATTTAATTCAAAGTTTAGTAATTTTAAACTTCAAATAACATAATTAATATTATTTTATAAATTAAGTTTCGTTACTCAGTATCTGTTTCAGATTAGCTGTAGGAGTACTGTCCCAGCTAACGGGAGTTCACCGGGGAACAATTAAGTACCGCTTTGCTTCGACCGTAGTCGTGGTGACAGACAGACTCTTTGTAGGCTTGTCTCGAAAACAGTTATTGAGTATTGAAAAATTAATTAATAAAACAAAATTTATTAATATTATTGACATCTAAAATTTCTAATTCTCGACGTAAATAATTGAAACGATCTTCCGCTAGAGGTTTTGTGAAAATGTCAACCAATTGATTCTGTGTGTTTATGTATACAAGGTCTATATCTCCATTTTATTGATGATCTCTAAGAAAATGATGTCGAATCTCGATATGCTTAGTATGAGAATGACATACTAGATTCTTAGTCAAATTAATATAACTAGTGTTATCACAGAAAATGGGTATGTGTGTGATATGTAATCCAAAGTCTTCTAAAGTTTGCTTCACCCACAAAATTTATACACAACAACGTCCTACGGCGATATACTTAGCCTCAGTTGTTGATAATATGACAGAATTTTGCATCTTGCTAAACCAAGAGACTAGGGCTTTTCCTAGGAAATGATATGTACCGCTGGTACTTTTTCTATCTACTTTGCACAGCAAAATTACCATCAGAATAACCGGTTAGGTCAAACGACGTGGTTTTAGGATACCATAAGATGACAGAAGAAGTGCCTCTAAGGTATCGGAAGATACGCTTAACTGCGCACAGATGTGATTCCTTAGGATTGGCTTGAAAACGTACACACTAGCAAACACTAAACATAATATCAGGTCGACTAGCAGTTAAGTACTGTAAGGTACCGATCATACCTCGATACTTACGTATGTCGACGGGTTTGCCTTGTTTATTAATGTCAAGCTTGGTTGACTTCGCCATTGGAGTGCAAAGTGGTTTGACTGCTTCCAGGTCGAACTTATTTAATAAATCTTTTGTATACTTTGCTTGATTTATGAACATCCTATTGTTTGTTTGTTTGATTTGCAGTCTGAAAAAGAATTTCAGCTCTTCCATCATGCTCATCTCAAACTCATTCTGCATACACTTTAAAATTTTTTGACAAGAAGATTCATCGGTGGATCTAAAAATAATATCATCTACATAGATTTGAATCAAAAAGAAGATTGCTATTCAAATATTTTATAAATAGTGTAGTGCCAACCTTTCCCTTTGAAAAATCGTTGTCAAGTAGAAAAGAGCTTAGACGATCGTACCAAGCACGAGGGGCTTGTTTCAAACCGTATAAGGCTTTCTTCAACTTGAAAACATAATCAGAATTTTGAAATTAGTAAAACCTGGAGGTTGAGCTACATAAACTTCTTCTTTTATAAAACTATTTAAAAATGCGCTTTAACATCCATTTGAAATAATTTAAAATTATGACAACATACAAATGCACATAACATGCGAATGGATTCTAATCTCGCAACTGGGGCATAAGTCTCAACGAAGTCGATACCTTCTTCTTGATTGTATCCTTGAGCTACGAGTCGAGCCTTATTACGTGTCACTATACCATTCTCGTTCAGTTTATTTCAGAATACCCAATGGGTGCCAATGATCGGATGATCAATGGGCTTGGGAACAAGTTCCCAAACTTGATTCCGTTCTAATTGGTTTAATTCCTCTTGCATAGCATCTAACCAAAAATTATCACTACATGCTTCTTCAATATTTTTGGTTCTCTTATTGAAGACTCTGTACCCTTTGCTCTTTGCCGCATAACCTAAAACGATACCTTCATCGGCCTTTTCATCAAATTTACCTAGGTTGTCTTTAGTATTAAGAATAAAGCATTTACAACCAAATATCTTAAAATATGAAACAGTGGGTGTTCTATCAAACCATAACTCATAGGGAGTCTTCTTCGATATAGGTCGAATCAGAATCTTATTGAGAATATAACACGCTGTATTGACTACTTCAGCCCAAAAGTATCTAGGTAGACTAAACTAGTTTAATATTACTCTAGCTATTTCAGATAGAGTCATGTTCTTACGTTCCACAACTCTATTTTGCTGTCGAATCCTAGGGTAGAAAAACTCATGCAAATAACCGTGTGTGTCACAGAATTGCTTGAACTCTGCATTTTCAAATTCGTCGCCATGATCACTACGAATGTGAGTAATCATGAAACCTTTTTTATTCTGTACTTTCTTGCAAAAGGTGACGAATTCTGACAAAGCATCGTTCTTGTGTGCAAGAAAATATACCCACGTGTATCTAGAGAAATCATCTATAATGACAAATGCGTATAACTTACTACCTAGACTAACAATTCTTCTAGGTCCAAATAAATCCATATGCAATAATTGTAGAGGTCTAGTGGTACTTACAATGTTCTTGGACTTAAAGACGGATCAGATAGCTTTGTTTTTTTTCACATTCGCTACATACAGTATCATTCTTGAAAGATATGTCCGATAAGCCGCTTACCAACTTCTTTGTGGATAGTTTTGAAATTGTGTCCATTTTTGTATGACCGAGTCTCATATGCCAT
Organism: Iris pallida; assembly: GCA_029216955.1. Lineage (NCBI taxonomy): Eukaryota > Viridiplantae > Streptophyta > Magnoliopsida > Asparagales > Iridaceae > Iris > Iris pallida. The sequence goes on along the minus strand of JANAVB010028000.1, from coordinate 3,346,213 downwards.
AGTTGACTCTCAATGCTCTTGGCCATCAAGCATCTACCTGCTTTGTTAGCATCTTCTAACAGATAGAAAACATATATGTTGTCTTCCCTGATACCTTCAAAGATAATACTGCCAGTTGAGCAGTCAACTATAGTACATTTGTCTTTGACGAAGTTAATGCCCTAACCGTGATCAGCTAAATGGTTTATGCTGAGAGATTATGTTTTAACTCGGTAACTAGACAAACATCTTTAATCACAGGGTAGGGAGCCTTACCAATGTCACTGATACCGATTATATACCCTCTCAAATTATTACCGAATGAGACATATCCTTCTTTATTCTTCTTCGACAGTATTACGAATAATGATGCATCACCGGTCATGTGCCATGAGCAACCGCTGTCGAGGATCCATTTGCTTCTAGCATGTATAGGACGTCCCACCTACAAAATAGTTTATAGATGAAACTCTTGGTACTCATTTCTTGTAGGGTCCTGACATGTTAGTCTTTGGCATCCATGCATAAACATTTAAATATACTAACTTTTTGATTCTACATGCAGAGGATATATGCCTAATGAGGCCACAATAATGACATTTTGCATGTTGAGTGTTGAAAGTTGTGTGAGGTGCATGGTTGGTAGGTTTTGGTTTTCTGGTAAAGAAAAATGCATGCCTATTAGTCTTCTTAGGTAGTGGTTTGGTATGGTTTGGTCTGACAGTATTTTGTTTGGATGTGTTTCGATGATTCGGTAATTGACACGTGTTAAAATAGGAAGCAGCAACTTCAGGCCATTTTCCTAAACTAATTTCCAACATTTTGGAGGTGTCATATAATCTAGTATAGTCAGATGAAAGTGTTTCCATTCTGACTTGTGCACACTGGAGATTCTTTCTCTCCTTAGATAGGTCTTCCTTTAGTTGGATAATAGTTTGGTCTTTTTCTTCGAATAACTTGGTAGTTTCGTGTAACAAAAGCTTAATAGAAGAAAGCTCACCTGACTCAATAGAAGAAACATTATTTCTAACATCAGCTAGTTGGTCGATAAGTCTTCCTATCTCACTTTCGTACACTTTAAGTACCTTCTTAGAGGTTTCATATTTACTACACAGTTTTTTGTAGTCATTTAACAGGTTACTGAAAGTCTCTCCTAGTTGCTCAAAGGTGAAATCATCAGAAGAATCAAACAGAGGATTAGTGGTTATCTGATCGCAAGCCATCAAGCATACATTTGCAGCGTCATCCGATTGTTCGTCTTCTAAGTCGCTAGCTTTTCTTTCATGCCATATGCTTGTATTGGCATACTTCCTTGATTTAGATCTCTTCTGGTAGCCTTTATCATATTTTTTGCTTTTTCTTGTTGATGATGATGCTGTTGGACAATCTTTCTTCATATGTCATTTCTTCTTACATCCGTAGCAAATAGGATCTTCCACGTTGTTGTTGCTGTCTTTTGTTCTTCTATTGAATCTCATGAACTTCTTGAATTTTCTTACCAGAAGAGCTTGATCTTTAGAGTCAGAGTCGCTGTCGTCAGAATCATCTTCGACAGTTCTTCTATGTTGAGCCTTGAAAGCGATCGACTTCTCTAACTTCTCCTTTGGTGTAGCATCTTCAAAGTTTTGAAGTTCCAACTCGTGAGTGAGTAGCTTACCCATGAGTGTTTCCAGAGACATTATTGAGAGGTCGTTTCCTTCAATGGTTGCTGTAGCCTTTGGAATCCAGTTCTTCGTGAGAGCTCATAGAAGTTTGCAAATCTTCTCATGGTTACTGTATTTCTTGCCTAATGAAGACAAAAGATTTACAATATCTAGGAATCTCGTAAACATCTTAGTGACGGATTCATTTGGCTTCATCTTGAACGCCTCATACCCTTGAGTAAGTCTGCTGATCTTTGACTCCTTGACTTGCGTTGTTCCTTCGTAGGTTACTTCGAGAAGTTTCTACACTTCATTCGATGTTGTGCAAGTCGACACATTGTTAAAATCAGTTTTGTCTAAAGCACAAAATAAAGCGTTAATAGCACGTGCGTCAAGACTTGCCTTTTTCTTGTCATCCTCAGTATATTTATCATGGGGTTTATCAACTAAAACTCCCTCAACAGTAATACGAGGAGGCTTTTTGAAGCCATCAATACCAATAGACATAAGTCAAAATCAAGAGATTTTAAGAAGAAACTCATTCGTGTTTTCCAATAAGTGTAGTTTGTGCCATCAAACAGTGGAGGTCTATTTGTTGCTTGGCCTTCACTTGTGAATTTTACAGTTGCCATGTGTTATACTATGATTTATGTAGCAATTAAGAATAATTGAATATAACTGCAATTTTACCTTGTTTTACCTCTATAATCCGCTCTGATACCAATTATAGGAATGAAGTCGTAAAGTAGAATACTCATGGGGGGTGAATAAAGTAGGCAGCAAAATATTGCTAATTAAAAACTTATTAGCAGTAAGATCACAGAATTAAATCAATAATCACAAAATAATAACTATAAAAGAAATGAGATCCGAAGGCAAATGCAAACACAATGATGTATACTGGTTTCCCTCTTGTGAGGACTAGTCCAGTCGGAAGAACTCTAGCTTCCAGTTGAATCCACTATTGAAAAATCCCGTAAGTTTTCATACGAAGACCTCGTAACTTGTACATACACGAGCTTTGATACGAAGAACTCGACCAACTTCAATTGTGAAGAGTCTTTCTTCAATCGAGCCTCTGATTACAATTTCTCTGAAACCTTCTTGACCGTACCGTACCGACAAATTGAGTAGAGAATTGTAATTGGCTTGGGATTAGAAAATTAAAGCTTTTTAGAATTCTTTGGAAAGAAACGTAAGTGTAGAAGCATGGAAAATATTAGAATAATGATCCATGCGGCTCTGAGTAAGAAGCTTATGCGGCCCACCCAGGAGCGGCCCTATGCGGTTCAAAGAAGACTCACAAATTGCATGCGGCTCGGAAGCGTATGCGGTTCAGCAAGGCATATGCGGCTCGATGGACGCCATATGTGATCTTTCCCTACAGCTGGTCGTTTGAGGAGTGGCCTCATTTATTGTTCCAGCACGATTCACTGTGACGGCCCTGACATAAAGTTTCAAAATGGCCTTGCCATAATGACTGACTCCTCGGGAAAAGAAGAAAATCTCTGACCAAATCCGTCAGAAGTCCCAGATTGCCACGTGGCAATCAGTCATATGCGGCTCCCTGAGAACCCATTCCATGCGGTTCGATACAACGCTAGCTCATGCGGCTCCCTAGGAATACATTCCCTGCGGCCCAATACAACACCAGCTCATACGGCTCACAAAGATTACGCATATGCGGCTCGATGAAGCATCGTCCTATACGGCTTACAAAGAGTATCTCTCTGCAGTTCGAGGATCGTCAATCCTATGCGGCTCTGACAGGACTCACAATTAAGACACGTGGCATGGGATCAATAAGAGATTTAACCGAATCTCAACAAATATATTTGATATCATCGTCATAATTACTGAGATCAGGGCATATCATTTATCATCAAGCTAATGGGACACGTAGCGAGCAATTAGACATTGGCATAATTAATCATGAGGATTTAAAGCAGCTAGCATTAATTGCTCATGAGATACGATGCTATCCGCGTTAATGGCCGAGATTCACTGTAATCAGGATCAAGGGTTCAGATAGAATGAAGGAGCGCCGACATTTCAAATAGATAATCATTAGCAAACCCTAATGATCACCCCCCACTCTTATAAATAGCCAGCATCATTCCCTTGAGAAAAAAAAGAGAGAGGAGAGATCGGCAACAAAAGAATAAAAAAATAAGAGGAGAGAGATCTACACAGAGAGAGCTCCCCCTTTCTTCTTGATAATCACAGAGAGAGAGAGAAGCCAGGAGAGCAATCCGAGGAGAGCAAGAAGAGCGTTTCTTCATCAACGTCGAGTAGATCTTCTCCGAGCCAAGGCTACATACTGATCGTCCAAGGAGTAAGGCAGAGCGGCCATCGCTTTCCCGAGCCTCTATCGTCACCCTCCAGAATCAAAAATAAATAATCGTACTTAGTCTGCTGTACCTAGGTTTTCGTCCCTAGGCTTTCTTTGTACGAGCGAGTTTGTATTATGAGTCTAAGTTCAGTCCTCCGATAATTGTTCTGTTCTTTTACAATCAATGGCAAACACGATGGCGACTCTGCTGGGGACTAACTTCTCCACGGCTGAGGAGTTGGTGACGCAATCAGATGCAGCCAAACTTGGCTCCACATAAAAAAAGATGGTCGTCCGCTTCGACCAACAGGCGTTCGAAGAGATGCTCTCTGAAGGCAGCGCTGGCCCGGTCCAGAAGCGCACCCACACCACGAAGGCTCGCAAAGAATGGAGACCGAAGTCATTTTCTCCTCCTCAAGCCCTCGATGGGATGCCCTCTGTTGCTCAAGACGGCGAGAAGGATTCTCCTGCGGTCCCACTTCATATCGTAGACAACTCTGCTGTCCCTAAGTCCGACAGAAGAAAACATTATGATGCTGGACTTGCAGGGACAAAGAGGGACTCTACCAGACCGAACCGCAGAAGAATATTAGCCGCAAGGAGAAAGCCCATGCGGCTACATCCGCCAACCGCATGAAGAAAACTCATGCGGCTACTTCTGTCAGCCGCATAACTTATGCGACTACAGTTCCCGACAGCATGGATGAGACTCATGCGGCCAGTAAAGTAAATCGTTTGCAGAAAACCCATGCGGCCACAGATGCCAACCGCATGCGGCCAGCCTGCACGGTCGTGACCCCTAGCCGCATAAGAACTCGTCCGACGACAGAAGACAACCGCATGCAGACAGCCTGCACGGTTTCTGCTCCCAGCCGCATAGCATCTGCTCCATGCTCCTCTCGATCAGTTTTCGACCGTCTCTCGTACGGTCCGAACCCTGATGACTCTCTGGATGATAAGCCAGACTCTGTGATGTTCAACGTGGACTCTTCCTATTATGCACCCACGAGTGCTAGAAAGAAGAAGTCTAGGGCAGCGCGGGCTCATCAAGCCCAGATAGCTGCCCCAACCTCTGGCTATCAGGGCGTCCCGCTGATTATCACACGAGCCTCTGATGGGAAGTTGTACAGAACCGCTCGAGTCCAATCCCCGGCGGCGAACGGACAGAGTGGTCCCTCTGACCTGCGGGAGACGATCCTCCACAAGCGTAAGAAAAGAGAAGGGGCCTCGGCGTGCAAGGAATCCTCACATGGACGTCACTGCACCCAGATCATCGTCAACTGCTGCTGCAACAACGCAGCAGTGACGGAAGATCGTCCGTCCGTCTTCCATAGACTACAGCACCCGAACTCAGAAGATGAGGCACCTCCTGTTGTCTCCTGCAATTCCGCTCAGAAGGTCCCCGCCGAGGGGAGAGGAAAGAAGACAAGCATCTCCAGTCCAAAGATATCAGCCACTACAGCTAAGAAGTTGTCGGCTAAACGGTTACCCTCCACCGGAGTATACCAACACACCCGTTCGAAGACAAAATCTGCTGCAACAGGAGGCTCGTCGTCCCCGACCCTGAGGGTCGTAGGAGCTGGGGGTAGTACTCCTCCGAACGTCCATAATAATCCAATGTTTCAAGGAGACGAACCCCGAGAAACAACCCTCCCATCGGGTATAACAGATGCTGATGTCCCCGAGGACATCCATGATTCTCTAGACGAAGCAACCTCCGAAGCTGGGGGTAGTGTTCCTTCCGAGTCCGAACCTAAAGAGAACATCCCCACATATCCAGATGATTTTTCGACGCATGGGTGAGACTCGGAGGGTACATCCTCCACCACTCCCTCCGTCACTCCTCACGTGAAGACGGTATTCATGACAGACAGCAATCAAGGCGGTTCCAGCGATCGCCAGCACATCGACACTTTGGAGGCCATATTGCATGCCTTAGTCAAGTCTGTAGACGAGATCAAAGCGGCACTTCCTACTCTGCAGGGAGTGACACCTGGCCAGACAAGCACGGGTCCCGCAATCAACGTAGATTCAAATTCAGCAGCACCAAACCAGGGCAATAATCCTCCCGAGATAACGGCCCCTACCGCGACAGATGAGGCCCGAGAAGTAAGAAGAGAGGTTCAGGAGCTCCGAACAATGTTCCACGCCCGAGAAAACTCTCAAGACCTCAGAATACGGCAACCATATCCTGCTGAATGGAGGGATGTTCCCTTTCCGCCAAGATATAAGCCGTTCAATATCAACCCATATGATGGCAAGACTTCAGCAAGTCGATACATCACATACTTTGAGGTCACTACCGACCATCTGCCCCATGATGACGCTATCCTCACGTGGTTATTCATTGGGGCATTGGAAGGAGTCGCCTTCGATTGGTACCGCAATCTGCCAGACAATTGCATCCACTCCTTCGCTGGCTTCAAACGCTTGTTCTTGGAGAGGTTCTATGAGGTAGGATAGGACGTGACGATGTCTACCCTCATGGACGTCGTTCAAGGAGAAAAAGAACTGACGAGAAATTACATTGAGCGGTTTTGTCAAACCGCAATGAAGTTACCATCTGGCAACCCGGACTCTTCTTTGATTGAAATTTGCCAAAAGAGACTACTTCCAACAATTAGTCTCTGGACGGGCAAAAGTCAGTTCAAGGACTGGAAGGCTTTTATCATCAGTGCTACAAGTGCTGAAGAACGATTGAAAAAGGCTCGCCAACTGGGGTTGCATATCTCGGAGGGAGAGAACAAGAGCAAGCGTCCCAACACCAGCAACGACAATGGGGGTAGCCCCTCCAACAATCGGGACAACAAAGGCAAGCAGGCTATGGTAACCGATACAGCCCAGAAGCCCGAGCCACAGCCAGCAGACAAACAATAGCCTCAAATCACTTATTCCTTTGAAGACGGCCACGTCAAGCCTATCTTGGACATGCTTATATAAGGAGATAGGATTCAGCTTCCTCCACCAAGACGGGAGCCTCGGCTGGCTGATCTGAAGAACCCAAAGTTCTGCCATTACCATTGCTACGTCCACCATGCTACACACGACTGCTACCAACTGAAACGGTATATCCAAAACCTCATCGATTCGAACGCCCTGGCCATCGATTTCGAAGAGGTAACCGTGGCAGCCAACATGGTGTCCGTACAATTCGGCAGCTTCCCTCCAACAGAGACTCAGGACGGGGTTATACCTATCCCTCTGGCAACAATGGAGATTGCTAATCTGCCGCCTGCTCGCGATCAAGCCGCTGGTCTAATACCCCTCACCACATCACGAGGGAAAATCATGTGGGTCCATCCGGACCTAGTCCACGAGGTAACTCAGCCCTCTCCACCTTCTAAAAGGAAAAGTGAAAAAGTCAGATCCTGCTGCACTGCCTCGGCGAAAGAAGAGGAAGTCTCGGCCGTCACTACTCGGTCCGAAACACAAGCCCAACCGGTGACCGAAAGCGCGACTGATGATCATCCGCCCACTACAACTGATGCTCCGGGACCGGCTCAGCCTTCGACGACCGACAAGCCTAGGCCGAAGGAGACTCACTTCGACAAGTCCCTCCGGAAGGAGACACCTCAGGGGCTGGAGAGGCCCTACAACTTCGACATCTTAGCACAATTAGCTAATACCCTGGCCAAGTTGTCTTTATATGAACTCCTCAGGCTCTCAAAGGATGTCCGCACGGCTTTAAGTGAGGCGCTCCAAAATGCCGACGCATACTTGGCTCAGGTCAACCTCACGGGAGATAACCAACCTGCAGAGCTCCAAGATAGTGCGTGTACGGGAGCAATGCCCAATATCGTCTTCTCTCCGCAAGATATGCTCATCAAAACTAACCTGCATGATCACCCGCTATACTACACTGGATACATCGGCGACGTAAAGGTGGACCGAATGCGCATTGATCCTGGGTCCTCTATAAGCATCATTCCGAAGGGTCTGCTATATCATCTTCGCATTCCGATGCATCGTCTGACACCTACAAGCACCGCCATTAGCGGTTTCAATTCGGGCAGGAGCTACCCAATAGGGAAGATCCATTTGAAGTGTCAGATCGGCGATCACCAATCAGAAGTCACCTGTTATGTCATAGATGCCGACACTTCTTACAATATCCTTCTGGGGCGGCATTGGATACACGATTACATGATCGTGCCTTCCACGCTACACCAGTGCTTCAAATATGTCGATAAGCACGGCTTCGTGAGGACAGAGTTTGTCGATATCGATCCCTTCAAGGGGGTCGAATCTTATTACTCAGACTCCTGTCTGTACGAAAAATCAAAGAAGCATCTGGTCGAAGAAGATGTGCAAGCTCACAACGAGACGGCTACAGGATCAGAAGAACCTTTAACGATCCACCTTCAGGCTCGCAAACCGGGCAATTCCGTACCTCTTACGGCCACTCTGCGTAAGGACGCAATCAGTCTCTCCGCACAAGAAGAACAAATGAGAATCCGGCTGCCAAGGTCCGGCCAAGTGCCGAGACCCATAACAGGGCCACTTACCATCAGACTACCGAGAGTCGGTCAGCTCCAAACGGAGAAGCCCAATCCCTCCGACAGACCGCTCACAATACGCCTTCCCAAGAAGATTCTTCACTCCGATGCGAGGTCTGACACTTCTAGCGAACCAGCCACCCCTCACCTCACATCAAGTACCAAACTGGGGATTGCTAGTTTACCAACAACTCCACGATCTGCTCCGCCAGTTGAGCCTCTGAAGATCAAGCTGACTAGGTCGTCCTCTCAGTCTTCATTTATACAGGGGGTGGCCGAAGAAGAACCAGAATTGGCCAAGTATGTGGCTGCCCACTCCGATACCCCTTCCACAGATGATGTAATCCCTCTAGAAAAGATACCTTACTTCATCAATAAAGGGTTATCTTTGAACTACACCGAGCTCAATAAGCTATGTACAATGTATGCTATGGAACACGGTATAGGCACTCACCTACATACACAGGTGACAAACGTGTACACCGCCATCCGACTTACTCCAGCAGAAGACACTTACCGAATAGTCAAGGGAGGGGACCACCCGATCATCTTCGGCCGGACAAACAACCCACATCCCCCCGCTATGGAAGAAGTCGACTTCGGGTCAGATGCCGGAAGACTGCCTCTGTATCTCTATAGCCCTCAATCCAAATATCTCATGCAAAAACAGGAATATGATCTAGAGACAACGCCAGGACTGAACTACGGCACTGGACGACGATTACCTTTGAAGACGCCAGCCCCGGCGGGCAAACCACGGAACTACTATAACAAAACCCGATGCGGTTTAGGGTATGTAACGCCTACTACGACCCCTGAAAGCTCAGATGAAGAATGCGACTGGCAGTCACATTCAACCGGATCACCGACTTCTGACTCAGATACCAGCATCGGAGATGTGTTCAGACAAGTCATGTCAGTCAACATGGCATTCACCGACGCTTACGAGGAAGACGAAGACATCCCCGAAATCCTTGAGCTAGAACCATGGGCCCAGCAATTAGACGCGCAATGGGAAAAGTGGTTCGAACTGAGAGAACCTCCTACCGAAGATGAGGTCATACAAGTGGATCTCGACAGCGAATCTTCTCCAAAACCGATCTTTATCAGTAAAAGCCTAACTGACGAAGAACGAGAATCGCTGTTAGTACTCGTCAGAGAATACTTTGATGTGTTCGCCTGGAGCTATGAAGACATGCCGGGATTAAATCCTGACATCGCTCTCCACAAACTCAATATACGGCCAGGTGCAAAGCCAGTCAAGCAGAAACAACGACGCTTCCGCCCAGGTGTCATGGATGCAATCGAAACTGAAGTCAACAAGTTAATAGCCAGCGGCTTCATTCGTGAAGAGCAACATCCTGATTGGGTCGCCAATATAGTACCCGTCCTCAAGAAGAATGGGAAGATTCGAATCTGCATCGACTTTCGCAACCTGAACGAGGCATGCCCCAAAGATGAATTTCCCCTTCCCATCACAGACATCATGATCGACAATACATGCGGCTTCGAACGTATGTCATTCATGGATGGATTCTCGGGGTATAATCAAATCAAGATGTCTCCCGACGACGAAAAGCACACATCATTCCGAACGCCGATTGGTACATACTGCTACACAGTCATGCCATTCGGTCTGAAGAATGCTGGCGCTATATATCAGCGGGCCATGAGTATCATTTTCCGAGAACATTTACGCAAAATAGTAGAATGCTATGTCGACGACATCGCCGTCAAGAGTCGCCATAAGGAAGATCATCTGCAAGACCTGAGAATGGTATTCGACCTGATGAGAGCCCACAACCTGAAGATGAACCCTACGAAATCATTCTTGGGCGTATCCAGCGGAAAATTCTTAGGCTTCATCATCACTGCACGGGGCATCCATGTAGACCCTGAGAAGACGAAGGCAATCATGGAGATGGGTCCCCCGAAAAATCTTCGCGAACTCAGAGGCCTCCAAGGGAGGCTAGCTTACATCAGGAGGTTCATTTCCAACCTCTCCGGACGATGCCGACCGTTCACACATCTCATAAAGAAGGGAGTCTCATTCGTAAGGGACGAGGAATGCCAGCGTGCTTTCGACGACATCAAAGAATATTTGTCGAATCCCCCAGTTCTGGTGGCCCCGGTCCCCGGAAAACTATTTCTGCTCTACGTACGAGCAATGGAACACTCCCTTGGTGCCCTGCTAGCACAGAATAACGATGCAGGCCACGAGCAGGCCATATATTATCTCAGCCGGATGATGATCGGGCCAGAACATCGATACACCGCCGTAGAGAAGGAGTGTCTCGCTCTGGTATTCGCTATTCAAAAGACGCGGCACTATGTCACAGGACAAACCATACATGTGATCTCGCGAGTCAACCCCCTCAGAGTCCCCATGACTAAACCAGGGGCCCTCAGCTCTCGCCTCGCCACATGGGCAATATTACTGTCCCCCTATCATATGATCTTCGTCCTGTAAAAGGCTGTTAAGGGTCAAGCCCTAGCAAACTTTTTGGCAGCCCACCCAGGATCGGAGTCATCCAGAATCTATGAAGAGAGCCCAGACGAGGTCGTCGTTTCGAATACAGCCACCCACGATAACATATGGCGAATGTTCTTCGATGGCGCCTCAAGGACCGGACCCAAGGGAAACATCGTCGTCGGGGTCGGAGTGGTATTAATTTCTCCTACTGGGCTGGTGATCAATCGCGCCTACTCCCTCACGGAACCCTGCTCCAACAATGTGGCCGAATATAATGCTCTGGTCATTGGCCTCCAACTTGCAAAAGAGCTGGGGGTAGAATACCTTGAAGCATACGGCGACTCCCAACTAATCGTCAATCAGATCAGGGGCTCATACGAGGTTCGCCATGAAGACATGATCCCCTACCATCAAATTGTGATCAAAATTATCTCATCATTCCAGGGATTCTTCATCGAGCACGTCCCCAGACTCCAAAATATCGAAGATGATGCCCTAGCAGGCCTGGCTGCTTCCCTAGCAGTGCCAAATCACTCTCATTATTCGGTCGATGTAATCGGCCATGAGCTGGTCTGCCCCAAGAACAACGTTCAAGCCATGGCGAGTTATTCTGCTCAGATGATCGACGAAGCGCCAGACTGGAGACAACCATTCATAGACTTCGTGGTCTACGACATCCTGCCCGAGAACCCGAAGGAGGCTACTTCTATCAGACGGCGTTCTCTCAGGTTCTTCTACGATACAGAGACGAAAATGCTGTATCGTCGCTCCTACGACGGATTACTACTTTGGTGCTTGTCGAACGCAGAAGCCAAAGAAGCCGTACGAGAGGCTCATGACGGTGTCTGCGGAGCCCATCAGCATGGCCCTAAGCTGCAAGATCGCCTTCGCCGGATGGGCTACTACTGGCCCACGATGGTGGCTGATGCAATAGATTATGCCCGAAAATGCAAGGCATGCCAAGTCCACACAGCCTTTATTCACCAACCATCCGAATTTCTACATCCGACAGTAGCGTCCTGGCCATTCGAAGCATGGGAAATGGATATCATTGGTCCAATCACCCCACCTTCCTCCCGAGGACATCGCTTCATACTTGCGATCACTGATTATTTCTCCAAATGGGCGGAAGCTGTCCCACTCGCAGAAGTTAAAACTTCAAACGTGATCAGCTTCCTTAAGCATCACGTTATCTACCGCTTCGGACTACCACGAAGAATCATCCATGATAATGGTCCACAGTTTATAAGCCATGCATTCTACCGATTCTGCGATAAGCACCGCATTCAGAATGTCGCTTCGACACCATACAACCCGGCAGCAAACGGGTTGGCAGAGGCATTCAACAAAACAATCATCAAGCTCCTCAAGAAGTTTGTCTCCTCCAACAAACGCGACTGGAACGAAAAGCTTGGCGAGTGCCTATGGGCTTATCGTACCACGGTTCGAACAGCCACCGGGAATACACCATTCTCTCTGGTGTACGGGAGCGAAGCAGTCCTCCCTTTGGAGACTTAGATCCCCTCACTCCGCGTCGCCCTCACTTATCAATTGACGACGGATGATAACTACCAATAACGACTACAAGAGTTGGAGGTTTTAGATGAAAAGCACCTCCTAGCTCAACAAAGGATCGAGCTATACCAAGCACGCATCTCCGGAGCCTTCAACAAGAAAGTTAAAATCAGAACATTCCAAGTGGGTGATCTTGTTCTGGCAGTCCGGAGGCCGATGGTCATGACTCACAAGACCACCGGTAAGTTCCAGCCAAAATGGGAAGGTCCATTTGTCATCGAGACCGTGTTCTCCAACGGCGCCTACCGCCTCGCTAAGCAGAACGGAGATTTGCTCATGTTGCCCGTCAACGATTATCGAGTCATGTACCCCTTTAGTACCACTGAACTCTCATCCACCCTATTTCAAATCATCAAGTCATGTACCCTTTAGTACCACTGAACCCACCACATTTCAGATTATCGAGCCATGCACCCGCTGGTGCCGCTGAACTCTCACTCCCTCAATAGTCCAAATTACCAAGTTATGTACCAGCCGGTGCCTCTGAACTTATATTCCGGTCACTCTTTCAGATAGTAAGTCATGTATAATCATACCGCTGAACTTTCTTCCTGGCAGAGATCCTCCCTCAAGATTCACTACCCGCACTCCCAGTGCACAAAAAGGGTAGTCGATCCACCAATTTCCGAAACGACCATGTCCTCATTACCTCTGAGTCGTCTTCACTTCCACCAAAAATAAACCGCCCCCTCGCATAGAACTTCCACGTTCTCCTACTTCTGAGTCGTTCTATGTACCCAATCTTCATTGAGCCCACTCCTGCCATGTCCTCACTACCTCTGAGTGGGAAGGCTCCATCGAAGAAATCGTCATATTTGCCATGTCCACATTACCTCTGAGCAAGTATGTCGATCCTCTTTTAACCTATTATCTGTACCCACAACCGGAGTACGACAAGGATAATAGGTCCACAAATGTCCCCTGTTGACCACAAATGTCCTCTGTTGACCACAAATGTCCTCTGTTGACCACAAATGTCCTCTGTTGACCACAAATAGCTTTCGTAAAGTCTCCCCTGCCATGTTCTTATTACCGCTGAGCAGGAAGATTTCACGATAAAACCTTCACGTTTGCCATGTCATCATAACCTCTGAGCAAATGTGATTGGTTTCCTTTCATCCCATTATCCGTATCCTGAACCAGGGTACGCCAAGGATAATAGGCCCACAAATATCCTTTGCTAAGCTTCTTAGCATAAATCTACCATCTTACCATGTCCCGGGAGCCCTGCTGCTCTACGGTATTCCTTTTCCTAACACCAAGAACACCCATGACTACTTTGCCATGGTTGCTCCAAACATCCTATCTAAACTGTTATCCGTACCTAAAACCAAGGTACGCCTAGGGTAACAGGTCCACAAATAAATCCCCCAGCAAGTCCAAATTCCATAAACACCGCAAGTGCAAGAAAGAAAAGATGAGTTGAAACATGCTCGTTTATTCAAAAATCAAAAGGCTACATCAGCAGGGATCACACCCCCTTGCAAAAAAATTAAAAAAAAAAAGAAGAAGAAGAAGACAGAAAGTCGATCACTGCTCTGGAACACATAATGCCGTAAGACGGTCCTTTATCAAGGCAATCGACCGCTCAAGCTTCTGTCTGGCTCGGCGCTTCGCTTCCTGATTCAACACCGCCGCATCCTCCAGATGAGCATGGGCTCGCCAGTTATCCTCAAACTTCTTGAAGGCCCGCTCCAGGTTGACAGAGGATCGGGAAATCCTCTCGGCCTCTCGAGCAATCAACTCTTGTTCTGCACGAGCAGCCTCCCGCTCTGACTCTAAGAAGGCCAACTCCTTCTGGAGTGCGAGAATTCGCTCCTTCGTATCAGCTACTCCACGAGAGGCAGATTCTTCCTGGGCTCTACAAGCCTGACTCCGATGACCTAGTCGGTCATAAGAGACGGAGAACTTGTCAAGGTCCTCCTGCACAGCCGGTCCGGCAGTTTCCCGAGCGAGCTTAATCCTGTCCCTAGCAGCGACCAGGAAGCTCCGCTCCCGTTCAGTCGCGACGGGCAAGCCAGCCTGCCGCACTGCCAGCAGTTGGGTCACAAGCTGATCAGCCTCTGTCAACCTAGGCTCCAGGAGCGCTGCTAACCCCGGCCCGCCAGGAAGACCCTTCAGAGTGTCAATTTGGCCCCGAGCTCCCCGTAGAGACAGAGAAAAAGGAACCCCCCATTCCACGGCAGCGTTTACACCCCTCCCTAAGTGGCGATAGAAGCTGTCGACCACATCCTGCGTCACCTCGCTCAGAGCCTCCGAGGAAACCGGTGTCAACGGGAGTGTGGCTGGTAGCACGGAAGAAGACGCGACGGAATCTGCCGCTCCTGCCACAAGAGAAAGCAACTCCGCATAGAAGGACGCTTGAACATCTGTCAATTTCTCTTCAGCGGCCCGCAGAATTTGGATGCTCGGCAGGGTCGAGAAGTCAATCTCCGGAGCCGTATAAGCAGCCGAAGACGAGGCCGGGGCCAGCACCAACTCCATCCTCATCTGCCCAGAGCTGGCAGAATGTCCCTCAACATGCGATGACGAAGGGGAGGAAACGCTCCTTTCCCCCTGATCACGGTGGACCGGGCCTTCCCCAAGAACATCAGCGGCAGGAGATAAAGGGTCAGGACCTACACGGCCAAGGCAACCATGAATCGACTTGACCCGAAGGATATGCTGATAGAGCAAATAAGCCCCCTCGGTGGTCAATATGTGGCTCAGCTTACCAGTGGAGGAATGTGGAGGCTGAGGTTCGCCTACAGCCATCACAACCTCTTCACCAACAGCCTCCGAGTCAGGAATAAAAGACTCATCCGCCCTTGCATCCTCGGGAGGGGATGCACCGAGGATGGCGTCATCTTGCTGAAGTCCGGAAATCTCGGAGACGGGCCCAAGGAAACTTTCGTCACCCCGGGCTGGGGCCTCAGCAGCTTGGGAGTCCTTAGCCGCCGCTGAGAGAGCCCCCGCAGAGAGGACCGCGGCACACATGTCGCTAATCAAAGCGGCAAGGGCCGGATCAACTACTGAGGCAGCAGATGGTTCAGGAGAGCCTGGTTCGTCAGACGCCTACAAAGAAAAATGATCAAGTCATATCCCCGAGAGGAAAGAAAGCTACAACAAAGATATAACTCCGACTTGGACTTACCTCCGGAACATCGTCTGCACCTTCACCCTTATCAGTAATAGGTGTCCCACGAGACCTAACAGCAGCTCTCTTCACGGAAAAGGTCGCTCTACTGTCAGGAGATTCGTATCTGACCCGTTTACGCGATGGACCAGATACAGCTGAAGGGTGTTCTTCTCTCACTGCTCCCTCTTGTGTAGTAAGCGGCGGATCTTCCGCCGGTTCATCAAGTGGGGGAAGCGGTTGATCTGTCACTTCTTCATCCCCACCAGAAAGGAAGTCTTCGCTATCATCCTCCTCCTCAGCCGACTCGGAAGGTTCTGATTCAGGAAGAGGAATCTGGAGCGCTAGTTGCTTTCTAGCCTTAGCCCCCTTAGGCTTCTCCTCTAAACCAGTACCTACGATGAAGCTGGTACTCGGATCGAAGTTAACAGGAGGCTTGTTCGCCATAACGTGATACAAAGCGGCCACGTACAGAATTTCCCTCGGCGTCTTGGCATCGGGAACCGAGAAGCTGGCCCGAGTATGATAAGCGTCATAATAATTCCACGTTTGGACGCCGTCAAGAACGCTACCTTCAAAACCCAAACAAGGGTTGGGACAATCAAGGAACAACTGGCTATAACCAAATTGACGGGAAAACCTACTGGGTAGGTAAGGCTCCAAGTACACATTATCCCGGTTGCGATAAACCAGATGCGCGGGGCGGATATTGCGCAACCAAGCAAGCATATCCGGAGACAGAAAATGAGAAGGTCCAGTACCGTCAAGGTGTACCTTCCTCACTTCCTCATCAGAAAAAGCAGGAACAGACACAAAGAGATCACACCCATCCACTCTCGCCAACGCCCTCCGACAAGCTGGCATAGTGTTGCATTCCCAAGACCGGTGATGGCATTTGAAGAGAAAAGCATCCTCGACCGTAGCATCTTCCGCTATCCCAGGTCCCAGCAAAGACTTATAGTGCATCGCCAACCACCCCATCAGGTAGTGAAAGGGCAGTTCTACGCGCTCAAAATCCAAAGTCTTCTTCCGAGCAATAACCTTGGACGAGAATGTCCGCAGACCATGATGTATGCTGCATACCATAGCAGGAAGGAGGGCCAGCCTAACTCCGAAAACTAGCTTAACGGCAGGGAGGATGAAATGACGACCAATCCTCTCGATAGAGCCCGCTCCACCTGAGACTACGCAGTTCCGTAGCCATATCATCAAAAATCCAGCCAGAAGTGCCTTCTCCGACAGTTGTATGGTCCCGTAGTGAAAATAACTAAGAGAGTCAGCTTGACTCCCGAATATATCACTCTTGGATCGCGACTTTTTGACATTGGACATCAGATCCCTTACCTCTGCATGCGTTCGAGGGGTTCGGGGAGTAACTTCACCAGAAGGATCAACCCTAAAGAGATAATTAATCCAGGATGTGGTATGGGGAGCGGTCCCCTCAGAGCTATCCGTCGTTTTTATAGCCATTTGATGACAAGCACTATGGTGGCACAACAACTCCCGATACACCGCAACAAAACCCGGGAGTTGCCTGTCCAAGGCCTCGAACTCCTCATTCGACGGGGTATACACCTCGAAAGGCTCATTCCCCCATAGAAGTTTAGAGACAGTATACATCTCGTGAAGAGCAAGCCCCAGTTCCCCTACTGGTGTAAAGAATGTCCCCGTTCGCTGGCTGTACATCTCCAAGAGCGCTACGAATAGTGGTTTATTAATGGGAAGCCCGTGACAAGTGCCCCGAATGGCATGGTAAAGCCCCACCTCCCACAAGAATGCTCCATAAGTCTGTAGAACCCAAGCAGTCAACTGGGCCCATGTAGAGGTGGGGTTTATCCAGTTCGGCAGTGCCAGCCTACCAACAGGATAAGACTTTTTGCGAACCAGCCGATTCAGGAAAGTATCAGCTTGAGTAAGTGTGAAATTGGGACCGTATACATTCATAAAAGAGCCCGGGGCCAGACCCATCATATACCGGAGGACGGAATCCTTACTTGCATACGCTGACTTCATATTCGGATTATAATGGATGTTGCCCATCAACATCCCTGATTGAGTGGGAGTTAGGTTACACACCATCTTCCGGTCCAGCAACACCATATTGAACCATGACAAAGGATAATGACGTTCCATGAGAGGAATATGGATTGCCACCCCATCCAAAGAAAAATCCCAGTTCTCAGAAATCTCTAAGACCCGAGGATTCTTGATGGTTAAAGCATCACCAAAAAGGAACAAAGGTTTCAGGTATTTTCCATCCAGCTTTCCAGTATTCATCATGGAACGGAGGTAATGAAGGGTTTGATTCTCAATAGCCTTCAACCTCTCCGAAGGCTCATCAGTAGGGAACTGATTCGATACATGCCTAATAAAGTCGTCAAGACGCACGCCCAGGGCGAATTGATTCGAACCCACTATAAGCTCCCCAGCAGGATTTACGGGCAAGTTCACTGGAAAAATACGAAAGAAACGAGGTTAGAAGGTAGTCAAAAAATAGAAACATTGGAAAGTTCATCTGAGCCTATGCGGCTCGGCTCGTTACAGCTTCATGCGGCTCAGCATTAGATACGTATATGCGGTTCAGTGCATCATAGCCTCATGCGGCTCCGAGTTAGCCGAGTTCATACAACTCAAGTCCAGATGAACTTATAGATCCATGCGGTTCAAGTTAAGCACGCCTACAGAGTCAGATTCATGCGAGCTGACGTGAGCAGACGAATTTCTGCGGTTCAAAAAAAGTGAACAACGCTTATGCGGCCCAAATCAAAAACACGTATACAAACTCAGATCGGGTATAAACAAGTTCATGCGGCCCCATAAGACGAAGGGCTCATGCAGTTCCATCCATAAAGTCCCGTATACGTGGCTTGTGCATAAAGTATGCAGCAGAGCCATGGCGACAGTTAGGGTTTTCAGACGATCTCTTACCAGCGATAGACGGGTGGACATCGGGATGGATGGAGTGCACAATGACCGGCGGAGGGGCGACCACGTTCGCCGCTGCAGTCGCCGTAGAAGCAACTGCCTTACCCTTAGCGGCCTTCGATGCTGCAGCTTTCTTGGGAGCCATTGTCGGTTGCTAAAGGAAGAAGACGAAGAGCAAAGACGGCAAAGAGAGAATCAGAGCAAAGAGAGAAGGTAAAGAAAAGCCCCAAGAGGCTTAAAGACTCCTATTTATAGGCAAAAGAGACTCACGAAACGAACAGACGTCTCGGAGTATGCCTCGGATTACGCGCCGCCCCCAAAGAATAAAAGCGAAACGCTTCGGTCAAGGCAAAACCGACTCTTGGGATCCTCCTCCAAAAGGCGGTGTTAAATCAAATCAAAGGCACTTAATGAAGATTTGCACACGTGTTCAAGACACGTGGCAACAAGTTTATGCGGCCATATGAATTTATGCGGCTAAGGCACTTATGCGGCTAGGAAGCTCAAGCAGACAGAAAAATCCTATGCGGCATGAACGGGGCCATGCTTCTTGTTCAAAGTATTTCAATTTTTACAAAATTGAAAACTTTGAAGGGGGTCCTGTAGAAGCATGGAAAATATTAGAATAATGATCCATGCGGCTCTGAGTAAGAAGCTTATGCGGCCCACCCAGGAGCGGCCCTATGCGGTTCAAAGAAGACTCACAAATCGCATGCGGCTCGGGAGCGTATGCGGTTCAGCAAGGCATATGCGGCTCGATGGACGCCATATGTGATCTTTCCCTACAGCTGGTCGTTTGAGGAGTGGCCTCATTTATTGTTACAGCATGATTCACTGTGACGGCCCTGACATAAAGTTTCATAATGGCCTTGCCATAATGACTGACTCTTCGGGAAAAGAAGAAAATCTCTGACCAAATCCGTCAGAAGTCCCAGATTGCCACGTGGTAATCAGTCATATACGGCTCCCTGAGAACCCGTTCCATGCGGTTCGATACAACGCTAGCTCATGCGGCTCCCTAGGAATACATTCCCTGCGGCCCAATACAACACCAGCTCATGCGACTCACAAAGATTATGCATATGCGGCTCGATGAAGCATCGTCCTATGTGGCTTACAAAGAGTATCTCTCTGCGGTTCGAGGATCGTCAATCCTATACGGCTCTGACAGGACTCACAATTAAGACACGTGGCATGGGATCAATAAGAGATTTAACCGAATCTCAACAAATATATTTGACATCATCGTCATAATTACTGAGATCAGGGCATATCATTTATCATCAAGCTAATGGGACACGTGGCGAGCAATCAGACATTGGCATAATCAATCACGAGGATTTAAAGCAGCTAGCATTAATTGCTCATAAGATACGATGCTATCCGCGTTAATGGCCAAGATTCACTGTAATCAGGATCAAGGGTTCAGATAGAATGAAGGAGCGCCGACATTTCAAACAGATAATCATTAGCAAACCCTAATGATCACCCCCCCACTCTTATAAATAGCCAGCATCATTCCCTTGAGAAAAAAAAAGAGAGAGGAGAGGTCGGCAACAAAAGAATAAAAAAAAATAAGAGGAGAGAGATCTACACAGAGAGAGCTCCCCCTTTCTTCTTGATAATCACAGAGAGAGAGAAGCCAGAAGAGCAATCCGAGGAGAGCAAAAAGAGCGTTTCTTCATCAACGTCGAGTAGATCTTCCCCGAGCCAAGGCTACATACTGATCGTCCAAGGAGTAAGACAGAGCGGCCGTCGCTTTCCCGAGCCTCTATCGTCACCCCCCAGAATCAAAAATAAACAATCGTACTTAGTCTGCTGTACCTAGGTTTTCGTCCCTAGGCTTTCTTTGTACGAGCGAGTTTGTATTGTGAGTCTAAGTTCAGTCCTCCGATAATTGTTCTATTCTTTTACAATCAATGGCAAACAGTAAGCTTAGAAGAGAAGAGATGAAAGTGAATGAGTGATTTGAAATAATCAAAATTCTTCTCTATTTATAGTTTTTTCAAAGGCAGAACTCTGGCAGAATTCGGGTAGAACACTATATAAAAATCCGTAACTGAAGGGAGATCAAGTTTTTCAAATGTTCGAAAATCAAAAGGTTACTAACCGAACTCTGGTCGAACTCGGGCCGAGTTCTGTCAGGGTTGGTCAGGGTCTTTCAAAAGTTATTTTTGGGCTTTCTAAAATCCTTCAGAAGCTTTTGTAAATAAGGGATATTTTTCATAAACATAGGACATTTTTAAAAATGAGTTTGCATAGCCTATTTGCTAGTACGACACGGTGTACAATGTATTCCTAGACTCAATAAAAGTAAAAATTATATTGCATAAAGAAATACAAACTCGAGTGACAACTATAGCTTCGGTCTTGAACTGAATAGATATTCGATCTTGATCAGTGTCCAAGTGTCCAAAACGTCTTGAGTAAATATCTGAGTAGCTCTGTATATCGAGACAGAGTTTAATCAATTATTAAAATATGGTTTGACCATAACCAATGGGCAAACAGTACATACTGTTGTTTACATGGACACATATTACCACAGTGTAGAATTTGAAAATTAGCTAATAATAATCTATATGCATGGCTACCAAAAACTAACTGTTCAGGACCCTCAAAGATCTATGTACCGAAGGTTACATCTATTTGTGGTGTAGGTGAACCTTTCTTTACCAACTAAAAGCAAATGGATTCTCGATAGTAGGTGCTCGCGACATATGACAGGAGATGCTAATCTATTCGCAACACTATCGATGGAAAGGAAAGGACATGTATCCTTCGGCAACAATCTGAAAGGTTATATTATAGGTAATGGTACTATTGGTAATCCTCCTTCTCCCGTCATTAAGGATGTCTGTTTAGTGACCGACTTAAAGCATAACTTGCTCAGCATTAGTCATCTTGCTGATCATGGATATGATATTAACTTCGAAAAAACTAAATGCTTTATCTATGATAGATCATCTGGAGACATCATTTTTGAAGGGATAAGAGAAGATAACATATACATTTTCTATTTTTCTAGAGATAATAACAGTGCAGGAAGATACCTCTACACCCACAAAGATGAAAGGCTATTATGGCACCAGCGTCTTGGTCATGCTAACATGGACACCATATCCAGACTATCTACCAAGAAGCTAGTAAGAGGAGTGCCTGACATCACATTCAAAAAGGACATGGTATGTGCCGAATATGAAAAGGATAAAACTACCAAATCTTCTTTTAAATCTATCAACTATAAGTACCACTCGACCTTTGTAATTGTTTCACATGGACTTATTTGGACCTAGTAGAGTAGCCAGTCTTGGTAGAAAACTCTATGCTTTTGTTATTGTAGACGATTTTTCTAGATTTACATGGATTTTCTTTCTTACAAACAAAAGTGATACTATTTCTATTTTTAAAGTACTTTCTGAAAAGGTTTAAAATAAAAGAGGCTACATGATTACTCGAATCCGAAGTGATCATGGTGGCGAATTCGAAAATTTTGATTTTGAAAAGTTTTGTAAGTCAAATGGTGTTGATCATGAATTTTTTTGCCCTAGAACTCCTCAACAAAATGGTGTCGTGGAGCGGAAGAATAGAACTCTTGGCGATATGGCCAGAGTCATGTTGAATTAATTTTCTCTTCCGAAATATTTTTGGGCAGAAGCTGTTAGTACAGCATGCCATGTTTTGAATAGGGTGTTGATTCGACCTTTCGAAGAAAACTCCCTATGAACTTTGGTTTGGTAGGACACCTAATATTTCTTATTTTCGAGTGTCTGGTTGTCGCTGTCTTATCCTAAATACCAAAGACAACTTAGGCAAGTTTGATGCCAAAGCTGACGAAGGTATTCTTCTTGGATATGCTGCCAAGAGCAAAGGATATAGAGTGTTCAACAAACGCTCTATGATTGTTAAAGAGTCTACTAATGTCACATTTGATGAGAGTAATAGTACAACTGCTATCCCCGATGACGACGTTGACGCTCACATTGAACCGTCAACTTCTACACCTGTGGATACATCACCCGGAACCAGTTCTCTGGAGGGCTTACCAAAAAAGTTCCAATTCACACCTTCACATCCAAAAAACTTGGTAATAGGTAGGGTATCAAAAGAGGTAACTACTCGATCTTCTTTAAGAGACTCTATAGCTAGCACTGTATTCATTTCTCAGATAGAACCCAAAAATGTTTTAAAAGATTTTAATGATGAATTTTGGATATTTGCAATGCAAGAAGGGCTCAACCAATTCGAAAGGAGTCAGGTTTGGGAACTTGTTCCTAAACCTGTTGACTATTCAATCATTGGTACTAAATGGATTTTTCGTAACAAAGTTAATGAGGACGGTTTAGTCACTCGCAACAAGGCTTGTCTCGTAGCTCAAGGATATAACCAAGAGGAAGGTATCGACTACGATGAGATGTATGCTCCTGTTGCACGACTTGAATCTATTCGGATGCTTTGTGCATTTGTAAATTTCTAAAATTTCAAACTTTTTCAAATGGATGTGAAAAGTGCTTTTCTAAATGCCTTTATTATATAAGAGGTTTTTGAAAAACAACCGTCTGGTTTTAAAAATCATAAATTTTTTGACCATGTTTTTAAACTTAAGAAAGCGCTCTATGGCCTCAAACAAGCTCCCAGAGCCTGGTATGAACATCTTAGCACGTTCTTACTAGATAAAGGTTTTTCAAAAGAAAAAATTGACATGACACTTTTCATAAAATCTCTTGATGACACCATTCTGTTAGTTCAAATTTATGTAGATGATATCATATTTGGGTCTACTAATGAGGGTCTATGCAAAGAATTTGCCAAGTGTATACAGAACGAGTATGAGATGAGCATGATGGGGGAGCTCAACTACTTTCTTGGACTGTAAGTCAAATAATACTCGCTAAACGTCTTCATCAGTCAATCGAAGTATACAAAAGACATGCTGAAAAAGTTTGATCTTGACAACATCAAACCTATCAGTATTCCTATGGCTAGTACAACAAAGTTGGAACCAGATAAAAGCGGCAAACCTATTGATCAACGTAAGTATCGAGGTATGATTGGTAGTCTATTATGTTTAACTGCTAGTCGTCCCGATATCATATTTAGTGCTTGCCTATGTGCTAGATATCAAGCTAACCATAAGGAATCACACATGACCGCGGTTAAGCGTATCTTTAGATATCTTAAAGGAACTATTATGGTGGGCTTGTGGTATCCCAAAACCACTACCTTGGACTAAATGGGATATTCCGATGCAGATTTTGCGGGATGCAAAATCGACCATAAGAGTACCAGCGGCATGTATTATTTGTTAGGAAAGGCTTTAGTCTCATGGTTTAGCAAGAAACAGAATTCAGTAGCACTATCCACAACAGAAGCGGAATATATCGCAGCTAGTAGTTATTGTGCTAAGATTCTATGGATGAAGCAAACTTGAAGACTATAACTTACTATTCAAGCACATACCTATTTTTTGTGATAACACTAGGGAATCAATTTGACCAAAAATCTAGTATGTCACTCACGCATAAAGCATATAGAGATTAGACATCATTTTTGTGTGATCATCAACTGCATGGTACCATCAACTTAGAATTCATTGACACTGAACATCAGCTAGCAGATTTTTTTACAAAACCACTAGCCGAAGAGCGCTTCAATTTTCTTCGTCGAGAGTTAGGAATTTTGGATAAAACTATTGTACCTGCATAAATAACGGTTATAACATACATCATTCATGGTGACATTGCTTTTGGTACAAGACGAAAGGGCCCTTCTGACAATAAGTCGTAAAAGCCTAAGCGATACGGTGCACTAGTCTTCGGACTACCGCTAGCTGGGATCCGTCCCCTACAGCTAACCTGAGGCAGATCAACTATGATGATAAGTGTTTTAACAATAATTTATTGTAGAAGCATAAAAAATCTCAGGTGATGACATCCCTTCGCCACAGAGCAGATGATACAAAGGGTCAGCCCAAGTGCAAAAAAGACAAAACTGAGTATATGAAAAGAATTCCCTTATGTGTCATGTCTACCAAAGTCTAGTACAGACGCATCGAGACTACACAAAAAAGACTAATTATGTTCGTCTACAAAGGATCTTGTACAGATTCGACAGAGCCTAGAGGGGTCTACAAGGGATTCGGTCTTCGTCAAAGTGCAGCCCTTCTTCTTGATGCCAGAAGATTGACCTCCGTCGAGGCGTATTCTGATCTTTTTATGGACGCAGTCTCCCAGAAGCATATCAGGCACTCGTCCAAAGTAAGCAACTTCCTAAAGCAGTCAGTGGCCCGAGCCTTCAAAGAGCACAGCAGGTCGCGAAGCCCTGAGTCGGAAGGACATAGCACAAACCTGTGGCTCTTCGGGTTGGCTATTCACCCATGATCTAGGTCGCTAGGACCTTGAAGATCCACCAGACGTCGCCTAGAGTTGAACTCCCTAAGGAGGACATTTACATACTTCTTAAGGGCAGCGATGGCTCCTTCTACACATAGTTCTTCTATAAGAACATGGCTCCTATGAATGAGAAAAGCCTCAAACAACAGCCAACTTATACCTGGCCGATCGTCGCTCGAAGTTAAGTTTGGATCTCATATGGTAGTGAAGGATGCCAAGAAGAAGATATCAACTCTTCAGAGGAGAAGTTCCCCTTTTATAGGACCAAAAATGGCCCAAAGTACACCCTACATGGCAGACGGCCAGAATTCCCGCATTAATGGGATGAACCTATGACTCAGCGCGATGATTGTCAGTCTTAGATCTTTGGAATTCCCTATATTACGGTGGCAATTAAGTGAGAAGTTCTTAAAGAGCGGGTATTTATTGCTCTTTAGTTCAGAAGCCAAAGCCTTCAAGCCAGAGGCGCAGCTACTCGCCTGCGCCAACCTCAGAAGCAAGATGGTGGTAGGCCCCATCCTTTCCTTTGCTTAAGAAACCAATGTCTTCACTCCAGAGGCGCGGCTACCTGCCTGCGCTAACCCCAGACATACAAGGGTGTTATACCCTTTCCTCAAAAGCCAACGCCTTCAAAGTTCAGTGGCGCAGCTACTTACATGCGTCCCCATGAGGCACATAATGGTGATATGCTCACACCATCTCCATTCCCATGGTACAGTCATCTGCTCCGATCTAGAAGCTTAAGTCACTTCTCTAAAAGAGACTTGGGAACTTCCACTACAACCAATACAAGTAAGCATGTCGCTCTAAAAGCACAGTAACCTCGCCAACCTGAAGCACAAGCCTACTCGTCGCCTACAATATAGTGACTCTGTTTCTCCTAAACAGAGCTTTATCGTTGCTCTAAATGCACAAAAGTCTCGTCGTCATTCGAAGCCAAGTCCAGTCATCGCCTGAAAGCACAGATGCTCCATCATCTCCAGAAGCACGGTCTACTCGTTGCCTCATATGCACAACAGTACTTAGTCTCCACCAGAGGCACAAAAAGCATTGGTCCACCCCAATTGGTTTATTTAAACCACCTCTTGCAGAAAAGATTGGGATTAAATCATGATTGATATCATATCAGATTGATTTAAATATTAGACGAGGATCAATTATACTCCAAATCTAGGATAAAATCCTAAGATTTACTCAGCTGTATCCGAGCAAGCAAATTGGTATGCGCCACATGTCACCTTGTTCGGTTACGTTGATAACCACCAGAGATCTCGATTGAGGGGAATCTCGATGTCCGCCACGTGTCAATGCCGCAGAAGCATGTACCGTACAACGACGACGACAGATCCTTTCATATCCCAGAAACCCTAATGTATATCGCAAATGTGCTCGATTCTCTATAAATAGAAGGAGTTCTCCTTCAACTTAAAGGGAGAACCTTCATCTAAGAAGAAACAATCCACCAACCAACCAACATAAGAACAACCACCTCTAAGGGATCTTCTCCTCCACACAGCCTCTTGATTGGTGACCCCAGAGTTTCATCAAAGGCGCCAGAGAGCCAGAGCAAGGTTGATTCGTCGTCAGATGGTCAATGGCGTAAAGGAGCCGTTATAGTGCTCAATCTCCACTGTCATACTTTTTTAGAAACCTCTTCTCCCTGTACTTAGAATATCCTATTTAGGACTTCCTTCTTTGTATACAGATACCTTATATGTTCAATAAAATAAAAAGTTCGTTCAACTTTCTGTTATATTGAACAAAATGGCGACTCTGCTGGGGACTACCTTCTCCTCCAACAAGAAGCCAGTGACGCAATCTGATGACAACTTGATGGAATGTTCCCAAGATATGTTGGTCGTATGCTTTGACCATCAAGCTTTTAATGATCTCCTCTCTGATAAAAAGTCGAAGACTTCAAAAGGGTTCGTACAATCGAAGAAGACTCGACGTGTCTGGAGGACTAAGGCAGCTGCAACTAGCAGCACGATGGCAGAAACAATGTCTGAGGACCCCCTCAATGTCGAAGCCACGGAGAAGACTTCTGCTACTACAGCCTTATCCTCTTGCCCGATTCCCGTCCTGGAAAAGTATAACGAGAAAGACGGTGGTTCTATGGTTGATCTGACGAAGACACGACGCCAAAGGAAGCGCACACCGGTCCAACCCCTCATGATGGGAGCATTGTCGGTAAAAAGATCTGTCTTTGACAGAATCGCGTTCCTTTCAGGCGAGCCTTCGCCAGACTTTGAATACTACTCACCTGCTGGGGGTAGTAGGAAGAGATTCTAGGTGGTTTTTGCTTCATGTAATAAGCGTACGACACCTATGGCAGACCAGAGGCCTGTGTTGATAGTTGCACGTGCGACCGACGGAAGGCTATACAAGACTGGCCCTCGTGCTCCAACGCCTCGACTAGTCGAACCCTCTTTCCACCTGAGTACTCCTGTACGAGAGTCAAGCCAGGGGGTACGTCCTACGGAGAAGGAGCCACGCGAGCAGTGTTCTCGCAGAAGCGATAGGAGGCTTCCCCTCCAGACCCGCTCTGACCGTACTTGTGTGCAGCTTTCCTGTACGTAAAATGGGGGTGCCATGGAGGAAGATTTGACCCTCTCCCAAGCGGAAGAAAAATTGTGGCGCAAAGCATGCCTAAATCAAGACACTCTTGCACCAGATTACCATCAACTACTGCTGCCAGCAGACGGCCGTACCATCATCTAGCCAGTGTTTCGTCTTTCAGATACTTTAATCCACGTCAACCGTACGCCAGAGGCTCAATAAGGGTCGGTGAGCATAGAGAAGATGAACCCCGCATCGTCATACGCTATGCGGCGCTGGGTTCTAGAGCTTTCAAGAAGCCCTCCCAGAATCCTTTCGTATCGGTCGCTAAACCGAAGAGAAGGCCGGAGAGTAGCAAAGCCAAGGTACCCAATGCAGGTGTGTTCCAAGGCACCTTTTCTAGATCTGTATTGGGTGCCATGCCGAATACTGGGGGTAGTTAGCCTCCTACCATGCATGACAATCCTGTGTTTCGATCTGAGGAGGAGCAATACGACACAGATGCCTCCATCGGCACAGCCAGTCACCAGACTAGGGGTAGCAACCGTGCTGAGTCTGAGGAAGATAACAATCTTATGGTATATCCTCAAGATGGCAAGGTTCAGGCGTCTGAGCCGTAGAGCAAAGGATTCATAGCTCCCTCGACTCATCCTCACACTTGGTCCATGTTCATGGCCGATGGCAACGAGGAAGATAACAACGAAGACTATGTCCTCAGTCATAATCGACCTTAAGGGCAATATGACCCCCGCTGCCTCTATACCTGAGTTTGATTCACCAACAAATGGCAGATCCAGTAGGCTGCCGGCCGTCCACCAGGCAGGACCCTCCTCGTCTACTCTATCGACTACAGGTTCTGTAAAGCCAACCGAGATACAGTAGGCCATCAAGGAGCTGTATGCTCGTCATGATGCCAAGGAGAAGCAAGCAGCACTCCGAAAGATGGGTATCCGGCAACCATATCCCGTCGAGTGGGACAACGTCGTCTACCCTACCAAATACAATCCGCAGACGCTTACACCCTACGAAGGGAAGGGGTCTCCTCGACAATACTTGAGGTACTTTGCCTCGGTAACTGGGCACCTACCAAACGATGACGCCCTCCTATCCAACATATTCATAGGAGCCCTACAGGTGGTAGCCTATGAATGGTTCTGCAGTCTTTCGAACGATTGTATCTCATCATTTGAAGACCTGAAGACTCTGTTCGTGGACCGATTCTACGAATGAGGGATATACATGACGATATCAACCCTCATGAAAATTGTCCAGAGGGAGAAGGAGTCTGTTCGTGCATACATCGAACGCTTCCACCAGGCAACCCTCAGATTACCATCCGGTATGTCTGAGCCTACGCTTATGGACTCATGCCACAAGAACATGCTACCTACAATCAAATTGTGGCACAGTACTCCCTACAAGGAGTGGATGCCTTTTATTACAGAGGTGGACACCACACAGAGGAAAGCCCAGGACGCACAGCTCCTAGGGCTACACTTTTCTGCACCTGAAGACAAGGGGAGACGCTCGTCCAGTAACAACCCCAAAGACAGAAAAGGCAAGCAGGCCAAGACCGTCAACATCTCCAAAGGTTTAGCATCCGTGAACCCCTTGTTCGCAGAAATGCAGAGGACGATGGAGACTTACTCCTTCAATGACGAGGATACGCTGGAGCTCTTCGAGATGCTTACGAAGAGTGGCAAACTATCCATCCTGGCACTCAGGCGTCCTGATGAAGTAGAAAAGGTGAACCATCCCAAGTACTACTTCCACCACTCAACACGAGATTGGTATGTGTTGAAAAGGAAAATCTAGCGCCTCATCAACGCCAACGTCATATCGTTGGATTATGAGGAGAAGACCGTCATAGCCAACATGGTTACTCTCCAGTTTGGGAGTTTTCCAGCTACAGAGGTGCAAGACGGCATCGTCCCCATTCCAAAGGCGATAATAGAAGTAGTCAACCTTTCACCAGCACGGGACAACGATCAAGGACTCATCCCATTCTCCACATCTCAAGGCGAAGACATGTGGATTCATCCTGACTTAGTCCCCGATATGATGGCACCTACGACCCTTTCTATAAAGGAAAGAAAAGAAAAACATGTCGCATGGTTTCGACTTCGACCGATGATGCTTTGGTGACCACTCGCTCAGTGCAGCGACAAGAGGAAAGCCAGGCTCCAGAGCAGGAGGAGTCTCCATCGACTACTTCCCCTGTCCCAGATGTATCAGGAGCAGATCCATCTCAAGTTCCTGACGCACCAGAGGCAGGTCCATCTCGGTCTCCTACCACGGGTAGGCAGAAAAAAAAGGAGGTTCGCTTTAACAAATCGCTCAGAAAGGATCCGACAATAGGGCCTATCAAGCCCTACAACTTCGATATTCTAGCACAGCTGGCCAATACTCTGGCTAGATTGTCACTTTTTGAGCTCCTCCGCCTCTCTAAAGAGACCCGAGACGCACTCAGTGAAGCCTTACAGAATGCTGAGTCCTTCCTTACTCAGGTTCAGCCACCAAAAGATGAGCCCGCAGCTTGCCTACATTGGCACAGCGTGGTCGAAGTGACATCCAGTATCACTTTCACCCAGCAAGACATGCTACTAAAGAATAACCGGCACAACCGGCCCCTGTATTATACAGAGTATGACGGTGCCATTAAGGTCGATCGTATCCACATCGACCCGTATTCCTCTCTGAACATTATCCTAGAAAACCTCCTTCAAACTCTAAGGATTCTGGTGCATCGGCTGACAGCCTCGAACACAACAATCGGCGGGTTCAACACAGAAATAAACTACAACATGCTGCTAGGTCGACCATGGATCCATAAGTACATGATTGTCCCTTCCACCCTCCATCAGCGCATGAAGTATGTGGCCAGTGATAGGACCATCAAAACGGAGTTTGCTGATATCGACCCGTTTTAAGGACTTGAAGCCTACTGTATGAATGCTGATCTGTACATGTCAGTCCCCTGGGATGACGATAGCAATGAGGCTGATGACGAGGCAGAGACAGCCTCAGAAAGCATAGTAGCAACCGAAGAACCTTTAAAGGTTCGACTAAAAGGAAGGCCTCCCAAAGTATCAGCGCCTCTCGTTGTTAACCTTCGGGGCAGAGCTCCACCTTCGCCTCTAGTGATGATAGAAGATGGTTAGGAGCCGATACAAATAAGGCTACCCAGGAGGTCTCCAAGGCCAACCACGAAGGCGCAGGAGCATGCGACCACAGCCCCTTTAGCAGTCAAACTGAAAGGGAAATATCCTCCCCTCCTCCCGCAATAGCTCTAGTCCTCACTAACGAAGAGCTAGAAGGCTACGTCTGTGCCAACACAGAGGCACACTCTTTCGATGATGTAATCCCTCGGGATAAGACATCCCACTTTATTAACAGGAAGTTGTCTTCGAACTACTCTGGTGCATACTGGAACACCAAATATTTTCTAGACAACTCTCTACGTAAGCTATAGACACAGGTGACGACCGTCAACCATGTGAGCCGAGTTGTCCCTGCCTGGGGTTCCTACTTCGTAGTTCCAGCCAGAAAAAGAAGAAGAGGAACCTACATATTCGGTCGATTGGAGCATCTGCAGCGAATAACTCTCGAAGACCCAGACTTCGATAGTGGCAAGATGCAATTCTACCGCTACACTGTGCAGGCCAAAAACCTCATCTAGAAGATGGGTTACGACCTGAAGAACAACAAGGGGCTCAATTATGGAAAGGGCCGACATTTTCCCTTACGGATTCATGCTTCAAAGGAAAAAACTCAAAACTATTACCAACGTACCCGTCGAGGGTTGGGATACATTACACCTACTTCTACCTCAGAAGACTCAGAGGAAGAAGTCACGAGGTACTCACACTCTTTTGACTCCTCCATTTGGGACTCTGACACCAGCACCGGTCAAGTCTTTAAGAAGATGTTGTCTGCTAACGTGGCCTCTGCAAGCTTAACCGTCGAAGATAATCAGTGTAGGCGGTTACAAGAGTTAGCAAAGCTGGATGAAAAGTGCTTGCTCGTGCAGCAAAGGATCAAGCTTTACCAAGCCCGCATATCTGGGGTATTCAACAAAAAGGTCCGCAAAAGATCGTACCAAGTGGGCGGCCTCGTCTTGGCAGTACGAAGACTAGTGGTAATGACTCACAAGACGGCTGGGAAGTTTGAGACCAAGTGGGAAGGGCCGTTGTCATAGAAATGGTATACTCCAATGGTGCTTATCAGCTAGCTAAGCCTAATGGTGACTTGCTAATGATGTCCATCAACGGCAAGTTTCTAAAGAAATATTATGTTTGAAGGCGGAACTAGCATAGGCGCCAACATCCCCTGAAAAGGGTGCCTATGAGTTCTGATAAGGGGATGTCCCTCTCTCTTCTATATATTCTCTCAAGTAGATGAAGCACTTCATGTCCACATTACCCCTGGATTGCGCCTCTACTCCTGGAATATGCAGCTACCATGTCCATATTACCTCTAAGTAGTCGTTCTTCTCGCATCAGTTCTATGGTTATTCCAGCGGTCAAAAAAATAGTTCAGGTCTATATTACCTCTGGATTGTTGTTCTATATCTCGACAAAGATTAAGCCTACCACGTCTATATTATCTCTGGTCAGGCAAATCCCTGGTGAAGATTTCCTCTTTATTTCGAAGACAAAAGCAAAGGGGACAGAAAAGCTTCTATATATAAAAACATATGGCTACAAAGACCTATTACAGACTCTTCGTAGTTACATACACAGAAGCAAAAAAGGCTAAAATTGTAGTACAAGCTTTCAATAGCGCAGGCGAGGCGGTAACAGAGCCAATCACTTCCTGGTTAAAAGAAAGCCACCGCCCGAAGCAGCTACCGGCCCGAACCGGGGATGAAGACCAGCACAGGACTCCCCTATCTCCCCCAGCTGGCCATGGGAGCAACCACAGCTGTAGGCCTTGCTATTCCCTGGAATGGCAAGCAATCCAAATCCATAAAGTAGAGGTCCAAGACGCCATTGATGCCCACGACATCCAGAGTGTGGGGACGTCTCAAGATCCAGTGGTAGTTCTACTACAGCTTCTTCGGATGAAAAGGTTTGCCACCGACGGCCGCCTCAAGCAAACTCCAGGGTCGTCAGCAACGAAGTATCGGGCAAGCAAGGTTATTGTGGAAGTAGCTGAGTCTTCTCTTGGAAAGCGTAGTTCTTTATATAGACTCTTCGCATGGTCCAAGCACGAGCTAGATGTCAGTCAGAAAGAAGCTTACAAGCTAAGCCAAAGCTCTACTCCATGTCAGAGGACAGTACTGCGAGTGACCGAAGGAACGTGACTCTAAACTTCCTCTGCCAAAGAGATTCGCAATCCCTGCAAAGGTGTAAAAGGCTCCAACATCAAGAAGTCATCAGGAGCGCTTGTTCTGAAACAATGACCCAGGATAATTAATTCTAAAGAGTTAGGCGTGACACCAGCCATCACCCAGCTTGTACAATCCTGCCACGTGTTCATGATTCTATTCAAAATATCTCGAGCTTGACTCAAGTTCGGGACACTTTGAAGGGGGTCTTATAGAAGCATGAAAAATCTCAGGTGATGACATCCCTTCGCAACAAAACAGATGATACAAAGGCTCAGCCAAAGTGCTAAAAAGATAAAACAGAGGATATGGAAAGAAGTTCCTTATATGTAATGTCTAACAAAGTCTAGTACGGACGCATCGAGACTACACAAAAAGGACTAATTATGTTCATCAACAAAGGATCTGGTACAGATTCGACAGAGCCTAGAGGGGTCTACAAAGGATTCGATCTTCGTCAAAGTGTAACCCTTCTTCTTTATACCAGAAAATTGACCTCCATCGAGGCATATTCTGATCTTTTTTTGGGTGCAGCCTCCCAGAAGTACATCAGCCACTCGGCCAAAGAAAGCAGCTTCCTGAAGCAGTCATTAGCCCGGGCCTTCAAAGAGAACAGCAGGTCGTGAAGCCCTGAATGGAAAGGACATAGCACAAACCTGTGGCTCTTCGGGTTGGCTATCCACCCATGACCTAGGTCATCAGGACCTCGAAGATCCTCCAGACGTCGCCTATAGTTGAACTCCCTAAGGAGGACATTTACATACTCCTTAAGGGCAGCGATGGCTCCTTTTACACAGAGTTCTTCTATAAGAACATGGCTCCTATGAACGAAAAAAACCTCAACCAGTAGCCAACTTATACAAGGCCGATCGCCGCTCGAAGTTAAGTTTAGATCACACATGGTAGTAAAGGATGCCAAGAAGAAGACAACAACTCTTCAGAGGAGAACTTCCCCTTTTATAGAACCGAGAATGGCCCAGAGTGCACCCCTCATGGCCGACGGCCAGAATTCCTATATTAATATGATGAACCTAAGACTCAGCGCGACGAGTGTTAGTCTTCGACCCTTAGAATTCTCCATATTACGGTGGCAATTAAGAGGAAAGTTCTTAAAGAGCGGGTATTTATCGCTCTTTACTTCAGAAGCTGAAGCCTTCAAGCCAGAGGCGCAGTTACTCGCCTGTACCAACCTCAGAAGAAAGATGGTGGTAGGCCCCACCCTTTCCTTTGCTTCAGAAACCATTATCTTCACTCCAGAGGTGTTTGCTTGCGCCAACCCTAGATACACATGGGTGTTATACCCTTTCCTCCAAAGCCAATGCCTTTAAAGTTTAGAGGCGCAGCTTCTTACATGCGTCCACATGAGGCACAGGATGGTGATATGCTCATTGTCATGCCCCAGATCCAGAATACTAGAGAGCGGGGGAAGACACAGCCAGCTACATATATAGAAGTGTAAACCACCTCGATATACGATCACGGTTGTCTAGATATATGAGAGTTTATCTACAAGCCATCAGTCTCTTATGGTCAAGAACAAGCCTAGTGTCTCAATCTTAAGCAAGCAATAATAGTTACAAGATGTTAGACCATCAGATACTCAATAGTAAGGCATCTCATACATTTCATATACAGATGATTATGAAGCTAGTCGTACAAAATGCAAGGACTAGTAAGATTTTCAGTCATACATGATCAATCTAGGATTTGTCAATCATGTTATAGCCCTTAGGCAGACAGGAATTAAAATTCAATACGAGCTAACACTTGCTCAGCGGCTAAACACCTCAAAAGAATAATTTTATAATAGAGCGGGAGAGCAAAATAAAACCTACTCGTTGCTAGGGTTACGTCTAGTGTTCACCATCTGGCTGGAAGGCTGGAAGATCCTCGGAAGCTACTCCGAAATCTAGCCATATAAAACCAGCTGGGTCAGAACCCAAAAAGAGTAAGTGCCACAAAGGAGGCTTCTCTTAAGAACTAAAACTAGCATATTAGCACATAAGGACATAAACGAATAACAAAAGACATGATTTAGAGAAAACAGGGTGATAGGGTGATAAACGATAAGATAACTAAAGGACTATTCCGATAACCAAGTTACAACCCGTAAACCAAACAAGGACCGGGGTTGTAACCCTTCACCTGAACAGAACTTAGTCTCTAACCAATTATCGATAAAGCAAAGCATAAATAGTAACGTGCTGAAGTAACCATGTACTAGC
Source organism: Iris pallida (assembly GCA_029216955.1). Taxonomy (NCBI): domain Eukaryota; kingdom Viridiplantae; phylum Streptophyta; class Magnoliopsida; order Asparagales; family Iridaceae; genus Iris; species Iris pallida. Next base: position 3,311,170 of record JANAVB010028000.1, on the reverse strand, counting down.
CTTGTCTACACAAGACTAGACTCTATTCATTAATCACGTCCAAGCAACAAGAACGGCCTGATACTTTAACTAACTAGGGTTATCACAAGCCTAGTTACTAGCAAGATGCAATGAGATATTTCGGCAGTCGCAAGCCCTACAGCTATCCAGGTTATCCAGGCAAAGTTCATGCAAGAGTTATCAAGAATTATTATGTGACTTAGAGTGCTACACATGACAGTGTGTATATTACCCGTTTCAAGATGTTCCCCACATGATAGTGGGCTGAAAATGTGCCCGACTTGACGGTAGGCTACAAGTCCATTCAAGGCGCCCAGATTAATATGATCGACTGTAACTGGAAACATCTCTCTATATGAGCTACTTTGATCAATCTAGTAATTAACCTAGTCAAATTCAGCATGAATCCTTGACCGTGGTAATCAGGAATCCATGTCCTAGACATGATGCAAGACGAGACATGTAGCTTATACAGGCACAACCAAGAGAATCAACTACGATGTCAATACAAAAGTTACTTAGCAAGTCCAGGTAGCTGTCGCATCAGCGTTCAAGATTATCATGTCATGTTAGGTTACTAATCATATCAAGAGTGCGTCACGACGGACCACTATTAAGAATTATCATGTCAAGGTTGCTTGTCAAGAGTGCACCACAATGGTTCACTATCAAGAGTCATCATGTAAAGTCATATTGTCTTGTCGTGTTCATATAAGTGCACCACGTTGGGTCACTATCAAGGAGTTGTTAGAGAGTATACGTTCCACACCGAGATTGTGTTTAGAGCTCAGAGTACATGTGTAACATGAAAAATAACATTATAGGATTTAGTCAAGTAGAGACTACAAACAAGGTCATAATTTACACTAAGGACCAAGGGTTGTTATGAAGAGCATGCACCCAAAAATGAATGTGCTGAGAGTGGCATGCGCCCAAGGCTATGCGCCTAAGGGCATGCACCCACAAGTATGCGCCACATTAGTGAGACAGGGTGCATGGTCTATGCGTCCACATACATGAGTGAGGCAGGGGGTATCCTGGAGAGATAATGGTTTTAGGAAGGCATGCATCTAGAGCTATGCGCCCATAGTGTGGAGTCAGGGTGTCTTGGAGAAAGTCAAGTGACTTACTCTATGACAAGTGTGCGCATGACAGGGTCTATGCGCCCAAGAGAGGAGACATGGTGCACTTGTGCGCATACAAAACTATGCGCCCAAGCCAGGGAGGGCCTTGGGGCTGTGCGCCCACTAGAGGGAGTAAGAGGGACTTGGGCTCATACATATGGCTATGCTTCCAAAGAAGCGTGCAGTGGGCGCATAATAAATCTATTCGCCCAGCATTGTGCTTCTTCCCCAACTCGAGAGCACAAGTTCATTGAACCCATGAACTTCTCAAGATTGTAAATCACTCAAAACAAATCAAAATTCGGGCTTTCAAAGGTCTAACTTGAGTAAATTGAATTCTCTACAACATGGAAGAATCAAAACTTGAAAATAATGAAGTTTGGGATATCAAAACCTAAGAAAATCAAGTTTTGCATAAACTTATATCTACAAAAACTAATCCTTCAAAACCAAAAATACCAAATAATAAATAGCTTTAGAATCATATAGGAAGATAGAAATATACTTTTTCATTCATAGCTTACAACAAAGTGCAAGTCGTAATTACATTGGATGCCGTTGCGGCTACATTGATTGAAAACAAAAGAAAACATACTCGACAAGCTGCCTAAACTAAAACTTGTCGTTCCATACATTCGCCCCTTTATACATAAGCCTTCGATTGAATTGGCTTCAAAATACTTTAGCATAGGAAGAGCTTCAAAATGCCTCTCCACACTTCAGCTTCAGTTTAGAGCTCCTACCGCACCTAGGGAATTTGGGGGAGGGGATTAGCAAACTTGCTAAGTGGACGAGACGAACCCACTCATCTAAACCAACTCTAATTGTTAAGGTAGGAATGCTTTAGAGTTGTCTTTCTATTTATAACTATATAAATTCAGTTCATATCGATAGCCATCTTTTAAGTAATAAAACATACAGTAAAATATAGCGATTTATCACATTTCTTACCATGGCCGTGCTCGTCCCTGCATAAAAACAAAGATAATACTTTCTACCTGCATAAGACAATAGGTGAGCATGTTACTATCTTATATGCACGGTCATTGGTGTTACACACCATGTGTAACTATCTCAACAACATTTCGGCTCGTTCAGTCTAGGTTGCAAGCCTGACTGACGGTCCCGCAATGCATCAGTGTCGAAGCACAATTATTCATTCCCCCTAGGTCAATTCGATTTCGATGCCCCGGATACCGATTCAAAGAAAATCAACTTGTGCACAAGCTGTCAATGACCATGCCAATGCGTGAACAGTTTAATATATGCAAACAGTTTTGTATAGCGCGGACAGTATTGAACGGCATTATCATTTCTCCCAACTCATGCAACGATTCATTTTTCCCAAAGCCGTACTCTCGATTTAGCGTCCCGTGGCACCAAATTGTCTGAGGCATTATAACCCATGATCGATATTTCATATTATTTTACTGTACGTGAAATAGTCTATCTTTTTACTAGAACCTTAAACTTTCTCGTTTATGTGAGAAAATTATATTTTTCAGAGTAGATTACTCTAAATTGATACGTTTTCTCGAGTTCTTGACCTTAGTGGATTGGCATGTATTTAACTTGGCATCGTTGATTTGAATGAATTCAAGGCAAAGGAATTTTGTTTACGGGACAGAGTAGAAAAGAAGGGGCCGAATCACCCACCAAGTTCTTTGATCGTGCCGACCGTCGAAGTGCTTCGCAACGTTCAAGCTTTAGTTATGTGAGCTCCTATAATGGCACCAATACTTAGTTAGGATTCCTTCTTTATTCCCTCGCTTCAAAATTCGAAAATTATATTCAGAAAAGGACGTGAAAGCACTTCATCAAAACCCAGCGATAAAAGCTCCAAGAAAACCATACAGCGGTCCGGTCCCGTCAAAGGGACTCTTATATAGAGCTCACTCGCCGAGATGCAGCTCGCTGCATCTAGGACTTATTCCAACAGAAGTCGTTCCATTAGTTGGATCGATTCTCATAACATCAGTCCAAATTAATTTGATCGATGCCGCAAGGTGTTATCGTTTACCAAGCTCAGCGATCGAGTCAGATGGTCATCTAAGTTTTCGACCGATATGACTCGGTGCAAGCATATTATGAAGTTCGTCGCCTATCGAAAGCGGGACGCTACATAATATACCACTAAAAAAAAGCTTCGTCCCAAAACTTAAGAACAAGGGTCTGACCTTAAATTAGACAAACGATACAGGGTACTTCTCCTTCATCTCTGCCTCCATTTTCTATGTCGACTCTTCAACTGAATGGTTCCGCCAAAGTACACAGACCAAGGACATCGACCGATTTCGTAATACCTTCTCCTTACGGTCCAAAATTTGAATAGGCTCCTCCGAGTAAGACAAGTCAGTACGTATCTCCAACTGATCGAAGCTAACCATGTAACTTGGATCGTACATGTATTTTTGAAGTTGTGAGACGTAGAAAACATCATGCACATCAGCCAAGACATGAGGTAGTACGATCCGATAAGCAACCGTTGCAACTCGTTCGATGATCTCGAAGGGGCCTACAAATCTTGGGCTCAAATTGCCATTAACGTCGAACCGCATCACACCATGCATGGACGTTACCTTCAGAAACACATGATCCCCGACCAAGAATTCAAGCGATCGTTGGCGAAGATCTGCGTAGCTCTTTTATCGACTTTGTGCGATACGGAGTCTATCTCGGATCAAGCAGACCTTTTCGACGGCCTGCTCCACCAGTTCCGGTCCAAGCACTTTTCACTCTCGGACTTCGTCCTAGCATATTGGTGAACGATACTACCTCCCGTAAAATGCTTCATATGGAGCCATCTGAATGTTCGACTGGTAAATGTTGTTATATGCAAACGGTAAATACGTATCCCAACTAGTCTGTAAATCGATCGCACATAGACACAACATATCCTCTAAGATTTGATTTACCCACTCCGTTTGACCGTCTGTTTGGGGGTGGTACGCAAAACTAAAATTTAGTTTGGTCTCCATCGCCGCTTGTAGGCTCGTCCAAAAATGCGATAGGAATCGCCCGTCTTTATCCGAAATTATTGAGGCGGGTACCCTGTGTAGTCGAACAATCTCATCGATATAGATTTATGCTAACCGATCGACGCTCCATCCTACTTTAATTATGATAAAGTGAGCTGACTTGGTCAATCTATCAACAATGACCCAAATTGCATCATTCTCCCGCGGCGTCTTCGAAAATCCCATAATGAAATCCATCGAGATGTTGTCCCACTTCCACTCAGGCATGGCGAGGTTCTGCAGCTCTTCGCCTGGCCTATGGTGTTCTGCCTTCACTTGCTAACACGCCATGTACTGCGACACGAAAGTAGACACGTCTTTCTTCATGCCGTGCCACCAAAAGTTCGTGCGTAAGTCCTTGTACATCTTGGTGCTTCCAGGATGTAACGAGTACTTCGTATAATACACCTTCGTCAGAATTGCTTTTATGAGCTCGGCAGTTTCAGGAATAAAGAGCCTTTCTTTTAATCGTATTAGTCCCGTCTCCGCCTTCCGCAAAGTTAGTTGCCCTTCCTGTTGAAATCAGCTCGCGTATCTTCTTCAGGAATGAATCGTCCTTCTGTGCGGTCTTTATTCTACTAAGCAGGCTCGATCCTAACTTCAACTGAGCTAGGTGCAGGTGTCGATACTCAATTCTGAGTTCGATATCCATCGCTTCAAGGTCTCGTCGTATCTCATTATTTATGACCAGTGATCCCATAAACATTTTGCTAAGCGCGTCGGCTACAACGTTTCCCTTGTCCGGCATATACTCGATCGTTAGCTCATAATCTTTTATGAGTTCGAGCCAACGTCGCTGTCGTAAGTTGAGTTCTCGTTACGTAAATAAGTATTTCAGACTTTTATGATCTATGATTCTGCAAGCTACACCATAGAGGTAGTGCCGTCAAAGTTTCAGTGCAAACACGATCGCCGCCAATTCTAGGTTGTGCGTCGGATAGTTTTTTTGTGCTGCTTCAACTGCCGTGAAGCATAGTAGATGATTTTTTCTTTCTGTATGAGTACGCACCCGAGGCCAATTTTCGATGTGTCGCTGAATATCTGAAAGCCTTCTGGACCATCTGGAAGTGCAAGGATTAGAGCTGAGACGAGCCGTTGCTTCAACTCTTGAAAGCTAGATTCACAGTCGTCACTCCACTCAAATACTACTCCCTTCTAGGTGAGGCGAGTCAGAGGCGACGCTAGTTTTGAAAAGCTCCGCACGAATCTTCGGTAGTAGCCCACTAAGCCCATGAAACTCCGAATATCGCTAGCCGAGGTAGGTCATTTCCAATCTACCACTGCTTCAATTTTCTTTGGGTCTACCGCGACACCTTCGGCAGAGATTACTTGTCCGAGGAATGTCACACTTCTCATCCAGAACTCGCATTTACTCTGCTTGGCATGTAATTTATTTCCACACAGAGTCTGCAATACCATCTTTAAGTGTTCTGCATGCTCTTCTCGATTCTTTGAGTAGATAAGGATATCGTCGATGAACACGACTACAAATTTATTGATTTGAGGTCGAAAGACTCGATTCATCAGATCTGTAAAAGCGGCTGGGGCATTCATCAAACCGAACGGCATGACTAGGAATTCGTAATGACCATATCGAGTACGGAAGGCAGACTTCGATACGTCGTCGGACTTGATCTTCAACTGATGATAGCCTGAACGAAAATCGATTTTTGAAAATATTGACGCGCCTTGCAGTTGGTCAAACAAGTCGTCGATTCGTGGCAAGAATACTTGTTCCGCATGGTCACCTTGTTGAGTTCTCGATAGTCGATGCATAGTCGCATCGATCCATCCTTCTTCTTCACAAATAGTACGGGAGCTCCCTACGGAGAGACGCTAGGGCGAATAAATCTGCGGTCTAGCAACTCTTGTAATTGCACCTTCAGCTCCTTCAGTTCTGCAGGAGCCATTCGGTAAGGCGCCTTTGATATCGGCCGTATATTCGGAAAGGTGTCGATATTGAATTCTATTTCTCGATCCGGTGGCATCTCGGGCATCTCGTCAAGAAAAACGTCGAGAAAATCTGCCACAACATCAGTCTGCATTATGTTTGTATTATCCTTCCGCGTGTCTCGAACTGATGCCAAGTATCCCGCACAGCTGGAACGCAACATACGCCTCGTCGAGATTATCGATACCATCATTGCTTCTTCGAGACCATACCGCACGAATTTGAGAACACTATCTCGCGATGAAGACGAAACACCACTCTCTTCTCCACGCACTCGATCGTTGTATGACAATCGCCCAACCAATCCATACCTAGGATTATGTCGTACTCTTTGATGTCTAGTACGACGGCATCCAAGGATAGATTTTTTCCCCCGATGTAAATGTGGCCATCCCTACAAATAAAATTTGCAGGCATATCGACTCCTGATGGAGTGCTAACGCTAATGTCTATATCTAGTGATTGCATGGTTATTTTATTTTCTTTCGCATAATCAGCAGATATAAAACTATGTGTCGTACCCAAATCGAATAGTACTCGAGCAGGTATATTTTTGTAGAATAATATACCTGTTACAACAGTATCGGACGCGAATGCCTCGTCCCGAGTTAATGCATAGACTTGGCCTTGAGCTCCATGGCATTGATTCTGCGGGTTGACGGGCACCGTATTTGCGCCTTGCAGTATAGGAGCTTTATGTTGATTCAGAATGTTTCTTGGTGGGTTGGGTTGATTTGGAACTTTTTACGAATAAAATGTAACTATATGGCCTATCTCGCTACACTTGTAGCAAGATCTTTGTTGGCAAAAACAAATTTTGTTTATTCCAAACTTGTAAAAGAGTACAAAGTACAATGAATTCTGGGGAAGTACAACTTTAGGAATCTGATCAGAAGACGATCACTTTATCCCTTGGACTATGTAAACTTGAAGATTGTAGCCTCTAGAGAATGCAGCAGCAATTTTGTAAGAGTTCTTGATCTCTGTGTGTGTGTATCTGATCTCTGTGCCTATGTCTCTGATGATTTATCAATGATTGGAAACTCTATTTATAGAGTTCAAGAAATAACTGTTTTAGCAGTTATTCTGATGTGCACGAGGCTAGGTTGTGCCACATTGGGTTGCGCCAACCTCCTGTTGTGCCAACTTTTATTCAGTTGTCAGTCGTGTACTAACTGAATTTAGACGCGTGGCATCATGTGATTGAGATGCACGTGGTCGTGTACAGGATAGTAGACACGTCTTGAGAGATTAGTAGTATGTGTGCCACGTCATCCTGCTTTAGAATGTCAGTTGTCTCAACTTCATCAGATTGCACGAGCTTCGGTCAACTGCGCCTAACTAAGCTGTGCCTAGACACGTGGAAGCTTTTGAGTAGAAGCTATTTAGGTTGCGCCTAGGCACAACTAAGGATTTTGTTTAGATTGCGCCTGGACGCAACTCACGAAGCGTACAGGACAGCTGTCCACCAACTTTCCTTGAGCGGCACAATTCACGAGATTTGTAGAGATTTTCCTCGTTCACTGTTGTGTCAGTTGTCAGTATTGTCAGGTAATGATAACCATTAAGTGACAGATACCATATAGGTTTTGGCACAAAAAAAGACTTGGCGTAGTCTGATATCAGGCGCAACCTGATCAGTGGCGCAGTCCGTTCTCTGAGCTTCATATCAGTGGTGCAACCTAATTTTCAGGACACAATTTGATCACTGATCAGTATATTCAGGACGCAACTTGATTTTTAGGCTTTACAATCTTGTGACGCAATCGGTGGTTCGGTGCCCACGTCTACTGCATCTACTATATTATTGTCCGCCATGGCCCTGGTTATCAAATGTGTTCGGACGTTTTGATACTCCCGATCCCGCAGCGTCGTTAGGATGCTTGTTGAAGTGGTTACGGACGACAGGCACGGCTCAATGCGACATACGGCCAAAGACACACTCACTATCGAGAGTGGCATCGTAGGATTCGCGGTAGGTTCGACACCTTTGATTTATGACGTCCCTTTGCAGTTCGTCATTTAAGCCTTATCGGAAGCGTTCACACCATGCTTCATAGTTAGGCAGGAAGGTGCCGGCAAATTTTGCTAGTTTCGAGAAGCTCGATGCATAATCGTCGACTGACATATTTTCTTGTCGCAATATCATGAACTTGTCTTCTTTTTTGACGACGGACGGCGCGAGGAACATACTGTTCGAGAAAAAGCTTCCTTGAATATTTTCTAGGAAATCATGGTGTCCGTATCGGCTTCGTAGATTTCCTGCTTCTTAGCTGTCCACCAGTCGTAAGCCCTCAGTTGTAGCTGTAACGCCACAGATGTTACCCTCTGTAACCCTTCAATGCTAAGCAGATTAAACAAGTCCTCAATCTCCGCGAGCCACCCCACTATCACATCAGGCTCTGCTCGGCCATTGAATTTTGGTGGATTCATCTTGCGAAACTCCTTTGCTTTGAACAAGGAAGAAGAATTTATCATTTGTAGTTGAGCTTCTTCCTCGTCTTCATCTTGAACATCTTGCCTCTCCTTGGGTACCACAACCGTTGCCTTGGTATTGCCTACCATATTTCTTATGATCTGCGTTAGGTCGTCCATCTGCTTCTGCCGCACATCAAATTAGGCTTTGATTGGAATCTGAAGCTGTTGCTGCTGCAGTTCCATCAACTGTAGCATTTTCTCCATGGTCGACTCGCTAGGGCCAGTACTTTTTGTGCTCGATGTACTATCCACGGTTTGGGTTGTGCCAGGATTATTCTTATTTCTCTTTGTCATTCCTACAAAATAGAGTAAACCCGTTAGTATTTTTCAAAAATATCTATGGGCTTACCTGTATGGAACTTTTATTTCATGCAGCATGTCGACAAGCGTTCAATCGAGCAATCGCAACGAACATTCCAACAATGAAACATCTTTCAAAAATCCGAGGAAACATAACTGTGCTCTGATACCAATTTGTCACGTCCCGAGTCGACAAACCGTTCGTCTCCGGTGTTATTTTACCGAATCGATCGTCCTCGCTAAGGCGTGATGCCGTACGAGTCTGGAATTGCACTCGTACAAGGCAAGAACGTTACGTTGATTTTTATATTGAAACGCCAAGTTGAAACTTCACAAATCATATTAAATTGAGATATAGTATAGGAAGATAGAAATATGCTTTTTCATTCATAACTTGTAACGAAGTGCAAGTCATAATTACATTGGATGTCGTTGTGGCTACATTGATTGAAAACAAAAGAAAACATACTCGACAAGCTGCCTGAACTAACACTTGTCGTTCCATACATTTGCCCCTTTATACATAAGCCTTCGATTGAATCGGCTTCAAAATACTTCAGTATAGGAAGAGCTTCAAAATGCGTCTCCACACTTCAGCTTCAGTTTAGAGCTCCTCCGCACCTGGGAAATTTGGGGAAGGGGATTAGCATACTTGCTAAGTGGACGAGACGAACCCACTCGTCTAAATCGACTCTGATTGTTAAGGTAGGCATGCTTTAGAGTTTCCTTTCTATTTAGAACTAAATGAATTTAGTTCATATCGATAGCCATCTTTGAAGTAATAAAGCATACAGTAAAATATAGCAATTTATCCCATTTTTTACCACGGCCGTGTTCGTCCCTGCATAAAAATAGAGATAATACTTTCTACTTGCATAAGACAATAGGTGAGCATGCTACTATCTTATATACGCGGTCATTGGTGTTATACACCACGTGGGACTATCTCAACGGCATTTCAGCCCGTTCAGTCTAGGTTGCAAGCCTGACTGACGGTCGTGCAATGCATCAGTACCGAAGCACGATTATTCATTCCCCCTAGGTCGATTCGATTCTGATGCCCCGGATACCGATTCGACAAAAATTAACTTGTGCACAAGCTGTCCATGACCATGCCAATGCGTGAACAGTTTAATATATGCAAACATTTTTGTATAGCACAGACAGTATTGAACGACATTATCATTTTTCCAACTCATGCAACGATTCATTTTCTCCAAAGCCGTACTCCCGCTTTAGCTTCCCGTGGCACCAAATTGTCTGAGGCATCATAACCCACGATCGACATTTCATATTATTTTGCACACGTAAAATAGTCTATATTTTCATTAGAACCTTAAACTTTCTCATTTATGTGAGAAACTTGTATTTGTTAAAGTAGATTACTCTAAATCGATACGTTTTTCCTAAGTTCTTGACCTTAGTGGATTGGCATGCATTTAACTTCGCATCGTCGATTTAAATGAATTCGAGGCAGAAGAATTTTGTTTACGGGACAAAGTAGATAAGAAGGGCCGAATCACCCACCAAGTTCTTTGATTGTGCGGACCGTCGAAGCACTTTGCAACGTTCAAGCTTTAGTTACGCGAGCTCCGGCAATGGCACCAACACTTAGTTAGGATTCCTTCTTTATTCCCTCGCTTCAAAATTCATAAATTGCATTCAGAAAATGACGCAAAAGCACTTCATCAAAACCCAGCGACAAAAGCTCCAAGAAAACCATACAGCGGTTCGGTCCCGTCGAAGGGACTCTTATATAGAGCTCACTCGCCAAGACACAGCCCGCTGCACCCAAGACTTATTCCAACAGAAGTTGTTCCATTAGTTGGATCGATTCTCGTAACAACCGTCCAAATCGATTTGATCTATGCCGCAAGGTGTTATCATTTACCAAGCTCAACGATCGAGTCAGATGGCCATCTAAGTTCCTAACCGATCTGACTCGGCACAAGCATATTATGAAGTCCATCTCCTATCAAAAGTAGGGTGCTACACTAGCTTCCTCATAATGAGAGCAGTCCATTACGAAAGACTGCTTCTGCTTTTGTTGCTGAGGGTACGTCGGTGTTGAATGCTGAATCGACGTAACTAAATTCGCCCTTCGGGGAACTCCAATCGACAAATCCCTAACCGTCGGGGCTGTTGCTGAGGACAGACTCATCTGTCCATAAGATCTCTTCCTGCTTCCGGTTCGGTCCACGATCCTCTGTGAGGTATACTCGTGCTTCCTAGCTTCCCTCAAGATAGCATCAAAAGTCTAATGCTCGAACTGCTCCACCGCTAGAATAATCTCTAGGTGGAGTCCCTGTTGGAACCGCTGGGCTCGGTCCAACTCTGTTGCCACCAAGGTGGGGGCAAACCGACTCAGTCTTGAAAACTCGGCCGCATATCCATCGACCGTCCTGCTCATCTACTTCAAATTGGTGAACCTCGTCTGTAGATCATGTCGAGCCACTGCATCAAAGTACTTGATCTAAAACTTGTCACTAAATATCGCCCATGGGACAGGCGTCGCCAATCCTACTGCCAAGATCGCCCACAGGTGCGGGCTAAGTCCAATAAGTGTAGGCGCACTACAGCCACCTTCTCTTCCTCTGGAGTCTTGGCTACTCCATAGATAATCTCGATGTCCTGGAGCCAGGCATCGGCCGCAATCGCATCCTCGCTGCCGTCAAAGAAGGGAGGGTTCAGACGCTTGAAATTGTTGGCTGCATTGTTCCCTTGGTAACCAATCTGCCCATGGCATCTTATACTGTCTAGTGCAGGGCATCGCCCCGACAATCTTGTGATGCAAGCAATTCCCTGATAAGTCCAATCAAGTCCCTGTTGTCGGATTCTGCAGGCTGGACTGGATGAACTGGGGGCTCTGGGTCATCAGAGTGCATGGCTCGGGATACTGCTCCCGAGTGCTGGGCTTGATATTCTTGTTGCTGCTGGGGTGCTGGTTGAGCTCCTCCTGGATGATCGGTAGGACCAGGAACTATGTCACTGAAGAAATGACATGGGAAACAATAAGGAAGGACCAAGACAGATCGAGGATATGAGCATGTGATTAGGTCAAGATTTCAGAAAGATTAGAAGAAACGAGTAGAGATCAAGGGCGAGTGCTGATTGAGACATCTATTCGGTAAAACCCCCACACATATTGATTTACAAGACCATGCATGGGCCACCACTTAAATCGTATCATGCCCCAGATCCAGAATACTGGAGAGCGGGGGCAGACACAGCCTGCTACGTATATAAAAGTATAAACTACCTCGATATACGATCACAGCTGTCTAGATGTATGAGCCTTTATTTACAAGCCATCGGTCTCTTATGGACAAGAACAAGCCTAGTGTCTCAATCTTAAGCAAGCAATAATAGTTACAAGATGTTAGACCATCTGATACTCAATAGTAAGGCGTCCCATACATTTCATATATAGATGATCATGAAGCTAGTCATACAAAATATAAGGACTAGCAAGAGTTTCAGTCATACATGATCAACCCTAGGATTTGTCAATCATGTTACAGCCCTTAGGCAGACAGGAATTGAAATTTAACACGAGCTAACACTTGCTCGGCGGCTAAACGCCTCAAAAGAATAATTTTACAATAGAACGAGAGAGCAAAATAAAACCCACTCGTTGCCAGGATTACGTCTAGCGTTCACCATCTGGCTGGAAGGTTGGGAGATCCTCGGAAGCTACTCCGAAATCTGGCCATACAAAACCAGATGGGTCAGACCCCAGAAAGAGCAAGTGCCACAAGGAAGGCTTCTCTTAAGAACTAAAACTAGCATATTAGCACATAAGGACATAAATGAATAACAAAAGACATGAGTTAGAGAAAATAGGCTGATAAACGATAAGATAACTAAAGGACTATTCCGGTAACCAAGTTACAACCCGTAAACCAAATAAGGACCGGGGTTGTAACCCTTCACCTGAACTGAACTTAATCTCTAACCAATTTTCGATAAAGCGTAGCATAAACAAAAATGTGTTGAAGTAACAATGTACTGGCCTTGTCTAGACAAGACTAGACTCCATTCATCAATCACTGCCAAGCAACAAGTACGGCTTGATACTTTAACTAACTATGGTTATCACAAGCCTAGTTACTAGCAAGATGTAATGAGATGTTCCGGCAGTCACAAGCCCTGCAACTATCTAGGTTATCCAGGCGAGGTTCATGCAAGAGTTATCAAAAATTATTAGGTGACTTAGAGTGCTACACATGACAGTGTGCATATTACTTGTTTCAAGAAGTGCCCCACATGACAGTTGGCTGGAAATGTGCCCTACTCAACGGCAGACTACAAGTCCATTTAAGGAGCCCAGATAACGGGATTGTCACTAACTGGAAACATCTCTCTATATGAGCTACTTTGATTAATCTAGTAATCAACCTAGTCAGATTCAGCATGAATCCCTGACCGTGGTAATTAGGAATCCATGTCCTAGACATGATGCAAGACGAGACATGTAGCTTATACAGGCACAACCAAGATAATCAACCACGGTGTCAATACAAGAGTTACTTAGCAAGTCCAGGTAGTTGTCGTATCAGCGTTCAAGATTATCTTGCCATGTCAGGTTACTTATCATGTCAAGAGTGCGTCACGATGAACCACTATCAAGAATTATCAAGTCAAGGTTGTTGGTCAAGAGTGCACCACAATGGGTCACTATCAAGAGTCATCTTGTAAAGTCACATTGTCATGTCATATTCATGTAAGTGCACCACAACGGGTCACTATCAAGGAGTTGTTAGAGAGTGTACGTACAACACCAAGATTGTGTTTAGAGCTCAGAGTACATGTACAACATGAAAAATAATATTATAGGACTTAGTCAATTAGAGAGTACAAACAAAGTCACAATTTATACTAAGGACCAAGGGGTGTCATGAAGAGCATGTAACCAAAAATGAATGTGCTAAGAGTGGCATGCGCCCAAGGCTATGCGCCTAAAGGCATGTGCCTACATGAGTGAGGCAGGGTGCATAGTCTATGCCCCCTCATACATGAGTGAGGCAGGGGGTATCCTGGAGAGACAATGGTTTTAGGAAGGCATGCGCCTGGAGCTATATGCCCACAGGGTGGAGTCAGGGTGTCTTGGAGAAAGTCAAGAGACTCACTTGAAGACAAGTGTGCGCATGACAGGGTCTATGCGCCCAAGGGAAGAGACATGGTGCACTTGTGCGCATACAAAACTGTGCACCCAATCCAGGGAGGGCCTTGGGGCTATGCGCTCACTAGAGGGAGTATGGGGGACTTGGGCGCATACATATGGCTATGCTCCCAAGAAAGCGTGTAGTGGGCGCATAACAAATCTATATGCCTAGCACTGTGCTTCTTCCCCAACCCGAGAGCACAAGTTCATTGAACCCATAAACTTCTCAAGATCATAAATCACTCAAAACAAATTGAAATCTAGGTTTTCAAAGGTCTAACTTGAGTAAAATTGAATTCTCTACAACATGGAACAATCAAAACTTAAAAATAATGAAGTTTGAGAGATCAAAACCCAAGAAAATTAAGTTTTGCATAAACTTAGATCTACAAAGACTAATCCTTCAAAACCAAAAATACCAAATACTAAATAGCCTTAGAATTATGTAGAGAAGATAATGGAACAACAAAAATGGAGTTCCTCCATGAATCAAGCTAGCACTTGCCTTTAGAGGGGGAGAGGTTTTAATGGAGAAGAAGAAGAAGTTATGAGAAATAATGAAGAGAGAGAAAGAGAAGTTGGGTTATAAAGGAGGGGTTTATCATATGAACCACTCTCCCAAACCAAGCCAAAATAAACTAAGTCGAGCTAAACCAAGTTAAACCAAGACCACACCAAGCCAAGCTATGCTAGACAAGTCAAAATATGAGTCGGAAGTCCGTACATGTATATTGAAAATATATATAACGGAAAATGGGAGTGACACTCACCCCATCTCCATTCCAACGGTGCTGTTATCTGCTCCGATCCAGAAGCTTAGGTCACTTGTCTACAAGAGACTTGGGAACTCCTACTCCAACCAATACAAGTCAGCCTGTCGTTCCAAAAGCACAGTAACCTTGCCAACCTGAAGCACAAGCCTACTCATCATCTACAGCATAGTGACTCTGTTGCTCCGAAACACAGCTTCATCATTTCTCTAAATGCACAGAAGTTTCGTCATCATTCGAAGCCGATCTACTCGTCGCCTGAAAGTACAAAGGCTCTATCGTCTCCAAAAGCACGGTCTACTCGTCGCTCCAGAAGCACAGCAGTACTTATTCCTTACCAGAGGCACATGAAGCATGGGTCCACCCCAATTGGTTTGTTTAAACCGCCTCTTGCATAAAAGATTGTGATTAAATCATGATTGATATCATATAAGATTGATTTAAATCTTAGACGAGAATCAATTAGACTCCAAATCTAGGTTGAAATCCCAAGATTTACTCGGCTGTATCCGAGCAAACAAATCGGCACGTGCCATGTGTCAACCCCTTCGGTTATGTTGATAACCACCAGAGATCTCGATTGAGGGGAATCTCTATGTTCACCACGTGTCAGCGCTGCAGAAGCCCACACCGTGCAATGATGCCAGATTCTTTCATATCTTAAGAACCCTAATGCACATCGCATATGTACTCTATGTGCTCGGTTCTCTATAAATAGAAGGAGTTCTCCTTCAACTTAAAGGAAGAACCTTCATCTAAGAAGGAACAATCCACCAACCAACTAACAGAAGAACAACCACCTCCAAGGGATCTTCTCCTCTAGACAGCCTCTTGATTGGTGACCCCAGAGTTCCATCAAAGGTGCCAGAGAGCCAGAGCACGGTTGATTCATCGTCAGATCATCAACGGAGTAAAGGAGCCGTTGTAGTGCTCGTTCTCCACTGTCAAACTTTCCCAAAAACCTCTTTTTCCTGTACTTAGAATATCATGTTGAGGACTTCCTTCTTTGTACACAGATACCTTATACGTTCAATAAAGCAAAAAGTTTATTCAACATTTTGTTATGTCGAATATTTACTGCCTGGTTTAAATTATTGTGTGCCTAATATCTTTCAAGATTACTAAGTTAAGGTACTGCTGGACCATCCCGTGCTCCATGATGGTCGTGGTTTTGTTCCTGCTGCTGCTGCTAATGATGACTTAGTTATGTTTTAGTTATGCATTGTAGTTTTCTACTTTTAGCACTATGCTTTGTAGTTTTTCTTCTTCATTGTATGACTACAAGTTAGCTTAGTTTGCATTTTTCTAAACTATTAGTTCTATTTTTCATGGTTGTGTGATTGCAATTCTTCTCTTTGTTAATCATTTATCTGTTTATGGGAGAGTACTTCGATATTTATTTGTGATAAATGAAAAAAGGGGAGAAATATTTGATTATATATGATCATGTTGTGCTTGGATAAGAATTTTGTCTCAGGACATATCCATACGGGGGAGCCGGCATATCCATCTACGGGGGAGCTATTCATTCCATGCCATTCATTTACTTTTACTCCCTACAACATGTGTCCAGGTATAAACATTGGGGCATACAAATATCATTTTATCAATTATCAAAATAGAGGAGATTGTTGACCAAAACTGGATCACAGTCAACCTAATTTTGAGTATTGACAAAAATGATATCTGTTATGATCCAATATGACATATCTAGCTCAAAGACAGAACATCATCATATATCGATTTGAGACAAGACGTCATTAACATATGAAGCTATTACTTGTATTCTATGTCTATAAATTTTACATTTATTTGAGTCTAGGATTATGTACGCTGAGTAGTATTGAGTGTCTTAAACCTAGAATCACTTATTCAAAGCTCTACCAAACAATCACCAAACCAAACCTAGCCCATTTGAACATCCTAGCCCAATTGAACATTCTGGCCCAAGAAAGTAGAATTCGGGCTGAACTCTACCATAGGCAGAGTTCGGGCCGAACTCTGGTTCCTTAATTTAAGGATCCTAATTTCTAGGGTTTCCTGGTTGCTAGTTGTCCAACTGCCAAAAATTTGAATTTTGTGACAGAGTTTTGGCCGGACTCTGCCTCCCTGGACTAGTATATATAGGGCATGATTTTTTTTTATTTTTATTTATCTCTTCATCTCATCTTCTCATCTTCTATAGCCTTATACATTCTAAGCCTACTCTTCCCATCTACTAGCCACACAACTTTCTAAGCCCCAAGGTGCTCAGTGAAATTCAGCTAGAATTTCTGTGCAAGAGTTTAAAGTAGTCGCTTGAACAATTGCAAGTTTTGCCTCAACAAAAGTGTAAGAAGTTGGCTTGCTCTTCTGAGTAAAGACACGTGGTGTACCTCTATTTCACAAATAGTGGATTTCAATCCTGAGCAAGAATTCTCAGGCCTGGACTAGTCCTCCACAAGGGAAACCAGGTTAAATCGCTGTGTTTGCGTATGCTTTTCTGATCTTTCTTAAATTTTTGCAGTACTACTCTGATTAATTATTCTGTTGGTAAAAGAGTTAATTTTTATTTAGTTATTATCGACACATACTCTATTCACCCCCTCTAGAGTTTCCTATACGTACTACAATTGGTATCAGAGCTCTGTTCTCTTATATCGGATTAACATCCTAGAGCTGATCCATGGCAACCACATAACCTATCTTTACCAACTATGGTGAGGGACAGTCCACAAATAGGCCACCCCTATTTGATGGAACCAATTACACCTATTAGAAGACTAGAATGAGTTTTTATCTCAAGTCTCTAGACTTTTATCTTTGGACCATCGTCACTGATGGTTACAAGAAGCTGCTAGAATTGCTGTCGAGGGGACTCTCACTGACAAACCCTACGACAAATATACCGACTAGGAAAAGAAACAAGCTAGTCTATATTCTAGGGCTATTAATGCTCTCTTTTGTGCCATAGACAGGACTGAATTCAACAGGATCTCTACATTCTCTACCTCACATGAAGTGTATAGTTCACAATCTTTGGCTCTACCCGTCAATTATACAATAATAGATAGCTCTTTTCACAAAAAAGGCTATCCATACAGTGACGGCATTTAATTATAAAAGTTGGCTAGGTAGCTGACCTTGTTAGTCCGTTCTTTAAAGAATAAGAACATGATTTTTTGCTTCTTATAGTACTATTTCCTCCGCTTAATGGATAACTATTTGTTACCAATGGGGAATTTCTTCTCATCTCAAATGGAGGTAATTGGATTTGCACCAATGGGTAGGTTGATAGAAACCTCTGGTAAAATACCCACCAGTACCCGTAACCCAGCGGATAAAGTACATTATATAGTCCATTTTAGGGATTGGCGACTTACCCATTCAGTGACTTTGGCACTGGACGTTCCCAAAATGGGTACTATCGGGTCGGGTGAATTAGAGAATAGATAGACGTCTGTTGTGTTGGCATTCCTGGAAGCTTCTGGAGGTTACCCATGAAGGAACCACACAGGTTAAAGAATCAAAGTTTAGTCGTCTGACACCAGAATACGAGGCATTCAAGATGAAGCTAAATGTGACAATCGCTCAAATGTTCACAAGGTTCTTCGACTTCGTCAACCCGCTATCTTCCCTTGGCAAAGAGTACTCCAACCATGAGAAGATCTGCAAGCTGCTCAGGGGGCTAACAAAAATCTGGAACCCCAAGGTGACGGCAATCATCGAAGGCAATGACCTCACCAACATGTCAATGGAAACTCTGATGGAAAAGCTGATGACTCATGAGCTCGATCTCAAAGGCTTCGACGAACCTGCTCCGTATCAAGATTTGTCGCGCATACGAAACCAATTCGAGTTTCTTCAAAGCCCACACGTGCACGAAGTCGATACGCACCTTTTGATGCAAGTGGTTCACGACCAAGTCATACGGTTTGTCGGGACGGACCCCGTATCAAGATTTTTTAGGGTTTTAAAATAGATTTTTTACCAACTTCCAACTAATTTTAAACAGAATATAATAAATAATAAAATAATAATTAATAGGTTTTAATCTTGGTCAGGTTGTCTAAAATATTGTTCAAGCGATTTTCCAAGATTCACGATATTCTGGTCGTACATCGACCGCAAACAGGGGATGTTGGGATAGTTTCTAACGTCCAAAAATTAAGATTTTTTTCGATTTTTGTCGTAGATGTTGATAATTAAAAGATTCTATTTGAAGAGAAGCAGACTCGTATAGGTTGCCTATATGCTTGATCAAGTGGTTCGCGAAATAATCCACTATATGCGATAAAACATCGCTGCAAAGTTGGCTTGCGACTGCTGCAGTGATGTGGTGTGCGCGCGGCCGCACATTTGACGGCGGACACCTCGGAGGCGCGTGTCGGTCTGTAGGCCACCATGGGCTCGCCCAAGCCCCCGGGTTGTCAGGGTTAAAAAAACCAGGAGGGCATCACAGGGCCTTTAATGTGCAGCCAGAAGCACAATTGATGTCATTATGTGAGTGGAAAAAATTGTAGTTATGGTGCAAAATTCAAAGCTTAGTCCATTCTTGTATCACGCTGTTATTTAACCCATGCAGAAAGATTCAAGTCGAAGCGACATCTGTCCTAATGCATGATGGACATTCACTGTAGGGAACACTCAACCCATATAATGTGATATATAGGAGATTGTTGGCATTTTTGCCTTTGGACTAGTGTAAAATAGTCCCACATCGACTACACCACTAAGTGAGTATCTTAGTATAATGTTTTGCATGTGTTGAGGTGTGTACAAGGGATGTGCTAGGGCACATGGAGGTGCCATGTGGGGTGTTCTCCTAGAAGAAGAAAAAATAACTCCTCAATGAAGCATGTTGCTTTGTGAAGCTCTAATGCGGACTCAGACTCAGATACGGGCTCACAAGCGTAAAATGGTGCATTGTGTATGCACGGACGCATGCGCTGGAGTAGGCATGGACAGGCGCAAGACTTTGTTGATTTCGAGAGGATCTAAACTATCAAACTCATTTTTTGAGTATTCGTATTTTAGTCCTTCATCGTATAGGACAAGAGGTGAAGTCTCTTTTCTCTCTATAAATAGAGTCCCATTGTCTTCTTTTGGAGACACAAAAATATTAAAGAAAAGGGACCCTGTTGAGTTCTGGGAGCCTGTTAGAATCACAAAAAGTTTACTGCGAGCGTTCAAGAAGTTTTTTGAGAACTTGTTGTTTCTTTAGAGCATATCGCGGTGGACAAATCTTGCTTTAAGTAATGGTGGTCTTTACCACCCCAGCAAGAATAATAATATATTATCTCATTTCTTCTTCTATTTTGTAAAATGTTATGTCCCAATTGCAACTCGTTTACAAGGAAGAATGCTCTCTTTCTATCAGTTTGTATTTGGGAGTGGAAGTTATAATATGAAAGGATAGTAGTATTTTGTGGCTTCAGGATCTTTTGGAGATCAAACTTGTTTGTCATAATCGCCAAAATTCTAAGAATCTTTTGGAGAGCAAACTTGTTTATCGGAATCTCTAAAATCCTAAAACTCATAACAGAGAGCAAACTTGTTTGCAAGAAGTCTCTACTTCTGATCGCTTTACTCAGAACAGAAAGCAAACTTGTCTGTAAGAAGTCTCTACTTCTGATCGTTCTACTCAGAACATAGAGAAAACTTGTTTGCGAGAAGTCTCTGCTTTTGATCGTTCTAATCAGAATAGAGAGCAACGATAGCAAACTTGTTTGCGAGAAGTCTGGGATCTTATCTTTCTAATCATAACAGAGAACAAACTTGTTTGTGGGAGGTCTTTATTTTCTGACCTTTCTTCCATCTAGATCTGTTTCGGAAATAATAGGTGCTACTTGTTACAAAATAGAAAAAAAGAAAAATTTTATAGCAAGATGGAATCGTCTCACGATTCTCTTTATTCATATTATATAAAAGGAGGAATATAACAATGGTGGTTGTAGAAAAGATAAGGACATCCACAATTGGATCTATACACACACACACACGCACACAGGCATATATATATATATATATATATATATATATATATATATATATATATATATATATATATATATATAACTTAATTTTTTTAGTACTTGGAAATAGCAAACAACAATTTGCTACTCTTCTTTTTTTCTAAGTACTTACCTAATTACCTCTTAAATTTAATGTACAATCTTAATTAGAGAACATAAGAACATTATTGGAACAACAACTTTCATGGTGAAGCTTCAAACTTTTTTTGTATAGATGAAAAATCTTAATTAGTAAATATAGATAAGGACAATTTTGAAACAAAAATGAAAATTTTCACTTAAAGCACTAAATTTGTATGAAATTATATGTAGAGCACAATGTAGAAGCATGGAAAATATGAGGTTCATGCGGATCACAATTTGCCGCATATATACTTTGGGCCAAACAGGTTCGCATAAAGGAGAGTCGCATAACAGATTCAATGCCTTATGCGGCCCGTCGACAACCAGCTGCAGAAAAAAGATATGCGGCCAAAGAGGATCAGTTCGTCTAATAAAGCTGACAAGTTCTGTCTGACAAAAATGAAAGCTCTGACACTTTGACAAAAAGATAAGACGTGAGACGTCACCAAAAGCAGGGTTCATACGCTTTCATGTGGCCAGAAGGAGTGTTACCTAAGCCGCATGAACCTTAAGCGGCATAAACATATGCGGCCCCATAGTCTCCGAAACTTCATGCAGCCAAGGGTGACTGTGACCCAAGCCGCATGAGCTTTATGCGGCCAAAATACAGAATGTATGCTGCTTAAAAGCCCTTAAGCTATATGCGGGCTAAGGAAGTTTACGACTTAAGCCGCATGAGTCTCATACGGCCCCATATGGTCGAAAGCTGAGAGACTCATGTGGCTCAAAATGATTCCTGTGGTAGGACACGTGGCAGGATGACCAAGTCTTAACTACCCAGATTTGCTGCGATAAAATCCCAACAAATCGACAGATGGCGGCCAAAGAGAGGGTCTTCACATGCTAATTAGCCATGTGGCCACAGGCCATCTATGCGGCTCAACATACATACCATTATAAATACAAGGGTGCCACACCCCTGCAAAAGGCTGGCAACCTTCGAAAAGCAATTTTTTCAAGAGCTAAGGATTGCGTCAGATAGTCCAAGGAGTAAGGCAGAGTTGATAACACTTTCCCGAGCCTCTACCGTCACCCCTACGATCAAAACTAAACAATTGTACTTAGATTGTTTCCTAAGATTTCTTTCTAGGCTTTTTTTTGTACAAGCGAGTTTGCAATCAACTTCAGTATTTCTGTAATACCTTTCTTTGATTTTTAATGTCAAACACGATGGTGACTCTGCTGGGGACATCCTTCTCCTCTGATGAGAAGCTGGTGACACAATCTGACGCATCCAAGCTCGGCTCTATGCAGCAAATGCTTGTGGTTCGTTTCAACCAACGAGCCTTTGAAGAAATGCTCTCTGAAGGGAGCGCCAGCCCGTCTCAGAAGCGAGCCAACCCAAAAAGAACTTGCAGGACGTCGGTGCACAGAACTGTTGCCCCCGACCAAGTTCTCGAAGAAGCTTCTTCTGTAGCCCAAGACGGTGACCAAAGCTCTCCTGTGGTTTTGCTTCCAACCGCAGAGGACCCCACTATCCACAAATTTAGTAGATAAAAATAATACGATGCTGAGTTTTTTGGGGCACAAGGGAAATCCATGCAGACAAAGAAGAAGCCGCATAAGAGAGATGGACAGTCTGTCCATGCGGCAACCAACTCTGGCCGCAGGCAGACAACTCATGCGGCAGCCAACTCTGGCCACAGGCAGACAACTCATGCGGCAGCCATCTTTGGGTGCAGGAAGATAGCCCATGCGGCAGCCAACTCTGGCCACAGGAAGATGGCCTATGCGGCAACTAGCTCTGGCCACAGGAAGATAGCCCATGCGGCAGCAAATCCTGGCCTCAGACATGATGTCTCATGCGGCCCTGTCAGAAGCTCTGTGTTCAACCGTCTCTCATACGGGCCCGACGCCATACGACCCATTGAGAATATGGGATGTATCAATCTAGACTCTTTTTACTATTCGCCTTCGGGTGCTAAGTTAAAGAAGTCTAGGGCAGTGCCGGTCCAACAAGCCCAGTCAACTGTTCAAGTTGCTGATTGTCAGCGGACCCCGTTGACTGTTACACGGGATCCTGATGGAAAGTTGTACAGAACCACCCGCCTCCAGTCCCCCAGGGCTAACGGACAAGGTGGGTCTTTAAAGTCTCCCTCCAACGATCCAGAGCAAATAATTTTACTAGCCACAGATCAGGGAGTAAACATGATACCTAAGTACCCGTGCGCTCGGGATATGCGAGTCCACAAGTTTGGTACAAAGGTAGGTCAGCTTGCTACCGACTTGCGTGAGGTGATTACTCACAAATGCAAGGTGGCAGCATTGAAATGCAGTAAGTCCCTCTCGGGGCGTCGTTGTACCCAAGTCATCATCAAATGCTGCTGCGACAAATTGGCAGCACCTGAAGGTCGGCAGTTAGTTTTCCAATGACTACAGCAGCCAGCACCTGTCCTACAACAACTCAAGAAATAGGTACAAATTTCGGAAGATGAGGAGTTTCCTTTCGTCTCCTGTAATTCAACTCAAAAGGTTCCTCCTGGCAAGGGAGGAAAGAAGACAGGCTCTTCCAGTCCGGCAATCTCGGCCAGTACTACAAGGAGACCCTCATTTGGAGGGTTGCCACCGAGAACCACAGGGGGTGTCAATTTAGGCACTCGATCCAAAAAGAAGCTTCCAGCACCTGGGGGTGCACCTTCGGCCTCCTTAAGAGTAGATGAAGCTGGGGGTTGCAGTCCCCTCAATATATGCGACAACCCGATGTACCAAGAGCACATACAGGGGTAGAGACCCCCCAGAACTACGCAACAGACTTGGACTTCCCTGAGGGCCACCACCCTCACCAAGACGATGCGGCTTCCTGCTCATGGGGTAGCACCCCTTCCGAGTACGAGGAAGTTGACATTCCGACATTCTCTGGCGATTTCTCTGTACAAGGGTACGGCACAGAGAGCACCTCTACTACGATCCCTTCAACATCTACCCACGTGAGGTCGGTCTTTATGGCTGACGATGATCATGAAGCACCTTCTGACCGACAACGTCTAGAAGTACATGAAGTCATGCTCCTGTCCTTGGTCAAATCGGTGGACGAAATCAAATCCGCCTTGCCAATCCAACCGACAAGGACGCCCGGACAAACAAGCTTGGGACCCGCAGTCAATACGGACTCCAACACGACCGCCCCTCCTTTGGGTGATGATCCCTTAGGAGCATCCGTTCCTTTAGTTGTAGATGAAGCCAAGGAGGCAAGGAAGGAAGTCCAGGAGCTTTGAGCAATGTTCAATGCTCGAGACTTCTCTCGGGACCTCAGAATACGGTAGCCATATCTCGTCGCATGGAGAGATGTGCCTTTTTTGCCACGGTATAAGTCGTTCTATATCGATTTATATGACGTGAAGACCTTTGCTTGTCGGTACATGACTTACTTTCAAGTCACAACCAACCACTTGTCGCATAGTGATGCCATTCTCATGCAATTATTCATTGGAGCATTGGAGGGGATCGCGTTCGACTGGTACCGCAATCTTCCCGACAACTGCATCCATTCTTTTGACGGCTTCAAGCACATGTTCCTGGAAAGATTCTACGAAGTGGGGCATGATGTAACGATGTCATCTCTCATGGATGTCGTTCAGGGAGAAGGAGTTAACAAGGAACTATATCGAGCGATTTTGCCAAACTGTAATGAGATTGCCCCAAGGCAATCCCGAGAGCTCCTCGATTGAAATCTGCCAGAAGAAGTTGCTTTTCGCAATTAGCCTCTGGATGGGTGACGATCAGTTCAGGGATTAGACGACCTTCATCATAAGTGCTACAAATACAGAGGCAAAATTGAAGAAGGCTCGCCAGTTGGGATTACACATCCAAGATGGAGAAGATAAGGGCAGACGTCCTGGTTCCACCTCCAGCAACAACAACAGTGGTGCCACCTCCAACCGAGATAATAAGGGCAAACAGGCCATGGTCGCTGATGCGACCCAGAAGCCCGAACAAAAATAGACGGAAGGTCAGTGGCCCAATGTGAATTACTAATTTGAAGATAGTCATGTCAAACCTATCTTGGATATGCTCTTACAAGGGGGTAGGATCCAGCTCCCTCCACCAAGGCACGAGCCCCAAGCGGCAGAAATGGAGGACCCAAAATATTATCACTTCCACCGCTATATCCATCATTCCACTCATGACTGTTTACAATTAAAGCCGTACATTCAGAGTCTTATCGACTCTAAAGCTCGATAGACTTTGAAGAGGTTACCGTGGCAGCAAACATGGTGTCGATTTAGTTCGGCAACTTTCCTCCAACAAGCACTCCAGATGGGGTAATACCTGTCCCTCGGGTAACGATGGAGGTTACTAATCTTCCACCCGTCCGAAGCCAGACATCTGGATTGGTACCACTCACCACATCACGAGGAGAGATCATGTGGGTGCATCCAGACTTAGGGCCCAAAGTTACCCAGGAGGTGTCATCTCCTACGAACAAGAAAAATGGCAGGAAGCCTAGATCCTGCCATACAATTTTAGCCGAAGCTGAAGAAGCTACAGCCGTTGTTACCCGGTCTGGAGCACAAGTTCAGCCCGCATGGGATTGTTCAGTCGAAGATCCTCAGCCGATAACGTTGCCTCCCTTTGATGTTCCAAGGCCATCTCAGCCTCCACTGGCAGATAAATCCAAGCCAATGGAAACCCGCTTCGACAGGGCACTCCGTAATAATGTTTCTCAGGGACTGGAGAGACCTTACAAATTTGACATATTAGCACAATTGGCTAATAAGCCAGCAAAGTTGTCGTTATACGAGCTCCTAAGGCTCTCCAAGGATGTTCGTGTCGCATTAAGCGAAGTACTCCAAAATGCTGACGCCTACTTAGCCCAGGTCAAGCCTCTAGGGGAAGACCCGCCAGCAGATCTACAGGGCAACGATAGCACATATGCAATACCCAATATCATATTTACTCTATAGGACATGTTGATCAAGTCCAATTTGTATGATCTTCCCTTGTACTACACTGGATACATAGGCGACATCAAGGTAGATCGGATGCATATCGACCCTGGCTCGTCAATAAGCATCATCCTGAAAAGCTTGCTCCAACTTCTTGACATCCATATGCATTGGCTAGCGGCGACCAACACTGCCATTAACGGTTTTAACTCAGGAAGGAGCTATCCCCTAGGGAAGATCTGATTGAAATGTCAGATTGGTGACCTGAAGACGGAGGTTACCTGCTACGTCATAGAGGTAGACATGCCCTACAACATCCTCTCGGGGCGTCTGTGGATACATGACTATATGATCGTACCATCCATCCTCCACCAGTGCTTCAAGTATGTCAGTAAGCTCGGCTTCGTGAAGACTAAATTTGCCAACATCGATCCCTTCAAAAGGGTTGAGTCTTATTATTCTTCGGAGGTTTGTCTATATGAAGAATCCAAGAAGTACATCACTGACAAACTGGATAGCATCACAGGGCCAGAGTAACCCTTGATAATTCATCTCCAGACTCATAAACCAGGCAAAGCCGTACCCCTCGTTGTAACTTTGCATAAAGAGGTGCTCGGTTCTCCTGCCACACCTACGCAGTTGGAACCAATGGTCATCCGGCTCCCGAGATCCAGCCAGGAGCCAAAGCCTGTCATAGGGCCAATGGTGATCCGAATGCCAAAATCCAATCAAAGGCAATAGGAAGATGCAAGGCCCTCTGTAACACCATTGGTGATCTGATTGCCAAAATCCACTCAAAGGCAACCGGAAGACACAAAGTCCCTTGCTGAGCCAATTGTCATCCATCTTCCCAAGACGAGCCGACAACCAAGTGTCGATCCAACACTCTCAGGCAAGTCAATACCTCAAGCTGAACCCTTGGTGGTCAAGTTGCCCAAGAGAGTATCCCGGCCTATAAGCTCGCAGGGGGTAGCCGAGGAGAATGTAGAACTCGCCAAATACTTGGTTACACAGGTGAATAGCCCCTCTCCTAATGATGTAATCTCTGTGGACAAAATTCCTTATTTCATCAATAAGAGGCTGCCGTTAGACTATTCTGAGTATGATAAGCCTAATCTAATATATGCTGCCCGGGACTGTCTAGACGTTAGACTGTACACACGGGTGACAACCGTCCATACCCTAAATCAACTTGCTCTCATTAAAGGCGCTTACTTCCTGGTCCCAGACAGAAGAGGATGGGATCACACGATCATCTTTGGCCGAAAAAAGGTCCTCAATCTTTTATGCCACAAGAGTCCGATTTCGAACCCGACGCTAGAAGATTACCGCTCTACCTGTATAGTCATCAAGCCAAGTACTTCTTGCAAAAGCAGGGGTACGACATGGAGGCTATCCCGGGTCTGAATCACGGCAGCGGTCGACGATTACCTCTACAACTGTCAGCACCAGCAGAGAAACCTCAGGACCATTATCACAAATCCAGACGCGGCCTCGGGTATGTTACACCACCAACAACGCCCAAAAGTTCCAATAAAGAATGCGAGTGGCACTCTCATTCGTCCGAGTCACCCATTTACAACTTTAATAGCAGTATTAGAGATATATTTAGACAGACATTATCTGTCAACATGACATCGACTGATATCGAAGAGGAAGACGAAGATCTACTTGAACCACTTGAGTTGGAGCCGTAGGTCTAGCAACTAGACGCACAATGGAAGAAACGTTTTGAACTTCGTGATCCTCCCACTGAGGATGAGGTTATGTAAGTTAACCTCGCTAATGAATCCTCTCCAAAGCCAATCTTCGTCAGTAAAAGCCTGACAGACGGCGAGCGGGAGTCATTTTTACAACTCATCAGAGAATACATCAACGTCTTTGCCTGGAGCTATAAAGACATGCCAGGGCTAAACCCCGATATCGTACTTCATAAGCTTAACATTTATCCGGATGCAAAACCAGTCAAACAACAGCAGCGATGGTTTCGTCCAGACATCATGAATTCCATTAAAGCAGAAGTAAACAAGCTTATAGCTAGCGGTTTCATCCATGAAGAGCAGCACCCAAACTGGGTAGCCAACGTAGTACCAATCATTAAGAAGAACAAAGAGATCCAAATTTGCATCAATTTTCGCAATCTGAACGCGGCATGCCCTAAGGATGAATTTTCTCTCCCGATTACCGACATAATGATCAATAATACGTGTAGCTTCGAGTGCATGTCCTTTATGGATGGCTTTTCAGGATACAATCAAATTAAAATGTCTTCTGATGACGAAAAGCATAAGTTATTCCGAACACCGATCGTCGTATATTGTTATACGGTCATGCCCTTTGGCCTGAAGAACGCTGGTGCTTCATATCAACGGGCTATGAGTGTCATCTTCAGAGATTATTTGCGCAAGACGGTGGAGTGTTACGTTGACGACATCGCCGTCAAGAGCTGCTCCAAAAATGATCACTTACATGATTTGAGAACAGTGTTCGACCTCATACGAGCGCACAACCTGAAGATGAATCCAACAAAGTCTTTCCTGGGCGTGTCCAGCAGAAAGTTCTTGGGCTTCGTCATTGCTTCCCTGGGCATTCACATAGATCCCGACAAAACAAAAGCAATCCTGGAGATGAGTCTACCAAGGAACCTCCGTAAACTCCACGGCCTTCAGGGAAGACTAGCCTATATCAGAAGGTTTATATCTAACCTCTCTGGATGATGTCAACCCTTCACTCAACTCATGAGAAAAGGTGTCTCTTTCATATGGAACAAGGAATGTCAGCGTGCCTTTGATGATATTAAGGAGTACCTGACGAATCCGCCAGTTCTGGTGGCCCCGGTCGACGGAAAGCCCTTCAAGCTCTATGTACGGGCGAGGGAACACTCTCTCGGTGCTTTTCTAGCATAGAATAATGATACACGACATGAAAAGCCATTTACTATCTCAGCCGGATGATGGTAGGACCGGAACATAGGTACACCACCATGGAGAATGAGTTCCTTGCCCAGTATTCACCATTCAGAAAACATGACACTATGTGACAGGACAGACCATCCATGTTGTTTCACGAGTTAATCCTCTCAGGGTTCTCATGACCAAGCCCGGTGCACTCAGTTCTCGTCTAGCCACCTGGGCGATACAATTATCCTCATACGATATGGTTTTTGTTCCGCAGAAGGTTATAAAAGGTCAAGCCCTGGCTGACTTCTTTGCAGCCCATCCAGGCTCAGAAATAGCCAGAATCTATGAAGAAATTCCCGACGAAGTCGTCGCTTCGAACATGACTTCGCATGACACCATTTGGCGAATGTTCTTTGACGGTGCTTCAAGAATGGGGCCACAAGGTGATATCTTCGCTGGAGTCGGGGTAGTATTAATTTCCCCCTCTGGGTTGGTGGTCAATCGGGTATATTTTCTTACAGAACCCTGTTCAAACAATGTAGCTGAATATAACATTCTAGTCATCGGACTCCAACTCGCAAAAGAAGTGGGGATCAAGTACCTGGAAGCATATGGTGACTCGCAGTTGGTTGTTAACCAGATCCGAGGTTCATACGAGGTTCTCAATGAGGACCTGATTCCCTACTATCAGACAATAATTGCAATTATTGTAACCTTAGAAGGATTCTTTATAGAGCACGTTTCTAGGCTCCAAAATATCGAAGCCGATGCCCTAGCAGGTCTCGTCGCTTCCTTGGCACTTTCAAATGATACTCATCATTTAGTCGAAATAATAGGCCATGAGCTGGTCTGTCCTAAGAACAATCTTCAACTAGGTACGAGTTACTCCGCCCAGATAACCAACAACATACAAGACTGGAGACGCCCGCTCATCGACTTTGCAGTCTATGGAATCCTGCCAGAGAATGTGAAGGAAGCAACTTCAATCAGAAGACGCTCCCTCAGATTCTTCTATGATACGAAGATGAAAATATTATATCGACGATCCTACGATGGGCTACTATTAAGATGCCTGTCAAATGCAGAAGCCAAAGAAGTCTTACGCGAAGCTCATGACGGCACTTGTGGGGCTCAACAACCTGGCCTAAAATTATAAGATCGTCTCCGTCGGATGGGTTATTACTGGCCCACAAATTTCATAAGGCTTGCCAGATCCACGCAAATTTCATACATTTGCCATCTGAATTCTTGCACCCGACAGTGGCCTCTTGGCCATTTGAAGCATGGGGAATGGACATCATTGGGCCAATCACCCCGCCGTCTTCTAGAGGGCATCGATTCATACTCGTAATCACCGATTACTTCTCCAAATGGGCGGAAGTTGTTCCGTTGGCAGAGGTTAAGACATCGAACGTGATTAGCTTCATAAAACATCAAATCATCTACCATTTTGGATTGCCCCGGAGGATTATTTACGACAATGGTCCGCAGTTCGCAAGCCACGCTTTCTATCAATTTTGTGACAAGAATCGGATTCAGAACATGGCCTCGACAGCATATAACCCATCGGCTAATGGTCTGGCTGAAGCTTTCAACAAAACCATAATCAAGCTCCTTAAAAAGTTCATGTCTGCAAACAAATGCGACTGGAATGAAAAGCTTGGCGAATGCTTATGGGCGTATCGTACCATAATTTGGACGGCTAAGGAAATACACCGTTCTCCTTGGATTACGGGAGCGAGGCAGTCCTCCCATTGGAGACTCAGATCCCCTCACTTCGAGTGGCCCTTACTTACCGGTTAACGTCGGACGATAACTACTGTCGACGGCTACAAGAGTTGGAAGCATTAGATGAGAAGCGCTTAAAAGCTCAACAAAGTATAGAGCTCTACCAAGCGCGCATCTCTCGGGCTTTCAACAAAAAAGTCAAACAAAGAATATTCCAAGTCGGCGATCTCGTCTTGGCCATTCGCAGACCAATGGTCATGACCCACAAGACCCCCGGCAAATTCCAGCCTAAATGGGAGGGTCCGTTCATCATCGAGACCGTATTCTCCAACGGCGCGTACCGTCTCACAAAATAAAATAAAGACTTGCTCATGATGCCCATCAACGGCAAGTTCCTCAAGAAATATTATGTCTAAACGACATCTTCCAACTATCTCTCAAATTGTGAGTTATGTACCCTTTGGTATCGCTGAACTTACACTCTGACCTTAAATCTCCTAGATTGTTGAGTTATGTACCATCAAGTACCACTAAACTTACTCTCTGACTGCTTCGAATGGATTCATATCTCATCTCCTGGTCATATCTCTGAACTTCCACATTAAATGCTTTTTTATTACCCGCACCACCAGTGCGCAGAAGGGTAATAGGTCCATAAAACTTATCCTAATCTATTACTCGTACCATCAGTGCACAAAAAGGGTAATAGGTCCACAAAATTCCCCAACGAAAAAACAACCACGTCCATATTACCTCTAAGTTGTTTTTCCATCCATCACAAACAAATCACCGAATGCATAGAACTTCCACATTGATAGTACCTCTGAGTTGTTCTGTGTACTCCATTAGGCCTACTCCTACCACGTCCTCATTACCTCTGAGTAGGAAGGCTCTATTTTTGACCTATATTTACCATGTACTCATTACCTCTGAGTAAATATATTGGTTTCCTCTCCACTTATTATTAGTACTCGTATCGCCAGTACACAAAAAGGGTAATAAGTCCATAAAAGTTATCCTAATCTATTACTCGCACCATCAGTGTACCAAAGAGTAGTAGGTCCACAAAATATCATTCAAAATATATTTGCTCGCATTTCCAGATACACAAAAGGGCAATAGGTCAACAAAAATTCTCCAGTAGGATGTCCTTTATCAAACACAAATGTTGTATTAGGCCCTCTAGTACAAGCACCACAAAATACCATAAATAAAGAATAGAGTGAACATATTATGTTTATTCAAAAATAGCTACATTCATAGGACTACATCGACAGCAGAAAACAAAGAAAGGAAAATCTAGCAATACATAGTTTGGTTAGTTTGACAACACTTCGTCTTCATCAAAAAGCAGTTTCGTGGCCCTCAAAAGATGTCATGTTTTACTGCTGAGAAGCAAACAAGGCTGTTGAATCTCCAAGAAGCTGCCCAGAGGAGGGCAAATATAGCATGCTATCCTCCCCTCCGTATTGCGGATACCTTAGCCCCGCTCCCCGAAGGACCATACCTTCAAAACATCATCCCTGATAGTGGTTTCGCCTACTTGGAGAGCCGTGAAGACAGGATGTTCATAACGACGCCTGACCACCATCCAACTCTCCGAGGTATAAAGGCTCTTCCTACCACTTGGGGAAAACTCTTCCGAAGCATGAAGAGTCCTGAGTTGTTTTATGTGTATGCCAAAATGGCACGGGAAAAACTCTTCTAAAGCATGAGGAGTTTTGAGCTGTCTGATGTATGTGTCAGAATGGTGTATTTTCACTCTATCGTCGACATCGGTTCTGGAGAAGTTTGCTAGCCAGATCCTTACAAAACATGAAAAAAAGGGTCTTAGCACAGAGAAGAAAACAAAGAACTCTGTTTTTTTAGTTATGCGGCCTAGCCAGTTATGCGGCCTAGCCAAACAGAACTAATGCGGCCCAAAGTCATGAGGCCGGCTTCATGAAGTACTCATATAGCTCAGTCATGAAGCACTTATGCGGCTCAGTCATGAAGTGTTCATGCGGTTCAATTATGAGGCATTTATGTGGCTCAGTCAAGAAATACTCATATGACCCAGTCATAAAGTACTCATGCGGCTCAGTCATGAGGCAATTATGCGGCCCAGTCATACAGTATTTATGCGGCCCGATCATAAAGCGCTTATGCGGCTCAATCATGAGGCACTTATGCGGCTCAGTCATGAAGTGTTCATGCAGATCAGACTTGAGGCACTTATGAGGTTCAAGTACGATTGAGCAGCGGTTATGCGGCCCAGCCCATACGGCCCTATCATACAAAACACATACGGTCCAAATGAGATAGGGCATGCATCGACCAGGCTTAAAGCACAGAGGCAGTCATGAAGTGTTCGTCATTCTCCCACCGTCCTTACTCTTGAGAGGGGATTGCACGTCAGGATGAATGGAAGGAGCGTAAGTCGCCCTCAACGGAGAGGCAAGTCCCCTCCCTTTGGCCGCCGCACCAGTCGACTTAGAAGCTTTTGGAGCCATAGCAGAAAGTATGATGAAGTCAAAGGAGAAGAAGGTGAAAGAGGAAAAACTCTCTCCGAATAACCCCTATTTATAAAGTTGCTGAAAAGTGCCTCTTCGATTATCGAGATCATTAAAGATAATAACGACGTTTGGGGACTTTATCCCTAAATAATCGTCGGCTTTATCTTGAAGTGCGCCTCTTCGATTCTCGAGATCATTAAAGATAATATCGATATTTGGGGACTTTATCCCTAGTAACCGTCGGCTTTATCTCGAAAAGAGATCAACAACCGAATCAAGAAAAATAAATGCAACAGTGACAGCTGGCAGGCTGATGGGGTCTCTCTGCGGCTCGAGGTTTTCCTACGGATCAAGATTTTCCTATGGCTCGAGATCTCTCTGCGGCTCAAAAATTCCCTGCGACTTGAAGACTCCCTGCGGCTTAACATATCTCCATGATTCTTATTCAAATTATTCTAAATTTATAATTTTAATACTTTGAAGGGGGTCTTGTAGAAGCATAAAAAATATGAGGTTCACACGGATCACAATTTATCGCATATGTACTTTTGGCCAAACATGTCCGCATAAAGGAGAGCTGTATGACAGATTCAATACCTTATGCGGCCCGTCGACAACCAGCTACAGAAGAAAGATATGCGACCAAAGAGGATCAGTTCGTCTGATAAAGCTGACAAGTTCTGTCTGACAAAAATGACAGCTCTGACACTTTGACAAAAAGATAAGACGTGAGACGTCACCAAAAGCAGGGTTCATACGCTTTCATGCGGCCATAAGGAGTGTTACCTATGCCGTATGAACCGTATGTGGCTCAAACATATGCAGCCCCAAAGTCTCCGAAACTTCATGCGGCCAAGGGTGACTGTGACCCAAGCCGTATGAGCTTTATGCGGCCAAAATACAGAATCTATGCGGCTTAAAAGCCCTTAAGCTATATGCGGGCTAAGGAAGTTTGTGACTTAAGCCGCATGAGTCTCATAAGGCCCCATATGGTCGAAAGCTGAGAGACTCATGCAGCTCAAAATGATTCCTATGATAGGATACGTGGCAGGCTGACCAAGTCTTAACTACCCAGATTTGCTACAAAAAAATCCCAACAAATCGACAAATGGCGGCCAAATAGCGGGTCTTCACGTGCTAATTAGCTATGTGGCCACAGGCCATCTATGCGGCTCAACATACATACCATTATAAATAGCAGGGTGCCACACCCTGCAAAAGGCTGGCAACCTTCAAAAAGCAATTTCTTCAAGAGCTAAGGAATGCGTCAGATAGTCCAAGGAGTAAGGCAGAGTTTATAACACTTTCCCGAGCCTCTACCGTCACCCCCAGGATCAAAACTAAGTAATTATACTTAGATTTTTTCCTAGGATTTCTTTCTAGGCTTTTCTTTGTACAAGCGAGTTTGCAATCAATTTCAATATTTCTGTAATACCTGTCTTTGATTTTTAATGGCAAACACACAAAGTTTCCATTTATTATATATATAGTATATAAATGCCCTTACCAAGGGCATTCTTCTATTAAAATGAATTTTAAAATAACTTTTCGTTAGCTCCGTTAAATACTGTAAACAAAAAAAAATGCCCATAGCAAGGGCATTTTGTCAGAGGAAAACGCCCTTGGTAATGGCATTTTCTGCTAATGTGTCACCCTTCCCGCTTTGCCTTGTGGCAATTTTTGGCTGCCTTGTATTTATGCGTGGCCTCTCGTGGGAGGTTGGAAGCTGTGCCATGCAGCCTTTGACTGTATTGTGGTTTGTGCCAACAACTTTTTTAAGTTTTTCAGACTGCTTTTGATCGAAAGGGGTGGGAGTAAGAGCTTCATGTGCGAGAAAATAGATATAAGAAGCGAAAGAAGAGGGAAGGATTTAGCAGAAGAGAATAAACAGAAGCTGAAGAAGAAGAAGAAGAAACAAGTAGTAGTAGTAGAAGAAAGTCTTCATTATTAACAGGTAATTTTCTTAAAATAATTTACTAATTATGTTAATGTGATTCTTTTATAATAATGTTGATACGTTATAGTTGAAAATTTTACTATATTTCTATTGAAGAAAGAATTCCTTAAAGGCATGGTATAACTACCTAACTTAATCATTCTAGAAGTAGAAGGTAGATTATTCTTGGAGCATATCAATACAAGAGAAAATGCTTTTCTTGACTGTTTTTTCCCATCAAGAAAGAGGTATCTTGACGGTTGCAGATCCGTCAAGTAGGCCAGAGTCAAGAAAAGTGCCTCCTTTTTCTGGACAGTCGATAGCAAGGCTTTTCTCAATAGTTTTTGCCCGTTATATGAAATAGTTTATTTGACCATTTTTAGTCGTCAAGATAGCAGTTTGGAGAAATTTTAAATGTAGGTGAAAACTTTTTTTGACTCCGTCCTAGATGACGGTTATTAGCCATCAAGAAACATTAAATGAAAAGCCCTTTTGCAGCAGGATAGCGTTAATTATTGACGTTTTGTAACCATCAAGAGAGGCTAAATTTTGTATAGCCAAAATTTCATTTATAATTATATACTATGAATCGAACACACATATAATAATAATAATCTAGAAGATATCA
Source organism: Iris pallida (assembly GCA_029216955.1). Taxonomy (NCBI): domain Eukaryota; kingdom Viridiplantae; phylum Streptophyta; class Magnoliopsida; order Asparagales; family Iridaceae; genus Iris; species Iris pallida. The sequence continues at coordinate 3,275,656 of JANAVB010028000.1, read as the reverse complement.
AATAACTGTAATATTCAATTTTTATATTAACAAACTGTATAGTTCATACACCACAACTTCCAACACATCCAACCACAAACATTCAACACACGTCCAACCACAAATATATCCAACTAAAGTATGTATTTTTAGTACATCTTAAACATCAAAAAACTATATTTATATAAGTAAAACCAGAATATGTAGCAAACCCGCGGCACATCCCTCCCATATACACAGTACCTTCATTTTCTATGTAGTTCCTGAGATAACAAGAGAAATATATTTAATCATTTATGTGTACATGTTTGTCGACTTAAAATTAATGAATTTGAAGGTTATCTCGGAGCAAAGAAGGGAAAAATAGATGTCTTTCAAAAAGACATCACCTTGTAATTTACATATTTTGACAACGCCAAAAAACTTTTAAACAGAGTACAAGTAATATAAAACACAGACAAGATATGGTGCAGAAAATCAAGTTTTTACCTTATCAATCAATGCAGAAACTTGACTATATAGATAACATTAGGAAATAATTGGATACGTTAATTGTAAGCATCACCAACCATTTTTTTCCTCTATTCCATACAACTGCTACCAAAAGGGAGTATCAACTAGTCCCTTCAAGGAAGCTTTCAAGTTCTAAGTCGCAAAACAAATGGATTCAACAACTATCCATCTACTGTTGATTTTTTTTAATTTATGGATTTTTATCATCAAACTCATGAGTCAAACAGATCACCAAATAATGGATATCATATGCAAAATATTAATTTGGAGCTCTAGAATAAACTATATATGGATATACAAACATACTTATTGTTGCCATATGGTATAAAGTAAATATAGATTTTAACTCCCTATATATTCAAGTGCTATTTGCTTTAGTTTCGTAACCTTGGCAATAAGTTGCATTAAGTTCCACTGGTTATAAATCTTGTTGGATTCATACATGGAGCCTTCTCTTTGCATGTGTTCCATAACCAATATAATCATGGTATGCTTGGGCTTTGTTGTTTTTGCCATAAAATATTGGGCTACGATAACATAATATTTTCCTCTACTCTTCTACAAAGGACGAAAAGTTATTTAAAAAAGAAAAAAATGAGAAGGAACTCTTAGAGATGATAGGGCAAATCAGAAATAAATAATCCAAATAGTAAGAGAGCTTACATTAGAGAGATTCTGTCTGGAAACATGGATTTAACTACCAGAACTTTCTGCTTCTCCTCCAGTTTTAATAGATCACTTACAGCTTCTCCTCCAGTTTGATATATGAAGTAGACCACTATAAAGACAAGTATCCAGGAAAGGCCAAAAAAAGAGTAGGGATAAATATAATTCACTAGTCTGCTAGACGTAATAATTTATGAATATTAGCATAAGATAAAATTAGAAGTACAACAATCGACAAAAGCTTGACAAATTCTTTCACTAGGTACAATAATTTCACTCAAGATTTATTCTGTGATGGACAATTTGTCCACGGGTAAAACGGAATCAAGTATTAGTTAAAGGTCAATTCTCAAAATGCAGGCAATGAACCAACATTTAGTGGATGAGCATCACAAAAGTTCCATGGAAATGGCTTACAACTGAACTAGATTAGCTTTAAGTCTTGTGTACCTGAACAATAACAATATGTAATAGAGCTCACTGGTACACTTCAATCAACAAAGGAAGTTCAAAAGTTAACCTCACTGGTACACTCTACAATAAACAAAATTGGAATTATTTCATTACGGCTCTTGGCTAAGCATTATACAGGAAATATACAAGTGCTAAGAAGACAACTAGATAATAGTTGCCTATTGGCATTACTATACCTAACAAAATGAGAATACACATATTCTTCTCGAGAGCTAAACTTCTGGGAGAAGAATATAGAAGCATCAAAGAAGACTGACATACACTAGTAGATGGTGAAGATAAAACGTCCAATTAATCCAGACTAGGAGATGCATATGGAAGCAATAAAGAAGACTGACACAACAATACCAGAGGAACTCCAAAAGTGGGATAGGGAAGACACCTAGTAGAACAAGTAAGACCCCTTCTAATCCCAAGAAGGGTCCTAAGCTTATAAAGGGGAAGAAAAAAAGTTAGATGTCTATCCTAACATGGAATGTCGGGGGGTCAATTCAGGTGAAGCATGGACTTGAGCAGTGTTTTTTTTCCCAAAAGGAAAAGTCTCATAAAATGGTTAAATAATAAGAAGAATCACTTAGAGCTACAACTTGGCAAGAAAGACTATATTGATAATCTCATGAATATAACATGCAAGAGACCAGAAAAGAGGCTCCATAGGTTAATGCTAAATTCACTCAAGCCATTTGACCAAAACATATTGAGTTTCTCATAATAGCTTACCTAGGAACATTATATTTCATTGTATAAATTGATTCCCAATTGCCTAAAATTTGCTTCTAATCACTATATTCAATTGAAGAACTCGAAATCCTTGTGAAATTGAAGATCTCAAACATTGTTAACGTGACACCTCTTATGCATGGTCTGCCTAGCTAATTATTTGTGCCAATGCAAGACATGCAATGCTTTGCTCACATAGACGAAGAAAAAGACAATAGGAAGCTAGAGATAAGTTGAAGCAAGAAGGTGTTGGTTAGACTCATACATGTATAGAAACATTTTGGGGATTGTTCAAATTAAGCAGTTTCTCTTTGTTATCACCTCTTAACAATGGGCACAAGCAATTATCTTGATTTGAAAGCATGCAATATCAGTTCCATGCACTAACTTGAACCGCCAAAAGGCCAAACATGAATCGCCAACCTAGAGAAGTATCCAATGTACCAAAGGACAAATTCCCAAACCAAGACTAATCACCCTTAATTGCCGCTAGCTACATTGATATCTGCCAAGAACTGATACTAATTTCGACCAAACCAGACTTTGTAAGTACTCTTCTATCAATATAATTATTATTGTTATATTTTCTATATGATAGAACTCTTATATATACCAGTTTGTTCTGTATATGAAGATACTTTCATATATACCATAATATTGTTTAAACAAAGAGATGTTTGTTATTCTTTGATTTGTAGAGAACATATATTGTTTGAAGAAAACTAGCAGTACACTCGTATTCTAGGTACTTAATCTTTATTTAAAGCTCAAAGATTTGACTAAATTAATCTAATATACCCAAATCCTAGCAAGCTAGTCCTAAAACATACTTAGAATTGGTAAGTGTAAGGCCTGGTTCATGGAATGGAAAGGAAATGAAATTAATTCCTTGGTGTTTTATTTACTTTGGAAAATTACAATTTCCATCTATTTTCCTTTTCGGTGTTTGGAAATGCCAAAAACATTGGAAGGAAAAGTGAATCCTTGCTTGGATGCATAGAACCATTTTTCCCCTAAATTTTCTTTCCATTGCGAATCACTTTCCTTTCCTCCTCAATTATCTGGCACCCAAACATAGGAAAGTAATGACTTTCGTTTTCCAACTCCATGATTTCGCGAACCAAACGAGACCTCACTACAAAAAAGTGTCTTTCTGGGACGCCAAAAATCCGTCTTAAAAAGACCCAAATCAGTCCTAAATTGTAATTTGGGACGAATTTTACGACGGTAAGTGACAGTGCTATTAGGGTGGCGTGGCAAAAAGTTTTAGGACGAAAAATACCGTCCTAATTTGGTTTTAGGGTCAAAAAATCTAACCGTACCCAAAGAGTTTGAATTATTACATGTTTACGATGGTTTATAAAACGGTCCCAAAATAAAAAGTTTGTGACGAATAACATCCGTCCTAAACAAATTTGCTAGCGTTACAATAGAATATCATTTATATCTAGGACAATTACATAACTGTCCCAAAAGTAATACTTATGAAATTATAGTCTGTATTTTTCAGATATAAAACATACAATTTAAATACACATAATTCATATAATCATGGACGTTGTCAAGCTTGTCCTCAGATGTATCTCCAGGTATCAGAGCTCCAATACAAAAAAAATCTTAACAACATCAAACATTCTTTACCATTAAGTAGAAGACAACAAAATCCATATATATGTTCAATTGATAAACAACAAAAAGCTTAACATTAAGCATCCTTAACCACCATTTCCAAAATAAATCCAAAATACTATACATCACCCACAGCATCAGTTACAAAATGAACCCATTGTATCCACCATTACATACAAAATGAGGAACCCATTAAGCATCCTTAACCACCATTTCCAAAATAAATCCAAAACACTATACATCACCCACAACATTAGTTATAAAATGAACTCATTGTCTCCACCATTACTCCATGTTTTTAGTATATCCAACATGAACCCAAAAATTAACCCAAACTTTTTATCATCACAAGATCGTCACCCATCATTTTAGCATATCCAGAATACTTTTGAAGGACCTGCAAATGAAGATATGCTAATATATTACAACCTGCTAACTATACACGAACAACCAGAAAAGAAAGACAAGTCCTTCCAAATTGTACAGACTAGACCACATTAGCTTGTGAATGTTTAAACAAATTGTACAAACCTATTAACAGTTCTTCCAAATTGTACAAACCTGCGTACAAAAAAATTGGAAAAAAATAATGTACAGAAAAAGTTTCAAGTGACAAAGGAAGCTTCAAGTGAAAAAGGAAGCTTTAAGTGAAGACGAAAAAAATTAGGAAACATTTTAAATGGGAAGTACAATTATTCTAGCAAGAATTACAGTAACAAGCTAGAAAAAACTAATGTAAAAGTTAAAATCTGTACAGACAATATAAAAAGTTAAGTCCAAAAATCGGTCCAGGAAAAAGATAAAACAGAGAATTCTATTAACCCCATGGCACCTAGGACATGCATGGGAAGGAACCAAAGCATGGGATGGAACCAGTAGTACTTCAAACTTGAAATGATTGAAAACCCTACAATCATAGCTTTGAACCAGCCTATAGACCCCTTTTTGACTAAGCTTAGTCAATATACACTGGACAAATAATGAATGTAGTTAACAAAACTATTGACTAAGTGAAGACAATTTTGATTCATTCCTAACACAATAACAAACTTAAGAATTGAGAGAAGACGTGATAAAAGTGCAAACCATAAAAGCACAAACCATAACAGCATTATGATATATGAAGTTAAAAATAGTCGTAAAGATGCAAATGATGGTATGAAAGTAAGAAGAGCGTTACGAAAAGTTCAAACTCACTCCATGTTACAAGCAACTAGTTGAAGAGATCAATGTAGTGATCGATTGCCAACTCTCAAACTGTTTTACATGCCCGAGTAATGATCATATCAATAAAGCACTCGCAAAGCCGAGGCCGACGAAGAGATCAAGATGTTACAAAAGTTAAATTCTCAGTAAGACAAGCTAATCCGACAAAGTAGAGTCAATAAAGCTCCATTAGCATTGGCTTTTGCTATGAAATAGAGAGGCAAAAGGGTCCTGACTAAGGGCCTGATTGGTAGAGGCAAAGGAAGAGGGATCATTACAGTTAAACTATTGGACTATAAATCTTGTTCAAATGAAGAAGATACTGTAGATTTTGTCAACAAATGGATGATCCATGTCAATAGAGTGTGATTAATGTGTTGAATTAGATGTGACCTTCGTCTTCAAGTGAGATCTCGTCATCAATCACTAAAAGCATAACCTCAAAGGTGTTTCCAAAGCCATCAAATACAGAGTAAACTAACTTCTCCCGTGCGCATCTTCACATTAGAAAACACTTGATCATAAGTGTCAAGAAGACATTTTCAGTCATTGGAGTAAAAACTTCAGAGAAAACTTAATTGAGTTTGAATGCTAATGATGATATGCTTAGGAGAAAAAAGAGACGATATCTTTCAATCTCATTCAGTTGATTTTTTTACTTCTCCCCATGGAGGTCTTTGATAAAGTCTCAACTTTCTTCTTTCTATATAGAAAGAGATGAAGAGAGAAGGCACACTTGTTTTGTTTCTATAATAAGCATAACAAAACCAAAATCTCCATTCCCTAATAGCAAAGGAATTAATAGGTAGGTATAACTAGATTGGTAAGCAAAAGTGATCATCTGTAGCTTAAGTCCCTAGAAACTACATAAATCAAAGGTGTTTAAGCCAGACCATGAAATTTTATCACTGGTTTCGGAGTTTCCAGCAAGTGGTTATATTGCCATAAACTCAGGTAACTAGTACAAAAATGATACACATATTTCATATAAAAAATAACTTGGCAATATGTTATGTAATGATGGAAATAGTTCAAAATCTGTGTTTCCAGCATCAGCAAATGCAGAGAGAAACCACTAGGTCCCTAACCACTGAATGATACAGATTTTATGAACAGCTTCCACTAATAATTTAATACGCAAACACAGGTGACCCATGCCATTTTGTCTCAAGTTATAATCAAGAATAAAAATGACATTTCCATGATGATCTTACAAAAGACTAAGAATAAGTTAAAATGTAATGACAATCTAAAGAGCACTGATGAACATATCCAGGGAAAAGGACACAGTGAAAACAGAAGCTAAGCTATCTAGTATCTGCGTATAAAGAATAATTCCTAACATTGCCATGATCAGCAAACCTGCCTTCTTCTGATTATACAAAACAAAAAAGATTTACTAAAATATAAGATAAAAAAAGCTCTAGTCTACCCAGTAGACAACATAGTGCCAAGTGAGAATCTCACTTCAAATCTAAGTGCCAAAATAAAGAAACTACACATAAGGACAACATAGTGCCAAGTGAGAATCTCAGTTCAAATCGGAGACTAAAATTCAGTCCAAAAAAATCAGAGAGATGCTAAAATTTAGTTCCGATACTGATACCGAGATTATGCAAAATTCAGACTATACAAAATTCGGTCCAAAAAATCAGTCCAGAAAAGAAACCAATGTAATAAATACAAATTTTAACTTGAAAGAAAGGAAATGGAGAACCAAACATAAATTGCAGCCACGAAAGAAGACCAAACATAAGAATCACAGAGAAAAACCAATGTAATAAGTCGATAGTTGGCAAATTACCTGAACGATGTACTGGATTGTTGAGAAAGTAGTTAAGCATTCAGGAACATGGCCACAACTTCATCTTTGAGTTCAGTCCTAAGCTCACTCTTGACCGCCTCAAGCTCTTTCTTGTGTCGGGCCTCTTGCTCCTCACGCTCTTTCCTTAATGCGTCAGTCTCTTCTCTCAACTTCTCCGTATTTTCTTGTAGCTTTTCAGCATCTTCTCATAGTTGTACAATCTTAGCATTTGTTGCTTGTTGAATCTCAGTCTGATGAGCTGCTAAGGATGTTGATCCTTTACAGCTTACACCTACTCCTCGGCCTAAAACACGGCCATGCCCATCTTGTCCAATCACTTCCCTGTAAATATTATTCAATTGCTCCTTGTTATCTCGTTCTTCAGCTGGTAGCTCTTCAATTCTCCTTTCTAACATTTTCTATAGCATGCAAGGAGGTTTGTGTTAATTTTCTCTAATTTGCAATTGACATTTTGTTTAAAAAAACTCATTACAAATATGAATTTTATATACCTCTGTTCCAGCAGCCCTGTCTTCTTCATTATAACTGCCATCTTTTTCTCTAGTGGCTCTCCACATGTTGACAAGGTCAACAGACTTGTTTTCTAGCCTCTTCTGATGTGTATGCATGTTCCAAAGTAAGAAAAAATTTATACATTATCAACTAAAAATATAAGAGAATTATCTTACCAAAAAACACAATACTAACCTTTCTTTTTATTTCTGGAAAGGATATTCTACCAGTTCTAGGGAGAGCACAAAGTTTTCCACGATTAACTTGGTTCTTCTCCGAAACTTTCTAAAAAAACATTTGGACATTATATAGTAAATTGAAATAAAGGGTTTACCACTAGTATGAATATGGATGTAAGTTATTTGTTAGTCGATTTACACCTGTGTGTTACCCAAGCCCCAATATGCCACTAGAGTTGGCCATTGACTGGGCTCCACCCGGGGCGGCACATTAGCTAGGCGCTCTTCATCGGTCTCAAACTTTGTATAGAAGTCTTTTTTCACCCGATGCTTGAAGGCCTTCCAGGAAATTCCTATTTTCTTAAAGCAAATAGCTTTAAAAGCATCGGGTGCATTTGTGTTTTCCTTAAAAAAATATGATATCTAAGTTATCAAAATAAGTAGCCATTATCAATAGCAAAAATATGTGAACAACAGGTGATGGTAAAGCATTCAAACATGATATTCAAGGTTATACTTCCAAACAACCTGTCACGACCCGCACCCACTATGAGGGTACAAGAACGTAACAACGCCCAGCTTACGCTGCAGTGTCGGCGGTAGAACGCTGTCCTAGGTCTCAATGCATCTAACAGTATAAAGCTAAACTGTTTATACTTCCGAATGGGGGTGACATAGCAGAATGTAAACTCAATCACAACTAAGGAAGAAGAAGCACGATATGATATAGAACTCAAATGAAATACAGATGATAAGAAAAGTCTAAGTGTCTAAGATAACAACTCAGCAACATCCAGAAATACAAGTCTCAACTACTAAATATGAAAGAATATATACAATCCAGATCCCAAATGACAGAAATAAAGCCTAATTAAACTAGTCCCAAGATAACATAAGTAAGATAAAGCCTAACTAAACTAGTCTAGGCAGTAGGGGTAATGTCATCAGCTAGAGCTGGGTCCTCCTGAGAGTCCAGCTCACAAGTTTCGTCTAGGGCTGTCCCATAGAAGGTATCTGCACAGGCCTCCTCCTCGTCCTCTGTAATATTTTCAACAGGTCCAGTCAGGACAAGAGCGAGCACAATACATCTCAACAGATCATAGCAGGTTAGAAAATATAATCATGCAGTAAAGTAAGATACATGAACTGAAGGAAATACAATATGTAAACAGAGAGAGAACTGTAATAGAAATATCTACTATAAATAGAGACTAACAGTGGCTAGTGAGTCAGAGTACAATATAGACATGTAAATGGCATAGGAGATTCTGATGCTACACTACGAAAAGATTCTGATGCTACACTACTTGGATAATATTCACATGTCTACTTTTACTCCCCCGTACTCCCAATCAATACACAAGGATCTAGCCAGGTTATTTTATGATTCCATGCAATGGCCCATAAGGGGTGATACATGGATGCCCATAAATGGGTGATTCTAGGAATGCACATAAACGGGAGATTCAAGGAGACACTGTGATCATGAGAGTACATGTCACAAGTGATCAATGAACCAAGAAGCATAGTGATACACAATATAAGTGAAACGCACAGAACATGTAATATCCGATGCTCCTGAAGGATAACATCTCAAGAAGGGATCCATATAGTACTAATCCGTGTGACCAACGTGACAGTATCAAATAAAGTAATTTAAAACAGAAAAATAATTCTAAGCAGGATATGAAATGATCAGAGAATGTACTCGCCTGGTATCTGAGTATCCGGATGAAATGTACTGTCCGAGGAGAGGTGTCTGGCTCCTAATCAGAACAGCACAAAACACAACAAGTCTAAAATGATAACAAGATGCAATTCAATGCATTCTAAATAAATCTAGGTCAATCTAGGCCAAAGTCAACTCTTGGTCAACTCTGGTCAACTCTAGAAGTCAAACTAGGTCAACTATGGTCAAACTAGGTCTAACAAGTCTAAATTGGTCTAACTAATCCACATTAGGTCAAACAAGTCTTCCTAGGTCTAAACAAGCCTACACTAGTTAACACACACCATTACAAGGCTATCCAAGCCTAAGTCAAGCCAACACACAATTCATAAGTCACACTTGACCAATATTCAAGTTATCTATACTCGGCATTCAAGAACAATTCATAAAGATGCTAACTATATATATATATAGAGAGGCATTCAATATTACATATAGACATATACATATATATAGGTACATACAAATTACATAGATATATATATATGCATATTTTATATACATTACATCATATATATATATATACATATATATGTAGGCTACTATATTATATATACATTAACTATATATATACATTACAATATAAATATACACATATAGTATATATACATTACATGTGTATATAGAGAGAAGGAAAGGTAATGTGTGTGTGTGTATACAAGTGAGTGTGTGTGTGTGTTTCCTGTGAGTGTCAAGAGGGTGTCACATGTGTATGTGTGACTGTACAGTGAAGGGAAAAATAGAAAAACAGTGTGTGTGTGTACATGAGAGGAGACAATAGGGCAGTGTACTCAGATTTTGGGTAGGGGATGTGTGTATGAGCAGTGAGTTAACAATATGAATTCAGTGGTGTCACATATGTGTGAATGCTGCTACAGTACAGGGAAAGGAAGGAAAGGAAACCAATACATTTATTTACAACACATTTTAGTTTTTAGTTCAAAACTTCAAAACTAGATTTCAAGATCAATACACAACCAAAACATCCCAAAATCGAACCATAGCTAGACTATAAGTAGGAGTACCATTTTAGGATATAAAACTAATATTTAATAGCATTTAAATAGGTAAAATAGACTGCCAAAATTCAAATTTGAAAACTGGAAAATACAGGAAATAATCATGGTTTCAGGATTTTAGGGTAATTGCAAAAATGTAAATCAAAACATGCTAAAATACACAATTAAAGGTTGGTAATGTATCCTAGATATGCGCACGTGTCATATAGACCAATTCAAGTCCATACGAGTAGACACAGCCGTGTCCAACACAACACAAACACCTACAGTGCACACAGACACAGAAACTCCAGTGCAGTCTCGTGTACACACCCACGTGTTCGCCTGGTGTCAGGCTACCACCCTGTACCACCGTGTCGAGTCGCACAGACGTGTCCACACACGCGTATCAGAACCCGATTATACGACTGAACAGTCAGTACAAAAATAGTGCAGGCTGGAGAACGTATCCGACACGACACGAGAGCATCTCCAACTTGGAGGACCTCGTGTCAGTCATTGCCCCTTGGCCTACGCCAAGTGGCATGACCAGAGTCGCCGTATCCAGTGAGGAATCCACCCCGAGTAGCAGGGGATTACAGTAGCTGCGTGCGGTGTCCAAACCCGCGTATTCGTGTCCAATTTTTGACACGACACGACACGAAATAAACTCAAACCACTGGAAAACATTAACCCACACCTAGATCTAAATTCCTATTCAAACACTTCCCTAAAATCAACTCGAAATGCCCTTTGGGGCATTTCGACAAACACCTATGCCTACAGTCGGATACGTGTCCGATACGGACACGAAATGGGTCCACCTTGACAAGAAACCAATTTCTATAGCTAGGGGACACCTAGGGCTAGGTCTTCATGTAAAGAAATCCAGAATACAAAGGAGTTTAGGGTGATTTACCTAGTGGTGAAATCCTCAAGAAAAAGCCTCCTTCTAGATCCTCCTCCTTGTTAGCAAACTTCCCCAAATTGATCCCAAGCTGGAATAATTCTCCATGAACAACAAGAATACTAAAATTAGGATCTAATGCAATTTGTTTGGATTAAAAAGGAATTAAAATAGATTTTCTTGGAATTTATAAAGATGGGATTTACCTCTTTTTCCAATATGAACTTTCCTAAAGAGGCTTAACCTAATGGAGGAGAGTATTTATAGTGGGGAATACCAATGTGGGCTGGCCGGCCATAATAAGTTAGGGTTAGGGTTAGCTAATGGGTTGGGCTTGGGCCTCTATGGGCTAAATTGCTAATTAATGGTTTCAAACCATAAGTCATGGCTTTTGACTAAAAGCCTTTCTATTCTAACTTGAGTTTAATGACTAACCATGGGTTAACTCTAGTCTAACTAGGGTTACATGACTAACCAAGTCCAAACACAACTAGGGTTAGCTTCTAGGTTAGTCTACCAAGTCAATTCTCGTCAAAGTCAACCTAGTCAACCATCATTCAAATAATTCCAAAATAAATCCTAAAAAAATTCCCATAAATTCAAATAAATTATAATAAATTCAAATAACCTTAAAAATGACAAAAATACCCCTATACTAGAAATGATAAATGAAATACCCTAATCACATGGCTAGGCTCTATGTCACTTATCTCTAGTGTTACACTAGCAAAACACCAAATCACAAGTCATATTTTTAAATAGTTTAAAAATGATTAAAAATCACCAAAAATCATAATATGAAATAAATATCAATAAATAATAATTATAATTACAAAATTTCAAAATTACCCTTATTTGGAAAATTGGGTGTTACAATCCTACCCACCTTAGAAAAATTTCGTCCTCGAAATTAAGATGATCGCACCCCCTTCTAGGTCAAACATAGTCAAGCGTCAATCACTAGTCAATTTCTTAGGATTTTACCTATGCTAGCTACCTAGGTGTTGGAAACTAGAACTTAGCAAAAAGAGAACCCTATAATAGGCTAGCTCCTAACTTTCCAATCCTATCAAGGCTGATACTATAAATCTCATAGGCTACAGGTTTATAAACACACATTCCCCACATCAAGGACTAACCTATATATATATATATATATATATATATATATATATATATATATATATATATATATATATATATATATATATATCCACAGTTGATACTAATGGGGGGGTAACATCCTTATTTCACGACAATCAAGGTCCTAAGAATTTTATTTAAACCATGCAATTTGAAGGAATAGCATACAGGGTCAGGGCATACTGTAGCAGTTGGAAGTCTCACCTAGGTGTACTGGTCATTCTAGGTCAAAACAGTACTATGGTATCAACACACAAGCAATCTAGTGTGTCCTAATTGGGAAGGTAAGGGAACAACAACCATCAAGGTTGTAAGGGTTGTCTACCATCCTATATAAAAAAAATTAGTCATTAACAAACAACTGAGAAATTATTAAAAGGATAATATTCCATAAAATGGTAAAAATTGAAAATTTAGGCACAACAAATCACAAATAGATTTTTGTCTTGACACGATCTAAGTTGATCAATTTCGGAATAAATCGAGATTTGGGCAAGATGGGGAATCAATGAAATCAAGTATGAGCACGAGCATCCAATGATGAAGATCCAGGTCATGATTCAATTTAATTCAATTGGATACGAATACGAGGTTCATAGGCGATAAAAATAATTCCAGGAAGAATTGTCAAGGCTGTTATGGATAAGATTCTAGGGCAAGTTTAACTATGTCTTCATCCACGTAGATTAATATGAAAAGCGAACCAAAACGCAATTGGTTGATCAGACCATCATACGCCGGTTCTGTTTAGACAATATGTTAGTGGGTGCGCACCCAATAAAATATGTCATGATCAAGCTCGAAAAGATAAGCTTGTAAAACTAAGGATAATTAGCAGCATAAGATATAAGTAAGGGTGGTAGTGATGAACAAAGATACATTGTCCAGATTCTTAACTAAATGGGTAAAGCAATCAAGATAAGGTATAAGGTTAAGCATTTAAGGAATCAAGCAGAACATCATCACATGTCGGGTTGAAGGAATTGAGTCAAGGTTGGATCTCTAATTAAAATCAGGAATAATTCAGTATCATGGTAGAGGTTATAGTTTAGCCATTTGACCAAAAAATCATATCAAGAAAATAGAGTACAAGGAGACGGGTTTTAGTGGGACATGATATACCTACACGAAGGAGAGTTCGTCTAGGTCTTGCATATAAGATTTGTTGGAGGGTAACAGCTAGTATTATATTCCGAATGTCAAGGTCACGATAAGGAACGTCAAAGGATCTCAAATAGAAAGTGGGGGTTCAAGAGGTGGTAAATAAATGCACAAGATAAGGAAGATCAAGTTTAATCATCTGTTTCTGATACCCTTAAGTTCATCTGGTCATAACTTGCCAATCGTATCCTTACCTCACCAGTCTCCATATACAAATTTAACCTTTACCTAAGCCTTTACCATGACTACCGTAGGCAATTTCCAATTTCCAAACATTACTCATGAAGCATAGCCTTCACATTTAGGAATCAACATTAACCATTTATTTAAATTTCTAAATTCTTTCACCTTGTCTTAATTTGGCCCGAAACCTCTAAATCCCGTTTACGAATTCTTGAACTTGTACAAATGGTTCTCCTCGTGTTATTTAATTTAAATACCTTTAGTCCTTACAAAACTTATCCTCCATTATAAAATTAACTTTCGTATTTTCTTCGACATACACATTTGAATATTATTCTCCTAAAAAAAAATTTCCACAACAATCTCTAAATTTCTATAACTTATGTTCCCTCTATCCCTAGTCATTTTCTTGCAATATCTTGTTCAATATCCTTATTGAATGCAATTAATTTCTCTTTTCCATTACTAACCTTCTACATAGCCTTAGGGTAAAACTTTTCAAGAATCAATAACCAGAGTTTCGAGGTTCTTAAATCTAGATTGACCTTGAATATCCTCATCAGTTTGAATACACCTATAAACTATCTCAAAACTCCAAAATCTCCCTAAGTGTGATTGTTTCCAGATTGGTAGTAAACATCTCTTGATTCTATTCGAGACCTTTACCACATTTCTATCTCAAGGTTTCAATATTGAACACTCCACATTTTGATTTCCTCCAGATCATCATATAATAATCAGTTATGTCTCCTCTGAGCTACATGATTCACATCACTTCTTCAGTCTTTTCCAGGCAGAAGATATGAAGATTCAAGGGTTTCGAGGTACATCTGGTAGGAATGATAAAATATGGGTGATTGGTGTAATTAGACAGAGTTTAAGATAAGAAGAAAATAAGAATGCAAGGAAATAATGGCAAGAAGGAATAATGAAGATATGTTCTTTCTCATCTGTTCAAACGAAATAAACCCATCAAGCTCAAATTCAATAGCAAGAATGAGGGTGAATCCAAACAAGAGGAAAAAGAAATTCCAATTAAAGATCAAAAATAAGTTTCTCAGGGGTCGTCCCAGGAATCTCTCAAAGAATACTAAGTGTGATTGAATGCCTTGAATTTGAAAATATTAAATACAAAATTAAAATCAACAACTACAGAATTTTATCAAAATCATCAACTAATACCAGGATTCAAAGTTCTACAATGAATCCACCAAAATCAAATTCAAATCAAGGAAAAAAGTGAATCAAAATAAGGAAAAGGGAGTTTAAATCAGAGTTCAAAATGAGATTCTCAAGGGTCATCCCAGGAATCTCTCAAGGAATCCTAACAGTGATTGAGTATCCTCTCATCCTAACATCTTAATTTCTATATCCTATAGCAGGCTCGTAGTAGTACAACTAAGTCGTTGCGCTACTACGAAATTGCACTAATACGAATCTCGACCTGCATGGGCCACCACTAAAAATGTGTCACGACCCGCACCCACTGTGAGGGTACGAGAACGTAACAATGCCCAGCCTACGCCGCAGTGTCGGCAGTAGAACTCTGTCCTAGGTCTCAATGCATATAACAGTATAAAGATAAACAGTTTATACTCCCCGAATGGGGGTAACATAGCAGAATGTAAACTTAATCACAACTAAGGAAGAAGAAGCACGATATGATATAGAACTCAAATGAAATACAGATGATCAAAAAAGTCTAAGTGTCTAAGATAATAACTCAGCAACATCCAGAAATACAAGTCTCAACTACTGAATATGAAAGAATATATACAATCCAGATCCCAAATGACAGAAATAAAGCCTAACTAAACTAGTTCCAAGACAACATAAGTAAGATAAAGCCTAACTAAACTAGTCTAGGCAGTAGGGGTAATGTTATCAGCTAGAGCTGGGTCCTCCTGAGAGTCCAGCTCACAAATGTCGTCTAGGGCTGTCCCATAGAAGGTATCCATACAGGCCTCGTCCTCTATAATATTTTCAACAGGTCCAGTCAGGACAGGAGCGAGCACAATACATCTCAACAGATCATAGCAGGTTAGAAAATATAATCATGCAGTAAAGTAAGATACATGAACTGAAGAAAATACAGTATGTAAACAGAGAGAGAACTATAATAGAAATATCTACTATAAATAGAGACTAACAGTGGCTAGTGAGTCAGAGTACAATATAGACATGTAAATGGCATAGGAGATTCTGATGCTACACTACGAAAAGATTCTGATGCTACACTACTTGGATAATATTCACATGTCTACTTTTACTCCCCCGTACTCCCAATCAATACACAAGGATCTAGCCAGGTTATTTTATGATTCCATGCAATGGCCCATAAGGGGTGATACATGGATGCCCATAAATGGGTGATTCTAGGAATGCCCATAAATGGGAGATTCAAGGAGACTCTGTGATCATGAGAGTACATGTCACAAATGATCAATGAACCAAGAAGTATAGTGATACACAATGCAAGTGAAACGCACAGAACATGTAATATCCGATGCTCCTGAAGGATAACATCTCAAGAAGGGATCCATATAGTACTAATCCGTGTGACCAACGTGACAGTATCAAGTAAAGTAATTTAAAGCAGGAAAATAATTCTAAGCAGGATATAAAATAATCAGAGAATGTACTCGCCTGGTATCTGAGTGTCCGGATGAAATGTACTGTCTGAAGAGAGGTGTCTGGGTCCTAATCAGAACAGCACAAGTCACAACAAGTCGAAAATGATAACAAGATGCAATTCAATGCATTCTAAATGAATCTAGGTCAATCTAGGCCAAAGTCAACTCTTGGTCAACTCTGGTCAACCCTAGAAGTCAAACTAGGTCAACTATGGTCAAACTTGGTCTAACAAGTCTTAATTGGTCTAACTAGTCCACATTAGGTCAAACAAGTCTTCCTAGGTCTAAACAAGCCTACACTAGTTAACACACACCATTACAAGGCTATCCAAGCCTAAGTCAAGCTAACACACAATTCATACACCTGCCATTGAACCCAGGCAGGAAGTCCTCAGTCCAGAGAAAAGAGACGAGGTTGTAGAGACCAAGGAGGAAATTGCAGAGACAGCAGATGAAGCTGGGAAGCCAAATGAGCCAGAAACTGAAACCGCCTACCTTTCAGCTTCTCCTCGATCACTACGTGCCGAAGATGATAAGTTAATGATTGAGGCACTGGACGATTGTGACTTTGGCTTCCACGATGATGTGGATCCAGTTGCCGTAACTGACAGTAAAAAAGCACATGAAGAGAGTACAAGTGATGAAGATACATCAGCAGAGGCTGTTGATGACACTCTGAATCCAGAAGAGGATGTTGATGTACATGCATCCCCAGAGAAGAATGCGGTTAAAGAAGTAGCACCGGAGGGAGCTACTATCACCCAACAAGGAGGTATTGGTATTGACTGATATTAATACCCTTCTTTTATGGATTAAATGGCTGACATCTTAATTTTTATCCATACAGAAATTTATATTTCTCCGATTCCTCCAACATGCACTGATATAGTGCCAATAAAGGAGATAGCCAGTAGTAGCCGTCACTTGTCAGGCGGCTCTGAAGCGGGTAGTAGCCAGGCAGTAATGTCTGAAGCTACCTATACGAGGCTACAACCCATGCCAGCAGATGACAAACTTGTCACTGGTGCCAGCAATGGTAAGATTGCCCTTACTGTCACTCCCCGTTCCCAGAATGCGTATTTTATACATGTACAACTCATGTATATTTATTTAGTATTTATCATGTATTTATTTAATATTTATCATGTATTATCCTGTATTTAAATTTCTTTAATTTCATGGTAATCAATTAATCTGCTCTTTAAATTTTTATGTTAATTTATTTCTGCAATTTTATTTTTGCACTTTATTTCCTGCTTTTATTCCCTGCCTTAGTCTTGCTTATTTGGGTTCGGGTTGACTTTGGTTGGATCCCCTACAACCCGACCCATTGGACCCGGCCCAACCCCCACCTACCACCACCCCTTCCATTTAAAGCTTCCATCTCTTTCTCTCTCTTCATAAACTCCTTCACCATTACTCCTCTTCTTCTTCCTTTCATTACTCTCTCCACCTACCAACCATAGACAAGTACAACTTGCTTTCCATGAGAACCCATGTTTTCATAGTTCATTTGCCTTCCTCTCATAATCCTAAGAGAGTTTAGAACTTGGCATTTCTCATTTCGAAGTCTTAATTTTTGTAGATCTAGAAATTAGTATTTTCGGATTTTGGTGGTCTTGATCTATCAAACTCCTTTGTTTGCAAATTTTGATGGTTCCATGTTGTAGAGAGTTTTATTCTACCCAATTTGACCTTTGGAAAGTTGGATTTGGACTTGTTTTGACCAAGTTATGGACTTTTGAAGCTTTGGGGTGCAACCATGGAGTTTTTGCTGTTTGGAGAAGATAGTGAGCAGTGTACACTAGCTTTTTAGCTTGCGTCACTAAGCTGTGCGCGCTCTTTAGTGCAGCGCCATATGGAGTCCATACGCTGCCTTTTTAGGAAGCGTGTGTCTTGCATACGCTACCTTTTGGAAGCGTATGTCGTATGGAGTCCATACGCTGCCTTTTGGGAGCGTATGACTCGCATACGCTGACTTGGATGGTCAGGAGTCGTATGGAGTCCATACGCTGCCTTTTGGGAGCGTATGACTCGCATACGCTGACTTGGATGGTCAGGAGTCGTATGGAGTCCATACGCTGCCTTTTAGGAGAGTATGACTCGCATACGCTGACTTGGATGGTCAGGAGTCGTATGGAGTCCATACGCTGCCTTTTGGGAGCGTATGACTTGCATACGCTGACTCGGATGGTCAGGAGTCGTATGGAGTACATACGCTGCCTTGAAGAGGAGTCGTATGGACTTGCATACGCTAGACTTGAGCGTAGCCTGACTTGAGCGCAGCCCTGTATATTGATATTTTATTAGATATTTAACGTCCATTTTATATCCTTACGCCTTTTGGCATAAACTTGATATAATCATGATATGTTAATATTTCTGTTAAATATGGATTGTTACGTGGGATGTACCATGTGTCGTGAATTGAGTATAGATACCACGATTGACTGGAATTAAACCCTGAGAGTTGTAGACTCGACCCCACTGAATATTAGTTGACTTTCATGCCTTGTCACCATTGATAATGATGGTTATCTTGACTAAATTGATCATGCGTTCCTAGTTGGAACTAAGAGACTGGCTAGTCGTCTTATTGAAATAAATGAATGAGACACGTTCATGTTATGAACTATTGTAATCGACTGGCTGATCCCGAATATTGACATACATGCACATGCAGGCTTCAATCTATTTATTTATTTATTTACTTATTTATTTTCTATAAAAGAAGAATGTGTACTTTATGGTCAAGGCATGATTACCGTGGTTAGATTTGATTGTTGTATTACGCTATGTAAGACCTGCAACCTAACCGCACTGGTATCGTTGTCGAGCTGTGTATATCGTACCCCGTACAAAAGTACTCATTTGAATGACCATGATCCACGGCATGGGATTTCACTCAACGTAGGGACCATTAAGTTAAATAAAATAATGATTGCATGGAGAGAATGGATTCCCGAGTTCTTACATGGCAGCCCCCTTGGGACGAGTAGTATCCGACGGGCCGGCTGGTTCCCACAGATACTGTAAACCTGCCACACGGGCATGGAGCAGTATCTGGTTATATTATTTATTGTATATTATATATTGATGACGGGCATCCTGCTGGAACTCGTCTAATTCATGCATGGTGCACATGATTCACTGGATAGACTAGCCTTGCTTGCACATAGTAAGAACTGAGGAATCCCTAATTGTATTATTCCAGGATAACTTGGAACACACAGTAGCAAGCTATAGTAGTTGAATGGCCGTTTAAATTGACTTGTTTGTGTACTGTACTACTCTGTTACCTAACTGGGATGATCAGAATGTCAGGACATGACGGGCCAACTTTTGTCCTTGTTTGGTTGGGAGGTTGGTTCGAAGTGTCGTGATGTTATGAGAATCCTAGTGGCAAGCAGAGATCTATTTGTCATATTTTTCATTACTGGTTTTAGTTCTCATGTCGTGCTTCCTTGTGGTACTTGCTATTAGAGGTCTAACCTCTCTGGTTTTGCATGGCCAGATTTAGAGCCGGTTCCCGAGGATCCAGCTTACTTCTACCTCCAGGATGGTCAACACTAGAGGGATGATCGCAGGAGGACTCGAGTGGGTTCTTTACTTCACCGCTCATTTTGTCACTTACTTTATACTTAGCCGTTTGGCACCGACATGTTAGTCGGATTGTCTTGTACTTACTTTTACATAATTGTAATTAAAGTCAGACTGCAGCTGATAACAATTGTGTATACTTTTGCTACATCAATCTGGCTATGTTTTGTAAAGCAAGATATCAAGAACATTTTGACAGAGCGTTTGGGACGCCTTACTGCCTTATCTTACATGTTCTCTATTACTGTTTCTTGTTTGAATGATTGAGACAATAGATGTGAAGTGACCATAGTGAGACTTTCATGTAGTATGCACCCCCTCGTCTTTTAGATAGCATTGATCGTATTATACGGTATTCATCTATCCGTAATACGTAGCTGGCTGAGTCATTCTCCCGCTCTCCAGTATTCTGGTTCTGGGGCGTGACAAGGTTTTAGTGGTGGCCCATGCAGGTCTGATTTTAGACTTGTGGGGTGTTTTGATTTGTAGGATGTCTCAATCACACATGTTCCCCCTTGATCTCATAATTTATTGATTCTCAACTCCAGCTTGACATTCCAGTATCCCTTGACTTTATTGATCCTTCATGTCCGGTCATTTGATTGTTCTCTTGTCCCTTTTCTTAGGGGTACCTCGTCCGTATCTGTCAGAGCTGGACAGCAACAACATGGACAGCAGCATGGACGACCTGACCAGGTTGGTCAGCAACAAGGGTCAGAACCACTTCGTGAGACTATTCAAGAAGAGGTGATAGTAGAACCAGCAGTTGGACCGCAGTATCCGGAAGTTCCAACACCACCAATAGTTCCACCTATCCCTGTGGAATTGGACACACCAGCCCTTCTGGAGATCATGAGAGGGATGATGGCTACTCAGCAACACCAGATATTAGCCCAGCAGCGCATGCACGCTCAGTTGCAAGAGCAGAATGTACTACTCAACCAAGGATTACAGACGGCATTGGAAAGAGGGACGAGGCCAGATTCAGGAGCGTCAGCCCGGTTTTGCAAGTATAACCCCCGCCGTTTCGAGGGCACGGAGGATGCCATCTCAGCAGATGCATGGCTTAAGGATATCGAGGCTATTCTGACAGCCGCTAAGGTGTCGGCAGAAGAACGTATTGATCTAGTAAAGTTGTTACTTCAGGATCTCGTACGTGATTGGTGGGAAGCAGAGGAAGAAGGCATCAGACGTCCTGTTGCATGGGACGATTTTACTGCAAGGTTCAAGACGAAGTACTATGGAGTTGTGGCACAGTTTGAGCTACAACAGAAGTTTATTAACCTCAAACAGGCCGACAAGACTGTAGATGCGTACGCAGCGGAGTTCTGCAGATTGAGTAGGTTTGCCCCAGAGATGGTGGCGACGGAGCGCCAGAGGGCGATGAGGTTCCAGCAAGGGTTTCATCTTGAGCTCTTGCAATTGATAGAGGGGCACAATTACCAAACTTTTGATGAAGTATTGACGGCAACCCGAAGGCATGAAATCACCATTCAGAGGCTTGCGGCAAGGACTGGAGGTCAGAAGAGATCCCACAGTCAGATTGAAGGAGGAGGGAGAGCAGCGCCCCGAACAACAGTACCATCTCCTGACATTCGTATCCACGATGTGGCGATACGGGGACCAGCACCACCCAGGCAGCAGCAACAACAACCAAGGAAGAACCAGCACCCCCGGCGGGCTGCACTTATTGTGGGAAGATGGGGCACACTAGAGATGTGTGTCGGACATTGAACGGGCAGTGTTTGATATGTGGAAATCCAGATCATCGGGTTACCACATGTCCCATGAATTCGAGGTCAGGAGGACCAGTGCAGCAGTTACCTGTTCTGCCAGCACCAGGGACAGGGCAGTATCGAGGACCAGCGGTAACAGTGAGACCGTTGGCACAGCGCCCGTTAATTGTCGCAGGCTCAGATGTTTCGACAGCAGGGACCGCCGATGCAGCAACACCAGCATAGACCACCCCAGCATCATCAAGGCAGGGGCCAGCAGCAGCACCAGGCTAGGCCGCAGCATGGGAACCAACAATGAGGTCGAGGACAGGCATTCACTCTGTCCTTGGAGGAGGCATTGGCATCGGAAGATGTTGTGGCAGGTAACATTCTCGTCGCCTCACATCCCGCAGTAGCATTGTTTGATTCGGAAGCATCCCACTCATTTATATCTGCACAATTTGCGACACGGCTAGGAATGGAGTTCGAGGCATTGCCAGCGAGGTTGAATATACTCACCGGCAATGGACTCGTAGGAGTTAGTAGAGTTATTCTAGCGTGTAGTATTATAGTTTGCAGGCATTCTTTATCCGCCCAGTTGATAGAATTTCCTGTTGGAAATTTTGACGTTTTCTTAGGCATGGACTGGCTGAAAGACGGTCATGCGATAATAGATTGTCGTAGTGGGAGTGTATCTTTTGATATTCCAGGCATGAAGAGATTCACCTTAGTTAGATCAGAGGCAACTTAGCAAGGACAGGGAGTAATAACGGCAATGGAAGAAGTTCAAGTTTCGAAGGTAGTTGAAGAATTTCTAGACGTGTTTCCCGAAGAACTTCCAAGTCTACCACCGGTTAGAGATATTGAGTTTAGCATAGAATTGGCACCTGGAACTAAACCGATATCAGATCGGGTATACAGAAATGCGGATTCGGAGCAGGCCAAGGTATATCAGCATATAGAGGAATTGAAAGAGAAGAAATTTATCCAAGCTAGCGTATCGCCATGGGCAGCACCAGTGGTACTTGTGGGAAAGAAGGATGGATCATCCAGATTATGCATCGATTACAGGAAGCTTAATGCGGGCAACAGTAAAGAACAAGTACCCATTACCCAGGATCGACGACTTGTTTGATCAGTTGAGCAAGGCTAAAGTTTTCTCCAAGATAGATCTTCGTTCAGGGTATCACCAAGTGAGGGTTCGGAAGGAAGACATTCCCAAGACAGCATTCAGGTCGAAGTATGGGCATTATGAATACTTAGTAATACCGTTTGGTTTGACCAATGCTCCAGCAATATTTATGGATTTGATGAACCGCATCTTTATGCCGTATTTAGATCAGTTTGTCGTAGTATTTCTCGACGACATTCTTATGTACTCTGCTAGTGAAGAGGAGCATGAAGACCACCTCAAGAAAGTGTTGTAGGTTCTGAGAGAGAACCAGTTGTATGCCAAGCTCAGCAAGTGTGAGTTCTGGATGGACCACATTTTATTTTTGGGTCATATCGTATCAGGAGCTGAAGTAGCAGTGGATCCCAAGAAGGTAGAAGCAGTAGAGAGTTGGCCAGTACCCAAGACCGTAGCTGATGTACAGAGTTTCTTGGGATTGGCAGGATATTACAGAAGATTTGTGTCAGATTTTGCAAGACTTTCAGCACCCATGACCCGCTTGACACGGAAGGATGTGCCATTCGTTTGGTCGGCAGAATGTCAGACATCATTTGAGAATTTGAAGCAGAAGTTGATATCAGCACCCATTCTTACATTGCCGGTTGGATCCAAAGGTTTTACCGTATATTGTGATGCGTCAGGTAAAGGACTTGGGTGCGTCCTCATGCAGCACGGGAAGGTGATAGCATATGCATCTAGGCAGCTTCGAGACCACGAAAAGAATTATCCAACTCATGATTTAGAGTTGGCGGCAGTAGTATTTGCTTTGAAGCTATGGAGGCATTACTTATATGGTGACCGAGTAGACATGTACACAGACCACAAAAGTCTGAAGTACATCTTTACTCAGAAGGAGCTGAACATGAGGCAGAGAAGATGGCTAGAGTTGATCAAGGATTATGACGTGGAGCTTCAGTATCATCCAGGCAAGGCTAATGTGGTAGCAGACGCTCTCAGCAGAAGGGGCGGCGCATTTATGTTGACAACACAGAGGTATATCTTAGAAGACCTTCAGGAGATGGGCATAGAAGTTATACTTCCTAACAATGTAGGAGCTCTGGCAAGTCTACAAGTCCATCTGACTTGGTAGACAGGATCAAGGCAGCTCAGGCACAGGACCCAAGGATTCAGAAGCTTAGGACAGAATATGAGTCAGGGCTCAGGAAAGAGATGCAAATCTACGAAGATGGTACACTTAGGTTTGGATCACGTCTATGTGTGCCTAGTGGAGATATTAGACAGAAAGTTATGGCAGAAGCTCACAGTTTCCAGTATTCTGTACATCCTGGAGGGACCAAGATGTACCAAGATATCAAGCAGCACTTCTGGTGGAACGGGATAAAGAGGGAGATAGCTAGATTTGTCTTACGTTGCTTGGTATGTCAGCAAGTGAAGGCAGAACAGCAGAGGCCAGCTAGATTATTACAACCGCTTCCTATCCCGAAATGGAAGTAGGAATACATCATAATGGACTTTGTGACCGATTTACCGAGATCACGAAGTGGTAAAGATGCTATTTGGGTGATAGTAGATCGACTTACAAAGGTAGCACATTTTCTTTCTTTCAGAGTAGGGCAATCTACAGAAAAGTTGACAGAGTTGTATATGAAACAGATAGTCAGACAGCATGGAGTCCCTGTCAGTATTGTGTCAGACCGAGATACCCGATTTACATCACATTTCTGGAAGAGCTTGCATCATAGTCTGGGTACCAAGTTAAGATTTAGTACGGCTTACCACCCACAGACGGACGGGCAATCAGAAAGGACAATTCAGACCTTGGAAGATATGTTGCGAGCTTGCACTCTGGATTTTGGAGGATCTTGGAAAAGCCACCTGTACTTAGTTGAGTTCTCATACAACAATAGTTATCATGCCAGTATCCAGATGGCGCCATTTGAGGGTACTATATGGTAAGAAGTGTAGATCGCCCCTAGCATAGGATGATATCGGGAAAAGGAAGATGCTAGGCCCAGAAATGATTATCCAGACGGTTGAAGTGATTAAGGGAGCTAGAGAGCGACTTCGTGTTGCACAGGATCGGCATCGTCATTGGACGGACCAGCATCGTAGGCCGCTAGAGTTTTCTGTTGGGGACCACGTGTTTTTGCGGATCTCACCTACCTGTGGGGTCATTAGATTTGGCGTTCGCGGGAAGTTGAGTCCGCGATACGTAGGGCCATTCGTTATCCTTGATAGGATAGGCGATGTTGCTTATCGTTTATCCCTTCCACCTTCGTTACGAGAGGTGCATGACGTGTTTCATGTATCTCAATTGCGAAGGTATGTATCGGACCCCAGCCATATCCTCGATCATTCAGAACTGGTTGTTGGTACCAACATGTCTTACGAGGAACAACCTGTGTCTATCTTGGACCGAAGGGAGAAGATACTCAAGAACCGAACAATTAACCTTGTCCGGGTTGCTTGGGGTCATCACTCTTTGGGAGAGTCAACGTGGGAACGTGAGGATGATATCTGATCATGGTATCCACATATGTTTGACTCACAAGGTATATCTTTTTCTATGTACCTGATTGTCTTGATTCCTCATGCTTATCACCTTATGGGTAGAATTGCTTGATATCGTAGATTGTTAAGTATAGATATGTTACTTCCTATGGACATTGTAAAATGATTGCTTCATTGAATTGCTTGTACTTAGATTAGTTTAGCCCCGATGTTTCTATCCTGCTTGGATTTGAAATTTCGAGGACGGAATTTTTTTAAGGAGGGTAGAGATGTCACTCCCCGTTCCCAGAATACGTATTTTTATACATGTACAACTCATGTGTATTTATTTAGTATTTATCATGTATTTATTTAATATTTATCATGTATTATCCTGTATTTAAATTTCTTTAATTTCATGGTAATCAATTAATCTGCTCTTTAAATTTTTATGTTAATTTATTTCTACAATTTTATTTCTGTACTTTATTTTCTGCTTTTATTCCCTGCCTTAGTCTTGCTTATTTGGGTTCGGGTTGACTTGGTTGAATCCCTACAACCCGACCCATTGGACCCGGCCCAACCCCCACCTACCACCACTCCTTCCATTTAAAGCTTCCATCTATTTCTCTCTCTTCATAAACTCCTTCACCATTACTCCTCTTCTTCTTCCTTTCATTACTCTCTCCACCTACCAACCATAGGCAAGTACAACTTGCTTTCCATGAGAACCCATGTTTTATAGTTCATTTGCCTTCCTCTCGTGATCCTAAGAGAGTTTAGAACTTGGCATTTCTCATTTCGAAGTCTTAATTTTTGTAGATCTAGAAATTAGTATTTTCGGATTTTGGTGGTCTTGATCTGTCAAACTCCTTTGTTTACAAATTTTGATGGTTCCATGTTGTAGAGAGTTTTATTCTACCCAATTTTGACCTTTGGAAAGTTGGATTTGGACTTGTTTTGACCAAGTTATGGACTTTTGAAGCTTTGGGGTGCAACCATAGAGTTCTTGCTGTTTGGAGAAGACAGTGAGCAGTGTACGCTAGCTTTTTAGCTTGCGTCACTGAGCTGTGCGCGCTCTTTTGCGTAGCACAGTATGGAGTCCATACGCTGCCTTTTTAGGAAGCGTGGTCTTGCATACGCTACCTTTTGGAAGCGTATGGAGTCCATACGCTGCCTTTTGGGAGCGTATGACTCGCATACGCTGACTTGGATGGTCAGGAGTCGTATGGAGTCCATATGCTGCCTTTTGGGAGCGTATGACTCGCATACGCTGACTTGGATGGTCAGGAGTCGTATGGAGTCCATACACTACCTTTTGGGAGCGTATGACTCGCATACGCTGACTTGGATGGTCAGGAGTCGTATGGAGTCCATACGCTAACTTGTGGGAGCGTATTACTCGCATACGCTGACTTGGATGGTCAGGAGTCGTATGGAGTCCATACGCTGCCTTTTGGGAGCGTATGACTCGCATACGCTGACTTGGATGGTCAGGAGTCGTATGGAGTCAATACGCTGCCTTTTGGGAGCGTATGACTTACATACGCTGACTTGGATGGTCAGGAGTCGTATGGAGTACATACGCTGCCTTGAAGAGGAGTCGTATGGACTTGCATACGCTAGACTTGAGCGTAGCCTGACTTGAGCGCAGCCCTGTATATTGATATTTATTAGATATTAACGTCTATTTTATATCCTTACGCCTTTTGGCATAAACTTGATATAATCATGATATTTTTATATTTCTGTTAAATATGGATTGTTACGTGGGATGTACCATGTGTCGTGAATTGAGTATAGATACCCCGATTGACTGGAATTAAACCCTGAGAGTTGTAGACTCGACCCCACTGAATATTAGTTGACTTTCATGCCTTGTCACCATTGATAATGATGGTTATCTTGACTAAATTGATCATGCGTTCCTAGTTGGAACTAAGAGACTGGCTAGTCGTCTTATTGAAATAAATGAATGAGACACGTTCATGTTATGAACTATTGTAATCGACTGGCTGATCCCGACTATTGACATACATGCACATGCAGGCTTCAATCTATTTATTTATTTATTTACTTATTTATTTTCTACAAAAGAAGCATGTGTACTTTATGGTCAAGGCATGATTACCGTGGTTAGATTTGATTGTTGCATTACGCTATGTAAGACCTGCAACCTAACCGCACTGGTATCGTTGTCGAGCTGTGCATATCGTACCCCGTACAAAAGTACTCATTTGAATGACCATGATCCACGGCATGGATTTTACTCAACGTAGGGACTATTAAGTTAAATAAAATAATGATTGCATGGAGAGAATGGATTCCCGAGTTCTTACATGGCAGCCCCCTTGGGACGAGTAGTATCCGACGGGCCGGCTGGTTCCCACAGATACTGTAAACCTGCCACACGGGCATGGAGCAGTATCTGGTTATATTATTTATTGTATATTATATATTGATGACGGGCGTCCTGCTGGGACTCGTCTAATTCATGCATAGCGCACATGATTCACTGGATAGACTAGCCTTGCTTGCACATAGTAAGAACTAAGGAATCCCTAATTGCATTATTCCAGGATAATTTGGAACACACAGTAGCAAGACGTAGTAGTTGAATGGCCGTTTAAATTGACTTGTTTGTGTACTGTACTACTCTGTTACCTAACTGGGATGATCAGAATGTCAGGACATGACGGGCCAACTTCTGTCCTTGTTTGGTTGGGAGGTTGGTTCGAAGTGTCATGATGTTATGAGAATCATAGTGGCAAGCAGAGATCTATTTGTCATATTTTTCATTACTGGTTTTAGTTCTCATGTCGTGCTTCCTTGTGGTACTTGCTATTAGAGGTCTAACCTCTCTGGTTTTGCATGGCCAGATTTAGAGCCGGTCCCCGAGGATCCAGCTTACTTCTACCTCCAGGATGGTCAACACTAGAGGGATGATCGCAGGAGGACTCGAGTGGGTTCCTTACTTCACCGCTCGTTTTGTCACTTACTTTATACTTAGCCGTTTGGCACCGACATGTTAGTCGGATTGTCTTGTACTTACTTTTACATAATTGTAATTAAAGTCAGACTGCAGCTGATAATAATTGTGTATACTTTTGCTACATCAATCTGGCTATGTTTTATAAAGCCAGATATCAAGAACATTTTGACAGAGCGTTTGGGACGCCTTACTGCCTTATCTTACATATTCTCTATTACTGTTTTTTGTTTGAATGATTGAGACAATAGATGTGAAGTGACCATAGTGAGACTTTTATGTAGTATGCACCCCCTCGTCTTTTAGACAGCATTGATCGTATTATACGGTATTCATCTACCCGTAATACGTAGCTGGCTAAGTCATTCCCCTCGCTCTCTAGTATTCTGGTTCTGGGGCGTGATACTTACTTTTGATGTTTTTCGATAGTTGCTAATGACAGCAAGCTGATAGGGTTTATCTGATTTCGTAGAAGAACATCTAGAAGGAGCAACCAACTCTACCATGGCTCCCTTGTCCCAAGAGATTACAGTTCATGCTGCCGAACTTCCACCTGTGCAGGCACCTGCTGCTTCGACGTACATGGGAGTAGCTGCTACACCCGGTGCCATAGCTACTAACAGATTTATTATCGGCTCCTTCACCAACCTTTTCTTCAATTTACTAGGACCCTTAGTAGAAAGGGTAACAGAGAAAGAAGATATTGGTTTCATCACTGTTAGGGGTCCAACCTCTTATCTAATCGCTGCCATCCAAAGTCAAGGTGACGAAGCTCAAACTGCTTACCTTGAACACATACTGGATGATCTAGAAGAATCAGTTAAGATATATAAAGATCTCAATCGGGGAGAGGTAGAGTCCTTGGTACATGCTGAGTTTGAGAGGATGTCTCAAGAGGCTGCGGTTATAAAAGCTAATTTCCAGGTTTTCTTGGACACTTTTGCTACCAAGTCTTCAGAGTACAACTCCCAGATGGAAATAATAGCATCTGCTGCTGGGGAAAAGGAAAAAAAAAGTTGCTGAGCTGAAAGCAGAGTTCGATCGACCTCAGGAAGAGTTGAGAATTGTTCAACTTGCTCTGGAAGAAGAGACTACTCAACATCAAGCTACAGTCCAGCAACTGGATGTTCTGACCCACGAAAGAAATGAGTATGTTAGGACTCATCAAGCTGAAATCTCCCGCCGACTAGTAACCTTACCGACTTTTGATGAAAATTATGGAATGGAGGAAGCTAGAAGGCGGGTGATGGATTCTCGGAAGGAGCGACTTCAAACTTTAAAGCAGCAGATGGCTAGTTTGATGACCCCACCAGCTGAATAGAAAGATTTTTTGTATCTTCTATTTTGTGACATGACTTTTTGAAATGCCTTTTAATTTTGATCAATAAAAAAGACATTCTCTTTGTGGCTATATTATTTATTGCATATCTCATTCGGATATAAATAATAGTGATAGAAAATATATTCAGAGGTCTGGGACATGATATATTTCTTGATTTAGAAAATAATTATATTCATTATATCTGCTCAGAGGTAATGTAGACATGGCAGAATATAATTTGTTGAATATCATTATTTCAGTAGACAACTTAATCAAAGATAACAAATACTTGACAAGTTGCTGATATGAATGAACGGATAAATCATCAAAATGCATGAACGAAATGAATCGTTGGAACGAACAGATGAACTGTCAGAGGAATTGAATGAACGGGTGATCCGTCGGATGAATGGATGAACGGGCGAACCGTCAAATGAATGGATGAACGGGCGAACCGTCGGATGAATGTAGTGAACGGTGAACCGTCGGATGAATGTAATGAACGGATGAACCGTCGGATAAATGTAATGAACGGGTGAACCGTCGGATGAATGTAATGAACGGATGAACCGTCTGATGAATGGGTGAACGGGTGAACCGTCTGATGAATGTAATGAACGGGCGAACCGTCGGATGAATGTAATAAACGGGCGAACCGTCAGATGAATGTAATGAATGGGTAAACCGTCTGATGAATGTAATGAACGGGTGAACCGTCGGATGAATGTGTCGCTTCGTTGTTTCACACGAATCTCTGTCTATAAATAGAACACAAAATTAGATGGAGAGATCACTTTTACTTTTCAACATAAAGATGTCGTCTGGAGATACATCCAAGAAGGCTGAGATCACCCCGAAGGTTGACGCGGGCACTGAGGAACGTCCAATTGAGATGACCCAGTCAAAGCAGACAGAGGCGGGCGAAGGTTCATCTGCACCCAAGCCGCCGCGGGATATCCTGGACTTCCTACTTGAACCAGGGAAGACTGAAGAAGAGGCCATGAGGATGGCTGCTTACAAGTTCCTGGTAGGTTCGAGCAAGGATGTTCTCGGCTCTTTTGTCGATTTTATTTTTGAGAAGGACGGCAGTGGTCCTCGTCCTGTCTATAAAAAGGACGATAGTGATTCTCATCCTTGATATTATGTAACGTCATTCATGATGAAATAAAATCAAACTTTATTTATGCACTGTCTTGTTGTATTTACATGAAATTATTGTTACATTCATACATAGTATTTCTTAAGGAATTTGCCATTGATAGGCATCATAGCAACTCGACCGTCCAGCTCTGAGAGTTGATAGGCTCCATTTGAGAAGACTTTGCTCACAATGTAAGGCCCTTCCCACTTTGCATCGAATTTGCCTTTGCTCATGTGAGTCATAGTCATGGGACGTCTGACTGTTAGAACGAGCTCTCCTTTCTGAATGGCTCTGACTTTAACTTTGCGATTGAAAGTCTTCGAGATACGGGCTTGGCATAACTCAATATGCTGTTGAGCCAATAGCCGCTTCTCGTCAAGCGCCTCCAATTCCTGAAGTCGAAGAATATCGTTGTTCTCCGTTGTCAGCTCATTAGCGATGGCAATCCTTAAGGACGGAATTTGAAGTTCCACGGGTAGAACTGCTTCACAGCCATACACTAAAGAGAAAGGTGTACAGCCTGTGGGGTTGCGGACCGTAGTACGATAGGCCCAAAGACATTCTCCAAGCTTTCTACTCCAATTTCGTTTGTTAGTAGATACAAACTTCTTAAGGAGCTTGATGATAGTTTTGTTGAAGGCTTCAGCCAAGCCATTAGCAGCAGGATTGTAGGCTGTCGAAGCGACATTGTCAATCCGGTGATTATCGTAAAATCTTGTAAACTTCTGGCTGATAAATTGAGGTCCATTGTCATGAATGATTCGTTGAGGTACACCAAATCTATAGATGACATGGTATTGACAAAGTTGATGACGCTACTGGTTTTGACTTCTGTCAAGGGTATAGCTTCGGCCCACTTAGAGAAATAATCCGTTATGGCGAGTATAAACCGATGTCCTCTAGAAGAAGGAGGATTGATGGGACCTATAATATCCATACCCAAGCTTCGAAAGGCCAGGAAGCAGCAGTAGGATGAAGAAATTCTGATGGTTGATGGATAAAATATGTATGGATTTGACAGGCTCGACACTTTCCTTGCATATTTGATGGCATCAGATACCATAGAGCGCCAGTAGTAACCCATACGTCGGATACGATCTTGTAGATTAGGGCCGAGTTGATGTGCTCCGCAAACACCATCATGAGCTTCACGCAATACTTGCTTCGCTTCATCACCAGCAAGACAGCGTAAGAGAAGATCGTCATAAGTCCGTCGATGGAGAGTTTTGGTGGTTTGATTATAGTAAAATCGGAGAGATTGTCGACGAATACTCGTAGCCTCCTTGGGGTCTTCAGAAAGTATATCATGGACCACAAAGTCGATGAAGGGAGTTCTCCAATCTTCACTGATAACGTTGGCTTCAATAAGATTACTGAACTCAATATTACGATTGTTTTCGATGCAGAATAATTCTCGATTAGAGACAACCACCACCTGCTGTCTTTTAACAAGGATGGCTAAGACTGCTGCAAGATTGGCCAAAGCATCTGCTTCAGTATTGCAAGCACGGCGGACATATTCGATGAAGAAGGCCTTGAATGATGTAGCCATATGAGTCGCAGCTTCATGATAAGGCACTAGATCTTGATGACGAACTTCATAGATTCCTCTAACCTGGTTAACAACCAGCTTGGAGTCGTCATAAACTTTTAGATATTCGACGTCTAGTTGTTTAGCTAATTGAAGGCCAATGAGAAGAGCGTTGTATTCTGCCACGTTGTTGGAGCAGGGTTCATCTAGGGAATAGGCTCTTTGGATAGTTGACCCGCCTGAAGAAACAAGAACAACCCCAACTCCTACGACAATGGCACCATTCGGCCCGATCCTGGATGCACCGTCAAAGAATAGACGCCATGTAAGAAATTCTTCGGAGATCATATTGATTCCAATGTCTCGTCTGGAATTTCATCATAGAGTTTGGATGTCTCCGGTATAGGATGAGCCGCTAAAAGTCCGCCAATGCTTGACCTTTAACAGATTTTTGTGGAACATATACCATGTCATATTGGGCTAGCAGAATGGCCCATGTAGCCAATCGAGGGTTGAGTGTACTTGGCTTCTTCATCAGTACCCGAAGAGGATTAACTCGGGAAATGACATGAATAGTTTGTCCAATGATGTAATGCCGAGTCTTTGTACAGCGAATATAAGAGCTAAGCATTCTTTTTCGACCGGACTATAACGGTGTTCGGCACCAATCATAGTACGACTGAGATAATAGATGGCCAGTTCATGGCCTTCTTTGTTCTTTTGGGTAAGTAAAGCACCCAATGAATGATCCATAGCACGGACATACATTAAGAATGGTATGCCCGAGATTGGTGGCACCAAGACTGGTGGGTTCACGAGATACTGTTTTATGTTATCAAATGCTCGTTGACATTCTTCAGTCCTAATAAAAGAGACACCTTTCTTAATTAACTGGGTAAATGGTCTACAGCGTCCAGACAGATTTGAAATGAATCTTCTGATATACGTAAGTTGACCTTGGAATCTTCGTAGCTCTTTTAGGTTGCGTGGAGGACGCATCTCTTGAATGGCTTTGATCTTCTCGGGATCCACGTGTATACCTTTAGAGGTAATGACGAAGCCGAGAAATTTACCACTAGAGACACCCAAGAATGACTTGGTGGGATTCATTTTCTGCTGATGTTGGCACATTAGATTGAAGATAGTTCTCAAATCTTGGATATAGCTCATTGGTAAGTTGCACCAGCGTTCTTGAGACCAAATGGCATCATGGTATAGCAGTAGACTCCGCGTGGAGTGCAGAAAGAAGTATGTTTTCATCTTCAGGATTCATCCGAATTTGATTGTATCCAGAGAATCCATCCATGAAGGATATCCTTTCGAACCCACAAGTGTTGTCGATCATGACATCTGTGATAGGGAGAGGAAACTCGACTTTTGGACAAGCTTCTTTAAGATCCCAGAAGTCGATGCAAACTCGAACTTTACCAGTTTTTTCCAAGACTGGGACAACGTTGGCTACCCAATCTGGATGTTGTTCTTCTCGAATAAAGCCACAAGCTATGAGTTTTTTTGACTTCATCATCAATAGCGTCCATCATTTCTGGCTTAAATCGCCTTTGATGTTGTTTAACTGGTTTTGCATTAGACAAAATATTCAGTTTATGAGTGGCAATTTTGGGATCTAAACCTGGCATGTCTTCATAACTCCAGGTGAAGACATCAATGTATTCTCGAATAAGAAGAATTAATTCTTGCTTATCCGTCTCGGGGAGGTTCTTGTTGATGAATATTGGACGAGGTGACCCATTTTCTTCTACGTCAATTTTGACCAATTGATCTTCGGTAGTAGGCTCTCGTTGTTCGAATCGGAGTTCCCATTGGGTATCCATTCGTTGAGCCCAAGGATCTGTTTCAGGACTTTCTTCGATATCTTCGTCATAGTCTTCTGGAAGTTCGGCGGAGACCATGTTAGAAGATACGATCAGCCGATGAACCTGACCAATGCTGGTGTCAGAGTCCCAGGATCTGGAATCAGAAGAGTTAGAGCGCTCTTCACTATCAGACTCGGAGACTGCTGGAGATAAGATCAGAGGTGAAGCATATCCGAGACCTCTTTTTGTCCTGCTGTAGTACA
Source organism: Iris pallida (assembly GCA_029216955.1). NCBI lineage: Eukaryota > Viridiplantae > Streptophyta > Magnoliopsida > Asparagales > Iridaceae > Iris > Iris pallida. Next base: position 3,241,223 of record JANAVB010028000.1, on the reverse strand, counting down.
TCTCTGATTTTCCTTTCGGAACGGCCGTACGTATAGGAGTTCGTATACCCTTACCGTAGTTGAGGCCATTCTTAAAATCATAACACATCTTTCGGATGATGTCTTTTGATTGTTGACTATAACGACGGAGTTGCAGATGTCCCATATCGTTATTTTTGCTATCATCCGTATAGCTGAATTTTTGTTCTGGTCCTTTACTAAAAGTATTGGACACTCGCCTCTCTTTCGAGAAGGGACAACAAAATATGAATCATCTGGGTGTTCGAGTAAGACCTCTGTTTGAAAAGACTGTACAACTCCTATTATAAATGACTGAAAGCTATCTAACATATCCAAATAGCATTTAGTATGAAAAATGACATCAGTATACTAGAAAGGAGATGTTTTTTCATTGATTTGTACATCTGTATTTACAACAGGACCTTTAGCCTTAGCAGGCTTGGTCAGATTGATTACAAGAGGGGGAGAAGAAGAACGTGGAGGAGGATTGGACTTGTTACGACGGAGGTCGATAATAAGCGGCTCAGAAGAGGTGAGCTCCCTTTTATCCTTGTTATGAGATAAATCAATAACAAGTGGCTCAGAAGAAGTGAGCTGCCTTTTATCCTTGTTACGACGTAGGTCGATAACAAGTGGCTCAGAAGAGGTGAGCTCCCTTTGATCTTGACCACCATCAGTTGGTTGCTTCTGGACTGGCAAGTGAATAGCCAGTGATTTGGAGGATTGAGGATGAGAAACACACCCTTTGACAGGTATGATGAGGGTGTCATTGGGCACTGCTTCTTGTTCTTCTTCAGTGTCCATAGCCAGTACTACCTTCATGAACTCATCCTTATACATGCGAGCATCGTTATAATATGCTTCGACACCTTTGAAAGGATAGAGATCCGCAACCTCTTTTTGAACTTCTCCATTGTCATCAACATACTTGAAACATTGATGGAGAGTCGAAGGAACAATATTGTGTTCGTGAAGGAATGGTCTCCCCAAAAGAGCATTGTAAGAGCAACCATGGTTGTCTATAATATAGAAGGTCACCTTTGTGCGGAGATTGCCTATTTGGAGTTTTAGGCAAATCTTGCCCAAAGGCTCACTTCTTCCTTGGTTGAACCCCAGGATGGTGGTGATTGTACTGGAAAGACTATGTACTGGGATCTTCAGTGCATCTAACATTGTCTTCGGAATGATGCTAAGGGCAGACCCAGGATCTATCAGAATACGATCGACTTTTATCGAGTCGACATATCCTGTATAGTATAGAGGATGGTCATGCCTATTATCTTCCATCAGCATATCATCCTGTGTCAAGGTAATGTTTGGAATTAACTCCAACACACTGTGACAATGGAGGCAGGAGACAGGCTCTGCTTTCGACTTCTTTAGGAGGGCTAGACAGGTTTCTGCCTGCATGAGAGCTTCACTCAGAGTTTTTCGAGTCTCTTTGGAGAGGCGCAAGAGCTCGAAGATTGACAGCCTGGCCGGTGTATTGGCTAGTTGGGCCAAAATATCAAAGTTGTATGGCTTCTCAAGTCCAGAAGGAGACGACTTCTTCAAAGGCTTGTCGAAATGGGCTTATTGTTTGCCTTTGTCGGCTGTTGTCGGCTTGGGAGGAATGTGTTCTACAATCGGTGAAGACACAGCAGGGATGCCCTCAGCAGAGACAGGTTGCACTGGAGCAGACTCAGAAGAAGAAGCAGGGTTTTCTTGATTTTAGGAACTTCCCGTAGGTAGGCTTTCCCTGACCTAGTGCCCAGCAGGATTTCCTCTTCAACTATGGGGTCAAAAGACACCATATTGCAGATCTTATTTTGCCCTTGGAGCGGTCTTTTTGTTTAGAAGGAACCTCGAAGTCTGCAACAAGGTCCGGGTGGATCCACATAATTTTGCCGTTAGCAAGAGATAGGGGAACGAGACCTTCACTCCGTGGAGGAGGGAGATTCTCGATCTCAAGAGTGGCCTTGGAGATAGGGATGACACCATGTTGTACCATCTGTGGAGGGAAGTTACCGAACTGTACTGAGACCATGTTTGCGGTAACAGTCTTCTCATCTTGTTGAAGAGTGACAACACCAGCATTGACTAACTCCTGAATTTTGCTTTTGAGCACGTAACATACTCGAGTGGGATGACCAATGATCCTGTGATAAACACAGTATTTGGGATGATCAGTCTTACCAACCTCGTCAGGCTTCTTCGGGTCTGGGAGTTGGAGCTTATTGCTTTTGATTAAGCAATCGAAGATGCTCACGGTGTCGTTCTCATCAAAAGAGTACTCTACTTTCGGACGAGATTTCCTTGGTGGAGGGGCAGAAGGAGTAGAAGCAGACGTAGGTGGAGCTATGTTGACTGCCAGAGATTCTTTGTTCTTCAGATTGATGTTCAAAGTTTCTTTACCCTTGCAGTTATTCTGGCGATTACCGCTACTAGCTGTTGGGTGTTCATCCCGGTCGGGGTTAGACATGTGTACCTCCAACTGCTTGAATTTGTCAGCGCTAACTTCAGCTGCTTTAGCATTGACAATGAATGATGGCCAATCTTGTTGAGTTGACCCCGTCCACATGCTGATAATAGGCAAAAGATTTGCCTTGCAGGTATCTATAGTGACAGCAGCCGGAGTTCCAGAAGGCATCTTTAACGCTTCTCGGCAGAATCTTTCAATGAAACTCTCAGCGGTTTCATTATGTCTTTGTTTGATCTTGTTGAGGGCCGACATAGTCATATCATTGATTCCCTCATAGAATCGCTCCAAGAAGATTTGTTTCAAACCTGAGAAAGAGGTGATACAGCCATCGGGCAAGCTTCTGTACCAATCGTATGTTACACCGGCTAAACAGTCGACGAACACCCTGGTAAGAAGAGTGTTATTTGGCTGAAGTTGAACAGTCATTACCTCAAAGTGGTTAATTAATTGACTTGGAGAAGTGCTGCCGTCAAACAGCAAAATTGTAGGGATTTTGTACTTTGGAGGAAATGGGACTTCCTTCCATTCACTAGGTAGGATTGTTTGATCCCCGATCTCTGTAAGTTGTCCTTCTCTTTGAAGGCCTCGAATTGAGTGCACAAGAGTTTGACAGCTTCATTAGCATCCTCCGATGATGCAGAAGAAGCAGGCTGAGTGTTAGGAGGAGAAACAGTATGATAAGTGCTACCCCCAGTTCCTGACTGATTGGGTATGGGTTGAATTTGTACAGGGGGTATTTGAGGAGATACTACCCCCAGACCTGTATTGACAGGTACCGATGACGCTATAATCTCTGGATTTACAGCAGGTGCATTCGGTGGTACTGTATGTTAGGCCACAATGATAGAATGCATACTTGCGACCATTTCAGCCATGGTCTTCAGCTTGTCCTTCAGTGCAGCTATTCGTTGTTCTTGATTTGCTGAACTGGAAGAATCTGGGTCTTCAGTGACAACGTATGCTGTCACTTCTCTAGGTACAGTAGAAAATACTGTCTGTTCAGAACTTTTGCTGTATGCATCATAATCAGAGAAGGAATCATCTCCTGAATAAGAAGTAGGAAGATGACCAGAAGGATCTTAGAGAAGATTCTTTTGACCGATTGTGTCTCGGCTTCGGGATCTGGTGTATTGAAATACTCCTTCGGAAGATTCTTGGAGTAAATCTAAGAACCGCTGGCTAGGCCTGCGAGGCTTGCCGTGTTTGGAGCACTTTCTACCCCCAGTGTCTCGAGAAGTCATGTTGACGGAAGCATATAACACTTCGTCTTCATCTTCTGACATTGGTTCAAACGTTGCAAAATTCAAACGATCGAAGACAGATCGTTTTGTTGTCTGACAACAGCACTTGATGACGACCTTGTAATTACAATGGTGTCCAAGTGGCTGAACTCGAGGTGTTGAGATGTTTTCCCGTTTTTGCTTTAGGTGCTCTCGGAGATCAGGAACAATAATGGGACGAGAAGAAGTATGAGGAATACGTTCTTTGACCACATTCGGAACATGGTTCCAGTTCTTCAGATGTTTTGTCCCATGAGTATACAGAGAAGTACTCACCTCATTAGCATAGGTGTCAGGATTCTTTATATTAGAAGTTTGCCTCTGATGCAGGTTCATCTTCGGCATTGGCTGCTTGCGTTTCATAGAAGTTGGTCTATTGAGATAAGTCCGTAGATCAGCAAATTCACCCCCGGAGGTTTCTGTCTGAGATACCAGTAATTTTCCCTATTTTGAGCGGGATATCCGGAGAGTTGGGAGATCTTGGAATTCTGCTACCGGAGTAGGCAGAATACCTCTTTGATCAGTACACTTCCCTTTGGCAGGGAGGGAAGAACTCTTGTTTGAGAGAGTTCTTGTAGTGATTGGTGCAGAGGCACGTTCAGATTGATCTTCTACGGTAAAAACCGGAGAAGACTGAGAAAAGACCAAAGGACCTTTTCCCTTGTTTTGTGAAGAAGGGTTGGCTAAAGAGCCTTTCCCTCTGTTGTCTTCCAAGTCGTGGAACGAGGAAGTTTGAGAAAAGACCAATGGGCCTTTTCCTTTGTTCTGAGGAGGAGGAGGAACAGTCAACAGACTACCCCCAGTAGATTGCGCTGGAGCAACAGGGTGCTCGGGAAGAGGAACAGAATTTTTCCCCTTGCTGTGAGAAGAAGAGAGATTAGCCAAAGGACTATCCCTATTAGACTGCGCTGGAACAGCTTGCGCTAGGATTGATTGTGCCTGGGGAGCTTTGACAGATGGCCTTTTGGCCACAGAAACTGTAGTTTGCGCAGCAGGAGTTCTGGCTTCAGAATGTTTGTGTTGCACTCTGGTTGCAGGAGTGGATTGCGTAGGTGAAGTTGCAGCCAACTGCGCCAGGGGAAGAGGAGTCTTGCACTTGGCCATAGCAGCATAGGAAGTGGCTTGTGCAGCAGCAAGAGGAGCAGTACACTACACAGGAGTTCTGGCTTGCACTTTGGTAGTACGAGTGGTATTTTGCGCAGGAGCAGAAGTGGCCAGTGGCTCCTTAGCAGCAGAGACAGCAGGGTGCGCAGATGATTGCACAGAGGACTACACAGAGGATTACGCAGAGGACTTTGGAGTCTACACTGAATGAACCTTGCTCTTGACAGAGGTTGCAGTATGACGAGTAGCCCCGGAGTTGATCATCTCCTCGTAGGCAGTCTGGTTGACCTTCACAACCAGCGTCTTCTGCGTCTTTCCGATAGATGCAATGTCACATTGAGTTGTCACTTCCTCGTCGGAGGAGAAAGTCGTCTCCAGCAGAGTCGCCATTTTTTTACAAAAACAAAAGTTCTTTTATTTACAAACTTTGTAAGAAGATTACAATTGAATTCTGGAAAAGTACAACTATAGGAATCCAATCTGAAGAAGATCGCTTTATCCCTTGGACGATGTGAACTTTGAAGACGATAGCCTCTGAAGAATGCAGCAGCACTTGGGCAAGAACTCCTGATCTCTGTGATGATCTTGAATGATCTGATGTTGATAATGAAGGACTTGAAACTCTATTTATAGAGTTCTGAAAAATAACTAATTAGTAGTTATTTCTGGATTGTGCAGGCATTGGACTGCGCAAGCAGCGAACTGCGCTGGCAGTTACTCGATCGTGGCTCAACTATATTAGACGTGTGGCATTGTTTGATTGAAATGCGCATGGTCGTGTACAGACGGTTGCCACGTGGTGAGCAATTGATGGCATGTAGGCCACGTGTAAAATATCAGTTATCTTGATGGACTGCACTGTTTGAACTGCGCTAGCTTCAGACTGCGCTGGGATCGAACTGCGCTGAAGAGGATCTGGCAGATTGTGCTTCGGTTGAGCTGGCAGATTGCGCTGGCTGTACAGCTGTCCTCAAATGCGGCACGGCTCGAGAAACGAACAGACTCCTCGCTTTTCGGGCTGTCAATTGTCAGAAAATCTGATTTTGTGTCAGGTAATGATGACGTTGCCACGTCAGCATAGCACGCTTGGATGTTTAGCGCGGTTCGGCCTTGCGCAGTTGATTTGTTGCACAATCTACTTCCTGCGCAGTTCATTGAAATGTGCACAATTGGATTTTCCTTGCTTTTTTGATAGGTACAACTTGATTTTTAGGACCTACATAAGGTTCCACTCTATTAGCTTCTAAATCTTCTACTATTGTTGAGTACTTGCCAAATGTGTCTCATGGCGACATCTGAACAACAACATGCCAATCTGACTCTAGAGGGTCTTGAACATACCAAACTTGTTCTGCTTGGGATGCGAAGATATAAGGTTCATCAATCATCCTATTCTCTTTGTATAAAAAATGATTGAAGTTCACCAGAGTAAAATTAAACTCATCCACTTTCTGGCCCACTCGTGGATTAACCCAGTTGCACTTAAATAAAGCATACTTCATGCCGTTCAAATATTTTATCTCAATAATGTCTATCAGTTGTTCGTAGATTATTACATCCCCTGTAAGAGGATTTCTATCTTTCCGACTAGAATAACTCATTTGTTCTGCTTTTAGGAGAACTTCACTATTCTGAGTTTTTCTACGAACATCATTTTTTTGTTTGAAATCTAAAACCATTAACAATATAAGAATTGAATTTCAAAGCATCCTTAAGAGGGCCTGAAGCTAAGCTTCTGATCTCCTCTGATATTTGTACGTCTGGTAAACCCTTCACCTATATTAAAAAACATTAAATAAGTTTAATAATGATATTTTACTGCAAGTTGTCAAAAAAATTAAATGTTCATTAAAAGATGCATCTACTTACATGCTCTTTAAACCAAGTAACAAAGTGTTCATTATGAAGGCGACTAATAAGGTTTCGTTGTGAAGCTTGTGGATATTTTGCCCTAAGTTCAGCAAGGTGTTTCCTGTATAAAGATGTAGAAATTTATTTCAATTACATAACTGAACGAGAGGATATAAATCATGGTATTAGTCAGACAAATTTACTCAATGAATGGTGCTACTGCCTCCGTGTTGGCAAGCACATATCGATGAGCTTGTGTTTGCATAATTGGATCAAGTCGAAAGTGCACTTCTTTACCTACAATACGGTCAGATTTCTTTCCTCCATCATGATTTCTTCTTGGCCGCTTCATTTTGGTTTCTGTACTATTGTCCAAATACCTTGAGCAGAAAGTCATACATTCTTCTAACAATACTGATTTAGCAATAGAAGCCTCTGGATGAGCACGATTCCGCACATAAAGTTTTAAGGTGTGCAAATATCTTTCCATTGGATACATCCAACGATACAATACTGCTCCAGCAATTTGTAACTCATCCACTAAATGCATAGGCAAGTGATCCATTATATCGAAAAACCCAGGTGGAAAAATCTTCTCAAGACTACAAAGCGTAAGCGCCATACGATCTTCAAACTTTTTCAAGTCTGTAATACTATTTACACTTGAACACAACACCACAAAGCAGTTGCTTAATTCAATTAAGGATTTAACAACATGCTTTGGTAAGACCCTTCGAATAGCTATAGGAAGTAACTGTTGCATTAAAATGTGATTGTCATGACCCTTAAGACCCCACATACTCCGCTCTTCTGTATGCGTGCACCGAGATATATTAGATGAATAACCATCAGGGACTTTTACATCTCGCAACACTTTTAAGAAAATTTCCTTTTCTTTGTTGCTCATTGTAAACTCAGCTGGAGGCAAGTACTCTAGAGTTCTTCTCCGTGGTTGAGGATGTAGCTCTGATCGAATTTTCATATCTCTGAGATCTTTTCGAGCCTTCATATTATCTTTTTTTTGCCTCTAATACCTAGTAAAGTAAAAATGATATTATCGTATACATTTTTCAATATGCATAACATCTAGATTGTGGCGAATCAAATTGTGTTCCCAATATTGTAGTTCAAAAAAGATGCTCTTCTTCTTCCAACCTAATCTTGTTTTTGGCAGACTGTGTGTTTTTGCTCTCTCTTTTCTTGTTCTTCCCTTCTCCTCTTTGTAAAGACGTCCTCCTTCTTATATTCAGTTAAAATATTGAGATCATTCAACTGCTTTAACACTTCTGTTCCAGATAATGTCAAAGGTGGTGGCCTCATTTCTAATTTGCCATTAAAAGTTACCCTCTCCTTTCGAAACTTACGGTGCCCCGGTAAGTATCTACGATGACCCCAGTAACAATACTTGCCACCATTTGTCAATCGGGTAGCTTGATGATCCCTACTACAACAAGGGCAAGCAAATTCACCTTTTATGCTCCATCATGACAACATAGGATATGCAGGAAAGTCGCTAATTGTCCACAATAGTGCTATATTTAGTTGAAATAACTGTTTGGTTGATGCATCATAAGTAGAAACACCAACCTTCCAAAGTTCTTTCAAATCCTCTACTAACTGTTGCAGATAAACGTCAATCTTATCACCTGGACCTTTTGGTCAATCAATAAGAATAGACAAAATTAAGTTAGGTTGCTTCATGCACAACCATGGGGGTAAGTTGTAAGGGACGACTACAACAGGCCAGGTACTGTGAGCAACACTCATATTACCAAACGGATTAAATCCATCGGTAATTAACGCAAGTCTAACATTACGACTGTCTCTGGCAAAAGGATGGATTAATATCATCAAACGCCTTCCAAGCACGAGAATCTGTCGGATGCCTCATTACACCATCCTCTACTCGCTTCTCAGCATGCCATTTCATAAGCGAAGCTGTATGCGATGACCAAAACAATCGTTGCAGTCTTGGTATTAAAGAAAAATATCGAACCTTTTTTTTAGAAACTTTAGTACCCTGGTCAACCGGAGGAAGATTACCCTCGTTGGCATCATCAATTTTATATCTAGAAGTCCCACAAATCTCACATTTGTCGGGATTCTCAGTTTCATTTTGAAACAACATACAACTATTAGGACAGGCATCCCATGTTTTGTAAGTGAACCCCAAGTCAGTAGTTAGCTTACTGGCTTGATAGTATGATTTGGGAATCTTGGCACACGGAAACACCTTTTTAAGAAGCCCAACAGCATTGTGAAAGAACGATTTGTCCATCCATTAAGTTGCTTCAGGTGTAAAAGTTGGACAACAAATGATAGCTCCGTGACACCCTTAGGACAATTCTCGTACAAATCGCTTTCTGCTTCATTTAGAAGTTTGAAGTATTTCGGCATGCATTCATCGGACCGTAAGTTTTCTTCTGCCATGGGCTCTTCCTCGCAACCTATTTTCTATCATGCATGATAATCACATTCCCTCTCGTACCATTGTTGTCATATTAGCACATTTATTTAATCCAGCATCACTTTCATCAACTGACATATCATCTCCTATATTATCGGTTATTACCCAAACCACCAAAAAACTCCCCATGATATATCCAATCCATATAACTCCTTTCAAATCCATACATCTCTATATAAACCTCCACAGTCTGTCGATTGTGACAAACACGATTTACATCACTATATGGGCAATAAATATGGACCGTATCAGCATTCTTAGTTCTATATGCAAATTTAAGAAATGCTTTGACCCCATCCTTGCATGCCTTTGAATTCTAATCATGTGATCCAATCCAACGCTTATCCATATTAATTTCCAAAAAACAATTATCACCTAGCACAATCCAAAATATATATCAGAACAATAGTTGTATCTTTATTGTTTCAAGAACTCAATTTGAAATTTCTATTTGAGGCAAATGGAGGCAAAAAGCTTGAGGCAGCAGCTATATAACTTTCTAATATTTAAAATACAGAGGCAAATTAGAGTTAAAATTATATAACTTGAGGCAGCAACTATAGCTTGAGGCAGCAACTACATAAGTCTTATTCATTTCAGTTTCCAAAAAAAAATATACTTTCTAACAAATTAGAGTTAAAAATTTTATGCAATATATCAAGCAAAGACAAATTTAATAATATAGCAAACACTTATTGGTAGCCATGTACTAATGTGCCCAAGAAGAAGAATAATAAGCATATAGATAACCAATTGATTATGATAATTACTAGCTAGAAAAAGGAAAATAATATACCAAGGTTGATTATGACTTACTGACATGGAACTAACACATGGCACAAATAACCAATTTCAACTGAAAAGCTCAATCATGATTCACAAATGTCGATTTTCAACAAACTAAAATCTACAAAGAACATAGCCAGGTTCAAATTCATCGCCATTTATAATATGTTTAACATCAATCCAGAATGGGAGTAATTCCTACATGAACGCATAATCACAATAGTGTCATGTTCCTATCCATGCAAATGTGTCCCAATTTTTTAAAAAAACCCATTTTTTACAAATAATCACAGTAATTCCTACATGAACGCATAATCACAATAATTTGACAAATTAAAATCTACAAACAACATAGCCAGGTTCAAACTCATGTTCCTATCCATGCAAATGTGTCCCAATTTTTTACAAGAAAACCTAATTTTTCACAAATAATCACAATAATTCCTATATGAACGCAAAATCAATAATTTGACAAATTAAAATCTACAAAGAACATAGCCAGGTTCAAATTCATGTTCCTGTCCATGCAAATGTGTCTAGAGTTGTCAAGTCAGCCGGGCCGGGTCGACGCTGAATTTGGGTGGGCCGGGCTCGGGCCTCTTCGACCCAGGAACTATAGCGGGCCGGGCCGGGCCAAGGGTAAAAAATCTTAGCCCAGTCCGGCACATGATCTACGACACGGTGGGCTTCGGGTCAGGCCGTGTCACGCCCCGAGTCGACAAACCGTTCGTCCCCGGTGTTACTTTGCCGATTCGATCATCCACGCTAAGGCGTGATGCAGTACGAGTCTGGAATTGCACTCATACAAGGCAAGAACGTTACGTTTGCTTTCATAATAATACGCCAAGTTGAAACTTCACAAATCACATCAAAATATAAGACGCAGTATAGGAAGATAGAAATACTTTTCATTCATAGCTTGCAACGAAGTGCAAGTCGTAATTATATTGGATGTCGTTGCGGCTATATTGATTGAAAACAGAAAGAAAATACATTCGACAAGTTGCCTGAACTACGCTTGCCGTCCCATACATTCGCCCCTTTATACATAAGCCGTCGACTTGAATTGGCTTCAAAATACTTCAGCATAGGAAGAGCTTCAAAATGCCTCTCCGTACTTCAGTTCAGTTTAGTTGGGAGCGCCCGTCGCACCTGGGGAAATTGGGGGAATGGGATTAGCACACTTGCTAAGTGGACGAGACGAACCCACTCGTCTAAACCGACTCTGATTGTTAGGGTAGGCATGCTTTAGAGTTGTCTTTCTATTACAACTAAATAAATTCAGTTCATATTCGATAGCCATATTTGCGTAATAAAGCATACAGTGAAACATAACAGTTTTATCGTATTTCTTACCACGGCCGTGCTCGCCCCTGCATGAAAACAGAGATAATATTTACACCTGTAGAAGATAATAGGTGAATATGCTACTATCTTATATGCGGTCATTGATGTTACACATCACGTGGGACTATCTCAACGGCATTTTGGCCTGCTCAGTCTATGTTGCAGGCCTGACTTACGGTCCCGCAATGCGTCAGTGCCGAAGCACGATTATTTATTCCCCCTAGCTCGATTCGATTCCGATGCCCCGGATATCGATTCGAGGAAAAATATCAACTTGTGCACAAGCTGTCCATGACCATGCCAATGCGTGAACAGTTTAACATATGCAACAGTTTTGTATAGAACGGACAGTATTGAATGGCATTATCATTTCCCCCAACTTATGCAACGATTCATTTTTCCCCAAGTCGTACTCCCGATTTAGCGTCCCATAGGTACCAAATTGTCCGAGGCATCATAACCTACGATCGACGTTTCATAATATTTTACAGCACATAAATAGTCTATCTTTTTACTAGAACCTTAAACTTTCTGGTTTATATGATAGACTTGTATTTTCAGAGTGAATTACTCTGAATCGATACATTTTCTCGAGTTCTTGAACTTAGTCGATTGGCATGCAATTAACTTGGCATCGTTCGATTTGAATGAATTTGAGGCAAGGAATAAGTTTGTGGGACAGAGTAGAAAAGAAAGGGCCGAATCACCCACCGATTACTTTGCTTCGTGCAGGTCGTCGAAGCGCTACGCAACGTCAATCCTTAGTTACACGAGCTCTTGCAATGGCACCAATGCTTTGTTAGAATTCTTTCTTTTCTCCTTGCATCAAAATTTGTAATTACATCCATAAAAACGACGCGAAAGCACTTCATCAAGCCCAGCGGCAAAGCTCCAAGAAAACCATACAGCGGTCCGGTCCCATCGAAGGGACTCTTATAGAGAGCTCACTCACCGAGACGCAGCCCGCTGCATCTAGGACTTATTCTAACAGAAGTCGTTCCATTAGTTGGATCGATTCTCGTAACTTCCGTCCAAATCGATTTGAATCGATGCCGCAAGGCGTTATCGTTTACCAAGCTTAGCGATCGAGTCAGATGGCCATCTAAGTTCCCGACCAATCTGACTCGGCGCAAGCATATTATGAAGTTCCGTCGCCAATCAAAGCGGGGCGCTACATAATATACCACTAAGAAAAAATTTTGTCCCGAAACTTAAGAACAAGGGTCTGACCTTAATTTAGACAAATAACGCAGGGTACTTCTCCTTCATCTCCACCTCCATCTTCTACATCGACTCCTCGACTGAATAGTTCTGCCAAAGCACGCAGACCAAGGACATCGATCGATTTCGTAGCACCTTCTCCTTGCGATCCAAAATTTGAATAGGCTCCTCCGAGTAAGACAAGTCAGTACGTAGTTCCAACTGATCGAAGCTAACCACATGACTTGGATCTTGCACGTATTTTTGAAGTTGTGAAATGTGGAAAATATTATGCACATCAGCTAAGGCAGGAGGTAGTGCGATCCGATAAGCAACCGTCGCAACTCGTTCAATGATCTCGAAGGGGCCTACAAATCTCGGGATCAACTTGTCTTTAACGCCGAACCGCATCACACCACGCATGGGCATTACTTTCAGAAGCACATGGTCCCCGACTAGAACTCTAGCGGTCGTCGACGAAGATCTGCGTAGCTCTTTTGTCGACTTTGCGCGATGCGGAGAATATCTCGAATCAAACGGACCTTTTTGACGGCCTGCTCCACCAGTTCCGGTCCAAGCACTTGTAGCTCTTCGACATCATCCCAGCATATCGGCGAACGACACTACCTCCCGTAGAGCGCTTCGTATGGAGCCATCGGAATGCTCGACTGATAACTGTTGTTATACGCAAACTTCGTAAGCGGCAAATGCGTATCCCAACTAGTCTTTAGGTCGATCGCACACAGACGTAGCATGTCTTCTAGGATTTGATTTACCCTCTTCATCTGACCATCTGTTTGGAGATGGTACGCCGAACTAAAGTTCAGTTTGGTCCCCATCGCTGCTTAGAGGCTCGTCCAGAAATATGATAGGAATCGCCCACCTCTGTCCAAATTATTTAGGCAGGTACCCCGTACAGTCGAACAATCTTATCGACGTAGATTTGCGCTAACCGATCGACGCTCCATCCTACTTTAATTGCGACGAAGTAAGCCGACTTGGTCAATCTATCAATAATGACCCAAATCGCATCATTCCCCCGCGGCGGCTTCGGAAATTCCACAATGAAATCCATCGAGATGTTATCCCACTTCCACTCGGGAATGGCGATGTTCTGCAGCTCTCCGCCTGGCCTTTGGTGTTTCGCCTTCACCTGCTGACATGCCATACATTGCGATACGAACGTAGCCACGTCTTTTTTCATGCCGTGCCACCAAAAGTTTATGCGCAAGTCCTTGTACATCTTGGTGCTTCCAGGATGTAACGAGTACTTCGCATAATGCGTCTCCGTCAGAATTTTTTTTTTTGAGTTCAGCAGTTTCAGGAATGCAGAGCCTTCCCTTTAGTCGCATCGTCCCGTCTCCGTCTTCCGCAAAGTCAGTCGCCCTTCCCGTTGAAATCAGATCACACATTTTCTTCAGGAATGAGTCGTCCTCCTGTGCGATCTTTATCTTGCTAAGCAGGCTCGATCCTAACTTCATCTGAGCAAGGTGCAGGTGTCGATACTCAATTCTGAGTTTGATACCCATCGCTTCAAGGTCTCGCCGTATCTTCTTGTTTATGTCCAGTGTTCCCATAAACATTCTGCTAAGTGCGTCGGCCACCACGTTTCCCTTGCCCGGCGTATACTCGAACGTTAGCTCGTAATCTTTTATGAGTTCGAGCCATCATCGCTGTCGTAGGTTGAGTTCTCGTTGTGTAAACAAGTATTTCAGGCTTTTATGATCTATGTAGATTCTGCATGCCACACCATAGAGGTAGTGCCACCATAACTTCAACGCAAACACGACCATCGCCAATTCTAGGTCATACATCGGGTAGTTTTTCTCGTGCTGCTTCAACTGCCGTAAAGTATAGGAGATGACTTTGTCTCTCTGCATGAGTACGCACCCGAGCCCAGTTCCTAATACGTCGCTGAATATCTGAAAGCCTTCTGGACCGTCTGAAAGTGCAAGGATTGGAGCTGAGACGAGATGTTGCTTCAACTCTTGAAAGCTGGATTCACAGTCGTCACTCCATTCAAATACTGCTCCCTTTTGGGTGAGGCGAGTCAGAGGCGACGCTAGTTTTGAAATGTTCCGCACGAATCTTCGGTAGTAGCCCGTTAAGACCAGGAAACTCCAAATATTGCTAGCCAATGCAGGTCGTTTCCAATCTACCACCGCTTCAATCTTCTTTTGGTCCACCGCGACACCTTCGGCAGAGATGACATATCCGAGGAATGTCACGCTACTCATCCAGAACTCACACTTACTCTGCTTGGCATACAATTTATTTTTACGTAGAATCTGCAGTCCCGTCTTCAAGTGTTCTGCGTGCTCTTCTCGGTCCCTTGAGTAGATAATGATATCGTCGATGAACACGACTACAAATTTATCGATTTGAGGTCAGAAGACTCGATTCATCAGATCCATGAAAGCGGCTGGAGCATTCGTCAAACCGAACGGCATGACGAGGAATTCGTAATGACCATATCGAGTGCGGAAGGCAGACTTTGATACGTCGTCAGACTTGATCTTCAATTGATGATAGCCTGAACGAAGATCAATTTTTGAAAATACTGACGCACCTTGCAGTTGGTCAAATAAGTCGTCGATTCGTGGCAAAGGATACTTGTTCCATACGGTCGCCTTGTTGAGTTTCCGATAGTCGATGCATAGCCGCGTCGACCCATCCTTCTTCTTCACGAACAATACGGGAGCTCCCCACGGAGAGACGCTAGGGCAAATGAATCCGCGGTCTAGCAACCCTTGTAATTGCACCTTTAGCTCCTTTAGTTCTGCTGGAGCCATTCGGTAAGGCGCCTTTGATATCAGCCGTGTATCTGGAAAGGTGTCGATGCTGAATTCTATCTCTCGATCCGGCGGCATCCCGGGCATCTCATCAGGAAAAATGTTGAGAAAATCTGCCACAACATCAGTCTGCATTGCGTTTGTATTATCCTTTCGCGTGTCTCAAACTGATGTCAAGTATCCCGTGCAGCCGGAACGCAGCATACACCTTGCCGATATTGCCGATACCATCATTGTCGTCTTCGAGACTGTACCGTACGAATATGAGAACTCTGTCTCGCTGGGAAGACGAAACACCACTCTCTTCTCCGCGCACTCGATCGTTGCACGATAAGCGCCCAACCAACCCATGCCCAGGATTATGTCGTAATCTTTGATGTCTAGTACGACGGAATCCAAGTATAGATATCTTCCTCCGATGCAAATGTGACCGTCCCTACAAATAAAGTTCGCAGGCATATCGACTCCCGACGGAGTGCTAACGCTAATATTTATATCTAGTGATTGCATGGTTATTTTATTTTCTTTCGCATAATCAACAGATATAAAGCTATGCGTCGCACCCGAATCGAATAGTACTCGAGCAGGTATATTTTTGTAGAGTAATATATAAGTTACAACAGTATAGGACGCAAACGCCTCATCCTGAGTTAAAGTATAAAGTCGGCCTTGAGCTCCATGGCGTTGGTTCTACTGGTTGACGGGCACCGTATTTGTGCCTTGTAGTATCGACACTTTATGCGGATTCGGAACGTTCCTTGGTGGGTTGTGTTGATTCGGACCTTTATGCGGGCAATATGTAACTATATGGCCTACCTCGCCACACTTGTAGCAAGATCTCGTGACGCAGTTGACGGTTCGGTGCCCACGCCTACCGCACCTGGTGCAGTCTTGACTGCCATAGCCTCGGTCATCGAATCTGTTTGGACGTTTTGTTATTCCCGATCCCCCGGCACCGGCTTCGTTAGGACGCTTGTTGAAGTGGTTACGGATGCCTCTACTCGAAATACGGCCAAAGATGCGCTCACTATCAAGAGTGGCATTATAGGAATCACGGTATGTACGGCACCTTTGATTCATGACGTCCTTTCATAGTTCGTCATTTAGGCCTTGTTGGAAGCGTTCACACCAGGCTTCTTTGTTGGGCAGGAAGGCACCGGCAAACTTCACCAGCTTTGAGAAGCTCGAATCATAATCGTCGACAGACATATTTCCCTGTCGCAGCGTCATGAACTCGTCTTCTTTTTGTTGACGGACAGCGCGAGGAACGTACTGTTCGAGGAAGGCTTCCTTGAATATTTTCCAGGAAATTGTGGCGTCTGTATCGACTTCATAGATTTCCTGCTTCTTAGCGGTCCACCAGTCGTACGCTCTCAGTTGCAGCTGTGATGCCGCACAAGTTACCCTCTGGGACCCTTTAATGCTAAGCAGATTAAACAGGTCCTCCATCTCCGCGAGCCATCCCACGATCACATCAGGCTCTGCTCGGCCGTTGAATTTTGGTGGATTCATCTTGCGGAACTCCTTTGCCTTGAAGGAAGAAGAATTTATCAACTGTGGTTTAGCTTCTTCTTCCTCATTTTCTTCTTGATCGCCTTGCTTTTGCTCGGGTACTTCGTCCGTCGTCTTGGTATTGCCCGCCATTCTGCTCACTATCTGAGTCAGAGCGTACATCTGTTTCTGCTGCACATCAAATTGCGCTTTGAATTGTATCTGAAGCTGCTGCTGCTGCAGTTCCATCAACTTTAGCATCTTCTCCATAGTCGTCTCGCTAGGGCCAGTGCTTTTCGTGCTCGACGTACTATCTACGGTTTGGATTGTTGTGCCGGGATTGTTTCTTTTCCTAGTCATTCCTACAAAACAGAGTAAACCCGTTAGTATTTTTCAAAAATATCTACGGGCATAACTGTATGGAACTTTTATTTCAGGCAGCATGTCGACAAGCATTCAATCGAGCCATCGCAACGGACATTCCAATAATGAAACATCTTTAAAAAATTCAAGGAAACAAAACTGAGCTCTGATACCAATTTGTCACGCCCCGAGTCGACAAACCGTTCGTCCCCGGTGTCACTTTGCCGATTCGATCGTCCTCGCTAAGGCGTGATGCCGTACGAGTTTGGAATTGCACTCGTACAAGGCAAAAACATTACGTTTGCTTTTATATTAATATGCCAAGTTAAAACTTCATAAATTACATCAGAATACAAGACGCAGTATAGGAAGATAGAAATGCTTTTCATTCATAGCTTGCAACGAAGTGCAAGTCGTAATTACATTGGATACCGTTGCGGCTACATTGATTAAAAATAGAAAGAAAATACATTCGACAAGTTGCCTGAACTATGCTTGTCGTCCCATACATTCGCCCCTTTATACATAAGCTGTCGACTTGAATTAGCTTCAAAATACTTTAGCATAGGAAGAGCTTCAAAACGCCTCTCCGCACTTCAGTTCAGTTTAGTTGGGAGTGCCCGTCGCACCTAGAGAAATTGGAGGAATGGGATTAGCACACTTGCTAAGTGGACGAGACGAACCCACTCGTCTAAACCGACTCTGATTGTTAGGGTAGGCATGCTTTAGAGTTGTCTTTCTATTAGAACTAAATGAATTTAGTTCATATTCGATAGCCATCTTTTCGTAATAAAGCATACAGTAAAACATAGCAGTTTTATTGTATTTCTTACCACGGCCGTGCTCGTCCCTGCATGAAAACAGAGATAATATTTACACCTGTATAAGACAATAGGTGAGCATGCTACTATCTTATATGCGGTCATTGATGTTACACATCATGTGGAACTATCTCAACGGCATTTCGGCCCGCTCAGTCTAGGTTGCAAGCCTGACTGACGGTCCCGTAATACATCAGTGCCGAAGCATGATTATTCATTCCTCCTAGGTCGATTCGATTCCGATGCCCCGGATATCGATTCGAGGAAAAATATTAACTTGTGCACAAGCTGTCCATGACCATGCCAATGCGTGAACAGTTGAACATATGCAACAGTTTTGTATATCACGGACAGTATTGAACGGCATTATCATTTCCTCCAACTTATGCAACGATTCATTTTTCCCCAAGTCGTACTCCCGATTTAGCGTCCCATAGGCACCAAATTGTCCGAGGCATCATAACCCACGATTGACGTTTCATAATATTTTACAGCACGTAAAATAGTCTATCTTTTTACTAGAACCTTAAACTTTCTGGTTTATGTGATAGACTTGTACTTTCAGAGTGAATTACTCTAAATCGATACGTTTTCTCGAGTTCTTGAACTTAGTGGATTGGCATGCAATTAACTTGGCATCGTTTGATTGGAATGAATTGGAGGCAACGAATAAGTTTGCGGGACATAGTAGAAAATAAGGGGCCGAATCACCCACCGATTACTTTGCTTCGTGCAGGTCGTCGAAGCGCTACGCAACGTCAATCCTTCGTTATGCGAGCTCCTGCAATGGCACCAACGCTTTGTTAGAATTCCTTCTTTTCCCCTTGCATCGAAATTTGTAATTGCATCCATAAAAATGACGCGAAAGCACTTCATCAAGCCCAGCGGCAAAGCTCCAAGAAAACCATACAGCGGTCCGGTCCCGTCGAAGGGACTCTTATAGAGAGCCTACTCGCCGAGACGTGGCCCGCTGCATCTAGGACTTATTCCAATAGAAGTCGTTCCATTAGTTGGATCGATTCTCGTAACTTCCGTCCAAATCGATTTGAATCGATGCCGCAAGGCGTTATCGTTTACCAAGCTTAGCGATCGAGTCAGATGGCCATCTAAGTTCCCGGCCGATCTGACTCGGCGCAAGCATATTATGAAGTTCTGTCGCCTATCAAAGCGTGGCGCTACAGGCCGGGCCTGCCGAGATATGATTGGCACATGATACATTTGGGCATTCATTTCATTCTTCTCCTCCAAATTTTTGCTCCTATGGCTTAGCCTCAACAACACAGTCACCGTTCATCGTCCGTTATGAAGACTGGCTGGCATGTACCCCAAAAAAAAAGCCAAACTAAGCACAGCACAGCAAAAAGCAAAGCCAAGCAAACCCAAGCCAAGCAAAGCATAAATTGCTTGGCCAAAGCCATGCACAGCACAAATTGCTTGTGCTAAAGCCAAGCATAACACACATTGACAAACAAATGATAAGCAGTGTTTGGGGTTCGGGCCGGGCTGGGATGGGCCGGCCCGGCCCAATTGACAGGTCTAAATGTGGCCCAATTTTTCACAAAAAAATCTATTTTTTCATAAATAATCACAAATAAATGACAATATGCAAATATTTTGGTGTTCTAACTTACTTTTGCCACCAAATAATTTTCTCAATAAACTGATATACTTCATAAACCGAAATCTTTCCAAAAGAAAAACAATCACCTAAATAACTGATGCTAAAAACTAAGACAAAAACATGCAGCCGGAAACAGTGTCACATGTAAATAATTATGAAAAAGTGGTAAATAATCCTAAAAAAAATCTTGGTAAATAATCTTGTATAAACAGTGTGACATCTAATTAAATTCGAGCAAAAAAATGGTAAATAACTCTTATTATGGACAAGTAATCAATTTCGAGCAAATGTTGATCAAAAAATTGGTAAATAATCTAGGACAAAATAACATGCAGCCATGTAAACTGTGTAGAACACTCATATTTCAAGCAAAAATTTGAGTAAAGTGTAAAACACTCAAATCTTAAGCAAATAATATAGGACAAAATTACATGCAGCCGTATAAATAGTGTAAAACACTTAAATTTTAAGCAAAATTTGAGTAAATAGTGTAAAACCCTCAAATTTCAAGCAAATAATCTAGGACAAAATTACATGCAGCTGTGTAAACAGTGTGAAATACTCAAATTTTAAGCAAAATTTAAGTAAACAGTGTAAAACCCTCAAATTTTAAGCAAATAATCTATGAAAAAATTACATGCAGCCGTGTAAACAGTGTAAAACACTCAAATTTCAAGGAAAAATTGAGGTAAACGTTGTAAATAGTATAAACCACTCAAATTCTAAGCAAATAATCTAGGACAAAATAACATACATCCAAAAATTAGGGCAAAGACTGAAATATTTTAGTAAAAAATTCTAAAGATTGGGTGAAATATACCAACAGCAACAATGGAGCACCTAGGGTTGAAAGATCGGACAGAGAGAGAGCAATGGTTGGAGAGAGAGAGCAGCAACACTGGAGCACCATGTCAGAACAATGGTCGGGGAGAAAAAAAGAGCAACAACACTGGAGCACCTAGGTCGGAGAGAGAGAGCAGCATCACCCATTTTTTGATCGGAAAGAGAGAGGGAGAGAAAGTTTTTAGGTTGCTTGATATATTGAGAAGTTTTCATCAAATAAGAAGTATGTTTTGGGATGGACGGTCTGAAAAAATCCATCCGATCGAACAGTTGCGATGGAAACATGTGGAGGTTATGTTCTCCCAAAAATTTGGCAATTAGCCGCCAAATGTGTGACATTCCCGCCGATCTATTTGGGACGGGAATGTGTATTATTTGGAACAAAAATTTCCATTAGTCCCAAATAGTGATCCATTTTCACAATCTGTCCCAAAAAAATGTAACTTTTTATTTCTAAAAATATAGCCGTCCCTAGAATTATACTTTTAGGACTTTTAGACTAGTGTTCCTTATAGTGTCGTCCCAAAAAGATAATGTAACTCTAAACTCAGACTTGCTGAGAATTTGGGTCATGTAAAACCAGAATATTGGTCCCTTATTGCCAACAACAATCAATAAATAATCTGAATAGTAAACTAAGACTTCATGCAAGACTATTATCAAATAGTGTTAAAATACATAGGCTATTGCTAGCAGTACATTAATTAACATACATAGCAAAGCATATATCCTAATTAAGAAGAAGAAGAAGCAAACAACAACATATTCACATAATAAGCTTATCAGGGAGATGGCCAGTGTGTAGAAGTTTCAAAATTTAAAAGGAAAGCAATTGAGTACAATACAAACTTACATGAGTGTATTCCCATATATAGCCCCAGAAGAAGACTCACAGAGTATACAAACAAATCCCTGCTAGCAAATTTACTAAGAAGCTATAGAGAGAATGGTTGAAGAATCAGATGATCAAAGAACAGCAGGCCCACATGAATTTAGTACAAGTTTTCAAGCTACACGGGCACATACTCAAAATTGATGGACAAGGTATAACCCCACATTATTCATCCGCTTTATGCTGATGATGTACTCATATTTTCTCAAGAAAAAGAACAATTTATTTCTAGCATCAAGAATGTACTACTAAAGCTATAGAGGTTGACAGGGCTCAATATGAACAAACAAAGAATAAAATATATTTCAGTAAGCAAAACAATCTGGGACACGCAAATTGATAATAATGCTTCTTGTAGATGGAAAGATATAATGAAAACTAGAAGTACAATATTGGCAGCAATCAGGAAGTCAAAATAGCAAATGGTGAGTCTACATCTCTCTGGTTTGATCCATGGTTGGATAATGCCAGGCTGATAGAAAGAGATGGTTGGGCTGCGGCAGCGAAAAAGCAAACAACAACGTATTTATATGTAAGTCGTTTCCCCTCCCTCCGAACAGGGAGGAGGCAGCTGTGGCGTCTCCGTAACAGCAGCCTGATTGCGGTCGATCCCATCAAATTTGACCAAGAAATATTTACATATTTCAAATACCATTGCACAATCGGTGCCGTCTACAGGAAATGTTTTACTGGTAAACCATGTCAACCAAATAATCTGACACAAATTAACAATAATTACTAATGGGTCAAAATACGTAGGGTTTCAATACCATTATTTTGGTGTCCTAGTGTGTCTCTGAGTGTTTATGTCGGACACAGCACTTTAGAATAAAAACCAAGCAACTAAATAGCAATAAGTAGGAAAGACTGGATGTGTTTGGTATACCAGCAGAGGAGAGGTGACCCTCTTTTCAACCGCGAGCACGACACCATCCTTCACCTTCAGCCTGATCTTAGTCGATCCCAGCTGCACACAAAATCAAACACAATCAGTACCAAAAAAACTATGATACTTCATCTCCTTCACCGAATCGAAGAGCAAGATCACACATGAATACCTTAGAAATCAAAATATAGGGTTCTCTACAACAACATAATCAAATTCCAAGCCATAATCAAACTAAATCCAAACCCTAAAAAATAGGGTTTTGATGAAAAGAAGATATCAAACCTGGAACCCTAGGCCTCATCGTAGACAACTTTGGATCTGAGGAGGAGGAAGTCGAGGTCCTCGTCGTCCTTCTCCTCGAGGTTTTCCCATCGGACGTTGCTCACCATTGGACCTCCACTATTTTGTTTCTCTCTCCCTAAATTTAGAATTCGAGGGAGAAATGAGGAGGGAGGGGAAGAAGAGGAGGAGGGAGATAGAGAAGATGAAGTGGGGTTTGTTGGTTTGGGCGCTCTCGTTCTCCATCGGCAATAACCTCGTGGATGACATAGAGGAAGAAATAGAGAGGAGAGGAAAGGATCGAAAAATAAATAATATGGGATTGAAGGACAACCTTCAACATAGATATGCAATAAAAAAATTCAAAAATTTACCAAAATAGCAGATGAAAAAATAGTGCCAATTTTTTTGCACATATATTAGTTGACAGTTATTATCGAACCATAACTAAATAAAATGATGTTTCTTGACGGATTCTCTAAAATCGTCAACTATTATGCTAAAAAATTTCAAAATTGACATAAAATGTGTCATTTCTTGACGTAAGGCTAAAGCCGTCAAGAAAACCCAATTTTTTGACGGTTTTTTACGACCGTCGAGAATAAACCATCAAGAAACATTATTTTTCTTGTAGTATGTAATTATCGAAGAAAGTTAAAAAATAGAAAAAATTTCAATATGAATCTCTACATAATAATAGTTTTTACTTAATTTTTATTACAGATGGCTAGTCAAAATGATGGAAGAATATCCGGTGGTCCTACAACTCCAACCATTGTACCTGAACCAAAATCTCACATTTCTAAACTTGTATTTACGGAAGTGGTAAACTAAATTTTAGGTAATTAAATTTTTTCTTGTTATTTTTTTTAAATTGTACTAATGATGTATATATATATATATTATAGCGCTATGATTATCCTGAAGTAAAATTACTTGAGCATGGTGAGTGGCAATCATCATGGGAGTTGACTGCACCCAAAAGGCCTTGATAGCAACTTTTGGTTTTGACCATATTTACGCTACACGTATTAAGCGCCATGAAAGGGACCTAATATTGAGCCTCATTGAGCGATGGTGGCCAACACGCAACACATTTCAGCTACCTTTTGGTGAAATAATTATCACTTTAGCTGACGCAACACAGATTCTAGGGTTGCCTATTGAGGGTTACCCTATATATTTTTACGAGGGGTTGGATGCTTCTAATATCATTAGTACATACCTCGATATGGAGCCACCATCTCATATAGGAGTACGGAGCACTGTCAGACTCACTTGGCTCCGGTCCACTTTTATGTATCTTGATCGCATCGGCGATACGACAGTTGTTGTCGATGATTTACGGTTATTTTGTCTATACTAATTATCTTTAATTTATATTCAATATAGTTGATTTCAAGAGATTATTTGTTGTTTGTTTTTAGGTGATTTGTTGTACAAGAGCTTATTTGTTGTGTCTATGCGGTACATTATTATTTTCTGACGCAATGGGAAATATGATCAACGTTCGACTGTTTCCATTTTTAGAAGATTTGGTTACACGCACAAAGCACGCATGGGGTACAACAGTATTAGCACATTTATACCACTCGATGACTGTAGAAGCATAAATAAATTTCATAGACCAAGTCAAAGAAGTTGAGAGCTTTACGCAAGTCAAACTGAGTCAGATTCAAACTTTACGCAGAGATCAAAACAGAGTAAACTCTACACGAACTATTTTACGCAAGAGCCATCCTCAAACCTTTACGCGGAAGACAGGCTGTCCCTATCGCATTTAATGCACGTGATACTGTTCTGACAGAATGATTTTCTGACAACAAATTACACAGAAGCCGAGAAGGTTTTTTACACCAAACCCAATGCTTGTTGTTTAGTGTGCAGATGGGCTACTTTACGCTCAAGAGACTGCTTCTTTTACACATGAAAGCTATTCGAGTTTTTACGCTCAAGGCTATTATGTGCGTAGAGTTTGTTTAAGCTAATTATACGCTCAAGGCTACTTTTCAGCCACTTTACGCATGAAGTCTATTTTGGGTTATTTTAATCATAAGAAAAAAAAATTTCCTCCTCATGTCGATGTTGGACCCTATGCTCAAAGGTTCCTAATATCTTCTCCTTATCTTCTACCTGTAGCCTCATCATCACAAGCTTGTGTAACTTATAGACATCATGAAGAATCTTATTTTATGATTCCGTCTAATAAGAAAAATAAGCGCTAAATTGTGTTTGGCTTGGCTAGAAATATCCCTGTTACTCAGACATATGATCTCATAGAGAAAGATGAAGGAAAAATCAGAATTGACAAATATAGTCAACAATCTCTTAAGATTATCCAGAATATGGGATATGATTTAAAAACTATGCTAGGTCTCAATCAAAGCAAAGGTAGACGGTTACCATTATGTGGTGATCCATTTTACCAAAAAACTCATCATGGGTTGGGATACGATCCATCCCACATGTTTAATGAAGATATACAAGAAGAATTTTCTTTCAGTTCTTCACAATCCTCAGGTTCTGAAGAAATCCAGTTCATTGAATCTGATACATCCAACATGTATAAAGAAGATATGGAAGAAGAATTTACTTCCAGTTTTTTACAATCCTCAGATTCTGGAGGAAACCAGTATGTTGAATCTGAGTACGTCTTTTCAGTCAACATGGTTCAAACTGATGGTGAATCTGAGCCATTTAAAAATGACCCTTTGGCACAACAAATGGACACTCAATGGGAGCTTTATTTTGAACAACGACAGCCACCTACAGAAGATAAAATTGTCCATATTAATGTTGGAGACGGAACTACGTCCAAGCCGATATTCATCAGTAAAAACCTTTCTGAATATGAAAAAGAGTTAATAAAGTTGATTAAAGAATATATTAATATCTTTGCATGGAGTTACGAGGATATGCCTGGTCTAGATCCTAAAGTAGCTACTCATAAACTCAATATTATTCCTAATGCCAAACCTGTAAAACAATAGCAGCAGCATTTTCGACCAGATATGATGGATGCAATTGAAGCAGAAGTCAAAAAGCTGATCACATGTGGCTTTGTTCATGAATAACAACACCCAGACTGGGTTGCCAATATTGTATCTGTCATGAAGAAGAATAAAAAAGTCCGAGTTTGCATAGATTTTCGAGATCTTAATGTAGATTGTCCAAAAGATGAATTTTCACTTCCGATTACTGATGTCATGATAGACAATACATGTGGTTTTGAACGCATGTCTTTCATGGATGGATTTTCAGGATACAACCAAATTAAGATGCATCCAGGAGATAAAAAAATATACCGCTTTTCATACACCCCTTGGAGTTTACTGCTATACGGTTATTCCGTTTGGTCTAAAAAATGTCGGTGCTACGTATCAACGGGCTATGAGCAATATATTTCAAGAACATCTACGAAAAACAGTTGAATGTTATGTGGATGATATTGCTGTCAAAAGTCGATTAAAAGATAATCACATTTAAGACTTGAAGACAGTATTTGAGTTGATGCGTCAACATCAACTGAAGATGAATCCTACTAAGTCTTTCCTAGGGGTTTCCAGTGGCAAATTTTTGGGATTTGTCATCACTTCTCAAGGTATTCATGTTGATCCTGATAAAATCAAAGCAATTCTTGAAATGCGTCCTCCACATAATCTGAAAGAACTCTGTGGCTTCCAAGGTCGCATTGCTTATATTAGGAGATTTATATACAATCTTTCTAGGAGATGTCAACCTTTCTCTCATCTATTAAAGAAAGGTGTATCATTTGTGTGGGATGAAGCATGTCAAAAAGCCTTCAATGACATCAAGCAATACCTGACAAATCCACATGTTCTGGTACCTCCAATAGTAGGAAGACCATTTTTACTATATGTTCGAGCCTTAGATCATTCTCTTGGTGCTCTTCTTGTATAAAAAAGTGATAAGGGTCATGAACAGGCAATCTATTATCTTAGCCGAATGATGGTTGGAGCTGAACACAGGTATACTCCTGTGGAGAAAGAATATCTGGCCTTAGTTTTTGCTGTTCAAAAGACACGAAATTATGTGTCAGTACAAACTATTCATGCCATATCCAGAATAAATCATATTCGGGTATTGATGAGAAAACCGAGTATTCTTAACTCCAGGTTAGCCACCTGGGCAATGTTGCTTACTCCTTATGATATGGTCTATGTATCTCAAAAATCAGTGAAGGGTCAAACATTAGCTGATTTCTTAGCAGCTCACCCTATACCTGAAACCTCTAAGCTATATGAGGACATTCCAGATGAAGTCGTAGATTGCAACATGACTTTTAGGGATGACATTTGGCAACTATACTTTGATAGAGCATCGCAGGTTGGACCTAAAGGCAATATTGTCTCCGGAGTAGGCCTTGTCGTGGTCTACGGAGTAGGCCTTGTCGTGGTCTCTCTTGATAAAATGGTCATATACCATACTTATTCTCTTAATGAACCATGTTCCAATAATGTGGCAGAATATAATGCTCTGCTAATTGGTCTTCAAGTAGCAAAATAATTGGACATTGAGTTCCTAGAAGCTTATGGAGATTCTCAACTAATTGTTAATCAGGTCAGAGGGACATATGAAGTTAGAAATCCTGACCTCAATCCCTATCATCAAGTGATAATCGAATTGGTCCTTTTATTCAAAGGGTTCTTCATTAAATTCGTACCACATTCTCAAAATTTGGAAGTTGTTGCTCTTGCTAGTTTAGTTGCAGACTTAGCTGTTCCAATCAGAAGATAAAACACCATTACTTTGTTGGATAGAGATCTATTCTGTGTTAAAAATAATTTGCATATCAAACAAAGTTATACTACAGAATCAAATTCTCAGTAAAGGGATTGGAGAAGTCCATTAATTGATTATGCGGTTCATGGGATTTTACCTGAAGATCCAAAAGAAGCTGCATCAATCAAAAGACGATCATTTCGATTCTACTATGATTCTTCTTTGCATATGTTATATCGTCGTTCTTATGACAGACTTTTGCTGCGTTGTCTCTTTAAGAGTGAAGCTAAGCAAACACTTCGTGAAGCTCATGATGGTGTCTGCGGTACTCATCAACTGGGTCCAAAATTACAGGATCGTATTCGAAGAATGGGTTATTATTGGCCTTCTATGATAGCAGACACTGTGGATTATGCCAGACGGTGTAAAGCATGTCAGATTCATGCCGATTTTATTCATCAACCATCGGAATTCTTACATCCTATGGCAGCTTCTTGGCCTTTCGAAGCTTGGGGCATGGATATTATTGGTCCGATTAATCCTCCTTCTATTAAAGGACATCGGTTTATCCTGGCCATAACGGATTATTTCTCTAAATGGACGGAAGCGGTTCCCCTTTGTTGAAGTAAAAACATCTAATGTAATTATCTGCATCAAACACCACGTCAATTATTGTTTTGGGATTCCCCGAAGGATAATTCATGATAATGGACCCCAATTTGCCAGTCAGGCATTTTATAGATTTAGTGACAAGAATCGGATCCAAAATCTGGCTTCTACAGCTTACAATCCAGCTGCTAATGGTTTAGCTGAAGCTTTCAACAAAACTATTATTAAACTTCTCAAAATGTTTGTCTCTTCTAATAAATGTGATTAGAATAAGAAACTTGAAGAATGTTTATGGGCTTATCGAACAACAGTTCGAACTCTTACTGGTTTTACACCATTCTTACTGGTTTATGGATGTGAGGCTGTTCTTCCACTGGAAATCCAGATCCCATCTCGTAGAATAGCCATTGCTGATGAGCTAACCTCAGAGAATAATGATCACTTACGACTCCAAGAACTTGAAAGATTGGACGAAAAGTGTCTTCAAGCACAACAACACATTATATCAAGCCTGTATATCTCGAGCTTTCAATCATAAAGTTAAAGAAAGGGTATTCAAAGTCGGTGAGCTAGTTCTAGCTGTCCGAAGACCGATGGTGATGACTCATAAGAGCAAAGGGAAATTTTAAGCAAAATGGGAAGGTCCTTATGTAGTCGAGACAATATTCTCTAATGGTGCCTATAGGTTGTCTAAACCTAATGAAGATTTGCTCATGATGCCAATTAATGGAAAATTCTTGAAAAAATATTATGTCTGAATTTCTTCTTTATTTCCCAGCTACCAAGGTTTGGTTAAGCTGATTATTTGTTCTCCTAAAAGAGAATTTTGATCTTCTGTCTTACCAGCTGATTTTAGAAAGAAAAAGATTTATTATTTATCATGTTCTCATGACCTCTGAATAAATATTAAGTTTACTTCTTTTTTTATCTATCATGTCCATATGGCCTCTGAATAGATATTAATCTATTTTCTTTGAGTAATTACAATCTGTCACGTTCATATTACCTCTGATAGTATTGTACACTCTAAAAAGAAAACAAGATTCATTATCTATCATGTCCACATTACCTCTGGATAGATATAATTTATTGAGTTTAGAAGACTTGTCATGACCATATTACCTCTGATAAGTATTTTCTATCCCATACCTATTGTTTAAATTCAAAATAAATGATAGGGTCACAAAACAATGATTTCATTCATTTCTGAAAATATTACTGAATAGAAAAGATAGAAGAATACAAAATTATTTATTGATGATATAAAAAGAAGAATACAAAAATTCTTTATTTTCCTAAGGTGGAGCAGATACATCTTCAAGTAGTTTCTACAGCTCTGCCAAGCGCCTTTCACGAGAACTCAATACATTTGTAGTTGCCATGGTGCGGCGAGCTTCTAGAGTACAAAGATGAGAGAGTTCGGCAAAAGTAGCTATCATTTTATCCTTGGCGTCATCAAGGTTTTTAATGGTAGCTTCAGCACCAAAGACTTTCTCCTCCAATATTGAGCTCCGCATCAGATGCTGGTCTCGAGCTACAATTATCTGCTCTCTTTCTGCTTTTAAGCGAGACAACTCCGCCTCAACTTCACGAATTCTATCATATTGCTGATAAATTCTTATGTTTGAAGTCTCATAGGCTTCTTTATGCATCCCCAGCAGGGGTTTGGTTTCATTCAATAAAGCTTTCTCCCTGGCAACTTTGTTGCTGTAGTCCTAGAGAGATTCATTGAAAATAGTCTCTCGAGTGATGTATTCAGCTGATAAAGCATCATACTCGATTTGGATGAAACTTTCAAGAATTTCACTTGACAGTCTTAGATATTCTCTAATTGGCTGTTCAAGTCCTTCCACTACCTTCTCCAAAGCTGCGGCTCTCTCAGTGTCATTGAACGTAGCAACATTCCTGATCGTGAGAGCAATTGCAGCCTTCAAGCTTTCATAATTAAGGTCTTTCTTCAAGACCATCTTGATCAAAGCTGCCAAGGTTTTGTAGAAAGTTTCAGTATGGATATCAACTAAGAGATTCATTTTGGCATTAGAGCTCGGCGTGGCAGCAAGGTCTACCAAATCCCTCTTCTGAAGACTGGGAGCAGATGTTGTTGTTGCCTTGGTAGCAAGTTGAGTTAAAGCCATTGTTGATGTTGCTACCATGGCTGATTGATTCACAGGAGCTCCAGAGACAATGTCTTCAACATATGTATGAATTATTCCTCCAGCCGTTTCTAGAGCTGAAACTACTTGAGTTTCGGTGGCGGTGATTGTTGTGGGAGGAATGGTGATCGTTGTAACTGATTCAGGTTTAGATACTATCTTTTCAAGAACTTGTGCCAGATCAGTAGCAACAACTGAGGATGTTATTACTACGTCTCCGACTTCAGTTGATGGGTTGACAATATCTTTATCACCTTCGTTAGCTGCAGGCCCTTCAAGTCCTGGGAGTACTTCAGTTGCAATTGGTTCTTCTACAACTGGTTCTTCTTCTGCAACTGTTTCTTTATCTACAGTTGGTTCTTCTTCTGCAACTACTTCTTCATCTGCAGTTGGTTCTTCTTCTCTGTTTTCAGCAAGAGAAGGCAATCCTTGTTGGGCCTCTACTTCAGGCTCTTGTTTACCCCCATGGATGGAGAGTCTTCTTTAGGAGCAGTATTTTCTTTTGAAGAAGAACTCTCTTCTTCAGACCCTATGTTTTCTTCTAGAAGATGAAGGGGAGCCACAGGCTTTGCTGCAATGATAACACCTACAAAAATTAAGCAAAATAAGTTAATATACAAAGTCATAATACATAATTTTGTATAGTTTTGTAATTTATATTTATCTGGAGTAGGTGCAGGATATGCCAAGAGCGAGTCATAATCCTGATCCCAGTCATCATCGTCGAAGTTAAGAGCCGGTTCATCTGAGGGAATGGGTTCCGGGTTATTAACACGAGTCGTGGCAGTGTCATCAATAGCTTGCACCTTCTATGGAGAAGTCAGGTGTGCAGAGGTGTTGAGACGTCCAGGAGATAGGAGCCCCATAGCTTCTGTTGTTGCTGCGGGTTGAGATGCTGAAGACCCTTCTCCAGGATGAGCTGAAGAAGATGCAATGTGTTGAGCCTCCTCGACTAGAGTTTCGCTCTCTGGAGTAGCGGCTCTCTGTCTAGAAGTCCCCTTAAACAGTGACTTTTTTCTTCTTCTCCTAGAGAGTAATAGCTACATTTGATTTCCTCTTCCGAGTTTTGGAGATGATAATTGGTCCTGCAGTTGGTTCCCCAACTTCCGCAGGAATCACTTCCAGATACTCGTCTGGAACAGCAACATCATCGGGTATGTCTGAAGGTACCCTAACTGGTTCTTCGATATTTTCTTCTTTGGCCCATCGAAGACTCTCCTTCATGTTGTAGTCATTCGCAAAGGAGTGAATGGATGCATAAAAACGAGCATACGTATGAAGCATTCGTAGCTCAGTTGTACTTGTAGCAGTTGATACCAGAATCTAGCACCGGTACATGCAGTTCTAAAGTACCTCCATGCTCTTGCACCATCAATTAATTTTCCATAATGGTGGAAGCTGGTGGAGGGATTACCAACGTGAAGTTGGTCATATCCAAACTGACGAGTGAACCGACTGGGTAGATACGGTTTGAATGCACAGTTGTCTTTATTCCTATACATCAGATGTGAGGGTCTGATGCACATTAGCCATTTAAAAACTGGCGCAGGTAATGAAGTCCTCCCTTCACATATATCTTCAAATTGCATCCCGAAACAGTCAGCTAGGACTGGTGGCCTTGTACAGAAAAAGTTCCACCCGTGGGAATAGTTGAGTATTTCCCGGGTGTTTGCCACTGAAGTTGCAGTCCATGTGGCTTTATTAAACTTCTGGAGGAATACCTCTGTATCATTCCCAGGGCCTGGTGGCAACAAACTGCAGTTGTGATGCAACAACCAGCCCATCAGGTAAGTGTAGGGCATCTCCACCCTAGGGAAATCTTTTCGGTGGGAGCATTGTTGATCAGTTCATCACCAAATGCTCGCAAACCTGCATTTATCCGGCATACCATTGCCGATAACAGGTTGATTCTGAATTTGAATACCAAACGTACTGCTGGCCATAGTACGTTTCGGTGAATCCTGTCAGCTCTGCCAATCCCTGGTACGACCCATCTTCATAGCCACAGGGAAAGGAAGCCCACTAGCAAGGCTTCTTTTGAGAGCTTTCGGCTGCCATGTCTCAAAAAATTCAATGCTTCGATCCCAGCAGAGAATTTTCCAGCCTTGGTGGCCAAATATTTATCCGAAAACTTATAGGTGGCCATCCAAGTGTTTATTGAATCAGGAGGAATGATTGAACAAGGGTTGATAGGTTGAGCCTTGTTATCTTGAAATTTCTCTTTGTCATCCTTGGATATTCTATTCTTATTGTAGAATAGATATGTTGTCCATTTATTGATGTATGCCAAATGCGATCCATTTTCATATATAGTGGTGCAAGTCAGATAGTGGCACATCAATTCTTGGTATACCTCAACTAACTGAGGATTTTTCTCCCTAATCTCTGCTAGTTCCCGGTTGGAGGGAACATATTCTTCATATGGAGCTTCACCCATTGGCAGCTTGGAGATAAACTGCATCTCATGCAGTACAAAGCCCATTTCACCTATCGGAGTTGCAAAATTCCCTGTTGAACTGATATACAACTCCATTAAAGCCAAGAACAGGTTGTTGTTCATTGGTATACCCTGACTCGTGGAGGCTACTGCTTCATATAATCCAATGGCTTGTAGTTCTGTCATGAAATTCTTCATGATCAAGGCACTAAGTTGAATCCAGTTCTGATTATGAGGTGTCATCCACCCTGGCAGCCTAGGGTTGGCCTGGGGATATAATACTGAGGCCTTCATAAGCTTGTTTACGAACATTGGGATTTGCACTGGTTGAATCAAAACTGAATCTTTGCTTGGTGTGAATCGAGGCAATAGACCAGCGAAAGGAATGATACCACTACTGGGAGTACTGGTATGGTAGCCCATTTGGTTGGCCTCGTCCCTCTTAAAAATAATTCTGCCTGGTCTACCATGACTGCTGGGAGTCGGGTTCCATAGCATCTGTCTTGGATGGGTAGCGTGTACAAATGAAGATAGGGGATAATCCCTTGCCATGTCTGGGAGATACATCGCCCTCTCTTCAAATTTAAACATCCAAGCCTCCTTCTTGGGGTTGGTTTGTGATTGGAAATCTATAGCATCCCCAAACATGAAAGCAGGCTTCAAAAATTGTTGTCCATCTAACGACATCAGCAATTCTCCATTCATCAATGACAGCAGCATCCTGTCTCCCTGGGCAGCTATTAGTTATTGTCTCTCTTCAGGGTACTGTGTATCTGATTGAGGGAATTCAACATGAGATAAATTCTCCAAGTAGTTTGAGCCCACCATACCAGCTGGTGAGCCGAATACCTCTGCGAGAGGATGAATTTACAAGTCTACTGCCAAAAGAAAAAGAAAAATCAAGTTAGTAAAAATCTAATTTGGATTTTATGCAGATGACTTATTCTAAATTTTACGCATAAAAATTAAAGACTCTGTACTAGAGAGCTTGACTATGCAAACTTTACGCTTACGCGTAGAAGTTAAGTTGATTAAAATTAAAAATTAAGTGCAAAAGTTCTTTGTTTTCAGAATTGACTATTTTTATGCATAGTCTTATCACTTGCGTATTTTACGCTGGCACATATAGATGTGAGTGTACTTTTTACGCTGGCACGTATAGACGTGAGCGTATGTTATTTTTACGCTGGCACATATAGATGTGAGCGTATTTAATGTTTTACGCTGGCACGTATAGACGTGAGCGTATGTTGTTTTTATGTTGACACGTATAACGTGGGCGTATTCTGTTTTTACGCTGACACGTATTGACGTGAGCGTATTTTTTATATTCTACGCTGACACGTATAACGTGGGCATATTTTGTTGTTTATATTTTTACGCTGGCACGTATAAACGTGGGCGTATTTGGTGAGTTGTATTTTTTACGCTGACACGTATAAATATGGACATAAAATTTAGGATTTTTTGTTCGATTATTCTTTTTCTTTTTCGACAACCCCACGGCCAAAATAGATAGGGTTTTACCTATCATGGCCGGAGCCACAGCGGGATTAGGTCTTGAAGTCGCCACCGATGTTGGAATGGTGGTCTCTACTCGATTAGCCGCCGACGAGGCAGCAACGGCGGGCTTCTTGCCCTTGACGCCGGCGGTGGTCTTACTCTTGGGGGCCATTGAGTTGAACTGAGATTTTGAAGAAGAAGAGAGTAAAAGAGATTGAGATTGTGAAAATGAGTAAAGTTCTCTCTCTACCGGCAAAGCTCTATTTATAGAAAATTTTGAAATCGGTTCAAATTTCCAAAATTTACGCTGACTGTTGGATATCCCGAACTTTATGCGGACTGTTGGGTATCCCGAAATCTACGCAGATGACTGTTGGGTATCCCGAATTCTACGCGGATGACTGTTGGATATCCCGGATTTTATGTTTCTGTTCAAAGTATTTCAAATCTTAGAAAAAATTTGAAAACTTTGAAGGAGGACTTGTAGAAGCATAAATAAATTTCATAGACCAAGTCAAAGAAGTTGAGAGCTTTACGCAAGTCAAACTGAGTCAGATTTAAACTTTATGCAGAGATCAAAACAGATTATACTCTACACGAACTACTTTACGCGAGAGCCA
This sequence comes from Iris pallida, assembly GCA_029216955.1. Taxonomy (NCBI): domain Eukaryota; kingdom Viridiplantae; phylum Streptophyta; class Magnoliopsida; order Asparagales; family Iridaceae; genus Iris; species Iris pallida. The sequence continues at coordinate 3,206,671 of JANAVB010028000.1, read as the reverse complement.
TCCTCAAACCTTTACGCAGGAGACAGGCTGTCCACATCGCATTTAATACGCGTGATACTGTTCTGACAGAATGATTTTCTGACAGCAAATTACACAGAAGCCGAGAAGGTTTTTTACACCAAACCCAACTCTTGTCGTTTATGGTGCAGATGGGCTACTTTACGCTCAAGAGACTGCTTCTTTTATGCATAAAAGCTATTCGAGTTTTTACGCTCAAGGCTTTTGTGTGCGTAGAGTTTATTTGAGCTAATTATACGCGCAAGGCTACTTTTCAGCCACTTTACGCAGGAAGTTTATTTTGGGTTATTTTACGCCCAGTCTGCTACTTTACACAGGAAGTCTATTTTGGGTTATTTTTATGCCCAATCTTTTCTGGCTATGTGAGAACGTGGTCTGCATACGTGTTTCATGCCACACTTATCGAGGAACGTGTGTACGTGCTCTCCCCATATTGCTAAAGTTGTGGGACACGTGTCACCATGCGTAGAGACCAAAACTCTACATGGGACACGTGTCATCACGCGTAGAGGTTGATTTTCAATCGTGGGTGACAGTTACTTGCGTAGAGACCCAATTATGTTGCTTTTTATGCACAGAGGGTCTAGTCTATAAATAGACTTATTTTTAACACAAAAAATCATCAAGAGAGATATACAGAAGAGGAGATTCTGAGAAAACTCATACTTTCAGAGTGATATTCCCAGAAGCATTTCTTCAACTTTTTCTCAAGAACAGGGTGAAGCAAAGCAGAAAAGCATTCGGCTGTGCCATCAGTATCGTTGTGTCGATACCTTTCTGGTGACTTAGTTCTTCCGATTGTTCATCTTCCTCAAGAAGTTCTCTTCATCATCATCGTGTGGTCCAAGGAACAAAGCGATCGCTCTCAGATCAGACTTCCATAGCAATACTTCCCAAAAACAACTTGTACTTTTGTACTTTTTCTCGTTTTCTTTCAAAAGCCAATTTTAGACATTTTGTTAAGTGAAACAATGACATCATTTGTGCCTAAGGTTTCAGGACGTAAAACAGCAAAAAATATTTGTGGATGTCTAACACTTATACATGTATATTTATATTGCTGGTAGAACATATTTATAAATTCTATTTATTTCGACCTCACATGCAAATTATTTTTGTAGTTCTGGTGGTACGAGCACTTTGCTATTGGTAGGCCACTTACCATATATAGTGATCAACGAGTATGGCTTGGAGGCCTTAAGTAGAACACTGAAAATATAGATTATCAGCATGTTGTCCACAAAACGGTCTCTATTTCCCGAAATCAATTTGACACATTAACCGCATTTGATGTTAGTATATTATTCAGGTCCATATTTACTTGAGTTCTTAAATGTTAATTTTCGTGCATATCTCAATTTACTTGTTCAACATCACATAGGTTTGCTGGCAACCCCAAAGTTTACCAAAAGGAGTAATAAACACTACACGCGACATGAGTCTCCATAGATATTATATTATGTACAAAGGATATATCATTTTCATCCGGTTGATCGTGTTATGCGATAGTTTGGACTGAAACAGATGATACCCCATGATCCTTTACCTTCTAGCATTTTCAAAGCTAATATAGAAGAGCGGGCCACCCAATTTCTTGTTGGTTGGCATTCCAGATTTACCAAGCATGGCATAGAACACATGTCCGAATTAATGACATCGATTGCAGATGGTAAGTTCCATTTCCAAAAAATTATAAGATGTTTGTTCGTTCCATGTACTTATATTTTTTTGATACCTTGTAGTGTCAGGAAATAAAAATTTTATACATCGGTATAGATGCCCGCTAATAAAAAACCAAAAATATGAGTTTGAAGAGCCTCGTTTCGAAGCACGAGCTATAGATGATCGGAGTTTGCGTGAGCTGAGGGGACGTCTAGATCTTATGACGGACTGCATGACTCAGATGTCCCAAATCCTCGTTGTCGATCTAATTGGGTTGTTTTGGGAGACTTTAGAATATCTACGCCGACCTTTCGGACCCTCTTTTGTTCCATTGGATGTCCCGGATGATCACCCTGTAGGCATTGTCAGGCAGAGACATGCACATCCCCATACGACAGGTGATCGAGGTGCTAGTTCGAGCAAGTCACATGCAGGCCCCTCACATCCTTATACTGGTACCTCAGATCCTTACGCAGGCCCCTCGCATCCTTATGCTGGTACCTCGGATCCTTACATAGGCCCCTCACATCCTTATGCTGACACATCCCACATTTATGAGGAGACATCCCAGAGTTATTAGGGGGCATCCCAGAGTTACAAGGGCACACCGTAGGACACGTCTCATGCCTTCGATTCGGATTATTACATACAGATGACGGGATCTTCATTATTTTGCCCAAGCCATCTTGATCCAACTGGCCAGTTTTATTCAACTCGATCAGTGTCGATACCTTCACAGGTGGAGGAGCCACCGGAGGTTACTGAGGAAAGGAGAAGAAGGCTAGGTCTAAGGGAAGTAGACTGTAGAGACTATAAAAGGGATAATAGAGGGGGGTAGTTTATTTTATTTCTTTGAAAAATCATGTATGAAGGGAGTTTATTTTATCACAAGTTTATGTATGATAAGAAACTTCAGCAAGGGTATTTTCCTTCTTGAACAATAATCAACTTCCTTTACTATATTATATGTAATAAAGCAACATCAACGAAAACCTTAAATAATAGTTAACTTACATTACTTGATTTGAAGTAAACAATACTTCAATTACAATCGCCAAAATTACGTCGACATTCGTCGGTTGATTTGTGCATGTTCTTTTGTTGTGTCCTATCCCTCCACAAATCGTGCAATGGAGATCCCTTGTCAATAGCTCTCGCATCATAATACGGTTTTTCTTCGGTCTTCCAGCTCTACGTCTAACAAGTGGTACTCCAATTTGACCTCTTATTAATTCACTTTGAGGAGTGTAGGGGAATGGAATTGGTTCCATACGTGGCATGTATACACTTCTAAGTGTTGTAGTAAAAAATTCAACAAGTTAAAAACTTTCAACTGTAAAGTTGGATGAATGACAAGCATAGCAAGCATGTACACATGGTAGTAGAGTATGTTGCCACTGACCACATGTGCAACATTTACGGCCTAGCTGAACCACATAGCATCTACTTGTTTCATGATCAAATATTTTAAATAAAAAATTATCAAAATGCAACAATTGCAAATGGTGTGACTCTCTTATGATGGGTGTCATAGTCTTAAGCATTCTTGGACAAAAGTTTTTATGCATATTTTCAGCATTTGCTCGATGCTTGTCATGCAATGTTATAATTTTTGCTCTAATACCATCAAGCAAAGTTGTTATCGGTTTGTCACACAAATTTTTGATCCAACCATTAAAACATTCAGTAATATTTGATGTGTTGATATCTAATCGTGGACACGGTACATAAGCAGTGATCCAGTGGGAAAAAATAGGATTTTTATCGTTTGAACCTACAAGCCAATTGAAAATATTTACATCTGCAGATTTTATTCTTTCGAACCAATCATTCGCATCAACCTCATTATAAGATCGGACAAGTTTATCTAACCATTCTAGATATTTTTGCGAACCCGAACCCAAAAAATGACATTTCATGTTTTGTTTGAAATGTTGAATGCAAAAAAGTAAGAAGAGTTTGGAAAATTTTCTCACATTCCACGAATTAATCATTTCTGGATATCTGATATAAATGAAATATTATCCCATTGTTGAAAAAAAAAGTTTCAAAAGACATTTTCAAACAGTTTAAAAACCATGTCCATGAATCAGTATTTTCTTTTTCAGCGACACAATAAGCAATGGGATATAATTGGTAGTTTGGATCATGAGCACAAGCATAAATAAGTTACCTTGATATCTAGATGTAAGAAAAGTAGTATCAATACTAATAACAGGTAAACAACCTTTTAAAAAACCATCCATACAAGCTTTGAAACAAATAAAAATCCTTTGAAATACATTATTTCCTACCGTTTTTAGAAAACATTTACTTCTGGGATTGGTTTCCATAATTGTAAATCCATATTTCTCAAGACTACCGTATGCATCAATGTAACTACCGTTAATTTTCGATAATGCAAGTTCCTTAGCTCTCCAAGCTTTGGAATATGTAATATGCAAACGATGATCTCTAAGTATATCATGCACAGTGTGTGCGGGCTTATAAGAGTTTTCATCTCTGATTTTAGCAATTATTTTATTTCTTACCCATGCGGTAGTAGCTAGTGGATGATGTCCTCCTTTAAATCCACCTGAACATGAATGCCCTGCTTCGAATGTACGAATTTCAAAAGTATTGCCGTCGTCGACGGCTCTATCATATACTCTCCAACAACAATTTGGAGAATTACGAGTATACATAATTCTATGGGGATTATTATGTTTAGATGAACAAATAAATTATATCTATTTGCTAGGTCACTAATAAAATTTCTAAATTCGTAAGAAGAATTAAATGATTTACCAACAAATAATTTGGAAGTAGAGGAATCTAAATTATCATCATTTGACAAATAATAATCTAAATCTTTAACTAAATCATCATTATTTCCATCGTCAACATTGTAATTTTTAGTGTCAATGTTCTCTTCAATTTGGTTTATAGCACTAGGACCGGCACCAAATCGATCTCGGTTATTACAGAAAGGTTGACTACTGGAAATGATATTTGTGCTATTATTTGATACTGAGGGATTAATGTAAATTTTAATACAAGATGAACCTAAACTATTTTGGACAATAAAATTCCATGCTTCTTCACTATCTACTACTAAAAAAGTATATATAAAAAACCACCTTATCGTAAATTCATAACTACTGGAAAAATGTGTTGGAGTGGATGGGGTTCCCAACCTATGTGGAGAAGATTTCAGAGTGCGACGAGCGCCGTCTGTGTGTCAGAAAAGCTCGAGGAGCTGACGAGGCCATTCGGAGTCGACGGAGAAACTCGGGAGCCAACATATGGCATACTGGAACACGGGAGGCATAGTTCGGGCCGAACTCTGCCCCCTTGGTTCCAGAATGGTTCTGTGACAAAAACAGGCAGAGTTCTGGCCGAACTCTGCCCCCTTGGTTCCAGAATAGTTTTGTGACAAAAACACAGAGTTCTGCCCGAACTCTGTGTTGTCGGGCTGAAGTGGATTTCAGGGTGATTTAATCACCGTTGGATCGTATCCTACGGTCTAGGTTTTTTTGCGGGATTAGGATGTTTACATATGGTTTTTCCTAACCCTAATCACGTACGTAACACACACAAGAGAGGGAAAAAAGGCAAGAGGGCTATTGTAACTTTGGAAGAGAAGAAGGAGGATTGAAGGCCGTTTTCGAAGGAAGATCGTGTTCGGATAATCTCTACTCGTCGTCTTTTTTCTTCGTAGCCTTGTAATCAATTGTTCTTGCTTCCAATTGTTGTGGGGATTCGTGTTGGAGCAGGAGAAGTTTGTAGAGGGTGTACTCTTTTATTTTATTAGTGATGGCTTCTCAAGGGTAGGACTCCGATCGTCCTGTGATTTTTTCCCGCAAGGGTTTTTTACGTCAAAAATTCTTTGTATCTGCGTAGTTTGCTTTGGTGTTTGGTTCATGCGTTATATTGCTCGATTCTCTCGCAGGTACTCTCTAGTTTGGGGGAAGGTTTTCGTGCTTTTTTTTCAACAAAGTGGTATCAGAGTCAGGTTCTAGAATTCAGAAGGGTGTCAGAAGTTGACAGAAAAACTCTTGAGGAGAGATAGACGTGAAGCCGGTGTGCATGGTGAATCTAATGGCACCAACTATTATTATTGGAGGAGCAAGATGAAAGATTTGTCGTTGTCAAGAAGCTGTATCTGCCCGTATTTGCTTTCGAGCGACCAGTTGATAAATCCGAGGAGGACCGAAAATTCGAGCATATACAGGTGTGCAGATATATCAGACAGTTCGTTGACGAGAACATGTACAACCACATTGCCAATATTGAGCACGTGAAGATGTTACCGGATAAGCTAGAGTCTTTGTACGCAAAAAAGACCGGGGTAAATAAGTTATTCCTGATCCGGACGATGATGGGTCTACGGTACAAAGATAGAGTGTCTATTACGGATCACTTGAGTGATTTCCAGGACATGGTTGACCAGCTATCTTCGATGGAAGTCAAGTTTGACGATGAGGTTCAGGGACTATGGCTGCTGTGTACATTGCCAGACTCGAGGAAGATCGTACGAGTATCTATGATCGCTTCTGCTCCAGAAGGTATGGTCAGTCTAGAGTTTGCCAAGTGTGGGGTGCTGAAGATGCGGAGACGTTCTCAGGGCACTTCATCCACATCCCACCACTCAGAGGCACTAGTTTCAGAGAGCCACGGAAGGGGCAAAATTAGGGGTCCATGTGGTGGCAAAGACAAGAGCAGGAAAAAGTCCAAGGGTGTCGGTACGAGGACTCGGAGTGTTACAATTATGGCAAGAAGGGCCACATCAAGCAGAACTGTTTCTCTTAGAAGAGAGAGAAGATGGGCGACAAGGGAAAGCAAGATAAGAACACTACAGCGGCGGCTTCGATACATGGAGGCGATGTGATTATCGTAGGTGATGAGGTTATTACAAACCTCGCCTGCGATGACAATTCTTGGCTGGTGGACTCGGGGGCTTCGGCGCACGTATCTCACAACAGGGAACTATTTGCCACTTACACGATAGACGACTGTGGAGTGTTGAAGATGGGTAATAGAGATGTGTCGAAGGCGGTCGCCATTGGAGATGTGCATTTGAGAACGAAGACGGGTGCAGTTCTTATTCTCAAAAATATTCGTCATGTCCCTGATATCCATTTCAACCTGGTGTCGGTTGGAAGGCTAGATGACGAGGGATTCTTCAGTCTCTTCTGGAATGGTCAGTAGAAGCTTTTCAGAGGTTCGATGGTGATTGCCTGAGGAAGCAAGAAGTCCTATCTCTACTATATGGAGGGGAGCGCACAAGGGACACAAGAGGTGAACGCAGTTTTTGACGCGTCTACCGAGTTGTGGCACAGGCGGCTTGACCATATCAGCGAGAAGGGGATGAGCTACTTGGTGAACAGGAAGGTGATTCTATGGCTCAAGTCTACAAAGTTGGAATAGTGCATGCACTGCTTAGCTGGGAAGCAAAATAGGATGTCTTTCTAAAGTCACCCAAGTTCAAGGAAGCAGGCGTTGCTCGAGTTGATTTACTCGGATGTTTGCGGTCCTATGAAGGTAAAATCTATTGGTGATGCTTCTTACTTTGTAACTTTTATTGATGACTATTCCAGGAAGGTTTGGTTCTATGCCTTAAAGACCAAGGATTAGGTGATGCCCACTTTCAAAGAGTTTCAAGCATCTGTTGAAAGAGAGACATACAAGAAGTTATTATATTTTCGGTCCGACAACGGCTGCAAATATATTGGTCCCTTTGATGCTTATTGCAGAGAGCAAGGGATACGACACCAGAAGACTCCGCCAAAGACACCTCAGCTCAATGGTGTAGCGGAGCGCATAAACAGGACACTGATGGAGAGGGTGCGGTGTTTGCTGTCATAAGCAAATTTGACAGAATGTTATTAGGGTGAGGCTCTTCTCACAGCTACTTATGTTATTAATTTATCTCCTAGTGCTCCTTTGCAGGGTGATGTGCCTGACAAAGTATGGTACGACAAAGAGCCGCCATACAATCACCTGCGAGTGTTTGGTTGTAAGGCCTTCGTACATGTACCAAAGTACGAAAGGACCAAACTTGAGCCAAAGACGAGCCGTTGCATCTTTGTCGGTTGCGGTCGGGATGAGTTTGGCTATAGACTCTATGACCCAGTGGAAAGAAAGCTCTACAAAAGCAGGGACATGGTATTCGTCGAGGATCAAACCATAACCAACACTCAGGATTTCGAGACGCCTTCTGAGGCTAAAGAATTGTTTGAGTTAGAGTCATTTTGCTTCGAGCAGTTTCCAGAGGACATCGCAGAGGATCCAGTTATGGGAGAGCCAGTACATGGAGTTGCTTCCAACCTTGATCATCAGCCTGCTGATGGTGGTCAGAGTGTCCCTCAGGAGGATGAGCATGTCGGGGAGGCAGTCCTGAAGGGGAGGAGGCTGTTGGTATATAGCCAGCACCAGTGGCTCCTTTGAGAAGGAGCGACAGAGAGCGTCGGCCATCTACAAAATACTCACCGGTGAGTATGTATTACTGACTGACGGAGGAGAGCCCAAAAGTTTTACAGAGGCTATGGAAGACAAACAAAGGTAGGAGTGGATGCAGACTATGCAGGAGGAGATGGGTTCCTTACACGCCAATTCTACTTACGAGCTGGTGCGGTTGCCAAAGGGCAAGAAGGCTTTAAAGAATCGATGGGTATTTAGAGTGAAGCAGACGGATGATGCTACTCGTCCTCGATACAAATCGAGGTTGGTAGTTAAAGGCTACGGTCAGCGAAAAGGCATGGATTATGATGAGATCTTTTTGTCAGTCGTCAAGCAGTCGTCTATTCGGATGGTGCTAGCATTAGCAGCCAGTTTTGACTTGGAGGTCGAGCAGATAGACGTGAAAACGGCATTCCTCTATGGTGATCTTGAGGAGGGTTACACATGGAGCATCCAAAGGAATTCTGTAAGAAGGGTAAGTCACATTTGGTCTGCCGGTTAAGGAAGAGCTTGTATGGTCTGAAGCAGGCTCTGAGGCAGTGGTATAGAAAGTTCGAGTCGTTTATGGGGAGCATGGTTATGCACGGACGACGTCGGACTACTGTGTAATTTTGAGGTACTTTGTCGAGAATGATTTCATCATTTTATTACTCTATGTTGATGATATGCTATTGGTGGGTCGGAATGCCACTAGGATAGCGGAGTTGAAGCACAAACTAGGCGTGGCCTTCTCTATAAAGGATTTGGGTGCATCAAAGACTATTGTTGGGATGGAGATCAGTCGAGAGAGAGAGTCCAAGCTGCTACACTTGTCCCAAAAGAAGTACATCCATCGGGTACTTCAGCGTTTCGGGATGAACGGATCGAAAAAAGTGAGTTGCCCCCTTACGGCTCACTTTATGTTCACTGAGGAGTAGTGTCCATCTACCGAGGACGAAAAGTAAGATATGAAGTTGGTTCCTTATGCCTTAGCTGTGGGAAACCTTATATATGCTATGGTGTGTACGAGGCCAGACATCGCTCACGCAGTTGGCATAGTTAGCAGGTATCTTTCAAATCCTGAAAGGATATATTGGAGTGCGATCAAGTGGATTCTACGATACCTTCAGGCTACTGCCGATTAGAGACTTTCTTTTGGTGGTGACGAGCCAAAGCTGGTTGGGTATACCGACGCTGAAATGGCTGGAGATGTAGACACGAGGCGATTGACTTCGGGCTATGTGATGATGTTTGCTGGTGGAGCGGTATTGTGGCAGTCACGATTACAGAAGTGTGTGGCCTTGTCGACGATAGAGGCAGAGTACATTGCGGCGACGGAGGCTTGCAAGGAGTTACTGTGGATGAAATAGCTGTTGCAAGAAATGGGGTTGAAGCATGAGCAATATACTTTGCTTCGTGACTGTCAGAGTGTTATTCATCTTGTGAAGAACTAGATATTTCATAGTCGGTCTAAGCACATCGAGACTCGGTATCATTGGATACAGGATGTGGTTGAGAAGAAGGACGCGGCGCTTAAGAAGGTTCGTACTGGTGACAATGGATCGGACATGCTTACGAAGGTTCTACCAAGGAAGAAGTTTGAGTACTACTGGCGGATCGTCGGGATGACGAGTTCCTCCACCTAGTTGTAAAGGGGGAGATTTGTTGGAGTGGGTGGAGTTTCCAACCTATGTGGAGAAAATTCTGGAGTGCGACGAACACCGTCTGTGTGTCAGAGAAGCTCGAGGAGGTGACAAGGCCATTCGGAGTCGACGGAGAAACTCGGAAGCCAACATATGGCATACTGGAATAGGGAAGGCAGAGTTCTGGCCAAACTCTGCCCCAGACAGAGTTCTGGCCGAACTCTGCCCCTTGGTTTCAGAATGGTTTTATGACAAAAACACAGAGTTCTGTCCGAACTCTGTGTTATCGGGCTGAAGTGGATTTCAGGATGATTTAATCACCGTTGGATCGTATCCTACGGTCCAGATTTTGTTGCGGGATTAGGGTATTACATATGGTTTTTTCAAACCCTAATCACGTACGTAACACACACAAAGGAGAGAAAAGAGGCAAGAGTGCCATTGCAACTTTGGAAGAGAAGAAGGAGGATTGAAGGCCGTTTTCGAAGGAAGATCGTGTTCGGGTAATCTCTACTCGTCGTCTTTGTTCTTCGTAGCCTTGTAATCAATTGTTCTTGCTTCCAAGTGTTGTGGGGATCCGTGTTGGATCGGAAGAAGTTTGTAGAGGGTGTACTCCTTTATTTCATTAGTGAATGCTTCTCAAGGGTTGGACTCCGATCGTCCCATGGTTTTTTTCGCAAGGGTTTTCCACGTCAAAAATTCTCTGTGTCTGCGTGGTTTGTTTTGGTGTTTGGTTCGTTCGTTGTATTGCTCGGTTCTCTCGCAGGTACTCTCTAGTTTGGGGAAAAAGTTTTTCGTGCTTCTTTCCCAACAAAATGATCACTAATAATATTACGTAAACTAGCTAAGGTAATATTATAATAAGTGGAAATAAGATGAGTACTACCTCCTTGATAAGATAATCCATCAAGTATACCTCCATGGTAGTAAATTATTGTTAAATTTTGATCCATTATCACAAACTTGTAGCTTACAAATGGATGCTGAAAATGAAGGTTGGAAGCAGCTTCTGAAGAATAGCATCAAAAAATATGCTGGAAGAAGAGCTTTTGTCAACAATAAAAGAAAGAGAAGAAATGGAAGAAAAAAGAAGAAGTATATGAAAGCCTTCTTCTTCCGGGGATTACAAAATATATAAGATAAAAAATTTACCATTTCGAAACTATCCGTTAGCAAGTGAACGTTAGCTATCCTCTATAACGTTAGCTACTCTATTTAACCCTCTCACCCAACAGCCTACAATTACCTATCCCATCTACACTTACCTATCCCATCCACTGTCGTTCTCTCTAAACAATCGGACGGAAAAAGGGAAAACAAATATAAATAAGAGGAAAACACCCTTAGGAAGGAAGGACGTTTTCCTAAAAAAAAAATACCAATCCTAAGGGCGTTTTGTTTTTCTTTTTTTTATTCGTCAACTGTCTAACGAAATCAAGTAACAGGGAAGGGGTAAAATATTTTAAAAAAATGGAAAACGCGGGCGTTATACTACTAAACGCCCATCCTAAGGGCGTTCTCATGCTTTTTTCGAAAATTTACCAAAAGTTATGCTTTAGTTGTAATTTTTAATAATATTAACGCTCTGTTTGAAAATTTCCGACACAAAAATTTTAAAAGTGAAACTTCAAACTTTTTTTCATTTTATAGTAGGATAGATAATTAGGTGGGCTAGCCCCCACTCTAGCCCTGCATTGTTCCGCAGGTATCCCTATCAAAACACAAATACACAAACTCCCGTTACTTGTACAAGAAGCATTCAAACATCAAGTACTGCAAAAATTTAAACCAAGCATTGCTGTGACCAGATAATTTGAAGAAGGAGGTCACAAATATTGTTTATTAAGAACACCCGTGCTGCTATGTCTCTCGTCTCTCGTCTCTCGTCTCTCGTCTCCATGGAAGAAGACACAGTGAGAGACCAACGAGTGAAAACTAGACGAAAGAGCGTGGTAGATGGCAAGATGAATCTTGAATAGAAAGAGATGAGAGGCCGAGTCGCCATCATATTTCCTCCACAATGCTGTAATGGGTGGAAGCAAGCTTGGCCCGCCCTTGTCCACCAACTAATGAAAGGGATTGGATGACTACCTACTCGAGCGGGAAATTAATATTTATAGCTATATGTATCATACTTTATTTGGTTCATGGCCCTTGTTCTCAAGGTGTTATATGGGCCGGTCCGTCCGGTTTCCGACCCAGGTCCGGCCCAGTAAAAATCGGTATTGACCGACCCGAGCCCGGTCGACGACCGGTATCGGCCCGACTCTCCTTTTCCACGAGTCCGGGTTGGGTTTCAATTTCGAACCCGCTAGCCCGGATCGGCCCGGCCCGGCCCGTTTGACTGTGGGACCGGACCGGTCAAAACCACTTAACCCGGTCGGACTGGCCTGCACCGGTTCAGGCCCAATCCAACCCTTATTTTTTTTTTTTTTTTGAATTTTACCATTGGGTCTGGAAAAGACCAATATACCTCATTTGAGGGTTATTTTTTTTTTACCATTTTAAGGATATTTTGGTCATTTTGCTGAAAATAACAAAAAATATCCTTATAACGATTATATTTTGAGGGTATTAGGAATAATTTCGCACCCAAAAATTCCTATAAATAAGCCATAAATTAAAATTAATCACACCAAAAAAAATTTCTCTTACAATACTTACAAGCAAAAAACTAGTGTGAATAAGCTATTTAATATCATTGATAATGATCAACTACCGCAGCAACCACAAGAGAATCAGAATCGAACACTTAGCATCATTTCAGCGGAGTTTACAATGAGCGCGAAAGTGACAATATAGAAAGAAGATACTATACTAATGTTCTTGTTGAATGTTTGCATTGTATGAAATGAATCAAATGGGACCATAGCTATGATACAAGAAAGCTACGCATACATCCGAAAATTTGTATGGATATCAAATATCATGTATGAGTCATTAATTACAATTTATGTACTAGTAATATTAGTATGAGTCATTAATAAAATCTTCTATAAGTCATTAGTTGCGTGTTATTAACTTTCAAATTATGAAAGAAAAAGCTTGGACTTTAAATTTGGCATGTTACAATCTTGCAATTTTATAACATTTATATTTTTTGTTCTGAATTTTTTTTAAAAATCGGGCCGGCCGGCCCGCTCAAGACCCGGCCATGGGTACGGACTGATTTCGAATTTTTAAACTCCAGGCCGATCTGAACCGGTCCGCTCCTCAATTCGGACTAAGGCCTCGTTTAGTTCGCGGAATGGAAGGGAAAGGAAATCAATTCCTTGTCATTTCATTTCCTGTGAGAAATTACAATTCCTATAAATCTTCCTTTCCGATGTTTGGAAATGCCAAATAATTTGGAAAGAAAAGTGAATACTTCAATGTGGGAAAGTGATTCATTGCTTAAATAGATGAAATCACTTTCCATTCTAATGTTTCTTCAAGTGAAAATCATTTTTCTTTTCTTCTTAATTTCTTTGACATCCAAACATAAAAAAGTAATCACTTTTTTTTTTCTAATCCGATAATTCCACAAACCAAACGACGGTCCGTCTCAGACCCGGTCAAACCTGATCAAAACTAAATACGAGCCGTCCAACCCGGCCCACCGCAAGCAAACATTGACCTTATTCTCAAATAACCATCATGAAGTTGCAATGAAAGACCCGACGTCTCTGAAAAGTTTTTCTTTCCACCTACAAAGTATAATTGACGAACGCCGGCAATCTTAAATTTTGGTTGAAACTTCACTTGCAGCTTTCACATTTGACTTAACATTGGTATTTGATTGACAGTAATATGAATCAATCCATTTAGGCCACATGAAATCAGGACCTTTGAAAAAAAAAAAGTGATTTATTATTATTATTTTTGTTTGGATGTTATAGAAAACGAACAAAAATGAAAGAATATTCTCATAGAAAAAAAATATATAGAGAGGAATTGGTTCCTCAGTGATTTCAATGATTCACTTTTCCATCTAAAAAACGAAAGAAAAAAATTCCTTTCCAACTTTTTGGTCTTTTCAAATACTGAAAAGAAAAATTAATAAGAACTATAATTTTTCAAATGACCAATAGGAGATAATATGAGATATGAGCTAATGGTTGATATTGTATAATGAGTCATATTATGTTCGACCAACAGGATAGAAGTTTAAACGTGAATATATATATATATATATATATATATATATATATATATATATATATATATATATATATTTTATATATATATATATATTGTTGGTGCTTTCTTTACATGGAGAGAGCTTGCTCTCAACATGTCTTGTAAAAGTTTAGTCCCACATCGGAAATGCACCATGAGTTATCTCAACATATATACTTGGTTGTGTTGTTGAGAGATGCACATGGGGTGGTGACCCTAAGAAGGAAACCATGTGGGTGATTTTACTAGGAAGTAAGAATAAGGCTCCAAGGATTAAGCATTTATGCTTTTGTCATTCTCTTGGATTAATTCCATTTGGAGCTAAGCCCCAAATGGGCTTAGCGACTCGGACTCATGAGGCTCATGCGGTCCATGCGGCCATATGGCTCATGCGGCCAGGCTACTACTGCTGCTGCCGCATGGAGGGCTCCGCTGACTGTGCAGACTACAAGTCAGTTATGGAAAGACTGATTCAATGCGATTAATTCATATCCACTTTTTGTGGGATTTGAATTAATTTCGTTTCCATCTTTGTGGGATTTGAATTAATTTTATTTCCATCTTTGTGGGATTTGAATTAATTTCGTTTTCATCTTTGTGGGATTTGAATTAAGTTCGTTGCTATCTTTGTGGGATTTGATTCAATCTTTCCATAACTGAAGAGGCGGCTAAGGTTTCCACCCTCTCTCTATATATACTCTCTTCTGGCCTCCATTGTGGAATACTATGAATTTTATAAGTCATAAAAGAGAGAGAGAGAGAGAGAGAGAGGAGAGGGAGGGAGCTACTGCCGCCATTGCAAGTCCATCCGAGGAGTCAGAACAGAGGTGACTTCGAGCGTTCCACAAGTTCTTCAACTTGCTGGTTCCTGGAAGCAATTCGTGTGGGGCGAATCTTGCTTTGAGCAACGGTGTTTTGACACCCCAGCAACTTTTCTTCATCTCATCTTTCTCTAGATTATTGTAACTCGTTCTGTCCCAATTGTAACACGTTTGCAAGGAAGAACGAGAGATCTTCTCTTCTCTATTTCCCTCCTTCATATTGCCATCTGGCTATTTGGTTTTTTGTATCTTCGTAGATCTTGAGTTTGATCACTACAAAGTTTTGTGTGACTCTCAGATCTCGATTGCATCAGTTTTTTCATCTTTGATCAAGCCCCGGGACTAACAATCTCAAAGCAAGATCCTTGTAGATGAAAAACATTAATGCTTCGCTCGTCCAATCGGACTACTGCAAGTTGGAAAAGTTCGATAGAGAGCATTATCAAGTCTGGAAGAGGAAGGTTTATCTAACTCTTCAACTCAAATACATTGATCATGTACTGTTGGAGGAAGAACCTTCTATTCCAGACACTGGGTCTACTGCCACAATCAATGCAGCTACCAAACTCCAGGCCAAATAGAGAAAGGAAAATAGCATCTGCAGGCTTCTCATCCTGAATGCTATGGAGGATTCCCTGGCAGAATCCTACTCGAAGAAGGAATTTGCCAGAGACATATGGGAGTCTGTGGAAAAACTGTATGAAGAAGACAGGAACAGGAGCAAGATGTTTGTGGTTAAAAAATATCACAAATTGCTCTTTGAGGACGAGAAGTCCAGGTTGTCGAAGGAATTTCTGAAGCTGCGTCAGAAACTGGAAGACGAAAAGATGTCCCTTCCCGACAAGCTTGTCGTTGGAGGGATCGTCTCAAAACTTCCTGCTGAATGGAGTACCTTCTATGCAAGGATGCTCAGAAAGAAGCTAGACATTAGCTTGGGAGATCTACTTCAAGAGATCCATGTTGAGGACGAGATGCATTCCCAACAGAAGATGGACACTCTGTCCAAACAGTTGGCTAAGGCCAATCTAGTGCAGACGAGAGATCCCAAGGGGAAGCAGGTGGCTTCTCATCTCAAGAAGAAGGACTTCACTAATCTAAAAGTGAAAGGTCCTTCATTCAAGCAACAAAAGTCCAAGTCCCACGTGACTTGTTTCAATTGTGGCAAGAAATGCCACTACAAGAGTGAATGCAGTTCCAAGCCTAAACAATCAGAGAAAGGTGAGCCTAGTAAGGTTTCATTGGTTTCTAACATTGTTGCTATGATCGCACAGGTCACAACTGTGGGAGCTGACTCTGACTGGTGGATAGACACTGGTGCGACTTGCCATGTATGTTCTGGCAAGGAATGGTTCGCCACGTACCAGCCGATATCTGAGAAGGTTGTCATGGCGAACCAGGCCCAAGCTAAAGTTCTGGGGATCGGGACTGTGGAGCTGAAACTCACTTCTGGGAACACTCTGACGCTTCAAGGTGTGAAGCATGTTCCGGTGATTGCCAAGAACCTGATCTCTGGGAGCCTGCTCTGCAACGCAGGCTTGAGAATGGACATCAATGCTGGTCAGATGGTTATGTCCAAGAAGGGAACATACTTCGGGAAGGCTTATCAAACCGAAGGAATGTTTAAAATTCATCTTGTCAACCAGTTTAATGACATTAATGCATTTGCATTTTCTGATTATTCTCTTAAGTTGTGGCATAATACGCTAGGACATGTTCACTGTAAAAGGATTAACAAAATGTCCAGTCTAGGACTTATCTCCAAATGTGGGGATAAGGTGGAGAAGTGTGAAGTGTGTGCTCAGACGAAGATCACTAGAAAACCCTTTTATCGGGTCAATCGAAGCACAGATCTTCTGGAGTTGGTGCACTCCGATATCTGTGACTTCAAACATTTCTCTACGAAGGTCAGGATGAAGTATTTCATAACCTTCATCGACGACTTCTTAAAATACGCGTTCGTCTACTTGCTCAAGACTAAAGACGAAGCTTCCGAGAAGTTCAGAGAGTTCAGGGCTGAAGCTGAACGGCAGACTGGACAACAACTCAAGAGGTTGAGAAGCGATCGAGGTGGGGAGTACAGGTCTCATGAATTCACATTGTTCTGCAAAGAACATGGAATCATAAACGAGACTACTGCTCCGTATTCTCCTCAATCTAACGGAAGTAGCGGAGAGGAAGAACAGAACGTTGACAGAAATGATGAACTCAATGCTACTAACCGCGGGTCTTCCTAAATGCTACTGGGGAGAAGCTGCATTGACGGCCACTTTTATTCTAAATAGAGTGCCGTATGCAACTTCGGACGTAACTCCTCATGTACTCTGGTTCAAAGTCAGACCAAACTTGAATGTCATTCGAGTGTGGGGGTGTCTGGCGTATGTGAAGCTCCCAGCTCTGAAGATTCAGAAGCTGGGGACAAGGACTACGAAGGCGATCTTCTTGGGGTATGCCGAGAAGAGTGATGCTCGAAGATTTCTTGATATTGAGTCAAATCATATCATTGAATCTCGCGATGCTGAATACTTTGAAGACAAGTTTGCAAAAGACAAAAACATTGTTCTTTCGGACATTCCGGAAAATAATGTAGGTGCAAATGAGACTGAAATCTCATATGGGCCAGTAGTCCAAGAAGAAGCTGTTGTTGATGAAACAACTCTTGTACCAGAACTCGAAGAGCCGTCAGCAAAGCGAGCGAGGAGACCTAAAGACTTCGGAGATGACTTTGTCACCTATCATGTGGAAGCAGATCCGCTTACCTATGATGAGGCAATGAAGACCAGAGATGCTATCTTCTGGAAGGAGGCAGTGAATGATGAGTTTGACTCTATCACCTCCAATAACACATGGGTGTTGGTAGATCTACCTGAAGGAGAAAAGCCCATCGAATGTAAATGGATCTTCAAGAAGAAGATGAAAGCAGATGGAACTATTGACAAGTTGAAGGCCAGGCTGGTAGCCAAGGGATTTTCTTAGAAACAGGGGATAGACTACTTTGACACGTACGCTCCAGTAGCTCTGATGACCACCATCAGAATGTTAATCGCTCTAGCAGCTATACATAAGTTGGTGATACATCAGATGGATGTAAAGACAGCATTCCTGAATGGGGAGCTGACCGAAGAGATTTATATGCAACAGCCAGATGGATTTGTCGTCAAAGGTCTTGAAGACAAAGTCTGTAAGTTGGTAAAATCATTGTATGGTTTGAAGCAAGCTCCCAAGATGTGGCATGAGAAGTTTGACAAAGTTATTATGTCAAACGGCTACAGAGTCAGCGAGACGGACAAATGTGTTTACACAAAGTTCGTTGATGGAAGAGGAGTCATCGTTTGTCTGTACGTGGACGACATGCTAATCCTAGGGACGAATATTGGCTGTATCACGGAGACAAAGAAGTTCCTCTCAACCAAGTTCAGTATGAAGGACTTGGGGGATGCAGATGTCATCTTGGGCATAAAGATCATCCGGACAGACACTGGAGTAGCGCTATCACAATCTCACTACATTGAGAAGATGCTCACACGCTATGGGTATAAGGATCTTCCAGGGATCGATACGCCATACAGGTGTGATCAGAAGCTGAAGCCAAACTCGAGGGAAAGCGTCAGACAGCTGCAGTATTCTAGCATTATCGAAAGTTTGATGTACGCAACCACTACCACAAGGCCTGACATAGCTTTCACCGTAGGAATGCTGAGTCGGTTCACAAGCAACCCAGGGATTGAGCACTGGAAAGCTGTGAAGCAGGTGATGAGATATCTCAAGAAGACTCAGACATATGCACTGCACTACAACGGGTATCCGAAAGTAATGGAAGGCTTCAGTGATGCTAGCTGGTGTTCAGAGGTGGAAAGCGAGAGATCCACAGCAGATGAAGCAGAATGGCTTCTGGAGCTCATGTATGATCTTCTAGTAGTTGGGGCTCAGATACCGACGATACCGATATACTGTAACAACCAGGCGACTGCGGTGGTAGCATCAAATAATCTCTTCAATGGAAAGAAGAGGACTGTGCGGTTGAAGCACAGGACAGTACACGATCTTATCAAAAGAGGTGTAATTGCAGTGATTGATGTTCAGAGTCAGGAGAACTTGGCAGATCCGTTCACAAAGGGCCTCAAGCGCCAGTTGGTCGATGACACAGCTTGTAAAATGGGCTGGAAGGTATTCTGATAGTGTGTCTTTGTAATCCTACCATAAAGTTTTATGCTATTAATTCAAAGAGAAATCTACTAGACACCTAACTTTTGGTTCAAAGGAGGATCACTGACTGGAAAACTATCAGGTAACAGTGGGTACTTATTCTCTGGAACATGGAAAGGATACGAACCCATAACCACTGTTGTTTACTATGTATTTTCTGCAAAAAAACAGATCCTGTGGAAGGTTGGCTTAAACGCCTTAATGAGTTCTCAGGCAGAGTGAATGCCTGGTGTGCTTTACAGGAAGCACGGTAGAGCAGCAATACAAGAAGTAAAACTCCATGCTACAGTGGGGTGACTCCACCATGAGGTTCCCAGGTCTGGGGTAATGCCTCGACTTTACAAGCCAAGTCATAGCGGCATAGCACCGCAAATAGGCAGGTAGCCTAATACTGTATGACGTAATTAAAGAGTTGTAGATAGCACTACAAAGGGGAGGATGGCCCCATGTAACAGTGGCACGACACCACGATGAGGTACCCAGATGGTGTAAAGCCTCGACCTTCCAAGCCATGTCGTTGCGGCGTAACACCGCAAGGAAGCCTTAGGCTTCATGCTGAGTAGATTGGCACTACAAAGAGGTTGAGACCTCATGCTACAGTAGTATGACACTACGATGAGGTTCCCAGGTAGGGGTAATGCCTCGGCTTCAGGCCATGTCATAGCGGCGTAGCACCACAAGGAAGCACAAGGCTTCATGTTATGTCTCTTTAATAAACACTACAACAAAAAGACCTATTAATGACGCTCGACAAGGAGTTTTAATGACGGCTGATACATAAGCGTTATTAAGTTGAAAAAAACCTTTTATCCATGACGGTTTGGGCTAATTCGGGACTTTTTATAACGTTTATAAAACAAAACGTCATTAATAGTTTAGAGCGGTGGCAAACTTGTAATATTTTTTAAGTTAAATTTTTGGCAAAATCCTTCTACATCCTGCGCACTTCAACAAAAAAATTTCTCTCTCCCAATATTTCTGGTCGGTCTTCTCCTTCTCCTCCTTTCTCCTCCCTCCTCTCCCCCAACTCCAAAATCCTAAGAATAGATACAAAACCCTAACTCTTGTTCAGCAACACCCTCCTCTCCTCCTATTCTTCTTCTTCCTTTCCCCCAACTCCAAAACCCTAACCCTAGAGCCCGTTCTCTTCAAAATTAGGGCTAGGGTTTTTAATTTCTTCTTCCTCCCGACAAAAAATCCTGTTGGGGAACAGGAGGAAGACGAGCACGGGGCGCCGGAAGATCGAGATCAAGAGGATCGCCAACGATGAGGCCCGGTAGGTCTGCTTCTCGAAGCGCCGCGCTGAGGTCGTGCTGGTCGTGTTCTCGCCTCCGTCTACCTCTCGGGCGGGGGCAGGCCGTGCGGCCCGGAGAGCACCGTGGAGCTCAAGTTCTGTGCTTCTTGCTCCTACAGGTCAAACCCTAAATCCTTACTATATGTCACATTTTAATTAGGCCCCCAATTTATGCTGATACGAGGTTCCATAAACAATTTAAGCTGATACGAGGTTCCGATTCATTGTTGTTTTAGCTAATTGGAGGAAATCTTAAGCAGTGGGTCTCTCGGTTCGACGTCTACCCCTACTTGAGAGATTTGCTTAGGTGTGTGTATCCGATATTGGTGATCTATATTATTTTGTTATTGTTGTCAATTTCACAGAATAAGAATGAGATTAGCTCAGAGGTGTGTACCTCGAGAGATTCACTCAGGTGTATCTTAGTGTACGTACAAATTGGATCTTCCTTACCTTCAAAAGTACAAACTACACAAGAAGTAGAATTAATTTAGGCCTATTTTTTTCCTTCAGAAAAACTACATTACTTTTCTCTTGGTATGTTGGTGTGTTTGATTGCAAGGTGGAAAATACGTAGAAAAGAAATTAATTTCATGGAATTATTTTTCTAGAAAAAAATTCCATGGAATTTTAAAATTTTTCATGGAAAACTTAATTTGGTTGTTTGATTGTCATTATTTTTCACGGAAAATAGTTATTTTCCTATGGGTTAGACAAGTTTCATTTTCCACCATTTTAGAAGAAAATATGGAAAATGATAGTTTTTTGGAAATAATTCCATGGAAAATATAAGCTATCAAACACTACAATTGGTGGAAAATTTGTGGTAGAAATATTTTCCATGGAAAAAAAGCCCAATCAAACACAGCCGTTAGTGTTTTTACTTCTTCATTTATAGCAAGTGGATCTCTAGATAAGGGACCCTATATAAGAAATTGATAAGACTACCTAAACATAGATAATTGATCATATATCTATAATTTCAGCAAGTTATTGTTACTAGGAAGGATCAAATTAATTCCCACCGGTATTGACCATAGGTTGTAAATCCTCGGCCAGAATCTCGTAAGTCTCATGAGTTACGGGGCTATATTATTGTCCAGGATCTGTCCCTTTTGTTGCTCTACTAGTGTTTATGGATGGACAAATAAAAAATGTAAAAGAGAAAATAGGCAAGAAATGGAGGGCAAATCTTTGATGATGCATTTAGTTTTTTTGAAGGCAAACACATTGTGGGTGGCATTGGAGATGGTTCCATACAGGTCAGTGGATGATGCATTTAGTTTTTTTGAAGAAAGGTTTAATGCATTACTGCAGCGTTTACTTATTGATTTTGTTTATTTACACTCACAAGGTTGCTTGATAATTTTATAGATATGGAGCATCAAACCTGCTTGGGGAAGTATGCCAGATGTACATGTTGACAAAAGTAAATTTTCTTTACGATGGACAGTTGGCTCCTATTGTCTTTGCTACCTTGTATTTCCTTATGATGGACTTTTGGTCCCTATTGCCTCTGCTAATTCATATTGTCTTTGCTACCTTGTATTTTCTTTATGATGGACATGTTAGAACTGTTCCAAAAATATTGAAAGTTTTACTAGGTACATACTTCAGTAATAGCTTATATTGGACATTGTTATCAGAAATTAGAAACTGAGTTTTTTTTACCAAGTTGGTTAACTGGGCAAGTTGTTCTTCCATGTTCACAATTGTTTTGTGTTTTCTATGAAAGAAGCTGACAGGCCCAAGGGTTTTCCATGACCTGCAGAGAGAGAGCCTCCACGGAGTACCACAGGGACCCCATCAAGAACCTTGGATTTTTTTCTCTCTTCAGGAATAGATGTGAATTGTGGCACCTACGTCCGGTGGATGTCAGCTTCGCGAAGGATGATCGGACCATCGAGGCGATCTTGTAGGTTGTCCGGTGGATGTCCTATTTTGAAAAAATGTAATGAAGATGGTGATATATATATTATGTATATATTTGTAAATGGATTAAATGGTACTCTGTGACATTTAGATGTTTTCTTGTGAATATGGTTCAAAATGAATGTTTTGAAATTGAATTGAGCAACATTGAGCATTGATCTATAATTTTTTGGAAAATAATATATAAATGTGCAGAATTGAGCGTTATAAATGTGCTGAATTGAGTCTATAGAGATTATCTATTCATAACGCTTTCAAACTACGCTGAAAATAAGTGTAGCAGAAACTCATCATATTCATGACGTTTATTTTATGACGCTTTTAAAAAATATTTATAACACCCGTTTTCATCACGCTTTCTTTGGGAAAAAAAGCGTCATGGTTTGTCATTAATGACGGTTTTTAGCCATCATTAAAAGGTATTTCTGTTGAAGTGAAAGAACTCACCTATAGTGTATGGAAAGAGATATCAGGCCGTCTCTTGAGGGTAAACTTGTAGATGTCCAAAATTATACACTGAAACCAGGCTGGCACAGGGCCTTTAATGTGCAGCCAGAAGCACACGTAACTACACTTTATGAGTGGAAAGAATTACAATTGTGATGCAGAATTCAAGTCATAGTCCATTCTTGTATCACATTGTTATTTAACCCATGCGGGAAGATTCAAGTCGTCAGCGACATCTATCCTAATATAAAATGGACAGTTACTGTAGGGAACGCTCAACCCTGGACACATATATATGTTGTGATATGTGGAGGATTGTTGGTTCTTTCTTTACATGGAGAGAGCTTGCTCTCAGCATGTCTTGTAAAAGTTTAGTCCCACATCGAAAATGTACTATGAGTTATCTCAACATATATACTTGGTTGTGTTGTTGAGAGATGCACATGGGGTGTTGACCCTAAGGAGGGAACCATGTGGGTGATTTTACTAGGAGGTAAGAATAAGGCTCCAAGGATTAAGCATTAATGCTTTTGTCATTCTCTTAGATTAGTTCCATTTGGAGCTAAGTCCCAAAGGGGCTTAGCGACTTAGACTCGGACTCGGACTCGGGCTCGGGCTCATGGGCTCATGAGGCTCATGCGGTCCATGCGGCCATGAGGCCATATGGCTCATGCGGCCAGGCTACTGCTGCTGCTGCCGCATGGAGGGCTCCGCTGACTGTGCAGGCTACAAGTCAGTTATGGAAAGACTGATTCAATGCGATTAATTTATATCCACTTTTTATGGTATTTGAATTAATTTTGTTTCCATCATGGTGGGATTTGAATTAATTTCGTTTCCATCTTTGTGGGATTTGAATTAATTTTGTTTCCATCTTTGTGGGATTTGAATTAATTTCGTTTCCATCTTTGTGGGATTTGAATTAATTTCGTTTCCATCTTTGTGGGATTTGAATTAAGTTCGTTGCTATCTTTGCGGGATTTGATTCAATCTTTCCATAACTGAAGAGGCGGCTAGGGTTTCCACCCTCTCTCTATATATACTCTCTTTTGGCCTCCATTGTGGACTACTACGAATTTTATAAGTCAAAAAAGAGAGAGAGAGAGAGAGGGAGCTGCTGCCGCCATTGCAAGTCCATCCGAGGAGTCAGAACAGAGGTGACTTCGAGCGTTCCATAAGTTTTTCAACTTGCTGGTTCCTAGAAACAATTCGTGTTGGGCGAATCTTGGTTTGAGCAACGGTGTTTTGACACCCCAGCAACTTTTCTTCATCTCATCTTTTTCTAGATTATTGTAACTCGTTCTGTCCCAATTCCAACACGTTTGCAAGGAAGAACGAGAGATCTTCTCTTCTCTATTTCCCTCCTTCATATTGTAATCTGGCAATTTGGTGTTTTGTATCTTCGTAGATCTTGAGTTTGATCACTACAAAATTTTGTGTGACTCTCAGATCTCGATTGCATCAGTTTTTTCATCTTTGATCAAGCCCCGGGACTAACATATATATATATATATATATATATATATATATATATATATATATATATATAATGCAAATGACTTCTAGCCTAGCGGTTAAGAGATATGCATGCGGCCCGAGTGGTCAGGAGATCGATTCCCGGTGGAAGCGTTCGCCACAATTACCTTCTTTGAAATATATATATATATATATATATATATATATATATATATATATATATATATATATATATATATATATATATATATATTTGGAAATGAACTTTCATTAAAAAATAGTCGAACAGAGAACAGAGAGTGGGTCCCACAGGCGGGACCCGGATTCAAAATTCAAACCACACACATAAAAAACAAAAGCAAAAATGACGCACGCGTCCCGGGGGGCATATGGCCGGAGCGGGGGGGGTGATCTGCCCGAAGTGGACGCGGGGCCCGAGATGGGCGCGGGGCCCGAGGGCGGGGCCTGCCCGAGTGGGGCGCGGGGACCAAGGGAGGGGGCGCTGTCCGCTGGGCTGGGCGATCCGACGAGGAGGAGGGGGAATCTGATCCGCCGAGAGCCAGGAGGGAGCCGCGGTGGCCGGGGGAGGAGGGAGGATCCGCGACGGCCGGAGGGCGGGCCACGGCGGTAGGGCTACGGCGAAGAGGGCCACGGCGAGGAGGACCACTGGGGCTAGGCCGCGGCGTGGGGCCACTGCTGGGAGGGGAGAACCAACCTATGTTTTATGGATTGGTTTTCTATTATATATTATGGATTGGTTTTATTTCAAATATATATATATATATATATATATATATATATATGTATATATATATATATATATATATATATATATATATATAATAAAATGATCCACAATTAGCCGGTTGGTTTTCTATTACAGAACCAACCTATGTTTTATGGATTGGATGAAAATTTAGTGGATGAGATTAAACCGTGTAGACCCCACCATCTTTTTAAGTCATTTAATCTCAACCATGCAATTCCAATCCAACGTATAACATAGGTTGGTTTCATAATACAAAATCAATTGATTGGTTCTAGAGTATATATATATATATATATATATATATATATATATATATATATATATATATATATATATATATATATATATTGAAGCAATGGGTAATTGTGGCGAACTCGTCTCCACTGGGCTCGAACTCCGACCACTTGGGCCGCATGTATCTCTCTTAACCACTAGGCTAAAGGTCATATATATATATATATATATATATATATTTTTTATATATATATATATATATATATATATATATATATATAAATATATATACATATAAATATAAATATATATATATTTTTAACGCCCAGTCCCAATATACATAGGACCGAGTACGTGAACATGTCAGCTGCACATATATGAAGAATACTCCAATATATGGAATCCTCGTATACGTACAGAAGTTGTGTATAAAATAATCACAGGCCAGAAGAATATAATAATCTAATTTCATCACAGCTCAACACAAAAGATATAAGAGTCAAAAATGAATAAAGGTATCAAAAGAAAGTTGGGTGAACATACTCGCTCCAAACAGCTATAAAAATAGTCTCATAAGATCGGAGTCCAACCTCCGCAAATAGAAAGAAAAGAGATGTAAAAATATCTACTATTGTCTCAAATAAGGAATAGACTAGAAATCAGTAGAAACTGCCTCGTCATCAATGTAAGATGGATCCAGTGCCGCTTCGTACTCCTGTGAAAATTCGTCTAAACCTGGAGAGATAACCAGGTCCTCAGTGGGACATAACAAGATACAAAAAATACCATATCACGTAAACTGTGATATATAATATAAAAGAAATGAGGATGCATGCAATAGGGTTTCTGAACATTCTATTGTGAATATGCAGTTGAGAAACAATCCTTCGACGCATGAGTACTGGCTGTAGATGTGATCGGCATAGTCCCCATATAGGCCACCAGGGGCCTACGTCCGTAATGTCCGAATATCGTCAGAGGGCACCATGTGCAAGGGGTAGGTCCATAACGCCCTGGGAAACGTCAGAGGGCACCCGGAGCCCGCGTCTCCGGAGGAGCGCACAGGTAATCAGGGAAGTACAAAGAAGCCCAAACGTCAGGTATTGTTCTCCACACCCCATGCCTAGTATCATCATCTCCATGACTGATATGAACCTCTAGTAACTGCCAAGTCTTCTAGCATGCAATTCTATTGGCAGTTACTCATATCCATCGCACGTTCCATACGTATCGATGGCCAGCCGACTACGTGAGGACGTGTCCTACATGTGACTCACAATACGTGGTAAAGCAAATGTCGAGGCCATATGAGATATACCAATACCTAATCAATAATGGGTGGTCACTAGACTAAGTCAATACAAGAGAATATAAATAAAAGCAAAAAAACGACCGATAGAGTCACTTACACCCAAGTGTGACTTGGACGCAAAGTTTTATAATATCAACAAATAAGAAATTTTGAAAATAATAACTAAAAATAAGAATATAATAATCACGGAGTAACGTGACAAGGTATCTTGTCTTGTGGTGCGAAGATGGCAAGGCCAAGAATCACAATGTCAGCAATAGAAATATCACAATCTCCAAACAATTTTGGATGCTGAAACAATCATCAAGAACGAACTCAGAATAATTGATATACCTAGGAAATGCCTGTCCAAAATTTTAATTCTGGAATAGGAACAAAATCATAATTTTGGTCAAAATGATATCCGCCGTTGGATCCGTTTTGCACCGAAACGCGTACTAATGTGTACGGTCTCTAAAGTCATCAAACTACATGTCTACAGATCCAATTTGAGGAGACAAAACCAACAGTATATTAGATTTCGATGAGCCGTGCACAAAATTGCCCATCGAATCGGGTCGCGGGCCCGCCAAATTTGGCTTTCTGATCAACCTTCTCAGAATCGGACCAAACTTGGCATATATGACCGAAAAATCGATACGATCCTGATGGCACAAGTTTCATGTCGATCTGACGAATGTTCTCGAAGTTATAGCGTTTGCAAAAGGTCGATACGGGATATCTTGACGGATACGTACTGATTTCGTCGTGGACGTACCACAAAATCGAGTTTCGTCAGTTCCCATACTTCGGCAATATCCATACGCGCCTTTCGATGCGTATAGTGTGCGATTATGTCGCCCGGTTTGTCAGGAAGCATGCCGTATCGGAAAGTTTTCTAAAGTTTTCAGTTATTTTAAACTAGTTTTTCCTCTAACTTTGACAGCTAATAACTTCATGCATAATAATCGAAATCTAGATCTAACAGGTGCGTTTCAATCTTGTTTATATTGAATTCGACTGTTTTTACTAGTTTCAAAAACTTTAATATTTTGTCCAAAAATTGGCTTCCAATTTGGATTTTGAAACTGGTATAATACACTGTTTTACGGCAGTTTTTGCTCAACTTGGCGTCGAGTTTACGGCCGATCCATGGGACGATATCGAATTCCCTTTGAAGGGACTCGAAGAGGGTTACATAGGCTATTTGGACGAACTTGTGGATCAAAATTTGATCGAGAATAAACAAAGATAGGAAGATCGAAAAGTGGGTATCTGGCTGCATTACGAAAACAGGGGACCCTGTTTGCCGTCGGTTTGGGCTGCGTTTTCGACCACCTCGCGTGGCGACTCCAACTTCCTGGGGTGCGCGAGGAGGCTGGGGTGACTCGGGGATTGCTCTGGGAGGTCTCGCAAAGTTTTTGGTTAGGGTTTCCTCTGGGTTCTCGATACAACCAATATTTATATGACCTCAATTTTTTCGTATTAGAGTTGAATTCGAATAAATTTGAATTCTGAGTTTACAACAATCTCACTACTATTCGAATTGAGGAGGTTATATGGGAAGTTCCTTTTGAAAGATTTGCTAAATCTTTCTAAGAATTTGAATTCAAAAGATGAAACAGAGGGGTTGGGGGATATTGAGTACTGTAGCGCAGCTACAGTACTTGCCACATTTTTTTTAACAAACACTTATATATATATATATATATATATATATATATATTTATATATATATATATATATATATATATATATATATATATATATATATATATATATATATATATATATATATATTTATATATATATATATATATATATATAAATATATATATATATATATATATATATATATATATATATATATATATATATATATATATATATATATATATATATATACACACACACACACACACACACACATATATATGTGCTCTTATTAATTACTAGAAATTTATAAAACTTAAATAAAAATGTTTAAAACTTAATATACTCATTTAATTCAATATATATATATATATATATATATATATATATATATATATATATATATATATATATATATATATATATATATATATATATATACAAGTATATACAGATATATCAAATATTACCATAATTATCATAGAAAATTCCTAAAATACTATAAATCCATACTAAATTAAATAAATACATATATAAAATTTTGGGGGGGATTACATCCTACCCAACTTAAAGAAATTTCGTTCTCGAAATTAAAATAACGTCGGGGTGGCATGCAATGTAATGCAGAATTAAAGGGAACTAACAACTGAAAGTCGTACCTTGGTTTTCAAAAAATGCAGGCAGCGATTCCGAATGTCGTCTTCGCGCTCCCAAGTAGACTCTCGTGGCGAGTGATGCTTCCATGCCACGCGAACCAATGGTATAGACTGATTCCACAACACCTTCACTCGGCGATCAAGGATGCCTACTGGTTGCTCTTGGTACGATAAGCTCGGTCCAACAGTGATCTCGGAGTGATCAAGCACGTGACTGCTGTCTGCCACGTTTTGCCTCAGCTGCGACACATGGAATACATCATGTACTCCATCTAATGACGGCAGCAATGCCAACCTGTAGGCAACTTCTCCAACACGTTCCAAGACATCAAAAGGGCCGATGTAACTTGGACTCAATTTGCCACGTCCTCCGAATCGTATAGTGCCCCTTATGGGGATATCTTCAAGAAAATATAGTCGCCTTCCTTGAACTACAAAGGTCGACGATGATTATCTGCCCAATGCGTCTGACGATCCTGCGCTTCTCGCAAGTGGTCCTGTATCATTTTAACATTTTCTACTGTACTCAAAACCAACTCGGGACCCAATATCTGTCGCTCTTCGATGTCGCTCCAACAGACATGAGATCGACACTTCCTACCATACAACACTTCAAACGGAGCCATCTGAATGCTAGCTTGATAGCTGTTGTTGTAGGAAAACTCTACAAGATGAAGGTGGTCTTCCCAAGATCCGCCAAAGTTAAGAATACATGCTCTCAACATATCCTCTAGCATCTAAATAGTACACTCTGACTGGCTGTCTGTCTGCAGATGATACACTGTGCTAAACTTTAAATGCGTACCCATACTGTCCTGCATACTCCTCTAAAAGTGTAAGGTGAACCTCGAGTCACGGTCCGACACGATGTTAACTGGTACATTGTGTAGCTTCACTATTTGCTTCATATATATATCCGCCAAAACTTCTGTGGACTGTCCTACTCTGAAAGGTAAGAAATGGACTTCTTTGGTAAGTCTATCAACAATCACCCATACCGTATCTCATCCACTAGGACTCCGAGGAAATCATGTGACGAAGTCCATCATAATGTGCTCCCACTTCCACTCGGGAATGGATAAGGGCTGCAATAATTCGGTCGTCCTCTAGTGCTCGACCTTCACTTGTTGGCATACCAAACACATGGCTATGAAATAAGCTATCTCTCACTTCATTCCGTACCACCAATAATACTGTCGTAAGTCCCGGTACATCTTAGTTCCTTCGGGATGAATAGAGTAAGTCGAACTGTGTGCTTCCGCCATCAATTCCTGCCGTAACTCTCCATTAGGAACATAAATATGATCACCACATTGCAATGTCCCATCGGGATGAATCCTCAATCCTATCTACTCTCTTGCTTTTGTCCTCTCTCTAAGCCATGAAAATCTAGCATCCGTGGGCAATGCCGCCTTGATTCGATCTACTAATGATGATTGCACTTGGAGATTGGCTAATACGCCATCTACTCCGATCAATACTACCTCAATACCAAGTTGCTGCAAGTCTCTAATCAACTCCTTCTACGTAGTCAAGAAGTGTGCCAGGGGCTTACGGCTTAATGCGTCTGCCACGACATTAGCCTTGCCCAGATGATAATGTAGCTCGATCTCGTAATCCTTCATCAACTCCAACCAACGTTGTTGTCGTATATTCAACTCTTTTAGTATGAACACGTACTTGAGGCTCTTATGATCAGTGTAGATATCAACCTTCTCGCTGTACAAGTAGTATCTCCATAGCTTCAAAGCAAAGATAACCGCTGCGAGCTCTAGATCGTGGGTCGGATAATTCTTCTCGTGTACCCTCAACTGTCTCGATGCATATTCTACCACACGATCGTGCTACATCAATACGCATCCTAATCCCTTTCCGGATGCATCACTATAGATCATAAATCCTCCCGGGCCTGATGGTAGTGTCAAGATGGGTGCAGTGGTCAAGCGCTTCTTTAACTCGTCAAAAGCGACTTGACACTTATCTGTCCATACGAACTCCTGATCTTTGCAAGTGAGTCGAGTCATAGGCCCCGGTATTCGAGAGAAATCTTTTACAAATTTTCGGTAATATCCCGCAAGTCCAAGAAAACTTCTCACTTCGGAAGCTGATATAGGAGCGGGCCATGCCTTGACTGCTGTGATCTTCTCTGGATCTACTGATATGCCGTCTCTAGTAACAATGTGTCCAAGAAATGATACTTCCTTGATAAAGAACTCACACTTCCTAAGCTTCGCGTAAAGTCGCTCATTCCTCAATGTTCCCAAAATAATTCGTAGATGCTGCTCATGCTCTTTTTGACTCTTGGAGTAAATCAAGATATCATCTATAAAGATGACTAAAAATTTGTCCAAGTACTGGTTAAAGATTTTTTTCATTAAATTTATGAAGACTGCGGGAGCGTTGGTCAAACCGAAAGGCATGACCAAGAACTCGTAGTGTCCATACCTTGATCGAAAAGCCGTCTTCGTAATGTCTTCCGTCCGAACCTTCAGTTGGTGATAGCCTGATCGTAAGTCAACCTTGGAGAATACTTTTGCTCCACTCAGTTGATCGAATAGATCGTCTATACGCGACAAATGATACTTGTTCTTCACCGTAACTGCATTCAAAGATCTGTAGTCGATGCACATGCGCACTGTCCTGTCTTTTTAAGGCACAAAAAGAACGAGCGCTCTCCATGGTGACGCACTGGCACGAATAAAGCCTTTCTCCAACAAGTCATTAATATACGTCTTCATCTCTACCAACTCCTTGGGTGCTAGTCGATAAACTCAAGATGAAATAGGCTCAGCTCCCGGAATAAGCTCAATAGAAAACTCAATGTCTCGGTCGGGTGACAGTCCTGGCAAATCCTTGGGGAATACATCCTCGAACTCAGTGGTGAAAGGGTGCTGAGAGGTGTCCTGCATCATCATATGAGTCCCCCATGTGGGTGCATCACAACTCTCTCCTTCTTCCTTGGTGAACTTGAACTCCATTGCATTCGGTGGTCTAAAGATAATACTGCCCTTATTGCAGTCTATGAGAGCGAAATACTGGCTCAACCAGTCCATTCCGAGAACTACATCAAATATCGGCATAGAAAATACAAGAAGTCATGCTTTCATCTCCCTACTACATATCACTACAGGACAAAGTCTACAAACACCACTAACAGGTACAACTCCTCATCCAGTAAGAATTCTAATATTTTCAGATAAGGGTGTGATAGGAATGCTGTGTCTAGTGGCAAAACTAGTGGCTATGAATGAATAAGTGGCACCAATGTCAAACAATATAATGGCAGAAAATAAAGCAACTAAAACCATACCTGCTATGTGTAGGAACCCTAGGGAGGGTGATTAGGGTCAAGCTAACTAATCAAGCACTTAGCACAAGCTAATGGGTAATTGAAAAATATAAGTGTAAGAGAAGAAGCAATAACAATACCGACACACGATATATCCTGGTATCCTCCCAAGAGGTACTCCAGTCCCGGAACTCTCTCTGGCTTTAATCCACTATTTGAGTAAATAGTTACACACAAGTTTGGATCCGAAGAACTCGCCAACTTCTTACACGAGAGCTTTAATACGAAGGCCTCTCTGACTTCAACCGAGAGTTTGGATACGAAGACTCTCCAACTTCAACCGAGAGTTTGGATACGAAGACTCTCCAACTTCAACCTTTCATAATAGGTTTTGATCTCCTTATACAATAAGATGAAGATCTTACTTTTCAACTCAATAACTCTAACACAATTTGTGGATGGCAAATGAAAGCTTTGTAGAGTTGTCTGTGGATAGGCTTTGGTGGTTTAGAAATTTTTAGGCTCAAAGCATCAACCTTGAATGAAGGGGTTCAAGGCTATTTATAACCAAAGCATTGAAAAGAGCCAAAGGCAACTTTTCAGTCAGCGAACCGGTATACCGTCGGTATGGACCGGCATGCCGTCGGTATACCGGTCTGGAATGCAACGGTTAGAAATATAGCCGTTGGTATCATTAAACGCTCGAAATCCGACCGTTGGAATTTCAAACGTTACTGAATCGACATACCGTCGGTATGGACCGGCATGCCATCGGTATGCCGATTTTGTTGACATAAACTTTTTGTGAACAAAATCGGTATGCCGTCGGTATAGACTGGTATACCGTCGGTATGCCAATTTTTATCTGAAAATGACCCTGGGCTAATTTCTACCCTAGCTTTCGATTTTGCCATCCATTTCTTGTGTTTACAATTATTCATAAGACTCATTACAGACTCCAAAATTACTGTAGCAGGTGCAGGCTTCTTCAGAGTCTTGAAATGAAGATGGCATGGCTTGGCTTCTTCCTTTGATAGGTGCTGGCTTTTTCCCTTGGCTGCAGCTGTCCAAAGATACCCAGTTTATAAAAACTGAATACCTTTCGGGGCCTTCGCCTCCGAACCCCCGACGAGGGGCGCTGCCCCCTAGACCCCCGTTCGTTGACCGGACAGCGGAACCCTCGAGTGCGTGACTCCGGAGATGTCGTCGGGTGCTTCAGAGAAATCTTGTGGGATCCGTCATCTTTGGCCCACCATAATTTCTTCATTGCATATGTCCACATTGATCTTGCTTATTCCTTTTCTGCATGTACATATTAGACGAACAAAGCAATATACATATAGCAAATATGATAAGATAAAGCACAGTAGGACAATGCTAAGTTTAAGTATAAGTACTAAGGTGCTAGCATAAAAGTTAGTGATATCATAATGATTAAACTTAATTGAATGACCACAATCAAAAGCATAGTTTTGATTTTGGCAACCTGATTAAATTTAAGATAGATAGGCTCATATCAATGATATGTAAACCAATAGGCACATATCACCAAAGGTATTAGTATAAGTAGGAATGCTGTAGCGATAGTATAAAGATTAGTGAAAATAAAATGCTAAACTTAACATATTAACCATATTCAAAAACATGATGCAATCATTGGGCCAACAATCTCCTCCTTTTTGATTATGGCAAATCGGTTAAGTTTAGTATGGACACAATAGATGCATGTATCACTAATATACAAAAGACATAAGCAATATCACTGAAAGCGTACTACTTAGATTACTTATAAATACAAACTTAAACTTACTTCTCCCCCTTTGACATGATCAAAAATAGGCTCCCCCGTACTAAGAGATAAAATGAAATCAATCTCAATCATAGAAATCAGAGCATGGGGAACTCATAGACAATCATGATCAAGATATACTAATGAAGAACAATGGGAGAAGGGTGTAATGACATGTTTATAAAGCTACATTGCCAATGTAGAACATCAAATTTTGAAAAGAAGCATGACAAAACACAATATAGTTGGTAAAACAAATAAAATTGAAAAACAGTAAAAAAAATAGTTTTACCAACTTGAAATCCAAGAAAGAAACTCCAAAACATAATATTATATGCATTAAAACTCTAGTTTTGGAAGGAAGCGATATACCAATTGAAAAATAGATTTTAATCAAAGATTTCAGTCAAAAGCCCATGAGGATAATTGTAAAGTAATTGATATACAATAATCTTATTATTTGCAAAATATATTTGCTTATCCAAGTTAATGCATTTGAACTCAATTACCTTATCATGCTATGTGGATATCCTTTATAAAAACATGAAGGTAAAGGAGAAAAATACTTGAGAAAGAGACATTCAGTCGACTTGTATGCTCCCCCTCAAAGTATTACCAATATAGATAAACATGTATTTTAGGTAAGTCCTCAATAAGAAAAGCCAAATCAATTAAGCATATAAGGAAAGCCAAAATAATGAAAGCACAATAGTCATTAAGATAAGATATGAAAGTTAATGTTAACAAGATGCCTTATTTAACCCATATAAAAGAGAGATACTATGATGAAGACAATTGCATACACTCTCATAAATCCTTCACTAATAAAAATATCATGACCTCAATCAATAGGATATAAAATAGAAGAAAATATGAGTCCATGATGAACTAGGTATACGACATATTAGAGGGTATACATGAATTGGACCAATTAATTTGCTCCCTCTCAAAATATGCATATCTAGTTCCAAAGCACTTATAGCATAAAATAGATAACTACAAGATCTAGGGGTAAATCAACTATGGATTTCTTCCCCTTGCTCAATGCATATAAGGCTATAACATCGTCATAAGACGAATAATATCATCTTTAGTCAAGAAGAGATATCCAATTAATAGCCACTAAAGATGAACGATCAAAAGAATATTATTATTAAGCACGTTTAATCAAAAGATGGCATACATTAATCTATATAGAAGGATCTCCTATTTTAAATATGATAGATCAATGTATGTTATCCTTTGAGAGAATGTCATCATGAAAAAGAATAAAGTCAATTAAGAACATTCATGATGATAGACAGAATATAGCTCAAAATAAAATAAAAATAAAACTCAATTATCATGTCCATGATTATCTAATTAAGAAAGAATCAACCAATTAATTACTTTGCAAGGACTAGGTATGTTTCACCATGTATGTACCCATCAACGGGTAAAATTCAAACCTTGCTAATGGTAAATAATAATCCATAAAGTTCAAATAGCAAAGGCCCATATGTGACAATCCATGAGTAGTCAAAGTAGAGTAATAAATTAGTTTGATAATCACATAATAAGATAATGTAGGACTACTCAACCATTATGATCTTTTATCAATAAAAATAAACAAATTAAACATGATCCAACAAATCTCATAAAAAAAATCCCAAATTCATATTTACGATAAAATCTCATAAATCAATAAAAAATATAAAAAGAGTCATTCTCATTTAAATGATTGCAAAAAAATCAAGAAGAGATGTAAATGATAATACGATGAAATCATGACTCAAAAGTGAGAGAAATTTAAGAGATACATGCTAATGACTAATATGGAAGGAAGCTAAGGTAAGGAATCATAAACCTCTTTTGAAAAACAAGATCAAATCAAATGTTTATCAAACTAGTTTTAGAGAACAAGACATACGTATCTAAAATAGAATACAAATTACATCAAGACATTTCATACATCTTGTTTTTGGAAACTAGCATATCATATATAGATTAAAACGAAACATAATAGCTAGAAGAGTGAATGTGAACATAGATTATATAGCTTAACAATATATCATAACTAAGCAAGCTACATAACTAATTAAGATTAATGAGGTAAGTCATTAACAAGATAAAAGTGCTCATTAAATCTTAAGTCACAAACACTAAAGATACTTGCTTAAGCATAGAGTTCACAATTAAGGGCATGCATTTTGAATGATCAAAATGATTTATAGACTCTTTACTAAGCAATGATAAGAGCAAGAAGATAGCAAAATACATGAATTAGACTCTCATCAAGAAAAGGATAAAAGAGATGTTCATGAAAACATAATAAAATAAATCTCTTTGCCAAGTATTGAGATTAACCCAAGATAATAAAATAATAGATCGATTTAGAGAATGCAAAATACTATAGCCATTATAAAATATGTGTATTCTCTAGAAATGAAAAAAAATCTCAACACAAAAGCTCAAACCATAGTAGGCTAAAGTCATAAGAAATATGATGTATCAATTACATGTATTCTTATGTGCTACAAAAACCATTGGGCAACAATAATTCAAAAAGAAGTATAAACCCAAGGAATGAGCAAAAAAAGATCATGAAGATCAAGAAGGCTAAATGCTAAAGATATCAAGAAGTACATTTTCAAAGAGATTTCATAGTGCACCATAGTAAATTGTAAAAATACAGACTAGAAAATATGCACTAATTAAGGAGATAAATTTAACAAGGAAGGTAAAGCACAAACTATGTGATCCTTAATAGAACATCCATAATTAGTCATGAGCAAGACATTAATAAATATTTTCTCTCAACATCCTAACATAAAGGTATAAAACAAATAAATATCAAAAGTTAGGAATCATTTATATATATGAAACTATATATCACAAATAGGCATACATGAAAATATCAAAAATCAATTAAGAACATGTATCCATAATGCCAACCAAAAAGTTAAGAAGATATCATCAAAAGAAGACTTTAAGGAAGAAGGTAATTGATTCAAGAAGCACAAATTTGGTCAAAGGAATCAATAGCTAAAGTATGAGATAAGCACAAGTTTGAAAGTAACAAGTATAATTAAATACTCTTCAAGTCAATATAAAACTTTAGCTTAACTCATATGCCATCATAAAGATATTTATACAAAAATATATATATCAACATAAGAAGTACAAGATCTACATGTAAATAAAAATTTAATGAATATAGTCATGTATCCTTAATGAATGTTTGAAAAACTGTCACAAATTCAAAATACATATAAATAAGCTTTATTAGGCAAAGTCATAATTGATTCTCAAGAAGATAATCAAAATAAAATATGAGAATCAATGATGAATATATTATCCAAGCACAAGGTTAAAATAGAAGTACAAGTGTATACTTGTCAAGTGATAAGAAGTTTGTGCTAACCACATATATTCACAAATACCGATTAATATAAATGTGACATATCGAATACAAATTGGCAAGAAGTAACTATCTCAAAAACTTTAAAGACGGAGAGTTAAAATCATATTAACTTAAATCAAAACAAAGCTCCTATGGACTAGAGTGATATGCATGCTTTATAAATAAAGATTAAGAATAACGAGCATGCATATATAAATGTGTCACAATAATAGAAAATGAGTGATAAACTATAAGGTGTGAACTAATCATTTAAGCTGAACAACTAGTCATGCTAGATAAAAGAATTAATAAGAAAATTAACGAAGCATGCTAGTATTAAATCTCACATTGATTTATATAGAAGTCAACTAAAGGATATCAATGTGAGCTAGTAGCAAGACATCAAGAGAAATATGCTATATTCTACAAATATAAATTGTTTAGCATGTTACCAAAGTGGCTCTAGTGGCCACACTTGTGTTGGTGCAATTGCTTGGAAGATGACCTTTGAGCTTTGCAACCACTAACACGCTCCTCGGTGCTATGTCCCGATACAAGAAGCTTCACCTACAACATTAGATGAAGACTTTGGTATCCAAATAAACTTGGATCCACATTTATTAGCTTTTGGGACCCATATAGCACTTACTCTAGCATTGATAGTAAGGGTCCTATGAATAGGGCATGTAAAGCTCATGTGTCCAATGCGAGAGCAATAAAAGAACCTAATGCTAGTGTGTGCACATGTGTCCGAATGAGCATGGTTATGAACATATGACATACTAGAATGATGAATATCTCTAGAGTGAGCATGAGAAGATTTGGTTTTAAGAATATCGTATTCTAATAGCAAATCATCATGCAAACAAGTAAGAGAATTAAATTTAGCATTTAAAGCGTAATTCTCTTTTTCAAATAGAAGCAATTCTAGAAATAAAATCATCATTTTGTTTCTTTAAATAATCAATAGAAGAATCGTGCAAAGAAGTTAACATATGCGTTTGACATTTAAGATCTTCTATCGATGAGGAAAGAGATTTGATTTTCAAGATTAAAGCCTCATTCAAACTCTTTAAAGAAATACATGATAAGTTTTGAGAATCAAGTCTAGATAATAAATCATTGTTTTTATTTCTCAAAAACTAATTTGTTTCTTCTAAATGAAAAACCTTTTTCAGAAAGTTTTTCATTTGTAGAATGAAGGTTGTCGAGAATCTCTAAGGATTGTTTAGCCATGGCTTTCCACTTAGAGCATTTCTTGCATTTAGAAGAAACATGATTGTCTATGCTACTAGAAGTAAAACTCTCTTTATCGGAGGAGGAGTAGGAGGAATACGATACCATAGAAAAATAACAAGGATCTACTCTAAGGATGTTAAGCCTAACAATAGAGTCCTTGCTCTGATACCAATTGTAGGAACCCTAGAGGGAGGGGGTGAATAGGGTCAAGCTAACTAATCAAGCACTTAGCATAAGCTAATGGACAATTAAAAATATAAGTGCAAGAGAAGAAGCAATAACAATACCGATACACGATATATCATGGTATCCTCCCAAGAGGCACTCTTGTCCCGGAACTCTCTCCGGCTTTAATCCACTATTTGAGTAAATAGTTACATACGAGTTTGGATCCGAAGAACTCACCAACTTTTACACGAGTGCTTTAATCCGAAGGCCTCTCCGACTTCAACCGAGAGTTTGGATACGAAGACTCTCCAACTTCAACCGAGAATTTGGATACGAAGAATCTCCAACTTCAACCTTTCATAATAGGTTTTGATCTCCTTATATAATAAGATGAAGATCTTACTTTTTAACTCAATAACTCTAACATAATTTGTGGATGGCAAATGAAAGCTTTGTAGAGTTGTTTGTGGGTAGGCTTTGGTGGTTTAGAAATTTTTAGGCTCAAAGCATCAACCTTGAATGAAGGGGTTCAAGACTATTTATAACCAAAGCATTGAAAAGAGCCAAATGCTACTTTTCATTCAGCGAACCGGTATACCGTCGGTATGGACCGGCATGTCGTCGGTATACCGGTCTGGAATCCAACGGCTAGAAATATAGCCGTTGGGATCATTAAACGCTCGAAATCCGACCGTTAGAATTTCAAACGTTACTAATCGACATACCGTCGGTATGGACCGGCATGCCGTTGGTATGCCAATTTTGTAGACAGAAACTTTCTGTGAACAAAATTGGTATATCGTCGGTATAGACCGGTATACCGTCGGTATGTCAATTTTCATCCGAAAATGATCATGGGCTAATTTCTACCCTAGCTTTCGATTTTGCCATCGATTTTTTGTGTTTACAATTATTTCTAAGATTCATTACAGACTCCAGAAATACTATAGCAGGTGCAGGCTTCTTCAGAGTCTTGAAATGAAGATGGCATGGCTTGGCTTCTTCCTTTGATAGGTGCTGGCTTTTTTCCTTGGCGGCAGCTGTCCAAAGATATCCAGTTTGTGAAAAATGAATACCTTTCGAGGGCTTCGTCCCCGAACCCCCGACGAGGGGCGCTGCCCCCTCGACCCCTGTCTATTGACCGGGCAGCGGAACCCCCGAGTGCGTGACTCCGGAGATGTCGTCGGGTGGTTCAGAGAAATCTTGTGGGATCTGTCATCTTTGGCCCACCATGATTTCTTCATTACATATGTCCATATTGATCTTGCTTATTGCTTTTCTGCATGTACATGTTAGACGAACAAAGCAATATACATATAGCAAATATGATAAGATAAAGCACAGTAGGACAATGCTAAGTTTAAGTATAAGTACTAAGGTGATAACATAAAAGTTAGTGATATCATAATGATTAAACTTAATTGCACTACCACAATCAAAAACATAGTTTTAATTTTGGCAACCCAATTAAATTTAAGATAGATAGGCTCATATCAATGATATATAAACCAATAGGCACATCACCAAAGGTATAGGAATAAGTAGGAATGCTGTAGCGATAATATGAAGATTAGTTAAAATGAAATGCTAAACTTAACATATTAACCATATTCAAAAACATGATACAATCATTGGGCCAATACTATGACCTCTGCCTCTGTCTCTATATCCTCAACAGCAAGTGAGAATGCCTGCCCATAATTCTGTCCTAGACCCTGAGCTCTGGCCTTATTGTACTGTACGCCTTGAGGAGGCAATGGTGGGTGAGGTGCTCCTGCTACAGGCCATGGTGCTGGAAGTGCTGGGGCTATAGGCCTCGGCTTCTGTCGTGCATGTACTATCGTCTGTTGCTCCAGACAGTCCTTGAGCATGTGCTATTGGATCCACATCTCAAGCACAATCCAAGGCGAGTCCTGCAGTCGTTCTGGAGATGTCCTTGCTTTCCACAATAATAACAAACGGGCCTCTGATAAGGTGAGGGCCTCTACTGGTGCGGGTACCAGCGCCGAAGGTGGAGGTGGGGGTCTAGCCAATACTGCCATTATAGTCTTTCTCATTAGCTCAGTCTGCTGCCACTGAGCCTGCATCATAGCGTATATAAACTGGGAAGTAGGTCTCCCATCAGTCGGTGGTGGAGGCATATGAGGTTCCGACTGTAGTGGAAACTGCTGAGGGAATGGTGGCGATGAAGGCAGTGGTACATTCCCTTATAGTGGCATGGTAGTGGTCTGCCCAGTCTGGCTGACTGGGAGTGCTGCGATCATTGGGTGCACCGTCGTCAGAGTCGTAGTAGGCTACGACTGTCCTGGCTGGTACGATGTCACCGGAGTCATTGGAGGATTCTGTCCCTCCGGGGTAGCCTCTTCACCAAATGTGAGGGCCAAGGTAGAAGTACGTCCGCTTCTTAATTCATATGGTTGGCACGAGGAAGAATAGGACGATATTAGGAGAGGTTAGATATGAGATAATTCAAGTAATCAAAGGAATTTAAAAAGATTAGAAGTTAAGGAAAGTAGTAGTTCTGGATGAGATACTATTCCTATTCCTATATGCAGGCTTGTTGGGCACAGTCATGTAACCCAACAATATTTTCTGACCTCACCACCACAAAAACATATAACGCCCCAGTCCCAATAAACATAGGACTGAGTACGTGAACATGCCAGCTGCATATATACGAAGAATACTCCGATATATGGAATCCTCGTATATGTACATAAGCTGTATATAAAATAATCACAGGCCAGAAGAATATAATAATCTAATCTCATCACAGCTCAACGCAGAATATATAAGAGTCCAAAATGAATAAAGGTATCAAAAGATAGCCAGGTGAACATACTAACTCCAAACAACTTTAAAAATAGTCTCATAAGATCAGAGTCCAACCTCAGCAAAATAGAAAGAAAAGAGAGAGAAAAATATCCACTAATGTCTCAAATAAAGAATAGACTAGAAATCAGTAGAAACTGCTTCGTCATCAATGTAAGATGGATCCAGTGCCGCTCCGTACTCCTGTGAAAACTTGTCTAAACCTGGAGAGATAACCAGATACTCAGCGGGACGTAACAAGATACAAGAAAACACTATGCCGCGTAAACTGTGATATACAATATAAAAGAAAAGATGATGCATGCAATAGGGTTCCTGACCATTCTACTGTGAATATGCAGTTGAGAAACAATCCTTCGACGCATGAGCCCTGGCTATAGATGGCATCGGCATAGTCCCCATATAGGGCACCAGAGGCCTATGTCCGTAATGTCCGAAGATCGTCATAGGGCACCATGTGCAAGGGGTACGTCCATAACGCTCTGGGAAACATCAGATGGTACCTGGAACCTGCGTCTCCGGAGGAGCGCACAGGTAATCAGGGAAGTGCAAAGAAGCCCATACGTTAGGTATTGTTCTCTCCACCCCATGCCTAGTATCATCATCTCTATGACTGATATGAACCTCTAGTAACCGCCAAGTCTTCTAGCACGCAATTCTATTGGCAGTTACTCCTATCCATCGCACGCTTCATACGTATCGGTGGCCAGCCGACTACGCTGGTACGTGTCCTACATGTGACTCACAACACGTGGTAAAGTAAATGTCGAGGCCATATGAGATATACCAATACCTCATCAACAATGGGTGGTCACTAGACTAAGTCAATGCAAGAGAATATAAATAAAAGCAAGAAAACGATCGATAGAGTCGCTTGCACCCAAGTGTGACTTGGATGCACAGTTTTATAATATCAACAAATAAGAAATGCTGAAAATAACAACTGAAAATAAGAATATAATAATCACAGAGTAAAGTGGTAAGGTATC
The DNA here is from genome assembly GCA_029216955.1 of Iris pallida. Lineage (NCBI taxonomy): Eukaryota > Viridiplantae > Streptophyta > Magnoliopsida > Asparagales > Iridaceae > Iris > Iris pallida. Next base: position 3,164,306 of record JANAVB010028000.1, on the reverse strand, counting down.
TTGTCTGGTGGTGCGAAGGTGGCAAGTCCAAGAATCACAATGTCAGCAATAGAAATGTCATAATCTCCAAACAATTTTGGATGCTGAAACAAATATCAAGAACGTACTCGGAATAAGTGATATACCAAGGAAACGTATGTCCAAAAGTCTAATTCTGAAACAGGAGCAAAATTATAATTTCGGGTCAAAACGATGTCCGTCGTTGGACCCGTTTTGCAACGAAACGCGTGCAAATGTCTACGATCTCTAAAGTCGTCAAACTATATGTCTACAGATCCGGTTTGAGGAGACGAACCCAAAGGTATGTCCAATTTTGGATTCCGATGAGCCGTGCACAAAATTGTCCGTTGGATCGGGTCGCGGGCCCGCCAAATTTGGCGTTCCGATCAACCTTCTCAGAATCGGACCAAACTTGACATACAGGACCAGAAAATTGATACGGTCTGATAACGCAAGTTTCGTGTCGATCCGACGAACGTGTACGAAGTTTTGGCTAAGTTTGCAAAAGGTCGATACGGGATATCTTGACGGATACACACTGATTTCGTCGCGCACGCACCACGAAATCGAGTTTCGTTAATTCTCACATGTCGGTAATATCCATACGCGCCTTTCGATGCGTATAGTGTGCGACCACGTCGTCGGATTTGTAGGAGCGCATGCCATATCGGGATGTTTTTTAAAGTTTTCAGTTATTTTAAACCAGTTTTTCCTCTAATTTTGACAACTAATAACTTCATACATAATAATCGAAATCTAGAGCTAACTGGTGCGTTTCAATCTTGTTTATATTGACTTTGACTGTTTTTAACTAGTTTATCAAAAACTCTAATATTCTGTCCATAAATTGGCTTCCAATTTGGATTTTGAAACTGGTTTAATATACTGTTTCACGACAGTTATCGCTCGACTTGGCGTCGAGTTTACGACCGATCCATGGGACGATATCGAATTCCCTTTGAAGGGACTCGAAGAGGGTTACATAGGCTATCTGGACGAACTTGGAGATCGAAATTTGATCGAGAATAGACAGAGATAGGAAGATCGAAAAGTGGGTACCTGGCTGCGTTACAAAAACAGGGGACCCTGTTTGCCGTCGGTTTGGGCTGCGTTTTCGACCACCTCGCACGGCGACTCCGACTTCCTGGTGTGCGCGAGGAGGCTGGGGTGACTTGGGGATTGCTCTGGGAGGTCTCGCAAAGTTTTTGGTTAGGGTTTCCTCTGGGTTCTCGATACAGCCAATATTTATATAACCTCGGTTTTTCCGTGTTAGAGTTGAATTCAAATAAATTCGAATTCTGAGTTTACTGTAATCTCACTACTATTCGAATTGAGGAGGTTATTTGGGAAGTTCCTTTTGAAAGATTTGCTAAATTTTTCTAAGAATTTGAATTCAAAAGATGAAACAGAGGGGTCGAGGGATATTGAGTACTGTAGCGCAGCTACAGTACTTGCCACATTTTTTTTAACAAACAATTATATATATATATATATATATATATATATATATATATATATATATATATATATATATTTTTTTTTTTTTTTTGAAAATACAATTTATTGAAATAAAAGGAGTTGCTCAAAAAGAGCTTTACAGAAATTACCATAGGCAAAAACACAAAAAGGCCTTGGTAAACTAAGTAGAAAACACAAAAGATTTAAAAACACTTATATATTATATATATATATATATATATATATATATATATATATATATATATATATATATATTTATATATATATATATATATATATATAAAATATATATATATATATATATATAGAGAGAGAGAGAATTAAATGAGTATATTAAGTTTTAAACATTTTTATTCTAGTAATTAATGAGAGCACATATATATATATATATATATATATATATATATATATATATATATATATATATATATATATATGAGAGCGGATCAAAAGCTCCCTTAGAAAATCCCCTAAAAAAACCCCTCACTCTAATCCGTAATTTAATGTTAATATTAATGTTAGTGTTAATATTAATGTTAATATTAATGTTAATGTTAATACTATAAATCTATACTAAAATACTATAAATCCATACTAAATTAAATATTACCATAATTATCATAGAAAAATTCCTAAAATACTATAAATCCATACTAAATTAAATAAATACATATATAAAATTAGGAGGATTACAATATGTATATACACCTTAGATCAAGGTGCTGGAGTGGACGACATCTTCCCCACAAATTGTTAGTTATAACTAAAGAGGAAGTGTTGTGAAACCCATTTTATTCACCATTATGTCATGAGTTACACATGACCCTTGGGATCATGTAACTCATGACCCTTGGGTTATGTAACTCATGACCCTTGGGTTGCCCATTAGCCCTATATATATGGCCCTTGCCATATGATGAAGAGATAGGAATAAAATACTATTCTACGATATCTCGTCTTCCTTCAAACACGTTATCAGCACGATTGCTGAAGCAAGGAGAATCGACGTCCAGATCTCGTCATCCTTCTTCTTCTTTTTCCATAGTCGATCCGACCAGAGGCTGGTAACACTTCTTAAAATTTTTTTTTACAAATTAATTGTTTGAATGAAAATTAGCAATATATATCTAACAATCTAAGAGTGATATTCTTTATATTGCTAACATTCAAAACAAATTTGCTTCTTATTAAAACAAATATTGTTTCTAAGGTACAAAGAGACCCATCCCTTCTTGTCAACATATTTACCTACCTATATAGCAATTCTGTCATCTTTATTTGTCAAAGGAAACTCTTCTTGCTGTTAATCAAATTAGCAAACAAGCATTTGTAAGTGAAGATATTCACCATATTCAATAATCAATTTGGGATAGAGTTGTTCACAATAATCAATAATTTTTTAACAGTTCTCTTGTATCATTGCTATTAAGTGAAAAACAATATTGTTTTTCTTTTCAGAACCAACATTTAGTGTAAATCTGTTTACCTATTGTTTATTATTTTTGAACATATATTGTTGTTGATCATTGCTTAAGGAATAACAATATACAACTTCATTAGCAGTATTTGTAGAAAATAATTGCTAACATTGTCTTCTGCGTTTACTGCAAACAAATTTTTCCTTTTTGAACTATTGTTCAATTAGTATAAAACTTTCTAAGAACAATTAGATTTTATATTAGTAACAAACTTAGCATTTGTTACAACGGAAGAAGTTATCTTTAATATTAGATGTACGTTAGCAGTGTAGGCCTTGTTTGGATTTTGCTAATGCTTTTCAAAAAAAAAAACGTCAGCAGCTTTTGGACACCGTGGTATTTTTATGAGCTATGTAACATTTATGATTATGCGTAAATATTTAATTTTAATTTATGCATGTTTTTCACATGATAGATAAATGGCCAAAATAGCGAGTGTCGATTTTGAAGTACTAGATGCTGCTGGAAAAAATTATTTGAGCTGGCACGTGGACCTGAAGTTCCACTTACGTGCCCAGGGCTTATTAGCCACAATTTCAACTCCTCTTCCATCGGCTCCGGCCACTGGTATGGGAAATACAGCAGACACTGCTGTAGTTGTTTCTACAGTGAAAGTCTCTGATATAGATAAGGCGAAAGCCATTGTCTACATCAGGAGACACATTGATCGGACCCTGAAGGCCGAATACCTCACTGTAGTAGACCCAAAGGAATTGTGGACTGCTCTGGAGGACCGCTATAAACATCAAAAAGATGTAATCCTCCCACGTGCAAGGTATGAGTGGGAAAACCTTCGACTTCAGGACTTTAAGTCCGTAGCTGAGTACAACTCAGCTCTCCATAATATCACCTCACGCCTGAAGTTGTGTGGTGAAGAAGTCTCGGAGTATCGCATGTTGGAAAAAACTTATACATCCTTCCACGAGAAGGACGCAATCCTCATGCAATAGTACCGTGAACGAAAGTTCACAAAGTACTCTGAATTGCACTCCACCCTGATGATGGCAGAGCAAAACAGAGAACTTCTCTTGGCCACTCATAACCTACGCCCTGCAGGCTCAGCTCCTCTCCCAGAAGCTCATTTTTCTTCCAAGAAGCAGAAGAAAAATAAGGACAGATCTAACATGGGGAATGCACATAAGAGGTCGGCCAGAAGTCCACCCCAGAACAACTTTCATCCCCAGAGCAGCAAAAGTTGGGCAAAGAAAAAGTGGAAGAAGACCACAGAACTGATGTCCATTCCCAAAAAAAATTGGGAGGACAAATGCCACAAATGTGGCATGACTGGACACTGGTCCAGAAACTGTCGCACCCCGCGACATCTACAAAATTTGTATCAAGCGAGCCAGAAGTCTCAAGTTGAAACAAATCTGGTAGAAAAGCAGCCGTCTACTCAGTTCTCGGCGGAAGACTTCGAGAACGACGACCTACTCGACTAGAGCCACTATCTTATTTCATGTTTTTAAAAACTTGTTGCCGCATTTTCATATTATGCTTTTCTTTTAAATTTCTTGAAAAATAAAATTTATTCTTACATTTGACAAAGAAAATTTTACGAAGTCTCTCCGAATAGGCTCACCTATTTGGGTATGATGTCAGAAAGAACTTGGGGCATGGTTCTTAAGAGGTCCCCGGTGACCCTCCTCCCTCATTTTCCCGCCTGGTCATATTCACGTAGAGCTACCGAAAGGGGATGACCAAATATTATTTTTTTCTCAAATTGTATTTATAAATTATGCATTTTTGCAAGCAACTTATTGACCTCTCTATATCGGCCAATCGATCGATATAAGAGAATTTTTTTTAAACAAAAATTGTATTTCAAAACTGTTGTTTTAATTACGATTGTTTGTTGTTATTTTTTCATAGATCTATAGATGAAGTGTGAATGCCTTGTGGACAGCGCCTCGACACACACAATCCTTCGACAAAAAAGCTATTTTTATAGCTTATATGATTATGACGGTCCCGTTATTACGATATCAGGACTATCAAACATAATAGAAGGATCTGGTGAAGCAATTATATTGCTCCCAAATAAAACAAGACTACTAATAAAAGATGCACTATTCTCTCCTAAATCAAGTAGGAACCTCATAAGTTTCAAGGACATTCGTTTAAACGGATATCACTTAGAAACAAATGAAATAAATGAGGCAGAATATCTGTATGTTACTCGTCTAAAAGATGGTTCAAAAACTATCTTAGAACGATTCAAGGGACTCCCGTCGGGTCTCTATCATACTCATATTCAATCAACAGAAGTTAACATGATTGTGCACCAGAAGTGTCATTCAACGCCAAAATTTAAACTTTGGCATAATAGACTGGGTCACCCAGGATCAGCTATGATGAAACGAATCATAAGCCAATCCAGTGGACACAACCTGCAGAACCTGAAGATTCTTCAGAAGTATGATTACTCCTGTCTACCTTGTTTTCAAGGCAAACTTATAACGAGACCATCCCTTTTGAAAGTGGGACTAGAGTCTCCTAGCTTCTTAGAGAGAATTCATGGAGACATTTGCGGACCTATTCACCCCGCAAGTGGTCCATTTAGGTACTTTATGGTACTTATAGATGCATCTACTAAATGGTCTTATGTGTGCCTTTTGTCCACCCGTAACTTAGCTTTTTCTAAGCTATTGGCACAAATAATTAAGTTGCGGGCTCATTTCCCCGATAACCATATCAAAAAATTAAGACTTGATAATGCGGGTGAATTTACTTTACAGGTTTTTAAAGACTATTGCCAAGCAACTGGCATCGAAGTTGAACATCCTGTAGCTCATGTTCACACCCAGAACGGGTTAGCAGAATCTCTTATTAAGAGATTACAATGGATTGCTCGTCCATTGTTGATGCAGTCATAGTTGACTGTGGAAGCTTGGGGTCATGCTATATTGCATGTCGCATCACTTATTAGAATACGACCCTCTGGAGGTCATATTCTATCTCCGATGCAGCTCGCTTATGGTTCACCTCCAAATATCTCTCATTTGAGAGTTTTTGGTTGTGCTGTTTACGTCCCCATTGCTCCCCCACAGAGGACCAAAATGGGTCCACAACGTCGATTAGGTATCTATGTTGGGTTTGACTCACCCTCTATAATTAGATACCTAGAACCCCTGACGGGTGACGTATTTAAGGCACGTCTTGATGACTGTGAGTTTGATGAAGGATTATTTCCTAAACTGGGCACACAGTCTAAGAAGCCAGAAGCTTCTAAGACAATTTCTTGGGACACAAAAACTTTGTCTCATTTTGATCCACGTACAAGTCAATGTGAAGATGAGATCCTGAAGATATTACATCTTCAGAACACTGTACATCTACTTCCGGATACATTTACTGACAACCAGAAGATTGTCAGATCACACGTCCCTGCTGCCAACACGCCAGCTAGGATTGACATCTCCAAAGATGGATGCAATTCGCCGGCAGCAGAAATGGCAATACCTCAATTAAAAAGAGGACGCCCACCAGGTTCGAGAGACAAAGTCCCTCGTAAAAGAAAAAATCCTGGAGAAATTAAGAAGATCCCAACACAGGATGCTGAGCTCAGATCAGCTACCTCTCCCCTCCTAGTTTCTCCTGAAGAGGAACAAACAGGAGAAATATCATTAAATTATGTACGTACTGGAGAGGTACTGAACAGAAAAAGCACAGTCGTCGACGACGATTTTTCGTTCAATATTGCCGTTCACGTCACTGAAAATGATGATGACATCGATCCACGGTCTCTAGCAGAATGTAAACGCAGAGGCGATTGGCCAAAGTGGAACGAGGCAATAGGAGTAGAGCTGGACTCACTCTTGAAACGCGAAGTCTTTGGACCTGTAGTCCAAACACCTGAAGGTGTAAAACCTGTGGGATATAAATGGATCTTCACAAGAAAAAGAAATGAACACAACATAGTTGTGCGCTACAAAGCACGCCTTGTAGCACAAGGTTTCTTCCAGAAATCGGGAATAGATTATAAAGAAACATATTCTCCGGTCATGGATGGAAATACCTTCAGATTCCTAATCAGCCTCTCTTCTCTGAAAAGCCTAGAAATGCAGCTCATGGACGTTGTGACTGCATATCTTTATGACAATATAGATAAAGATATCTATATGAAACTCCCTGAAGGATATAAAATTTCACCAGAGAAAACAGATAGACCTCGAGACACTATTCTGTAAGGTTACAAAGATCATTGTACGGTCTTAAACAATCAAGAAAAATGTGGTATAACAGACTAAGTAAATTTTTTGCTACGCAAGGATTTACTAATGATAAAGTATGCCCGTGTATCTTTATAAAAAGATCGGGAACAGAATTTGTTATACTCGCCGTTTATGTCGACGACTTAAATCTCATTGGATCTCCTGCAGAGATCACTGAGATATCTGAAAGCCTTAAGACAACTTTTGAAATGAAAGACCTAGGCAAAACAAAGTATTGTCTTGGCTTACAGATCGAACACCTAAAGGGTGGTATCCTGTTACACCAATCTACATATACACGAAGATTACTTAAACAATTCCACATGGATAAATGCCATCCCCTTAGTACACCAATGGTCGTTCGATCATTGGACGTAAAGAAGGACCCTTTCCGTCCACTGGAAGAGGGGGAGGAATCATTAGGTCCTGAAGTACCTTACCTAAGTGCCATTGGGGCACTACTCTATCTGGCTAACTGTACGCGTCCTGATATAGCGTTTTCAGTTAACTTATTAGCCAGATACAGTGTAGCGCCCACAAAGCGCCACTGGAATGGAGTGAAGCATCTTCTGCGCTACCTCCAAGGGTCTATAGACCTAGGACTATATTACCCGAATAGTGGGTCTTCCACTTTACTTGGTTATTTAGATGCAGGTTATAGATCAGATCCCCACACAGAGAAATCACAAACTGGATTTGTGTTTACTTTCGGTGGTACGGCTATCTCCTGGAGGTCCGTCAAACAGACCAGTGTGGCTATCTCATCCAACCATTCTGAACTCATGGCAATCCATGAAACAAGCAAGGAGTGTGTTTGGCTTCGCTCCGTCATTCAGCACATTTTGGCATCTACTGGCCTGAAGACTGGTGAACTTGAGCCTAATACCCTTTTTGAAGATAATGCAGCATGCGTAGCTTAACTTCAGAAAGGATACATGAAGAGTGACAAGACGAAGCACATATCCCCCAAATTCTTCTGGACGCACGACCTTCAAGAGAAGGGACAAGTCAAAGTACAACAAATTCAATCTTGTAATAACTTAGCAGATTTGTTTACCAAAACACTGCCACGATGTACTTTTGTAAAGCTTGTAAGAGGAATAGGGATGAGGCAACTAAAAAACCTGCAAGCCTGAAGCTTGTATAGATCAGGGGGAGTAAAACTATAGGATTGTACTCTTTTTCCTTAGGACTGATGGTTTTTCCCACTGGATTTTCCACAGCCAAGGTTTTAACGAGGCAAACCAAGTTTACTCTGGATCCAGCAGTATCCACCCCATTAGCTTATTGAATCCTGAAATATTTCATAAGTGGATCCAAGGAAATGGATGAATAAGGGGGAGTGTTGTGAAACCCATTTTATTCACCATTATGTCATGAGTTACACATGACCCTTGGGATCATGTAACTCATGACCCTTGGGTTATGTAACTCATGACCCTTGGGTTGCCCATTAGCCCTATATATATGGTCCTTGCCATATGATGAAGAGATAGAAATAAAATACTATTCTACGATATCTCGTCTTCCTTCAAACAGGAAGCAATTTAATTCTTAGAGGGAATTAAATTTACAAATGTATCGCAGGCCAATGTAGACCGTGTGTGCAGTCAGCGGTGGAGCAGGCGACGGTCCTACAGGCCGAATGTTAGTTTTATAGACCGAGAATTGAGTTTTATTCTATCCATGCTAAAGTTTCTGTTAAAAAAAAAATATATAATGTACATGCCCAAGCCATTTGTAACGGTAGCCCCTAGATCAATTGGCAGGAGTGGACGACATCTTTTCCAAAAATTGAGAGGAAGTAATTTAATTCTTCGTGGGAATTAAATTATTTACGACTGTGTTGCAAGCCAGTGTGGACCATTACTGCAGTTTGCGGTGGAGCAGGTCGCGGGCCTACAGGTCGAATGTTAGTTTTATTGACCGAGAATTTAGTTTTATTCTATCCATGCTAAATTTTCTGTAAAAATAAAAAGGTTAATGTACAGGCCCAAGCCATCATCTGTAACGGTAAAGGAGATCTCTGGGTTAGAACCTGACTATGTACCAAACAACCTTATGCCTGGTAGCTATGTATACACCTTCTTCTGAATATTAGGTCAAGGCAAACTTACATGAGGCCTAAACCAGGCGGCCCACGTAGATTGATGATGATATCAATCTGGTTTCTATCCAAATATTTGTAGGTCCCTTTGTAATTTAGTTTTCGATTTTGGGAAGCCATGTCTTCCCAGAACGTATAAGCTTTGCCAATATGCACTTTGGAGGGTCTTAAACCTTTCGCCCATATAAATAGACTGATAGTTAGAATTAAATTTATAATTGGTGATGTATATACTGAGGCCTACATTCAGAGGTACAGACCTGAAATCATCTATGGTTCTCAAGGGAACACACCTGCAGTCAAGCTGGGTTCGGACCTCCATGAATGATAGGCATGTGGTCTCCCTCCATGTCGTTGTTGGCACTTCAAAAACTTAGTGGACAGGTTAGGCCTAGATGGTATTATAGCCAAAACTATAACAATTCAAGACAAGAACCGACAAAATACTGAAAATATAGAAACATACTTTTGTCCAAGAAAGCTAAAAGCTATGGCATGCACCAGAAGAGAGTCTAATACAACTGAATAGGGCTGTGCACAATTAAGTCAAACCGACCAAATCGAACCAAGCCAAACCGAACCGATTGATTTTAAACCGAACCGATGGTTCGGTTGGTTTGGTTCGGCTTCAATTTTTTCAAAACCGACCGGTTCGGTTCGGTTCACGGTTTGGTTATGCCAAAAACCGTCTAAACCGAACCGAACCAAACCAAATCATTGTTAAATAATTAGGGTTGGCCGGTTTGGTATGGGTTCATTGGGTTGTATTATACGGTTTGGTTCATTTATTCTCATCACAGCCATTTATCAAGTTAAAGTTGAAAGAGCTCTCCCTCTCTCTCTCTCTAGTCTCAAAGAGGAGTGCTGGCGTCTCCTATTCTTTTCTAATTGCTCATGTGCACATAAAAGGGGCTTTTGGTTGAATGTATTTGATTTTTTATGTATAATTGGCATTTTTCTCCACCTGTAAAGCGCAAGTTGAATTGAAGTTGCTGAATTGTATTTACTATTGCAAAGTGGAAGTTGACTGAGGTTTCACAAAAGAAAAAAAACATACAATCTATTTTTTTATGTGATCAAAAACCGACCAAGTCAAACCGATCCAAACCGAACCAAGTCGGTCGTTTTAAATCCGAACCGACCATTTGGTTGGTTTGGTTCGGTTTTGTTTATTTTTAAACCGATTAACTTCGGTTCGACTTCGGTTGGGACCAAATAGGTCGACCACCGACCGATGCTCACCCCTACAACTGAATAGCTGGATCAATCCCGGATGAGTCAAATAATAAAGAACCTATCATCTGTATATAATAATCCCAATCAAAGTCATAATAAGCAGTTTGCGAACAATCAACCTGTGATGTGCCCTCGCCTCTTGACGGTCAATCTGTGATCCACCACAATATGATGTGCCCGCACCGTCATGTTGGGGACGTGCCTATGGCATGCCCCCAGCCAGTCTGTGCCTATAACTTATCCACGACCAAAAGACAAAGGCTCCTGGGGTATAATACATTCTACTGGATGAAACATGATATATATATATATATATATATATATATATATATATATATATATATATATATATATATATATATATATATATATTTTGTATATATATATATATAGTACCTATAAATACTATCGGCAGATGCACCAACTATTATTGATTCTGGTACACAATAGGGTTGCCACTTAACCTATTTGACGTTCGGAAAGTAATAAATGAAAAGCATGACAAATTAAGAAGAAAAAATTAACTAAATATTTGTATATGTCAAATAAGGCAAGGTAAATAAAGGTCATCTTGTAGACATGGTAATATAGATCTATATTATCCAAATTCCAGTGAACACCATTCGGAAGGACCGACCCGCTCATTATCACTATATCGGCTAACTTGCCTACAAATACTAAAATTATTGTAAGACCAGAACTACAAACAAAAACACAAATAAAGTGGTATAAATTGTTAACGTATATAATATATATTAAAAAAATATTTTCATTCATACATGTATAAGTGTTACACAACCACATATATTTTTTGATGTTCTACCTCCAGCCCAGTACTCACAAAACTTATTATTATTATTAAGTGGTATAAATAGGATAACAATGATGCAACCCATGCTTGTTGTTTGTAAGTTATCAAATGCCCTAAAAATGATAGGAGGCGCACATTGACCGTATTTCTCATTGCATTGAAAAAATAGAAATGTACCACATAGACTGAGTAAGTACGCTCTAGTGCAACAAATGTCCTGAAAACATGATTAAAGATTTATATCATCTATAGTAAATAGACATTAACAATAATTAATACAAAAAATAGGTATCCATGAATCATTCACATAAAATATTGTATCGTCGATGCGATCAATATGCATGAAAGTGCATCAGAGCCAAATGAGTCTAACATTGCTAGTTTCTCCTAAATCTGATTGTGTCTCCACACCAAGGTTTGTCCTAATAACATCGAAAGAAGATAACATCTTATCAAAATATATAGGATCACCAGTAATAGGTAGCCCTAGAATCCATGTCACATCAACTAATGGCTAAATTATACTTACTAGTTTGGCTCGCAACTTATCCAAAATATTACCAAACAATGTCTATGACCTATATCTATCAAAAATAATATAAAAAACATATTTAAACATGATTATTATTCAGAAATAAATATCTATTTTAACCCCCAAAATTAGCACATATTTATGGGCCAAACTATACCAAAAATTTCCCTAGAAGCCTAGTTTAATGGCACACAAACTTAAGGTTCATATTTGTTAGTCCCTTGGCGAACAATCGATGGAAAAACATGTTTTCAGAAACTATTGTAAAGACAATATTTCCAGCAACAACACCCTAAAGAAGGTGATGTTGTATTACGAGAATCTAAAGAGATTTCGTAATATTTTTCGAAGGCAACAGAACCGTATAACTTCTAAAGAGAAGCGACGGTATTCTCGAAGGCAACAGAACCGTATAACTTCTAAAGAGAAGCGACGGTATTCTCGAAGGCAACAGAGGAAGAAGAAAGCCTGCTGGGGTGAAAGATCACCGGCGCTCAAAGCTATATCCGCCTTATGGACAAGCCTCCAGGAACCAGCAAGTTCGAAGAGAACTTTAGAACGCTGGCCAAAAATGTCGACGACTCCTCGGAATAGCAGCAGCACTTCTCTCTCTCTGGAAATTCTCTAAAAATTCTCTGATTATTTTCTGTAACCTTAGAGAGAGGAGATGCTTCTGATATTATAGGCACGAGATGGGCTTTTCAAATTCTGAATGCACGTCCTGGTTTAATGCCAGATCCGGATTTTCTGGATCTGAGCCATTTCCGGATCTGAGCCCACAAGACCCGCGGACGTTACATAATTTGAACGGCCCACTCGACCCGCTCGACCCGCTCGACCCGTACGACCCGTACGTCCCGTACGCTCAGTACGCTCAATACGCCCCGTACGCCACGCAGGCCGCGCAGAGGCTCGCGCACGAGCGCAACTAAAGCGCACAATCCGCCTAGCGACGAGCTGTCGTGCTAAGTGCAAAGTGCCATCAAAAAGCCACATTAAGCCTCAAAAGTCCATTAGCCCAAGCCCAAGCCCAAGTTCGAGCCCGAGCCCGAGTCCGAGTCCGAGTCCGAGTCCGAGTCCCTAAGCCCCTTCGGGGCTTAGCTCCAATCTATTTTCATTTTGGCCAAAAGTTGGTTTCTTATTCTCACCTCTATGTAAAATCCCCCCACATGGCACCCTCCATTGGGCCTCAACCCATGTGCATCTCTCTATTCCTTCATAAGTAATATATAGAGATACATATTGGTGTGATTTTCCGATGTGGGACTATCTTTTAGCAATAGAATGTTGTGAACACACACAACACATAGAATAAAACACCAACAATCCCCCACATATCTCTATATATATGAGTTAAGCGTTCCACATAATAACTGTCCATTATGCATTAGGATAGATGTCGCTGACGACTTGAATCTTCCCGCATGGGTTGAACAATAGTATGATACAAGAATGGACTACGCCTTGAATTCTGTACCACAACTATAATTTTTCTCACTCACATAATGTAGTTATCTGTGCTTCTGGCTGCACATTAAAGGCCTTGTGCCAGCCTGGATTTCAATATATGTATTTTGGGCGTCTACAAATTTACCCTCAAGAAACGGCCTATTTTTCTGTCCATACATTATAGGTGAGTTCTTTATTAAAGAGACATGGCATGAAGCGTCCAACGCTTCCTTTGCGGTGCTACGCCGCTATGACATGGCCTTAAGCCGAGGACCTTACCCCGAATCATCGGGAACCTCATCGTAGTGTCATACTATCCGTAGCATGAGGTCTAGCCCCTTTGTAGTGCCAAACTACCCAGCATGAAGCCTTACGCTTCTGTGCGGTGTTACGCCGCTACGACATGGCTTGCAAGGCCGAGGCTTTATCCCTAGCCGGGTTTACCTCATTGTGGTGTCGTGCCACCCGTAACATGAGGAACACCTCCTCTTTGTAGTGCTGACTACATCCCTCTTTAATTCAATATACAGCATTAGGCCAACTGCCTATTTGCGGTACTACGCCGCTGTGACTTGGCTAACATAGCCGAGGATTTACCTCTTTCGAGAACCTCATGGTGGAGTCACCGCCACACATAGCATGGAGTCACACTCCTTGTAGTGCTGTGCTACCATGCTTCCTGTAAAGCATAACAGACCTTCACTCAGTCTGAGAACTCATTAAGGCATTATGCCATCCTTCCTACAGGATCAATTTTTCGTAGAAAATTCATAGTAGACAACAGTGGTTCTGGGTCCGAAACACTTCCATGTTCCGCAGAACAAGTACCCACTGTTAACTAATATTTTTCCAGTCAATAGTCCTCCCTTGAATCAAAAAATTAGATATCGGTAGATTTCTCTTTGAACCAATAACATAAAATTTATTGATAGGATTATAATGACACAATATTAGAATGCCTTTAAACCCATCTACCTTGCTGTGTCCTCGACCAGCTGTCGTTTGAGGCCTTTCGTGAACGGATCCGCCAGGTTCTCCTGACTCCGAACATCGATCACTGCAATGACGCCTCGTTTGATGAGATCGTTCACTCCTCTGTGCTTTAACCGCACAGTCCTCTTCTTCCCGTTAAAGAGTTCATTTGATGCTACTGCTGCTGCCGCCTGGTTGTCATAGTATATCGGAATTGCCGGTATCTGAGCTCCAACCACTGGAAGATCATACATGAGCTCCCGAAGCCATTCTGCTTCATCTGCAGCAGCATCCAATGCAAAGAATTCAGATTCTATGGAGGAGCGAGATAACATTGTCTGCTTCTTCGATTTCCACGATATAGCAGCTCCGCCCAAGGCGAATATGAATCCACCTGTAGAATACTCGCTCTCCACCTCTGAACACCAGCTAGCATCACTGAAGCCTTCCACTACTGACGGACCTCCGCTGTAGTATAGTGCAAATGTCTGAGTCTTTTTTAGATATCTCATAACACGTTTCACAGCGTTCCAGTGTTCAACGCCTGGGTTGCTAGTGAACCGACTCAGCATTCCCACCGCAAAAGCTATGTCAGGCCTTGTGGCAGTAGTAGCGTACATCAAGCTTCCGATGACGCTGGCGTACTCCAATTGCTTGACGCTTTCTCTCAAATTTGGCTCCAGCTTCTGATCACTCCGGTACGGTGTATCAATTATAGGAAGATCTTGATACCCGTATCGAGTGAGCATTTTTTCAATGTAATAAGATTGTGACAGTGCTATGCCCGTGCCTGTCTGGATGATCTTGAGCCCCAAGATAACATCGGCATCCCCCAAGTCCTTCATACTGAACTTGGTCGAGAGAAATTTCTTTGTCTCTGTGACACAGCTTAAATCCGTACCTAGGATTAGCATGTCGTCAACGTATAGACAAACGATAACTCCTCTTCCGTCAGCAAACTTAGTATAGACACACTTGTCTGTTTCACTGACCTTGTAGCCATTTGACATTATCACTTTGTCAAACTTCTCATGCCACATTTTGGGAGCTTGTTTCAAACCATACAGAGACTTCATCAACTTGCAGACTTTGTCTTCCAGACCTCTGACGAGAAAACCTTCTGGTTGTTGCATGTAGATCTCTTCTGTCAGCTCGCCATTAAAGAATGCCGTTTTCACATCCATCTGATGTATCACTAGTTTGTGTATTGCTGCTAGAGCAATTAACAATCTGATGGTTGTCATCCGAGCTACTGGAGCATAAGTATCAAAATAGTCAATCCCCTGTTTCTGAGCAAACCCTTTGGCCACTAGCCTGGCCTTGAATTTGTCGATGGTTCCATCTGCTTTCATCTTCTTCTTGAAGATCCATTTGCATCCGATGGGTCTTGCTCCTTCTGGCAGGTCAACTAACACCCATATATTATTGGAGGTGATTGAGTCAATCTTATCGTCTATCGCCTCCTTCCAGAATATAACATCTCTGGTCTTTATCGCTTCATCATAGGTAAGCGGATCTGCTTCCACATGATAAGTGACGAAGTCATCTCCGAAGTCTTTCGGCCTCCTTACTCGCTTAGTTGACGGCTCAGCGAGTTCTGGTTCAACTGGTGTCTCTTCGATAATAGCTTCTTCTTGGACTACTGGTTCTTTAAGGACTTCTGTCTGCTTTGCACTCTCATCATTCTCCGGAAGATCCGCAAGAATAATATTTTTGTGCCTTGTAAACTTGTCTTCAAAATATTCAGCATCGCGAGATTTAATGATATGATTTAATTCTATATCAAGGAATCTCCGAGCATCACTCTTCTCGGCATAACCCAAGAAGATAGCCTTAGTGGTCCTAGTCCCCAGCTTCTGAATCTTCAGATCTGGGAGCTTCACGTAAGCCAGACACCCACACACTCGAATGACATTCAAGTTAGGTCTGACTTTGAACCAAAGTTCATGAGGTGTTATGTCCGAAGTCGCATACGGTACTCTATTGAGAATGAAAGTAGCCGTTAATGCAGCTTCTCCCCAGAAGCTCTTTGGAAGACCCGCAGTCAACAGCATAGAGTTCATCATCTCTGTCAACGTTCTGTTCTTCCTTTCTGCTACTCCGTTGGATTGAGGAGAGTACGGAGCCGTCGTCTCATTTATGATTCCATGTTCTTTACAGAATGATGAGAAATCATGAGACCGATACTCCCTGCCTCGATCACTCCTTAGCCTTTTGAGTTGTTGTCCAGTTTGCCGTTCAGCCTCGGCCCTGAACTCCTTGAACTTCTCGAATGCTTCGTCTTTAGACTTGAGCAGGTAGACAAAAGCATACTTTGAGAAGTCATCGATGAAAGTAATAAAATACTTCATCCCGGCTTTTGTAGAGAATTGCTTGAAATCACAGATATCTGAGTGAACCAACTCCAGAAGATCTGTGCTTCGATGGACCCTGTGAAAGGGTTTCCTTGTGATCTTCGTCTGAGCACACACTTCACATTTCTCTACCTTACCCCCACACTTGGAGATAAGTCATAGGCTAGACATCTTGTTAATTCTTTTACAATGAACATGTCCTAGCCTATTATGCCACAACTCAAAAGAATAGTTCAAAGTAGAAATAGCATTAATATCATTTTTCTGGGTTACAACAAGCTGAATTTTGTACATTCCTTCAGTCTGGAAAGCTTTTTCGAAGAATGTACCCTTCTTGGACATCACTATCTGGCCAGCATTGATGTCCATCCTCAAGCCTGCGTTACAAAGCAGGCTCCCAGAGATCAGGTTCTTAGCAATTGCAGGAATATGCTTCACTCCTTGAAGCGTCAGAGTGTTCCCCGATGTGAGTTTCAGCTCCACCGTCCCGATCCCCAGTACTTCAGCTTGTGCCTCGTTTGCCATTATGACTTTCTCGGAAGTTGGCTCATAGGAGTCAAACTATTCCTTGTCTGAGCAGACATGACATGTCGCACCAGTGTCTATCCACCAGTCCGAGTTAGCCCCCACATTTGCAACCTGCGCTATCATTGCAACCAGATTAGTAACCAAAGAAACCTTACTAGGCTCACCTTTTTCTGGTTCCTTGCAGTCACTTTTGTAGTGGCCCTTCTTGCCACATTTGTAACAAGTCACATGGGACTTGGACTTCTGATTCTTGAATGAAGGACTCTTCACTTTCAGATTAGTGAAGTCCTTCTTCTTCTTGTGAGGAGAAGCCGCCTGCTTCCCCTTGTACTCTCTGGTTTGGACCAGATTTGCTTTCGCCAGTTGTTTGGACAGAGAATCCATCTTCTGTTGAGAGTGCATCTCGTCCTCAACATGGATCTCTTGCAGGAGATCTTCCATACATATGTCCAGCTTCTTGCGGTGCATCCTTGCATAGAAGTTGCTCCAACCCGCAGAAAGTTTAGAGACGATTCCTCCAACGACAAACTTGTCGACAAGAGGCATCTTCTCGTCATCCAACTTTTGGCACAGCTTCAGAAACTCCTTTACTTGGGGTAGCATAGCCTTCTCATCTTCGAAGGTCCACTTGTGGTATCTTTCAACCAAGAAGATCTTGGACCGATTCTCGTCATCTTCGTACAATTTCCCCAAGGAGTCCCAAATCTCTTTGGCAGAATTCTTCTTGGAATAGGACTCTGCCAGAGAGTCTTCCATGCTATTGAGAATCAACAGTTTACAGATACTGTTTTCTCTAATCCATTTTGCCTGCTTGGACTTAGCAGCTGCAATAACTTCTGCGGTTCCGGTTGTTGGAACGATCGGTTCTTCCTCATTCAGCACGTGATCAACTTCCACGAGTTGAATGTTTAAGATTACTTTCCGTTTCCAGATTTGGAAATATTTGCCGTCGAATTTCTCCAACTTGTTAAAGTCGGTATTGACGAGCGATGCACGTGAGTTATCCATCTTTTCGATATAGCTTTGAGATTGTTAGTTCCTTGGCGAACAATCGATGGAAAAACACGTTTTCAGAAACTATTGTAAAGACAATGTTTCCAGCAACAACACCCTAAAGAAGGTGATGTTGTATTACGAGAATCTAAAGAGATTTCGTAATATTTCTCGAAGGCAACAGAACCGTATAACTTCTAAAGAGAAGTGACGGTATTTTCGAAGGCAACAGAACCGTATAACTTCTAAAGAGAAGCGACGGTATTCTCGAAGGCAACAGAGGAAGAAGAAAGCCTGCTGGGGTGAAAGATCACCGGCGCTCAAAGCTATATCCGCCTTACAGACAAGCCTCCAGGAACCAGCAAGTTTGAAGAGAACTTTAGAACGCTGGCCAAAAATGTCGACGACTCCTCGGAATAGCAGCAGCACTTCTCTCTCTCTCTGGAAATTCTTTGAAAATTCTCTGATTATTTTTTGTAACCTTAGAGAGAGGAGATGCTTCTGATATTATAGGCACGAGATGGGCTTTTCAAATTCTGAACGCACGCCCTGGTTTAATGCCAGATTCGGATTTTCTGGATCTGAGCCATTTTCGGATCTGAGCCCACAAGACCCGCGGACGTTACATAATTTGAATGGCCCACTCGACCCGCTCGACCCGTTCGACCCGTTCGACCCGTACGTCCCGTACGCTCTGCTAAGTGCAAAGTGCTATCAAAAAGCCACATTAAGCCTCAAAAGCCCATTAGCCCAAGCCCGAGCCCGAGTCCGAGCCCGAGCCCGAGTCCGAGTCCGAGTCCGAGTCCGAGTCCGAGTCCGAGTCCGAGTCCGAGTCGCTAAGCCCCTTCGGGGCTTAGCTCCAATCTATTTTCATTTTGGCCAAAAGTTGGTTTCTTATTCTCACCTCTATGTAAAATCCCCCCACATGGCACCCTCCATTGGGCCTCAACCCATGTGCATCTCTCTATTCCTTCATAAGTAATATATAGAGATACATATTGGTGTGATTTTCCGATGTGGGACTATCTTTTAACAATAGAATGTTGTGAACACACACAACACATAGAATAAAACACCAACAATATTTAGATATGTAAACACCATAAATATATATTAAAATTAAATTAATTTTAGTATTTCAATAAATATATATTCAGATTTAAAGTTCATTAATAAACACACAACTGTTCCAAAAAAAAAACTAGTAAATATTTGCTATCATAATTTTTAATCTTCCACCAATCTAACATGCAACCTATGATAGATTTCCATCAACACATATTGGTTCTAACATGAAAAAATATGGTTTTCAATCATTTGGGTCCACATGAATCCTAAATCGGTTATGAGATATTTAATTTACAAGTAACATATTACGGTTCGATCGGTAGATCCCTAATTGTCTACAACTTTTATCATTTAAACATAATAATAAATAAATAAATAATATTTTAAAATATTATATGTTATAGGTCTCAGTTTTAGCTTTCCAAATCATCAAACGGGTCGCAAAAATGAGTTCGGGATCTCCCAAAATCTTGAGAATAGCGAGATGTGGTCGTATTTTGGACAACTAATTAATACTAAAATAAGTTTACTGAATTATTTGTTTCGAATAAAATCTATTAAAATGTATATATGTAAGCATACCTCGATACGATTCTAGCAAAAAAATTGGAGTCGAATGGAGACCCACTACAAAAAATACTGTTAAATAGCGATGGAACTTAGCGACGGAAGTGAATCAGTCGCTATATAGCGACTAACTAGCAACTTACTAGCAACAAATATTTTGAAAAATTAGTTTTAGATTTACGTCGATGTTTGTGTCACAAGTCCGTCTATATGTATATACCAACTTAGTAGTGACAGAATACTTCCATCGGTAGCCATGACTAAAATTGTCACAGGACCCCTCTTCTTCTCATTCTTAAATTTTCCTCCAAAAATTATTTTTCTCCCAAATCTCCTCCTCCTCCTTCCGACCCATCCTCCTCTGGCCTCCTCCTCCTCCGGTCTCCTCCTCCCAACCCTGCTCCTCCTCCTCCTCATCCTCCTTCACCGATCTCTTCCTCCGTTTCCTCCCTCGTACCGTGACCCCCATATTGTTGGAACACTGATTTTGATAACATTAACTGCATCTTCGTATTTTATTTTATATCTTTTTTAGAATCAGATACACCGCTAAAGTCTCTCAAAGACAAACTACAAAAGAATGGTGAAAATAAAGACATTGCATTAAGTCTCTTGAAAGACTAAAAGACTGATAAAAAAAGACTGAAGAGAAGCGATCAGCATACTCAAAGCTCACACTCAAAGATTCAAGTTTCTAGAGTCTGTACGAGGTCTAGGACAAACTGTGAAACACGTAAGGTGGATGACAAACCAAAAGCCTATATAAATGTTTTCTAAAATTCTATTTTCCTTACTGAAACGGAATACCAACGGTACACCAGTTCGTATCGACGGTATACCGAATTTCGTGCACAGAAAAGTTTTTGTCTACAAATTTGACATACCGACAGAATATCGATTTATATCGACGGTATACCGAATTGTGTTCATAGAATAGTTTTTGTCTACAAATTCGAAATACCGACGGTATACCGATTTATACCGACGGTATACCGAATTTTGTTCATAGAATAGTTTCTGTCTACAAATTCGGCATACAGACAGAATACCGGTCTATATCGACGGTATATTATTTTATAAACATTGAATTTTTGGATGGTCAGATCCATAGCCTTAAATGCTCCAATGGCTAGATTTATTACCGTTACTGTTGCAGAACGGTATACCGACGAAATTTTGATTGGTACCGACAGTATACCGATCGCTGAATGTATGGAGCATTAAATGACTAGATCTCTTGGTTGTTCTATTTAAAGTGCTTGAGTCTTCTCTTTGAAGACATCCACTAGAGCTTTAAATTTCTTAACCACCAAAGAGCTCCACCATTACTACTCTACAAAAGCTTTAATTTGTCATCCAACCAAAAGTGCTTGAGTATTCAAGAGTTGTAATATTAGATCTTCAAAGTGTTCTAGAAGATCAAAACTTTTCTTTCTCAAGTTGAAATTGACGAGCCTTCGGTGGAAAACTCGTATGTAAGAAGTTGACGAGGCTTCGAAGGAAAACTCGTGCGTAAGAAGTTGACGAGCTCTTCGGATCTAAACTCGTGTTGGAAGTTGATGAGTTCTTCAGATCCAAACTCATGTTAGAAGTTGACGAGTTCTTCGGATCCAAACTCGTGTGTAACTATTTACTCAAATAGTGGATTGAAGTCGGAGAGAATTCCGGGACTAGAGTGCTCCTTGGAAGGATAGCATGATACATCGAGTGTTTGATTCTCTCTTTCTTTATTATCCTTTAAATTGCTTATTATTATTGATAATCATTTTGTTACCCTATTCACCCCCTCTCTAGGGTTCTATAATTTGTATCAGAGCATTGTCACTTGATTTGGATTTACATCCTTGGAGTGATCCATGGCCACTAACCCCAGTACCAACTCATTCCACAATGAGTGACACTCCACAAATAGACCTCCTCTATTTGATGGAACCAACTATAACTATTAGAAAGTTAGGATAGGCATTTACTTGAAATCTCTAAATTTCAATCTATGGGATTGTGTTGTAAATAACATTCCTAAATTTTCCATAGTTATTGAGAAAGTAGTTTCAGAAACTCTTAGAGATAATTGTCACGACCCGCACCCTGAATAGGGGCACGAGTACATGGTTACGTCCAGCCTACGTCACAAAATTGGCGGTAGAACGCTGTATAGGTCATCTATAAAAACTACAACTAAACAGTATAAAGGTA
Source organism: Iris pallida (assembly GCA_029216955.1). Classification (NCBI taxonomy): domain Eukaryota; kingdom Viridiplantae; phylum Streptophyta; class Magnoliopsida; order Asparagales; family Iridaceae; genus Iris; species Iris pallida. The sequence continues at coordinate 3,142,325 of JANAVB010028000.1, read as the reverse complement.
CCTGTACAGTATATACACTCTGAATGGAGGTGACATAGCAAATACAGTCTCAATCACAAGATGAAACTAAGGTAGATAGCACGAAAAGGAAATATGATAGATAAAAATAGGAAATAAGTTCAAGATCCACACAAACCCAAAGCTATACACAACATCACAGAGTCACAGAATATAATATAAAAATACTACAATCTGAAAGTACTAGCTGGATCGTAGTTCTGGCAAACCTAACTAAGCTACACTACTCTGTGTGTGCAAAGTCTAGTAGCTCTACTATCAAGCCACAGTCCAGGTCTACTCTATCTAACCCGTCCCCATAATAGGTCGGGCAATCTGCCTCAGAATCATCTGTAATATATCAACGATATCCTGTCAGGAAAATGAGCAAGTACAAACACTAACGGCAGTTCCATATGAATTGACAAATTCTATAAGAGACAGTATAATAAAATACAAGACAAAATCAACAGAAAATATATATATCAAAATGTGAGTACTGAATAGGATGATATATATATATATATATATAGGACGACTTGGAAACTATTCGGAAGCCGAGTTACAACCCTTAAACCAAACAAGGACCGGGGTAGTAACCCTTCTCCCGAACAGAACTTAGCCTCCTATGATAAATAAATATAAAATGTGACTCAAATTATTAGTACGTTATGTGATTGGCTTAGAAAAACAGGATCAGGCTTTCCATTCGACCGGCTATGAACAAGTATACAACTGAGCAGAATAAGACCGGTCACCATGGAAAGTTATGAACAAGTGGGGTCAGGCTTTACCCGTCGCGAGCGAGGGTATAGTTATGAACAAATAATAAGTACGAGTGTATAGAACAAGTGGGGATTTTGATCACACAACCACTAATAACTCCCCATCCCTGAATAGTATAAAGGATCTGGACATAACACGTCATGACACGGGATTCAAACGCAGGTGATCAGCCTACTCCCAAGTCCATGTCTATACAAGTACAAGTAACAAGTCGAGTCTTGTACCAATATACCAAGTAATCCGGGAACAACATCTCATAACATGATCCGACATATACTAGTCCATGAACTATCGTGTCTGGAAATCAAGTAAGACATTACAACTGAATCGGATATAGCAGATATCAAGACAATGAAAACTGTCAGTGAATGTACTCGCCTGTGGTCCTGAGCTGATAAGGTGAACAGATGCTCAGAGTAATCATAGACCTAAAGATGAGATACCATGAGTCCAAACAGGATTTAATAATGAAAGAAAAGCTAATCTAGTCATGATATACAAGTCTAAGTCAAAAATAGGTTAAACTAAGTCACACCAAACTAAACTAGGTCATACTGAGACAAACTAGGTCACACTAGGACAACCAAGGTCAAACAAGGTCACAGGAAGTCAATTCAAGTCAAACTAGGTTAATCTGGGTCAAGGGTTGACTTACAGTTGACTTTTGGTCAAAAAGTCAACTCTGGTCAACTCTGGTCAATACTGAGTCAACCCTGGGTCAAACAAGGCTAATGTTGACCAACTGTTGACTTTTAGTCAACTGGTCAACTCTGATTTGGTTTCGGTCAATTCTAGTCACTAATAGGCTAAGTTTGACTCTCGGTTGACTTTTGTTGACTTTTGGTCAAAATGGTCAACCGAAGTCAAAACTAGTCTAGGAGCACTATTTCTGACTATTACCAACCAAGGAAACCAAATTCTAACCATATCTTAAACCCTAAACCACTTACCTTAGCTATAGGCAATTACCTACATTTACCCTTACCAAGGTAATCCCGATACCTTGCCCATTACGAAGGAAATCCCGCTAATTCTCAAGATACTAGCCTAGACTCCATAGGTTAGCTAGATACTATCCTATCTAGGGTTTACCTACCAAGAAATATGGGTTTCCTAGACATCTAGTCCATCTATGATACATGTTGGTTATTCCAACATTACCTTACTAGCATATCCTAACACTACCTCATCTTCTAATATACAAGCTAACCACATCACACCCACACCACTCTATACAACAATGGGATTGAAATGAAATACAAATATGAATGGTGATATGAGTGGATATATATGAATGGATATATGAATAGGTTGAGTGTATGAATGAGTGAATGAATGGGTTGAGTGTATGATGAAATATGGATAGATGGGTGGAGGAATTGATTTAATAAATGGAATGGGAAGGATGAAATGTTTGGATGAATGAATATGGGATGAATGAATATGTGAATGAAGTGAATTAATGAATTGAATATGAAGGGGAAAATGAATGGATGTAAAGGGGTGAAATGATTTAATGAGTGGGGAAAAAATTAAGTGAAGAATGAATGGGTTAATGGCTGAAATGGGGGCTGCCAATAGGCTGATATGGATGTCCATAGGGGGCTGATATGTGGGCTGCTAAGGCTGTCAAATGGGCTAATTTGTGGGCTGCTAAGGCTGTCAAATGGGGCTGCCTAGGGGCCTGTCAAGTGGTTCCTATGGGGGTTGATATGTGGGCTATCCCCCTACCCTTACACACTGCACATCGGTGTATCACTGCTCTGCTGCTGATATGAAACAGTCCCCTGTGTGGGGACTGTTCATCCTACCAAAAATCAGTCCCCTGTGTGGGGACTGATACACCCACAACTGATGTGTTAACAGCAGTGCTATTCCCTTGCTTCCTCTCTCAATCCCACTCTCTCTATCCCTCTATCACTCTTTCATTAATCCTCTCTATCAATCACTCTAAATCTCACTCTCTCGATACAAACACACACACACACTAACACCAACTCCACCATTCTCTAATCCCATGCCCGAAATCCCCTACACACCCAATATGAATATAAAGACACAATATCTATATACATATAAATTAGAGTATATATATGTATATATATATATATATACATATATACATATAAATTAGAGTATATATATATATATATATATATATATATATATATATTTATATATACACATATATAATTAGAATATGATACGAAATGATACATTGAAGAACAAAATAAGAACAACCCTCTAAAATATGAAATCTGTGATTAAAATCTAATTTAAATCATTTCAACAATATAACTAAATACAAGTGTCCAAAAATAGGGTTTTTTCCACTAGGACACAATACCACACAAAGGACACCTAGAAGTCTCCAAATGGACACGAAACGGACACAAATGGAGACACAACCATGGGGGTCATTCCTATGGGTTTAAAATAGACCTATATGCATGTAGGAAGGAAAAGGAGAAAAGATTATACCTCCCGGTAGATCGAATCTAAGAAAAACCCTCCCGATACGACACCGACACGTAGGAATCTCCAAATGGACACGAACGAACTCAGAATCCTCCCAAACTTGGCTAGCTCCTTCCTTTGCTTGAGTAGAGAAGGAATGAAGAAGATTGGGTGGAGAAAGGGATTGATTTGGTGGAGAAATCAATAAGAGTTCTTTTCTAAAATTTGGAGAAGAACAAGAGAGTACAAAATGGATGGATAATGACAAAGGCTCAAGCCTATCCCTCCCTTGAGGTTGTCGCCCACATGCATAGGTGTCCCCCTCTATTGAAATGTCTAAAAAGCCCCCCCACTAATCCTATTGATTAATATTAGGAGAAGGGTTTAAGTCGAGGCTATTTTAGACATGATTAAATCTCAAATCTAACTAAACCTACCATGAATAATTAGTCTAATCCACTAACTAAAAATAATATCATGTGGGCCATGTCTAATTAATATGTGGGTCCCACTAGAGTCAAAACTACCCCGGGTCCCCGATACAAGTCGGATTGAGTTGAAATTCGAACCCGACTTAAATAACCCCAAAATAATATCATAAATAAATAAATAATTTTAAAATAATTCTCTAGTGGAAAATGACCAAAATATCACTGTTCATGAAAACTGGGGGTGACAAATCTATCCACCTTAAAAAAATTTCGTCCTCGAAATTAAAACAAGCAATCACAGAAAAACACATGCAGAAACAATCCCTCTCAAATACTTCAAAAAAATTTCAGTAAAATAAAAATCTCTTAAGGCATAACAACACTTGCAAATAAAACTGTTACGTGTCCGACACGGACACAAAACCAACACAAAATCTCACCTATCAAAAGCCAAATCAGCAATCACCAATGCAATAATATCAAAATAAATCAAAGAGGTCCAATAACCAAAATACCCTTGGGCCAGAAATGACACTGAAAATATCCTTATCACATGGTTAGGCTCTAGGTCAAACAGTCTCCAGGGTTTCACTAGTAAAATATCAAAATCACAAGTCATGGCTTAAAATTTTAAAATAATTAAAATCACCAAAATCAAAGCATGAACTAAATGACAATAATTAAATAACTAAAATTATAACCTTTAAAATTACTCTCAGTTAGAAACTGGGTGCTACAAGTCTATCCACCTTAAAAGAATTCATCCTCAAAAATTAAAACAAAGTAAACACAGAAAAATCATGTAGTTCGATAATCATATGCATCTGTCCAAAATCATAATACTCAGAACCTCCGTCATACTAGTGATCAAGGCTACGATAATCACAGAGTCCTCGACTAAGGTACATACCTCTAGAATTATGGTATTTAAAAATTTTGCATTATTGCATGCTTTGCAGCAAAAACCTTAAATTCCCACACCCGAAAAATACGTCCATAATCCGACTATATGTCCTCACGATACCTGCTAGCATGACCCTAGAAGATTCTAAAATCTCATAATCGAGGCGACCTAGCCCATACAACTTATCTCAGAAGAATATCACATCACAAGAACAAAATTTTATCAAACGATCAAGGAACAGATGGAATTGAATTTCAAGATAGTTTATAAGGAGGCAAATGCGGAATGAGATCGAAAGATTGGAACCTACAATCTTCTCTGCTACAGCCTGAGTGGGCTCAACTGTCATGGCGAAAGCTCACCCCTGGTGGCCTTCTCTAGCCTGCTGCACTCTGTCCTGGCCTGCCTGTCTGGCTGCACGGGCAGCACAGTTCTTCATCTGGTGATCTAGAGCTCCATAGAATAAACAAACTCCCAGCCTCATCCTACAAATCTTCCGGGTGTGCCCCATCTTCTTGCAGAAGGCACACTGGATGGCCTGCCTCTAGCCCTGTCCTTGGTGCTGCTGGGCACGCGCTGGCGCCTGCTGAAACTGTAACTGAGGCTGCTGCTGAAACTGCCTCTACTGGAAATGAGGGTGCTTTGCCGGTCCCGTACTGGAACTCGCTCCAAGAACGTCACTGCCCCTCTTCGACTTGAGGCCGAAGTCTTCCTCAGCTATCTATGCCTCCATCAGTATCTGCTCGAATGTCGCATTGCGTCGCACCGAGGTACGAGTGCAAACCGCATGAATAAGACCCCTCCGAAACTTGCGGGCCTTGTACCCCTTATCCTGGATCAGATCTGGCACAAACCTACTCAGACGGAAGAACTCCGCTGCATACTCGTCCACCGACGAGTTCCCCTGCTCCGATCCGACGAACTGGGCCTCCAGAGCTGTCAGAGCCACATCGGGGTAGAACTTCTCCTTAAAGAGCCGCCTGAAGTTCTTCCATGTCAAACCTCTCACTGATGCACGAGGATCCCTGCGAATCTACGTCAAGGCGATGTCAAAAAACTGACTCGCCGCAGCTGTGACCCATAGTCCCCTCGAAACCTCTACTAACTTCAGGCTCCTCTAGACGTCCTCTAACCAGTCATCCACGTACATGATACCCTCGGTACCCTTGAACTCCCTCGGGTTCATCTTTCTGAAATCTAAGCATGTGCCAGGCCTTTCCTGACCCTGCTGCAGAATTGGGGTACCCTAAACTGTACCCGGTACAACCCTCTCTACTGCTGCCATCGCCAGCTGATGGGAGTTCTCCATGCTCTGTCGTAACACCTCTGCCTGTGCGCTCTGGGTCTGCAACATCTGCTGCAGAAGGGCCATTATCTGCTGAGTATCAGTAGGTAGCGAAGGCGGCGGTGGAAAAGTATCAGGTATGACTATGGACGGTCCTGCTGCTGGAGGTGGAAGACCTCCTGGAACCGTCGTCGCTATTCCCGCTTGAGGGGCAGGAACTGAGGCTGCTGCTTTCTCGACTGCTACTCCCGTAGCCGGAGGTGGAAGTCCTACTGGATCGGACCTCTCTGGAACTGCACTAGGCCCTGCTGCCTGAGAATGAGTCACTGTCATCCTGAAGACGAATTGAACCCAAGAGATCAATATGGCACAAGATAAGATATTATCAAGGAAGGACAATTGAATTCAAATGCAAGAAGAGTTGTCATGGTAATCAAAAGATCAGAATTTTTCCTAATATGTGGTTGTGTAACTCCTATCATATCCTAGATCCTATGTCCTAGTCGCAGGCTCGTAATTAGTACTCTAAGTCGAGCACCATTACAAAATCGTACTAATTGCGACTCTGACCTGCATGGCCACCACAAAAACGTGTCACGACCCGCACCTTGATTAGGGGCACGAGTACATTGTTACGTCCAGCCTACGCCGCAGAATCGGCGGTAGAATGTTGTATAGGTCATCTATAAAAACTATAACTAAACAGTATAAAGGTACATGTACAGTATATACACTCCGAATGGAGGTGACATAGCAAATACAGTCTCAATCACAAGATGAAACTAAGATAGATAGCACGGAAAAGAAATATGAAAGATGAAAATAGGAAATAAGTTCAAGATCCACACAAGCCCAAAGCTATACACAATATCACAGAGTCACATAATATAATATAAAAATACTATAATCTGAAAATAATAGCTGGATCGTAGTCCAGGCAAACCTAACTAAGCTACACTACTCTGGGTGTACAAAGTCTAGTGGCTCTACTATAAAGCCACGGTCCAGGTCTACTCCATCTAACCCGTCCCCATAATAGGTCGGGTAATCTGTCTCAGAATCATCTGTAATATATCAACGGTATCCTGTCAGGAAAATGAGCAAGTACAAACACTAACAGCAGTTCCATATGAATTGACAAATTCTATAAGAGACAGTATAATAAAATACAAGACAAAATCAACAGAAAATATATATCAAAATGTGAGTACTGAATAGGACGACAATATATATATATATATATATATATATATATATATATATATATATATATATATATATATATAAAATATATATATATATATATATATATATATATATATATATATATATATATAGGACGACTTGGGAACTATTCGGAAGCCGAGTTACAAACCCTTAAACCAAACAAGAACCGAGGTAGTAACCCTTCTCCCGAACAGAACTTAGCCTTCTATGATAAATAAATATAAAATATGACTCAAATTATTAGTACGTTATGTGATCGGCTTGGGAAAACATGATCAGGCTTTCCATCCGACCGACTATGAACAAGTGTGCAACTGAGCAGAATAAGGCCGGTCACCATAGAAAGTTATGAACAAGTGGGGTCAGGCTTTACCCGTCGTGAGCGAGGGTATAGCTATGAACAAATAATAAGTACGAGTGTATAGAACAAGTGGAGATTTTGATCACACAACCACTAATAACTCTCCATCCCCGAATAGTATAAAGGATCCGGACATAACACGTCATGACACGGGATTCAAAAGCAGGTGATCAGCCCACTCCCAAGTCCATGTCTATACAAGTACAAGTAACAAGTCGAGTCTTGTACCAATATACCAAATAATCCGGGAACAACATCTCATGACAGGATTCGACATATACTAGTCCGTAAACTATCGTGTCTGGAAATCAAGTAAGACATTATAACTGAATCGGATATAGCAGATATCAAGACAATGAAAACTATCAGTGAATGTACTCGCCTGTGGTCCTGAGCTGATAAGGTGAACAGATGCTCAGAGTAATCACAGACCTAAAGATGAGATACCATAAGTCCAAAATGGGTTTAATAATAAAAGGAAAGCTAATCTAGTCATGATATGCAAGTCTAAGTCAAAACTAGGTCAAACTAAGTCATACCAAGCTAAACTAGGTCATACTGAGACAAACTAGGTCACACTAGGACAACCAAGGTCAAACAAGGTCACAGGAAGTCAATCCAAGTCAAACTAGGTCAATCTGGGTCAAGGGTTGACTTACAGTTGACTTTTGATCAAAAAGTCAACTCTGGTCAACTTTGGTTAATACTGAGTCAACCCTGGGTCAAACTAGGCTAATGTTGACCAACTGTTGACTTTTAGTCAACTAGTCAACTCTGGTTTGGTTTCGTCAATTCTAGTCAACTATAGGCTAAGTTTGACTCTCGGTTGACTTTTGTTGACTTTTGGTCAAAATAGTCAACCGAAGTCAAGACTAGCCTAGGAGCACTATTTTTGACCATTACCAACCAAGAAAACCAAATTCTAACCATATCTTAAATCCTAAACCACTTACCTTAGCTATAGGCAATTACCTACATTAACCCTTACCAAGGTAATCCCGATACCTTGCCCATTACAAAGGAAACCCTGCTAATTC